>CM038145.1:280702254-281340460 GCA_021437245.1 Aegilops speltoides | reverse complement strand
AATGAAAGCATGGATCAATTTTAATTTAACACCTTCTCACAACTTTGTCTTCAGTTGTGATGTAACTATTAGCTCTGATCTGCTAATAATTGACATGCATTAGCAAGGAAGTTAGTTTTTTATTGTTTCCGAAAGAGCATCGATGGCAAGACACACGAAACAAAAGCTGAAAGCTCACACTTTGTACAATTTCATGTCGCTGGAAAATTATTTGTATAGTACGTCAATTATGTAAACAAATGATGGAAGCTTGATAGCATTGCCAGAAGCCTCTTCATCATCCGGGTCCATGTGCCATGCACAAAATTATACTCCTTCATTCCTAAATATTTTTCTTTTTACAAATTTCAAATGGGCATATTTTAGAGTGTAGATTCACTCATTTTGCTTCGTATGTGTACTCCCGCTGTTCCTAAATACTCTATTCGTCTTTCTAGAGATTTCAACAAGTGACTATATACAGAGCAAAATGAGTGAATCTACACTCTAAAATATGTCTATATAGATCTGTATGTAGTAGTCCATTTGAATCTCTAAAAAGACAAATATTTGACTAGTCACTCGTTGAAATCTCTAGAAAGACAAATACTTCGGAGTATATTTAAGAACCGAGGGGGTAGTGCACAACCGCATGGGAGACTCAGCCCGGTCGTTGTGCCACATTAATAGTGAGTAATGAGCAGTCAAATCATAAGCCCCACCTTTCCCACTGTAAGTTTCTCGGAAGAAGCAACCATCAATACGCTCTTCTTTGAATTCGCTCATACTACTCCATCCGTCACTGTTTATAGAGCGCGCTTCAGAAAAAAGAAAAAAATATGTGGGACCAAGGCGACTAGCGATCGGCCTGAAAAATAGCATTGGTAGTTATAGCACGACGTCTATTACTAGAGGGAATAATGCGTACACACATGCATGCAGTGCTTCCACCCCGAGTACACACATGCATGCACTTACTCCACTCCGTAGTAGTACTCCCTCCTTTCTGGTTTATAGTGCTCAATTCAAAAATCTCACCAATCAAGGTACATGGCGAGTGGTGGAATACTTTTTGTAGTTTTGAAAAAGCACCTAATTAATGCTCTTGTTATCCTCAAAAAATTATGTTTATCAATGCATTAATTGCAATGCATGCATGCATAAAGTACATGCATTGGTCAATTTTCTCTTAATACTTGCATGCAATGATTTAATGCACCTTGGAATCTGAACATATGATGGAAAACAACCAAATTAAGCCTTATAAAATGGAAAAACTAAAATTTTGAGATAATCCCTATAAACCGGAAAGGAGGGAGTACATCGAGAGAAAATTGTGGACTTGATTGCGGTTACCACGCCCTAATTAGTTGAGCATTAAACCAAACGCGTCTAAAGTCTCTCTGGTGGTGGAAATGCATTGAGAGAAATGCATCATAATGAAGCGCGCCCTGTAAACTGTGACGGATGAAGGTGCAAAACCAAGTACGCGTATGGCCAGTCGGTCAATGCACCTCCTCTTGGCATATCACTAACATGTGGGACAGGAGTGTGAGCAAACAGATCTCAATTGATGTCAAAGGTCCAACTCGCCGTTCCTTGAGAGAGACGAGGCGAGAACACAGACGAGCTCGCACGGAGGCCAAGATATATTCGAGCATGGTTGGTTGATCGATATCGTTCATTACATGTTGGGCTGCCGTTTTCCGCCCTTCTCCAGAATAAACATGTACTTTATCGAGATAAAAAAATAAAATCACAGACGCTCCACCATGCGGTTCTAGTAGTAGTACTACTCATACTCTGCGCTTGGCTCTTTGCCTCTTTGTGAAGTCGAATAATGATGGTACTCCACATGTTGGGTACTACTGATGTATGCCTCGACAATCGACACGAATGGGTGATGCATGTCCACCGAGGGTAGGTTGCATTAGTCAAAGGCATAAGCGAGCTTCACCTTGTCCTGCAAGCTTCTCCTCGTTCTGCGAGTTGATGGGACACACCAAAATTAGTGCTAGTCCATACTCCCTCCTTTCCGGTTAATACTACCTCCGTCTTTGGTTTATTGGTCCCCATCAGTAATCCGTGTCAAATTTTGACCCACAGATTTAACTAACAAAATGTTTATGCATGTTATTAAAAATTATATCACTGAAAACTATGTTCAAATCTGAATCCAAAATATAATTTTTGTTGACATGCATCAACATTTTGTTAGTTAAATCTTTGGTCAAAATTTGCACAAAATACAAAGGGACTAATAAACCAGGACGGAGCTAGAAAATTTGCAAAATTATGAACTATTTTGTTTGCAATTCTGAAGATGTAAATGTTTGACTTAGCATTACGGATTTCAAATTAACTGGTGATTTTTTTATCAAGTGGCACTTAAGCTTGCTAAACATGATGACATGGCATCATTAGGCCTTGTACAATGGGCGGTGCTTAGAGAAATAAACCAGGTTTTTCTTAAGCACCGGTGCTTATTTGTACAGGGTAGACGCTTACCTAAGCGTCTCTCCTGTAGAAATAGGCATCGGTCCTTTAGAAAAACCGGTTTATTTTTAAGCATCTCTAAGCACCTCCCATTGTACGAGGTCTTAGAAGGAGAGATTCTGTAGCATGATCTTTGGGGTATTACATTTAGCTTGGACACCATATGATTCCATATGTATTCTGTTGTAATCTCTTTTGATCAATAAAGCACAAAGGCGAGAATCCTAGAAAACATATTATAAGTATGTTTCTATTTTCCTCATCCGACGTGGTACTAAATATTTGTGCAAGAAATCATGCTTCAATGTAGGCTCCACAGGCATCAACCGCACAAGCATGAGTTGTGCGTCGAGAGATACAAAAATGGGGGAAGCGATTGTACTTCTTTAGTGATAGCGGCGTTTTGGCTTCTAGGTGCATCTCGCACACTGGGTGAAACGATAAAATTGTTAAAAATAGTAAATCAATTAAAAATTTCTGATTTTTTTGTGATGCGAGATGTGCATGTGCGTGCCAAATTTCGTGGAGTTTGGACATTTCAGTAGCTGTCAGCAAAAAAGACAAATTTCAGGCATGTGAGAAATTTTTGAAAACAACATTATTTGGAGCTTATTTTGTCTTTTTTTGCCATGAACTCCTCGAGTTTCATTTAGCCATAAAATTTTACAGGCACCTGGTGAAGGAAATATGCCCTAGAGGCAATAATAAAGTTATTATTTATTTCCTCATATCATGATAAATGTTTATTATTCATGCTAGAATTGTATTAACTGGAAACATAATACATGTGTGAATACATAGACAAACATAGTGTCACTAGTATGCCTCTACTTGACTAGCTTGTTTATCAAAGATGGTTATGTTTCCTAGCCATGGACAAAAGAGTTGTCATTTGATTAACGGGATCACATCATTAGGAGAATGATGTGATTGACTTGACCCATTCCGTTAGCTTAGCACTTGATCGTTTAGTATGTTGCTATTGCTTTCTTCATGACTTATACATGTTCCTGTAACTATGAGATTATGCAACTCCGTTTACGGAGGAACACTTTGGGTACTACCAAAGCGTCACAACGTAATCGGGTGATTATAAAGGAGTACTACAGGTGTCTCCAAAGGTACATGTTGAGTTGGCGTATTTGAGATTAGGTTTTGTCACTCCGATTGTCGAAGAGGTATCTCTGGGCCCTCTCGGTAATGCACATCACTATAAGCCTTGCAAGCAATGTGACCAATGAGTTGGTTACGGGATGATGCATTACGTAACGAGTAAAGAGACTTGCGTGCGAGATTGAACTAGGTATTGGATACCGACGATCGAATCTCGGGCAAGTAACATACCGATGACAAAGGAACAACGTATGTTGTTATGCGGTTTGACCGATAAAGATCTTCGTAGAATATGTAGGAGCCAATATGGGCATCCAGGTCCGCTATTGGTTATTGACCAAGAATAGTTCTAGGTCATGTCTACATAGTTCTCGAACCCGTAGGGTCCGCACGCAAGGTTTCGATGTGGTTATATTATGAGTTTATGAGTTTTGATGTACCGAAGGAGTTTGGAGTCCGGATGAGATCGGGGACATGACGAGGAGTCTCGAAATGGTCGAGGCGTAAAGATCGATATATTGGACGACTATATTTGGAGTTCGGAAGGTTCGAGTGATTCGGTATTTGTCGGAGATACTGGGAGAGTTACGGGAATTCGCCGGGAGTATATGGGCCTTATTGGGCCATACGGGATTAGAGGAGAGAGGCGAAAGGAAGGAGGCGCAGCCCCCTCTGGTCCGAATTAGACAAGGGTGCGGCCCTTTTCCTTCCTCCTCTCCCCTCTTTCCCCTTCTCCTACTCCAACAAGGAAGGATGGAGTCCTACTCGGTGGGAGTAGGACTCCCCATGGCGCCGCCTCCCCTTGCTCCTTTATATCACGAGGCAGGGGGCACCCCATAACACACAAGTTGATCTACGGATCGTTCCTTAGCCGTGTCGGTGCCCCTTCCACCATATTCCACCTCGGTCATATCGTCGCGGAGTTTAGGTGAAGCCTGCGCGGTAGAACATCATCATCGTCACCACGCCGTCGTCTTGTGGAACTCATCTCGAGCTCGGCTGGATCGAAGGCGGAGATCGTCATCGAGCTGAGCGTGTGCTGAACTCGGAGGCTCCGTGACGTTCGGTGCTTGGATCGGTCGGATCGTGAAGGCGTCGACTACATCAACCGCGTTGTGCTAACGCTTCGCCACGGTCTATGAGGGTGCGTGGACGAACACTCTCCCTCTCGTTGCTATGCCATCACCATGATCTTGCATGTGCGTAGGAAATTTTTGAAATTACTACGTTCCCCAACAGTGGCATCCGAGCCTAGGTTTTATGCGTTGATATTATATGCACGAGTAGAACACAAGTGAGTTGTGGGCGATACAAGTCATCTTGCTTACCAAACATGTCATACTTTGGTTCAGCGGTATTGTGAGATGAAGCGGCCGGACCGACATTACGCGACGCTTACGCGAGACTGGTTTCACCGTTACGAGCACTCGTGCTTAAAGGTGGCTGGCGGGTGTCTGTCTCTCTCACTTTAGCTGAATCGAGTGTGGCTACGCCCGGTCCTTGCGAAGGTTAAAACAGCACCAACTTGACGAACTATCGTTGTGGTTTTGATGCGTAGGTAAGAACGGTTCTTGCTCAGCCTGTAGCAGCCACGTAAAACTTGCAACAACAAAGTGGAGGATGTCTAACTTGTTTTTGCAGGGCATGTTGTGATGTGATATGGTCAAGACGTGATGAGATATAAGTTGTTGTATGAGATGATCATGTTTTGTTGAAGTTATCGGCAACTGGTAGAAGCCCTATGGTTGTCTCTTTGTTGCATAAAGATGCAAGTGCCAAATAATTGCTTTCCTTTATCGCTATGCGATAGCAATAGTTGCAAGAGCAATAGTTGGCGAGACGACCATGTGACGACACATTGATATAGATCAAGATGATGAAGATCATGGTGTCATGCGGTGGCGATAGAGATCATGGAAGTACTTTGGAGATGGAGATCAAAGGCGCAAGATGATCATGGCCATATCATATATCATATTTTGATTGCATATGATGTTTATCTATTATACATCTTATTCTGCTTTTGTTTGCGGTAGCATTTTAAGATGATCTCTCACTAATTATCAAGAAGTGTTCTCCACGAGTATGCACCGTTGCGAAAGTTCTTCGTCTTTGAGACACCATGTGATGATCGGGTGTGATAGGCTCTACGTTCAAATACAGCGGTGCAAAACAGTTGCACACGCGGAATACTCAGGTTAAACTTGACGAGCCTAGCATATACAGATATGGCCTCGGAACACGGAGACCGAAAGGTCGAGCGTGAATCATATAGTAGATATGATCAACATAGTGATGTTCACCATTGAAACTACTCCATCTCACGTGATGATCGGACATGGTTTAGTTGATTTGGATCATGTAATCACTTAGATGACTAGAGATGTCTGTCTAAGTGGGAGTTCTTAAGTAATATGATTAATTGAACTTAAATTTATCATGAACTTAGTCCCTGGTAGTATTTTGCAAGTTATGTTGTAGATCAATAGCTTGCGTTGTTGCTTTCATATGTTTATTTTGATATGTTCCTAGAAAACTGTGTTGAAAGATGTTAGTAGCAATGATGCGGATTGGATCCGTGATATGAGGTTTATCCTCATTCTTTGCCTGAAGAATTATGTCCTTAATGCACGCTAGGTGACAAACCTATTGCAGGAGCGGAGATGCGAGGCGTTATGAGCGTTTGGTTAGCTCAATATGATGACTACTTGATAATTTAGTGCACCATGCTTAACGGCTTAGAATCGGGACTTCAAAGGCGTTTTAAGCGTCATGGACCATATGAGATGTTCGAGAATTGAAGTTAATATTTCAAGAAAATACCGAGTTGAGAGATATGAAGTCTCCAACAAGTTCTATAGCTAAAAGATGGAGGAGAATCGCTCAACTAGTGAGCATGTGCTCAGATTATGCAGGTACTTCAATCACTTGAATCAAGTGGGAGTTAATCTTCCAGATAAGATAGTGATTGACAGAATTCTCTAGTCACCATCACTAAGTTACTAGAACTTCGTGATGAACTATAGTATGCAAGGGATGACGAAAATGATTCCCGAGCTCTTCATGATGTTGAAATCGACGAAGGTAGAAATCAAGAAAGAACATCAAATGTTGATGATTGACAAGACCACTAGTTTCAAGAAAAGGGCAAAGGGAAAGAAAGGGAAACTTCAAGTAGAATGGCAAACAAGTTGTCACTCCTGTGAGGAAGTCCAAAGCTAGACCAAAGCCTGAAACTGAGTGCTTACACTGCAAAGGAAATGGTCACTGGAAGCGGAAATGCCCTAAATAATTGGTGGATAAGAAGGATGGCAAAGTGAACAAAGGTATATTTGATATACAGGTGTTTTATGTGTGCCTTACTAGTGTTTATAGTAAGCCCCTAAGTATTTGATACTTGTTAGGTTGCTAAGATTAGTAACTCAAAACAGGAGTTACATAATAAGCAGAGACTAGTTGAAGGGTGAAGTGATGATGAGTGTTGGAAGTAGTTCCAAGATTGATATGATCATCATCGCACACTCCCTATACTTTCGGGATTAGTGTTAAACATAAATAAATGTTATTTGGCGCTTGCGTTGAGCATGAATATGATTTGATCATGTTTATTGCGATCTGGTTATTCATTTAAGTTAAAGAATAATTGTTATTCTGTTTACATGAATAAGACCTTGATGGTTATACACCCAATGAAAATAGTTTGTTGGATCTCGATCGTAGTGATACACATAATCATAATATTGATGCCAAAAGATGCAAAGTTAATAATGATAGTGCAACTTATTTGTGGCCTTGCCGTTGAGGTCATATCGGTGTAAAGCGCATGAAGAAACTCCATAAAGATGGATTTTGGAATCACTTGGTTATGAATCATTTGATGCTTGCGAACCGTGCCTTTTGGGCAAGATGACTAAAACTCCGTTCTCGGAACAATGGAACAAGCTCTTGACTTATTGGAAATAATACATACCGATGTATGCGATCCAATGAGTGTTGATGCTCGTGGCAAGTATCGTTATTTTTGACCTTCACAAGATGATTTGAGCAGATATGGGTATATCTACTTGATGAAACATAAGTGCGAAATAGTTGAAAGGTTCAAAGAATTTCAGAATGAAGTAGAAAAATCATCGTAACAAGAAAATAAAGTTTCTGCGATCTATCACGGAGCGAATATTTGAGTTACGAGTTTGGTCTTCAATGAAAACAATGTGGAATAGTTTCACAGCTCACGCCACCTGGAACACCACAACGTTATGATGTGTCCGAACGTCGTAACCGCACTTTATTGGATATGGTGCGATCTCTTACTGATTTACCAATATTGTTTTGGGGTTATGCATTAGAGACTGATGCATTCACATTAAAAGGGCACCATCTAAATCCATTGAGACGACAACATATGAACTGTGGTTTAGCAAGAAACCCAAGTTGTCATTTCTTAAAGTTTGGGGTTGCGATGCTTATGTGAAAAAGTTTCATCCTGATAAGCTCGAACCCAAATTGGAGAAGTGCGTCTTCATAGAATACCCAAAGGAAATTGTTGGGTACACCTTCTATCACAGGTCCGAAGGCAAGATATTCATTGCTAAAAATGGATCCTTTCTAGAGAAGGAGTTTCTCTCGAAAGAAGTGAGTGGGAGGAAAGTAGAGCTTAATAAGGTAATTTGTACCTTCTCCCGAATTGGAAAGTAGTTCATCACGAAATCAGTTCGGTGATTCCTACACCAATTAGTGAGCAAGCTAATGATGATGATCATGAAACTTCATATCAAGTTACTACAAAACCTCGTAGGTCTTCCAAAGTACAGATCCGCACTGAGTAGTAGTATGGTAATCTTGTTACGCAAGTCATGTTACTAGACCATGATGAACCTACGAACTATGAGGAAGCGATGATGAGCCCAGATTCCACGAAATGGCTTGAGGCCATAAAATCGAGATATGATCCATGTATGAGAACAAAGTATGGACTTTGATTGACTTGCTCGATGATCGGCAAGCTATGTTAAATAAATGGATATTCAAGAGGAAGGCGGACAGCGATAGTAGTGTTACTATCCACTAAGCTCGACTTGTTGCAAAAGTTTTCAACAAGTTCAAGGGGTTGAATACGATGAGATTTTCTCACTCGCATCGATGCTTAAGTCTGCTGAATCATGTTAGCAATTGCCCCATTTTATGAAATCGGCAAATGGATGTCAAAACTGCATTCCTTAATGGATTTATTAAAGAAGAGTTGTATATGATGCAACGAGAAGGTTTTGTCAATCCTAAAGATGCTAACAAAGTGTGCAAGCTCGACAATCCATCAATGGACTGGTGCAAGCATCTCGGAGTTGGAATATACGCTTTGATGAGTTGATCAAAGCATATGGTTTTATCTGAGACTTTTAGAAAGGCTGTATTTCCAAGAAAGTGAGTGGGAGCACTACAGCATTTCTGATAAGTATATGTGAATGACATATTGTTGATCGGAAATAATGTAGAATTATTCTGCAAAGCATGAAAGGATACTTGAATAAGAGTTTTTCAAAGAATGACCTCGGTGAAGCTGCTTACACATTGAGCATCAAGATCTATATAGATAGATCAAGACGCTTGATAAGATTTTTCAATGAATACATACCTTGATAAATTTTTAAATAATTCAAAATGGGAACAGCCAAGACCCGACCATGGGAGAAAATAGAAAGAGAATGAAAAGTTATTCCCTATGCCTCGGTCATAGGTTCTATAAAGTATGCTATCTTGTGAACGGACATATTGTATACCTTGCTCGAGTTTGGCAAAGGAATACAATTTTGATCTAATAGTAGATCCATTGGACAGCGGTCAAGAATATCCTTAGTAAAGACTAAGGAGATGTTTCTCGATTATGGAGGTGATAAAGAGCCCGTCGTAAAAGTTACAACGATGCAAGCTTTTACACCAATCCAGATGACTCTAAGTCTCAATCTGGATACATATTGAAAGTGGGAGCAATTAGCTAGAGTAGCTCCGTGCAGAGCATTGTGGACATAGAATATTTGCGAAATACATACGGCTCTGAATATGGCAGACCCGTTGACTAAACTTCTCTCACAAGCAAAACATGATCATACCTTAGTACTCTTTGGGTGTTAATCACATAGTGATGTGAACAAACCCTTTGGGTGTTGATCACATGATGATGTGAACTATGGGTATTAATCATATACAGATATGAATATTGGTGTTAAATCACATGGCGATGTGAACTAGATTATTGACTCTAGTGCAAGTGGGAGACTGAAGGAAATATGCCCTAGAGGCAATAATAAAGTTATTATTTATTTCCTCATATCATGATAAATGTTTATTATTCATGCTAGAATTGTATTAATAGGAAACATAATATATGTGTGAATACATAGACAAACATAGTGTCACTAGTATGCCTCTACTTGACTAGCTTGTTTATCAAAGATGGTTATGTTTCCTAGCCATGGACAAAAGAGTTGTCATTTGATTAACGGGATCACATCATTAGGAGAATAATGTGATTGAATTGACCCATTCCGTTAGCTTAGCACTTGATCGTTTAGTATGTTGCTATTGCTTTCTTCATGACTTATACATGTTCTGTAACTATGAGATTATGCAACTCCGTTTACGGAGGAACACTTTGGTACTACCAAAGCGTCACAGCGTAATCGGGTGATTATAAAGGAGTACTACAGGTGTCTCCAAAGGTACATGTTGAGTTGGCGTATTTCGAGATTAGGTTTTGTCACTCCGATTGTCGGAGAGGTATCTCTGGGCCCTCTCGGTAATGCACATCACTATAAGCCTTGCAAGCAATGTGACCAATGAGTTGGTTACGGGATGATGCATTACGTAACGAGTAAAGAGACTTGCGGTAACAAGATTGAACTAGGTATTGGATACCGACGATCGAATCTCGGGCAAAGTAACATACCAATGACAAACGGAACAACGTATGTTGTTATGCGGTTTGACCGATAAAGATCTTCGTAGAATATGTAGGAGCCAATATGGGCATCCAGGTCCGCTATTGGTTATTGACCAAGAATAGTTCTAGGTCATGTCTACATAGTTCTCGAACCCGTAGGGTCCGCACGCTTATGGTTTCGATGCGGTTATATTATGAGTTTATGAGTTTTGATGTACCGAAGGAGTTGAGTCCCAGATGAGATCGGGGACATGACGAGGAGTCTCAAAATGGTCGAGGCGTAAAGATCGATATATTGGACGACTATATTCGGAGTTCGGAAAGGTTCGAGTGATTGGTATTTGTCGGATCTGGGAGAGTTACGGAATTCGCCGGGAGTATATGGGCCTTATTGGGCCATACAGGATTAGAGGAGAGAGGCCGAAAGGAAGGGCGCGCAGCCCCCTCTGGTCCGAATTGGACAAGGGTGCGGCCCCTTTCCTTCCTCCTCTCCCCTCTTCCCCTTTCTCCTACTCCAACAAGGAAGGAGGAGTCCTACTCCGGTGGGAGTAGGACTCCCCATGGCGCGCCCCTCCTAGGCCGGCGCCCCTCCCCTTGCTCCTTTATATACGGGGCAGGGGACACCCCATAACACACAAGTTGATCTACGGATCGTTCCTTAGCCGTGTGCGGTGCCCCCTTCCACCATATTCCACCTCGGTCATATCGTCGCGGAGTTTAGGTGAAGCCCTGCGCCGATAGAACATCATCATCGTCACCACGCCGTCGTCTTGTGGAACTCATCTCGGAGCTCGGCTGGATCGGAGCCGGAGATCGTCATCGAGCTGAACGTGTGCTGAACTCGGAGCCTCCGTACGTTCGGTGCTTGGATCGGTCGGATCGTGAAGACGTACGACTACATCAACCGCGTTGTGCTAACGCTTCCGCTTACGGTCTACGAGGGTACGTGGACGAACACTCTCCCCTCTCGTTGCTATGCCATCACCATGATCTTGCATGTGCGTAGGAAATTTTTTGAAATTACTACGTTCCCCAACACCTGGCACACTCGGTCATCTTGCATAAAAAAAGAAATCAGATTTTATGCTATTTTTTAATTCACTGTTCACCTAGTGCAGATGAGCCCGAGCATCAAATTGAGTATCCGTTCCTCGGTTTCTTTTTTACTCCGCATATTAATTATTCTTAGATGGTAATATTTGAAATTTGACCAAGTTTATAAGAGAAAGTTTTAACATCCATAGTATCAAACCAGTGTCATTAGATCCATCATAGAGTATAATTTCATATGTATTTATTTCAGAGTATAGTTGCTAATATTTCTTGATAATTTTTTTGCTTAAGACTAACCCAATAAGCATAGTAAAAAGAAAGTACGTATTCATAGAAATAAATTTGTTGAAAATGTCAAACGGAGATCGAGCTCCATGGATGCCTTATTTGGAAACTTCAAAAATTCAAACTTTGAACTTCTAAAAAATCATGAAAACAAATACACATATACCTAGATACATAATGTACACGTGTGCAAATTTTCAGGTCGAAATATATTAAAATGGGACATACAAAAAAACAAATCCGGGTCTTTTTAGCATTTGTACTCGTCAAAGTCAATGATTTTTTATGCAGCTCGCAATTTGAGGTATTTCATCCCTGATTTTTTCACACATACACATTACATCCTTGCAAAGATGTGTGTTTTTTTAAGAATTTTTGGAAACCGAAAAGTTTGAATTTTATTTTTTTTTCAAAATAAAGGCCTCCATGGAGCTCAGTTTCCAAAATACCCTACTCTAAATTTGTTAAGAATTAAATTAGAATATGAGAATAACGTCCCACAACATTCTTGTCATACATGAATGGTAGCATACCTAATCGTAAATGTAGGTTGATTGCTGCCTTTAGGGGAATGATTTGTTGCTGGAAAAAAATGATATCAATGGCTTGCATATGATTGATGATATGAAGGGTTTGCGGTGAGGGAAGCGGAATATGAATTGATTGCATGTACATAATGTAACGCCCGGATGCAACTTTCCATATCTGTAACTCCGACTCTTGCTTTTTAGGAGATGTGTTTTGATTTTTCCTTCGTGGGTGGGTTTTGTCTTTTGTTTTGCTTTTTATTCATGTCGGGCATTTCATCTCATAGCATCATGTGCATTGCATTCAGTCTTATGTTACATGTTACTTTCATGTCGTATGTATCAACCCCTTTGCTATCCCTCTCAAACCTAGCCTTGCACCATCACCTCCTTCTTCCTTCTTATTCCTTTCATTTTTGCTAGTGCCATTTTCTTTCCTCCATAAATGTTCACCCTTTTCCTATAAATCCTGCTCATTGCCTACACCCTCTCTGTCATTTTTCGGCTCATATAAATTTGATTTGGTTGGGTTCAAAAATTGCTCAAGTTTGAATTCAATTCAAACTTGAATTATTTTTCTTCCTCTAAAAATTGCCAAACCAATTTATTCAAATTGTGCATATTCTCAAGACTCCAGGGATATTTTCTTTTCTGAAATATCCCACCTCTAGCACCTCTTTCTTTTCTCCTAAATTCTGGTTGAAGAAATAAGGAAAAGAAAAGGAGAGAGAGAAGAGATCCCAGCCAGGCCTCTAGCCATTTTCTTCCCTACCCGGGCCGGCCTCTAAGGCCTAGGCCCAGCCGACCCCTCTAACCCTAGTCGCCAGCGCTCGATCCCCTCGCTCTGCTCGACCCTCTCCCTCTCGTTCCCGTGCGCGCCGCCAGACCCTTCCTCGCTCGTTCCCATCTCTCCCTCCTGCCCCTCGCCCGTGGCCTCTCGCCTCCTCCGCTCCTCCCGACCCACCTCGCGCGCGACCCTGCCGCCTCGCACCTCCACCTCCTCGCCGGCCGGCCGCAGCTCGCCGCGCCTTGCTTCTTCTCCCGTGCGCCGCCACCCACCGAAGGGCCACCTCGCGCGCGACCTTGCCGTCAGCGTCCCTCGTGCCGCCGCCTACTCGCTCGGCCCTCTCCGTCCTCATCCCGATCGGGAGAGGCTCCCGAGCAGCGGCCGCCGCCCGGATCCATCGTCCCCGACCCCATGGCGCGCCTCCCCTGCTCCGCGTCAACCGGTGCCGAGCGCTGCTCCTCCCGGCCTCCTCGCTCCCATCTGCCCCTGCTGGCGTTGCTCAGCTCCGGCCCCGACCTCCATCTCTCGACAGCATCGTTGCCCGATGCCATGTCGCTTGTGCTGGTGACCCCTCAGGCCGCCGCGTTGCCATTCGCCAGAGATCGCGCCGCCTTGTTTGCTTCCTCTTCCGGCAACTTCCGTTGACTAGCAGCCGTGGCCCTCTGCTGCCTCACCCCCGTTGTGGCCATCCCCTGCTCGTTTTGTCGCCGCGTTCCGTTTCTTCACTGTCAAGGCCGTGAGGACGCCAAGAACCATGAAGGCGAGGACCCGCGACGACTACACTGTTGATCGTCAAGTACCTTGGAGCGACTACGAAGCGTGTACCACAACCGTCGCCCAAGGCGTTGGAGTCATCAAGTACCTCTCCGAGCGAGCGTGTACCACTACTTCCACTCGACCGTCGCCGTGAACCACTACTTCCACTACGGCATGTGTACGACTACTTCCCACGACGACACGTGAACAACTACTTCCCTCTACGAAACACGAACCGTCCCGTTTGCACGCTTCGAAGGTATAACCCCGAGAAGACCTTCCGAGAACGAATGCATGTGTTGAATGAGATGCAACGTTTTCACCGTGTCTGAATTGTCACTCGTTGCCATGCCATCGTCTTGTGGGAACCCGGTAGTCGGGATCACCCCACCATCCTTGCATGACACGCTCACGCCTACTTCCTTTTGCACCGATATCTCCGTGAGTTACCGGAACCGGAATGTTGCCGTGGCACCATTTTTGTTTCGCCGCCGTGGCACCCTTTTTGTTCCGCCATGGTGACAAATGCTCCTTATCATGCTCATGCCAACATTTTCATAAATATTGCATAAAACTTGCATATGTCATCCGCATCATGATAACAACAATTAAAATGTTTAAACCGTGTTTGCTTTAATTGCTAAATGACATATGGGGATTTTCCGGAAGTGTTGTTTGTGTTTCCGGCCTCATTTAAACTTGCCTAAATTGTTCGTTTAATTATGCTTCACCTCTTGCCATGCTTAACAACATTTAATATTGTTGTGTTCATAACCAGAGAGAACTAAATAATTGATGTGGTGTTAAGTCAATATGCAACTCATTGCATATTGAGCTCCACTTAACTTGTAGTATTGTTTGTTGCACTTTGCCATGCCATGCCTCATTAAACGGACATGCATCATACTTGATTGTGCTTCATGCCATGTTTATGTGATCGTTGTTTACTATGTTGTTTGTTTCTTTCGGGTTGCTTCTCTCGTTAGCCGGTTTCATTCGGAGTTGTGAGGATTCGTTCGACTACGTCCGTTTGTCTTCTTCATGGACTCGTTCTTCTTCCTTGCGGGATTTCAGGCAAGATTATCATACCCTCGAAATCACTACTATCTTTGCTATGCTAGTTTGCTCGCTCTTTTGCTATGCCAATGCTACGATGCCTACCATTTGCTTGTCGGCCTCCCAAATTGCCATGTCAAACCTCTAACCTTTGACACCATTCCTAGCAAACCGTTGTTTGGCTATGTTACCGCTTTGCTCAGCCCTCTTATAGCGTTGTTAGTTGCGGTGAAGTTGAAGATTGCTCCATGATGGACGGGGTTTTGTTGGGATATCACAATATCTCTTATATTATTAATGCATCTATATATTTGGTAAAGGGTGGAATGCTCGGCCTTATGCAGGTGTTTTGTTCCACTCTTGCCGCCCTAGTTTCCGTCATACCGGTGTTATGTTCCCGGATTTTGCGTTCCTTCGCGGTCGGGTGATTTATGGGACCCCCGACGGTTCGCTTTGAATAAAACTTGTCCAGCAAGGCCCAACCTTGGTTTTACCATTTGCCTCACCTAGCCCTTTTTCCCTTGGGTTTCGGAGCCCGAGGGTCATCTTTATTACCCCGGGCGGTGCTCGTTGTGAGTGTTGGTCCAAACCGTCGACCGCCGGTGTACAGTGGGGCAACTCTGGGCTGGCCTACGGAAGTTTGGACAATCCGGTGTGCCACGAGCGAGATATGTGCAGCTCCTATCAGGATTTGTCGGCACATTTGGGCGGCTTTGCTGGTCTTGTTTTACCATTGTCGAAATGTCTTGATGTACCGGGATACCGAGTCTGATCGGAGTGTCTTGGGAGAAGGTCAATTCCTTCGTTGATCGCGAGAGCTTGTCATGGGCTAAGTTGGGACACCCCTGCAGGGTATAAACTTTCGAGAGCCGTGCCCGCGGTTATGTGGCAGATGGGAATTTGTTAATGTCGGTTGTAGAAAACCGAAGTTGACCTTAATTAAAATACATCAACCGTGTGTGTAACCGTGATGGTCTCTTTCGGAGTCCGGAAGTGAACACGATGTTGGAGTTATGCTTGGCGTGAGGTTGCTATAGGATCACTTCTTGATCATACTTTTATCGACCGTGCTTTGCCTTCTCTTCTCGCTCTCATTTGCGTATGTTAGCCACCATATATGCTAGTAAACTTGCTGCAGCTCCACCTCATTACTC
This sequence comes from Aegilops speltoides, assembly GCA_021437245.1. Taxonomy (NCBI): domain Eukaryota; kingdom Viridiplantae; phylum Streptophyta; class Magnoliopsida; order Poales; family Poaceae; genus Aegilops; species Aegilops speltoides. The sequence goes on along the minus strand of CM038145.1, from coordinate 281,324,320 downwards.
CATCCTTCCTATAAGCTTAAATAGTCTTGATCTCGCGGGTGCGAGATTGCTGAGTCCTCGTGACTCACGGATACTTCAAAACCAGTTTGCGGTGCCTATGTTACCCGGCGGTGGCGCAACCAAGCTCAAGGAGGAGCTCGATGAAGATCTTGCCCTTTGTGTTGTTTCGTTCTAGTTGATCGAAGAGTGGAGCCCGGTTGGGGTCGATCGAGGACCTTTATCGCATTTGGGGTTCTTCTTTTATTTTGGTTCCGTAGTCGGACCTTGATTGTATCTGGATGATGTAATGCTTTATTCATGTAATTGTGTGAAGTGGCGATTGTAAGCCAACTATGTATCTTTTCCTTATGTACTACTTGGGTGTGTGAAGATTACCTCACTTGCGACATTGCTTTCAATGCGGTTATGCCTCTAAGTCGTGCCGACCGTGGGAGATATAGCCGCATCGAGGCGCGCTAAGTTGGTAATCGAGCCTTCCCGACCTTAGGAGCCCCTTTGCTTGATCGCTTTTAGCGGCCGAGTTGTGTCTAGAAAAAATGTTTTGAGTCATTTAGGATTATATATATCGGAGAGTTAGGAATTCTTTTACTCCTCGGTCCCTTAAATCGCTCTGGTGAGGTCTCTGGCGTAGAGTTTTGACTTTCCTCTCCTCAAATTTCACTAAAAAATTTTAGGATCACGCTGGTATTTTGGAATCGTTCCGATGGCTTTATGATGAGAACATTGTCTTGGTGCCTCTGTCGGGGTTTAGTGGAAGTGTCGGGGAGTTGAGCTCGAGGTGTTGTCGTCATAATTTTATCGTTGCAGTTCGGAATACCGAGTTTAATCGCCAACATCGAAAATCTCTTTTATGCGGTTGTTGGTGAGATAACCCGATAACCCGATCTTGAGGTGAGTACGGAGTATTGCCATGACTTGTATAACGGATGCTTTTGAAGGTTGAGGTACCACGATTTCGAAGGTTTCTTGGTTATGTGTTGACGGATGGATACAATTGGATGTAGGGATTGTTAGTTTGGGTGAGATATATTGCTTCCCCTGTATCCCCAACACCAGATTGCATAACCAGAAAGTTTCGGGAGTTTATAGGTGGGAATTCAAGTAGCTCCTAGAATATCTTTCCGACATATGCATGATATGGGATTGGGTAAATCTCTATCATATGTATTTGCTCCGGCTTATTCTGCAAGCCAGTCCTTTGTTTTTGTTTTGAGTTGTGGTATTCGAGTTGCTTCAATGTCAAGTGTTGATTCCATACCTTTCCAAAATGGTGTTCTCATATCCGATGTGAATACCAATCCTTCTCGACAATCGAGATTGTCATGTCAATCCTTTTCAACCGGCGTGTTTCTCTTCAAGTGGATCTGATCACTTCAACATCAGCAAGACCAATTATCATTTCTTCTTAACGGTGTTTGTTTCATCCGTCTCCAAGTTGCCTTTGTTTTTTCCCGCCCACCCACCCTTTTTCCTCAACGACTAAGATTTCTTTACCAAGTATCCTTTTATTTTTGTGAAGTTTCTCCATTCTTTTCCGTCAATGTTCTTACCCGGTGGTTCTCAAGAAGATGTTCTACTAGTTCGTCATTCCTCATTCCTTTCTCTTCTCCGGTGGATTCAAGTCAAGTTTTGTTGATCACACCTTTTTCCTCATTTCAATGTCTTCTCATACCGGTGCACCTCATTATCATTCTACTTCTCGCTATTTGTTATTCCGGAGTGCTCAAGATATATCGAAGATTCGTGTTTCCACTCTGCATTCGTTCAAGCTCTTTCGAGATTGGTATCTCATTCAAGTCATTTAATTCAACCGGTGCAACATCTCTTTTAAATCTTTTCAATGGTGTTCTTTTGAGTGGGCCCTAACCCACAGGTCTTTACCCAGGATCTTACCTGACTCTTCTATTTTCCCAGAGCTATCCTAAGCTCTTCTCCAAGTTTGACGTAAGAATGAGTTATCATCAGTCAAATGCTTTTCTCCAAGATCTTTCAAATTCTTTTCATAGTTGGCTCAACCTCTTCGCTTTTGATTCTTCCGGCGTGCCTCAATAATTCTTGGTGGTGTTTCTCATTGTCATTCTCATCATCTGAAGACCGAAGAAGAGTTTCTCTTTAATCTTGCTCTATTCTCTTCAAGATTCATGGTGCTAGCTTGTTGCCATCCTCTCATAATTGTTTTCGATTGTGAGAATCTTTTTCACCCATCAGGAGATATTCAAGAGTCTTCTCAGTTTGTCATCCGGAGTTCTTCAATTCAGGTTTATTCATTCTCAGCGTGTAGCTATCATTCTCCAAATCTTACCGGTGCATCGTTCAATACCCTCTAATCAGTTCATGATCTCTTCGTTCTCATGTATCTAAATCCCTTCAAGTATCTTCAATCGTTTTTTCAAATTCTTCCTGGTGAATTGTGCCTTTGCTACTTTCATTTTCAATTCTTACGGTGGTTCTTTCAACATTCCTCTTCTGTTGTTATCGTATCAATTAATTCGTTCTTTCCGAATCCTACCGGTGGTTCGTTGAAGACCTTCTCAAGTTTATGCTACATCTCTTTTAATCCTTTCTACGAGGATAAGTAGTATGCCAAATCCGTTGCTTGTCATCAATTTAAATTGATGAAGGATACGCATAACATAATTCTTATTCTTGTTCATCCAAGTGATTAATTCTTTATTTCGGAGGCCCTTAAAATTCTCGATTTCATTTGTTTCATCTTCTCTTTTTTCCCGGAGTTCCAAGCTCTAATTATCACGGAGCTTCATCTTATCACTGCAAGGCTTCACCTGGTGTTTTCAACTTCTCTTTCTTTTACCATCCTTTTAATATCGGAGTTTCTTCATGGTGGTTCATCAAGGATTCTTATCATTCTTCAATTGTTCATCAAGATTTCTCTCGAAGTTATGATCCGCCAAGCTATACTCTAAGATAAGCATGGTGCTTAACTCATGTTTTGTGTTGAGGAGTTCAAGCATTCTTCATCTTGCATTCCAAAGTGCAATTCTTTCGACCTTATCTTTTGAGGTGGTGTTATGTCACTCTTGACAATTTCCATTCATGTTTCGTGTTTCACATATTGTCAAGAATGAGGTATTTTAAATCCATCAATCTCTTCGTTGGATTTATCTTGTGTCATGTTTTCACCTAAAGCCTTCCCTAAGGAATTGCTATTATGGTGCTTATCAATGATCCAAGTTTTCGCCTATCCTCTTGGTGAAAGAAGTTTTTCATCGCCTTGGTGCTCTCCCTCAAATCAATGGCTTCCTTTAGTGGCCATTTGTCACCTCATAATGTTGAGATGTTTCAATAAGTCCACAACAAGCTTGTGCTTTTCGTTGTTGATTTTCCAACAACTCCGTTCAATTCTTATTTGCAAGGATGCTTTCTAAATTCAATTGTGGTAGAAGTTGGCATTTTCTTCTCCGTCCCTTTATCCCAGTGGTCTATCTTCTATTCTTTCGTTACGGAGGCATTGTGATGTTACTCTCTTCGACTCATCATCTCGAATTGTGAGGATCGTGTTCTTTTCTTGCTTATCCATTTAACCGGAGTGTTGTATCATCTCTTCAATATCTTTTCATCTTATCAAGTTTTCTTCTCTTTTCTCCGGAGTCTTGTCCAAATTCTGCCATTCTTGTTCCTTGGCTATCTCATTATACCAATGTGGTCATATTCTTTTTGTTCGTGAAGCTCTTATTTCCATGTCTTTAACCTTCAAGTTCCCATAATGTTCCTTGTTCTTTTTTTCCTAACGGATTGTTTGCAATCTCGTTCATCTCTATTGTACTCTTTCTTTTAAATTGCTCAACCTCTCAAGGTTCGTGGTTTCACTCGTTTGTCAAAGAAGCAACTTAGTTTTACCTTTCTCTTCCTCTTCCGTTTTCCCTCCGGTGCCATCCTAGATCTCGGGACGAGATCCTCTCGTAGTGGTGGAGTGTTGTAACGCCCCGGATGCAACTTTCCATATCTGTAACTCCGACTCTTGCTTTTTCCGGAGATGTGTTTTGATTTTTCCTTCGTGGGTTGGTTTTTGTCTTTTGTTTTGCTTTTTATTCATGTCAGGCATTTCATCTCATAGCATCATGTGCATTGCATTCATCCTTATGTTACATGTTACTTTCATGTCGTATGTATCAACCCCTTTGCTATTCCTCTCAAACCTAGCCTTGCACCATCACCTCCTTCTTCCTTCTTATTCCTTTCATTTTTGCTAGTGCCATTTTCTTTCCTCCATAAATGTTCACCCCTTTTCCTATAAATCCTGCTCATTGCCTACACCCTCTCTGTCATTTTTCGGCTCATATAAATTTGATTTGGTTGGGTTCAAAAATTGCTCAAGTTTGAATTCAATTCAAACTTGAATTATTTTTCTTCCTCTAAAAACTGCCAAACCAATTTATTCAAATTGTGCATATTCTCAAGACTCCAGGGATATTTTCTTTTCTGAAATATCCCACCTCTAGCACCTCTTTCTTTTCTCCTAAATTCTGGTTGAAGAAATAAGGAAAAGAAAAGGAGAGAGAGAAGAGATCCCAGCCAGGCCTCTGGCCATTTTCTTCCCTACCCGGGCCGGCCTCTAAGGCCTAGGCCCAGCCGACCCCTCTAACCCTAGTCGCCAGCGCTCGATCCCCTCGCTCTGCTCGACCCTCTCCCTCTCGTTCCCGTGCGCGCCGCCAGACCCTTCCTCGCTCGATCCCATCTCTCCCTCCTGCCCCTCGCCCGTGGCCTCTCGCCTCCTCCGCTCCTCCCGACCCACCTCGCGCGCGACCCCGCCGCCTCGCGCCTCCACCTCCACGCCGGCCAGCCGCAGCTCGCCGCGCCCTGCTTCTTCTCCTGTGCGCCGCCACCCACCGAAGGGCCACCTCGCGCGCGACCTTGCCGTCAGCGTCCCTCGTATTGCCGCCTACTCGCTCGTCCCTCTCCGTCCTCGTCCCGATCGGGAGAGGCTCCCGAGCAGCGGCCGTCGCCCGGATCCATCGTCCCCGACCCCATGGCGCGCATCCCCTGCTCCGCGTCAACCGGTGCCGAGCGCTGCTCCTCCCGGCCTCCACGCGCCCATCCGCCCCTGCTGGCGTTGCTCAGCTCCGACCCCGACCTCCATCTCTCGACAGCATCGTTGCCCGCTGCCATGTCGCTTGTGCTGGTGACCCCTCAGGCCGCCGCGTTGCCATTCGCCAGATATCGCGCCGCCTTGTTTGCTTCCTCTTCCGGCAACTTCCGTTGACCAGCAGTCGTGGCCCTCTGCTGCCTCACCCCCGTTGTGGCCATCCCCTGCTCGTTTTGTCGCCGCGTTTCGTTTCTTCACTGTCAAGGCCGTGAGGACGCCAAGAACCATGAAGACGAGGACCCGCGTACGACTACACCTGTTGATGCGTCAAGTACCTTGGAACGACTACGAAACGTGTACCACAACCGTCGCCCCGAAGACGTTGGAGTCATCAAGTACCTCTCCGAACGTACGTGTACCACTACTTCCACTACGACCGTCGCCGTGAACCACTACTTCCACTACGGCATGTGTACGACTACTTCCCACGACGACACGTGAACAACTACTTCCCTCTACGAAACGCGAACCGTCCCGTTTGCACGCTTCGAAGGTATAACCCCGAGAAGACCTTCCGAGAACGAATGCATGTGTTGAATGAGATGCACCATTTTCACCGTGTCTGAATTGTCACTCGTTGCCATGCCATCGTCTCGTGGGAACCCGGTAGTCGGGATCACCCCACCATCCTTGCATGACACGCTCACGCCTACTTCCTTTTGCACCGGTATCTCCGTGAGTTACCAGGACCGGAATGTTGCCGTGGCACCATTTTCATTTCGCCGCCGTGGCACCCTTTTTGTTCCGCCATGGTGACAAATGCTCCTTATCATGCTCATGCCAACATTTTCATAAATATTGCATAAAACTTGCATATGTCATCCGCATCATGATAACAACAATTAAAATGTTTAAACCGTGTTTGCTTTAATTGCTAAATGACATATGGGGATTTTCTGGAAGTGTTGTTTGTGTTTCCGGCCTCATTTAAACTTGCCTAAATTGTTAGTTTAATTATGCTTCACCTCTTGCCATGCTTAACAACATTTAATATTGTTGTGTTCATAACCGAGAGAGAACTAAATAATTGATGTGGTGTTCCGTCAATATGCAACTTGTTGCATATTGAGCTCCACTTAATTTGTAGTATTGTTTGTTGCACTTTGCCATGCCATGCCTCATTAAACCGGACATGCATCATACTTGATTGTGCTTCATGCCATGTTTATGTGATGGTTGTTTACTATGTTGTTTGTTTCTTTCCGGGTTGCTTCTCTCGTTAGCTTCGGTTTCGTTCGGAGTTGTGAGGATTCGATTCGACTACGTCCGTTTGTCTTCTTCATGGACTCGTTCTTCTTCCTTGCGGGATTTCGAGGCAAGATGATCATACCCTCGAAATCACTACTATCTTTGCTTTGCTAGTTTGCTCGCTCTTTTGCTATGCCAATGCTACGATGCCTACCATTTGCTTGTCGGCCTCCCAAATTGCCATGTCAAACCTCTAACCTTTGACACCATTCCTAGCAAACCGTTGTTTGGCTATGTTACCGCTTTGCTCAGCCCTCTTATAGCGTTGTTAGTTGCGGTGAAGTTGAAGATTGCTCCATTATGGACGGGGTTTTGTTGGGATATCACAATATCTCTTATATTATTAATGCATCTATATATTTGGTAAAGGGTGGAAGGCTCGGCCTTATGCACGGTGTTTTGTTCCACTCTTGCCGCCTAGTTTCCGTCATCTTGGTGTTATGTTCCCGGATTTTTGCGTTCCTTACGCGGTCGGGTGATTTATAGGACCCCCGACGGTTCGCTTTGAATAAAACTTGTCCAAAGAAGGCCCAACCTTGGTTTTACCATTTGCCTCACCTAGCCCTTTTTTCCCTTGGGTTTCGGAGCCGAGGGTCATCTTTATTACCCCGGGCGGTGCTCGTTGTGAGTGTTGGTCCAAACCGTCGACCGCGGGTGGCCGAAGGGCAACTCTGGGCTGGCCTACTGGGAAGTTTGGACAATCCGGTGTGCCACGAGAGCGAGATATGTGCAGCTCCTATCGGATTTGTCGGCACATTCGGCGACTTTCTGGTCTTGTTTTACCATTGTCGAAATGTCTTGATGTACGGGATCCGAGAGTCGATCGGAGTGTCTTGGGAGAAGGTCTATTCCTTCGTTGATCGCGAGAGCTTGTCATGGGCTAAGTTGGGACACCTGCGAGGTATAAACTTTCGAGAGCCGTGCCGCGGTTATGTGGCAGATGGGAATTTGTTAATGTCGGTTGTAGAAAACCGAAGTTGACCTTAATTAAAATACATCAACCGTGTGTATGCTGTGATGGTCTCTTTCCGTGAGTCCGGAAGTGAACTCTGATGTTGGAGTTATGCTTGGCGAGGTTGCTATAGGATCACTTCTTGATCATACTTTTATCGACCGTGCTTTGCCTTCTCTTCTCGCTCTCATTTGCGTATGTTAGCCACCATATATGCTAGTAAACTGCTGCAGCTCCACCTCATTACTCCATCCTTCCTATAAGCTTAAATAGTCTTGATCTCATGGTGCGAGATTCTTTGAGTCCTCGTGACTCACGGATACTTCAAAACTAGTTTGCGGTGCCTATGTTACCGAAAGCGGTGGCGCAACCAAGCTCAAGGAGGAGCTCGATGAAGATCTTGCCCTTTATGTTGTTTCGTTCTAGTTGATCGATGAGTGGAGCCCGGTTGTGGTCGATCGGGGACCTTTATCGCATTTGGGGTTCTTCTTTTATTTTGGTTCCGTAGTCGGACCTTGATTGTATCTGGATGATGTAATGCTTTATTCATGTAATTGTGTGAAGTGGCGATTGTAAGCCAACTATGTATCTTTTCCCCTTATGTACTACATGGGTTGTGTGAAGATTACCTCACTTGCGACATTGCTTTCAATGCGGTTATGCCTCTAAGTCGTGCTTCGACACGTGGGAGATATAGCCGCATCGAGGGCGTTACACATAATGATGTGGAGGGCTAGATGACACATGTGGTGACATGGAATATGTGAACCTTGAAAGAAATAAAAAATATAGATATAGATATAACCAAAATGTGAAATTGAAGAGAAAGGAGCACACAGTAGTGCCTTCTTTCTAAAGAAAAGACACTCATGGGGCATCTTAGATCTGATAAATATCAAGAAAACCAATAGCAAATGTCATAGATAGACAGCTAGACACAGAACGACTAGTAAAAAAAATAAAAGGATATTGATTATAGCCGTCCGCTAGAGATCAAAACTTGGACTGAAACAATAGTACATGCAAAGGAAACTCTAAACACCCTCGCCTTGCCATACTAGGCTTTGAAGACCACAGTAGTCACTTGCCTCTTGAGACGAGATCTAGAAATCGTTGAAGCAAAGTAAGCATTGATTGGAGCATCACCGCAAGCAATGCAGACTTGCAATCCACAATGCCACCAGTTCAGAGGAGAGGAGAAACCGGAACATGCTGCAACAGAACACTAAAAAGAGATGTCGTAGTCGCTACATCAATAGCTCTCTTAAAAGACATACCAACTGTCAAGACTTGAAGGGAGTCCAAAAATCTGCGGACATAAACTCTCACATGCCCTTCATCGCCGCTAGATCGGACTTTGTCGAGGTAGAAAAAGAACGGAGAGATCTTATTCCAACACATCATTGCCCCATCATCTCATCAATGTCCCCAGGAAAAACATAATAAGAAGAAAACAAGATGGAAGGGCCCCTACCTCTCTTGGTGCCAACGAGGCCGTCGGAGGGAGAGAGAGAGGGATAGAGGCATTGGCATGTAGAAATGCTCTTGCAACGGCGGCTAGGGTGGAAGTTGGGGTACATAACTCATCGTAGTAGCGCATATTGATATTATAAATAGGCAAAAGTTATAGTGCCAACGCAATGTAAAACATAAAACAATTTAAACCATTTGAGATTGTGACCATGAGAGTATGGCAATTGTTTATGGACCCCAATAACTAGCAAACATTTGCCGTGGGACATGAAATTGTGAATGTTTTGTATGGCACAAAAGCACATGACAATTTCTTCACAAATTCAACAGAGGATTTTGCGCGAAAATTCCTGTGTTCGCTTGTAAGAATTGTCAATGCTTCCAACATATAAATTGACATGAAAAATGTTTGTTATAACATGCACCTCCGACAAACGTTCGCTGAATAACATTATTTATTCAGACACGTATGTGCGGGTACGTAGGGACAAGTGAACCCAACCAACCATGGAACCATGGAGCTGGATCCGATCGCTGAGGCCTCCGGCGCGGCAGCGCCTCACGGCCGGGAGGAAGCGTTGGCCGCCAGCGCCGCGCGGAGCACCTCTCCGAACTCAACGAGCCTGGCGGCGTCGGGCACGAGGTCCCCGACGGCCTCGTGCGCGCAGAACCGCACCGCCCAGGCCGCCAGCCGCGGCGTTCTGGCCTCGTCGAGGACGGGAAGCCCAGCGATCCTCTCCGCGGCTCCGAACCACCCGATATAGGAGCCAACGACGATGTCCAGGAAGCCGACGTCATCCCCACCGAAGTAGGGCTTCCCGCCGCTGCACTCCACGAAGGCCTCCTCCAGCTGCCGGAGCGCGGCGGACACCTGCTCCGCGGCATCAGCCTTGTCGCCGCCGACCATACCTCTCAATGTCCGAAGTGGTGAATGGAGCTGCAACCTCTCGGGACCGATAGCCATGATCAGTTACCAGAACTGTAAAATAACTTGCGTTCCAGATCCAGTGGTCACGATCGAATGGCTGGCTCACCTTGGAGTCGGCATACTCTGCCCAGAACCGGTGGACGGCGCGGTGGTAGGGGTCGGCCGGAAGGATGGGCTTCCCGGCGGCGGAGAAAGCTTCGTCGACGTACTGCAGGATGACCAGGGACTCGCAGACAGGGCGACCGCCGTGGAGGAGCACGGGCATCTTCTTGTACACGGGGTTGGACCTGAGCAGCAGCTCGCTCTTCCTGCCCACCGCTTCCTGGAGGAACTCGTACTGCACGCCCTTGAGCCTGAGCGCGATGCACACTCGCGACACGAACGGGCTCGCCCACCCGCCCACGACCACCACCGGCTCCGACATCGCCGCCGCCGCCGCCGCTGGCTCTTCTAACACAGAAGCTCACAACTAACTCACTTTGGAGTATAACCCAACTTTTAGTGGAATCACCGTAAACCAACGGTAATTTAGATTTGTCTTCTGGAGCAGCAAGATTCGAAACAACGCCGTCGACGGCGTCAGAGACCGATCGACGCCATGGGAGCGCGGCCGGAGTGGTCGGATCCAGCCATCTTGGGGTAAAGGGCGCGGTTGGTGCGGTGCGTGATCGAATTAAGAACAACCAAATTGGACCAACAGCCGAAGGAGGGACAATGTGGTTGTTGGGTTGGGCGTTGCGATGGCGCACGTGGCTTGACATGTCCACTAGTGTTCCAGAGTGGAGTACTTTTTAACACGATAACATCTGTTTTAAAACATCTGATCTATTCATCGACTATCAAAGTAGTACAAAAGAACACCAAAAGTAAAAAAAAGAATATCCAGGTCCATAGACCACCTAGCGACGACTACAAAAACTGAAGCGAGCTGAAAGCGCGCCGTCCTCATCGCTCCTCCGTCGTCGAATCCGGACAAAACTTGTTGTGGTAGACCGTCGTGATACATCATGATATTGAGCAACTTCGTAGTCAATGCAAACGTCGCCCGAAATGTCTAAAATAAATCTAGGAAAATGAACCTTGATGGTTTCGTTTCACTGCAATAAATCTAACCAACTATGCTTGGTTCGCAGAACTGCAAAACAAATTAGAGAAGAATATTAGATTGAGAAGGGTTGCGGTATTGCACATCTGAAAGTGGTGTTTAAAAAACTCCCTTTCAACCCGCATCCCTTTCCGAAGCGACACGTGGAACCCTAACTCCCCCGGCCGCTAGCCTTCCTCTCCTCCCTCCCTTGCTTGGCCGAGTCCTTTGTCGGTGAAGCCGGTCGATGTTGGTGCTGGCGGGACCTCTCCTAGGGCCGACCCCCTACCCCTGACAGTGGCATGGTTTCCTTTAGACGGAGTACTTAGCAGCAAAGCGCAGTGAAGTTTGGCGGGCGACTCTACTCAATTGCAACGCTAGTGGTACAGGCTCCATCTACTGGTGCCGCTTTGGTGGCGGTAACGGCTAGGAGTCCTGGGCTTGCCCAATCTAGATCTGGCCGACAGGGCTTGGTTCGTGGCTACCGACAGGCGTGGCGACGCAACTCGTGGTACTAGCGGTTTCTTATTATAATTTTCACAAAAATTTGAAAAATACATAGGAATCTTACAAAAATCATTGCAAATATTTAAAAATGATCAAGCCATTCAAAGAATGATCATGGATTATAAAATATTACATATTTAAAAGAATGTTCACAAATAACAAAAATATCCGCTAATTTTAAAATTGTTTATAGATTATATTGAAATGTTTATGAATGAAAAAAAATGAATTAGGGAAAACGAAAAAAAGATAAAACTGTTTTAAAAATGTTCATGCATTTAAAATAGTTCACAAATTTCTAACAATGGTCGGAAAAATTACAAAACATAGTCATGAATATATAAAATGACCAAGAAATTATAAAATAAAACATAAAAAATAGAAAACTAAAAGGAAAGAGAGAAAAATCAAAATAAAATGAAATAGAAGGGGAAAAACCCTGGGAAGGGCCACCCAAGAGATAGGGAACCCAAAAAATTGATGGAAGCCTGCCGGCCCATGTACCCATCGGGAGGGTAGCATTTACTACTTAGCGCGCCAGTGAATGAGCCGACGTGCGCACCCTCCCTTTCGAAAAATCTATTTGACGCATTGACGCAAGCGATTTGGGCCGTCCCAACTACTCCCTCCGTTCCAAAATAGATGATCCAACTTTGTATTAAAGTTAGTACAAAGTCGAGTCATCTATTTTGGAACGGAGGGAGTATAAGCGTACGTACAACTTTCAGGTTCTGGTTTCGGGAACCTTAGGATTCCCAGCCGATTTTTCAGGCATTGGGACATTCTAGAAGTTCCTGAACCAGTTTTTATTGTTTTGTCTATTTTTCGTTTTTCTTTTCCATGTTTTTTCTTTTTATGTCCTTTTCCTTGTTTTTGTTACCTTTTCGAACTTGTTTTATTTTCTTTTTTATTTTCTTTCATTTTAACTTTTCGCATTTATTTCTCTTTTCAACGAATTTTCTGGAATTTAATTTTTTTCATATTTATTCAATTTTGTTCATTTTTCCAGATTTTTTTCCTGTTTTCAAAGTTTCTTGTGAAATTCCAAAAAAATTAGCGCTTCAAAGTTTGTTCACTTCTCTTCAAAACAAATGTTCGAAAATTCAAAATATTAAAATTTCTGAACATAGATGCATTTTTTAGCAAATTCGAAAGATGTTTGCAAACTTCAGAAAATGTTCCTATTTTCAAAACTGTTCTCAAATTCAAAAATATTAATGTTTCCAAATTTGTTCGCAAATTCAGAAATGTTTGTGAAATTACATAATTTTTTAAAAAAATTCTTGTCTTGCAAAAATTGTTCTTTTTTCCGAAATATGTTGGCAAGCTAAAAAAATTGTTTGCAACCTAAAAAAATGACGTTTTCAAAATCTTTCCGCAAATTGAAAAACTATTTGGCAGAATATCATAAAATAATCACATTTTGGAAAAATATATTCATAATTTCGGAAAATATTAGAGTTTTTCAAATTATTTTCAAACTTTTTTAAAAAATGTTTGCATTTTGAAAAATTTGTTCCAAGCTTCAAAAATGTTCTCGTTTTATATTTGTTCCATTTTTACAAAAAATATTTGAGATACCGTAATAATGTTCAAGTATGTAAAAGTTTGGGAGCAAAATTTGAAATTTTATTTTTTGTAAATATATTTACTTTTGTGAAAAAGAAAACCTCATTTTTATTTTATTTTTAAAAATATTTTCTTTCACCGCGTAAAGTTTATATAAAATGAGCTGGCATTTTAGACCAAGAAATATTTGAACACTATGGCTAGCGATGTTGGTTCACTCACTCAAAGTCGTGTGTTCCATCTCTCACACGGTGATTTTTGGGAAAAAATTTGTGAGGCTCTCTTTCTATTAAAGGGTTGTGTTCGCTTCTTTAGTAGTAGAGTAATCTCGTCGCACTGGCTTGGTGCGCGGCCGTGTTTGCCGTTGGTTGCGGGTTCATTCCCACATTGACGTTGTTTCTTTGTTGACTTTTCACGGTGCGCTACCTTAAATCGGCCGGCCCAGGTCAGCTATGCACTTGGCGATTCATCGACTGTTTGCTGCACTAAGCGGCCTATAGGAGGTCCCCTCCCTCCATTTGCCGGCCCATTTGCGGGGCTGGACGCCCCTGATTTTTTTGCCTTGTCTTTTCGTTTTGTCTTTATTTTCTGTTTTATTCTTCTTTAAAATAATTCAGCATTACAAAAATCTTACATCCAAATTAGGAAAAAAGCTCAACAAGCCATAAGATGTTCACGGATTTAAAAAATGCTCATGATTTCAAATATAATATGTACATATCCAAAAAATGTTGAGGAGTTTCAAATAATGTGCACGAAATAAAAACAAATCGAATTTGTAAAACATATTAGCATATTAAAAATGTTCATGACATTAAAAAAATTCATGTATTCAAAATTTCATTTTTGAAATTAAGAAATGTTGTGACAAAAATGTTCAAAATATAGTAAAGTAAAATTTGGCAAAAGTCAAAAAATGTTTGGAAATCTAATTTCTTTTCAAATTTCAAAAATATTAATAAATTCAAAAATATTTGGCATCTCTAAAATGTTTTAAGAATTTCCAAAAATATTGACAAATTCAAAACATGTAATGAATAGTGATAAAATTTTCACGAATGCGAAAAATCTTCATGATTTCGGAAAACTTTTTACGGATTTGACACATGTTAAAATTTTCAAAAATAGTTTTTATTTCAGAAAATGTTCACAAAAAAAGAGGACAACAACAACAAAAATGAAAAAAAGGTAAAGAATGAAAAAGAAAAGATAAAAGGAAAAAAGAGAAAAGGATAAAAAAAATGAATTGAAAAAGGAGAAAAAACGAAAGGAAAAAAACTATTTCGGAAGGTTCTAGAACCTTTCAAATACCGGAAATGAGGTAGTTGGGTCGGCCCAAACATAAGCAAAGGGAAGCGGGGTTACGCGCACAGTCGCTAACCTGCGTCCCTGTCGGAGTAAATGACCACGGGTAACCTTATCTGCTCCCGCTGGCGTTTCAAGACATCGGGCCGACTACGCCCCTCAAGCATCCACGACGAAGGGCCGCCTTCCCGCGGCCGACTGGTCCGAGCGGTCTACTGCCGGAAGGCGGCGAGGCTCAATGAGCGGTCCCCATATGGGCCGACTCCTAGCAGGCCGCCATCAGAGTGGCCGACTCCTAGCAGGCGGCCCACCCATGCACCCTCAAAGTTTGTACCCACATAACGGCGACAAGACGGGGCGTGGCTACAGTGCAGCCTGCCACCCACGAATTCCGGAGCGGGCGTGGCCACAGTGCAACGTACCGGGCGGCCATCACTCGCCCAGCGAGGCACTGTTGCCACGTTGACTATGGCATCATCCATGGCAGAGTAGCCATGCTCCCACGAAGAGCTGTTAGTACGGCCCGCAGGCGGCGAGCCCTACCTGCCAGAGAGATACCCGAAGGTGGCACAACCATACCAGTCGGCAAAGGGGGAGGCCGACTCCCAGCAGTCGGCCCTCCCCTCGCCGAGAAGTTTGTGCGCCATTAACCGGATAAGACGGGGTGTGGCTACAGTGAACGCCCACCAGGCGATGACACTGTAGCCACGCTCGCCCCGACCAAGCCATCGTCATCAGGGGCAAGGCTACGGTAATGAGCAGCCGATAGGGCCCACAGGCGATGGGCCCAGCCTGTCGGCCTTGAGCCCGACAACTGGCGGGACCCACCAGCCGGCGAGCCCCAATGACGATGGAGAAGCCGCAACCACAAACACCGGCGACACAGGCCTACACCGGCGGGTTCTTCTTTGTACCCACAGGGGTAGGCCTATATAAACCCCCAGGGCACCCATGCAAAGGGTTGATCTCTCAGAGTTTCCCACACACACTTAGAGAGAGGAGTAGAGCTAGCCATGCCCTTCTTCCTTCTCTAGCCGAACAGCTCAAGGAGCAACTTGTAGCTACTTGTTAATTTTGTGATCATGCAGAGACCCCGCAGAGCAGGACTAGGGGTGTTATCTTCTAGGAGAGCCCCGAACCTGGGTAAGATTCGCCGGCGTGCATGTCTTCGCCTCATCCCGTTTCCAGGCACCGGCGACGTCTTCCTGGCTCCCACAATGATTAGCCATCCCTTGACATATGTCGCACCTACCACCCGATATTTGACGCCCACCATGGGGCTAGGTGCACCGTCGTCGGGAGACCTACTCTGGACGGGAACCCTGTTCCTTCCCAGCGAGCATAGCCAGCCCAGCACGCTCGATGGCGCTTGCACCGATGCGCTGCATGGCGTCGGAGCTGCCTGCGCGGCGAGCTGCCCGTCGATCTCCTCGGCGAGATCCGCCTCTTCGATGAGCCCGCGCTAGGCACGGGCGCAGCCAGCTCCGAGAGCTACCTCATCGACCTCCTTGGCAAGCTTGACATCGCCAGCGAGCCCACCTCCGACTTGGAGTCGATTGGCTCCACCGACCTAATGCTTGTCGACTCCGACACGACATCCCTCGACGCCTTCCCCACCAACGTGGTGTTCATCAACGACCCCCTCCCTCGTGCCGACAACAGCGAAAACACCGTCACCGAGGTGCTCGTCATCAGCCACGGCGCTGCATCCGGCGCGAACGCCCCCGACACGCTGCAGGCGATGATACGCGACCTGTCTGCACCCATTGCAGGCGGCGCCGACGCCAAGACACTAGGGGCTCACCGCCTTGCGCTCATTGAGAGCGGCAAGAAGCTCGCCTCCATGAGATGCCTCACAGAGGCCTATCAGGGCGAGGTTGATCGTGCCGCCTGTGGCATGCCGGCTGCTGACAGGCCTAGCCGCCTGGGCGCTGTCAAACAGCGTGGTGCCGCTATCACTACCATGTTGGGGGCTAACCGCCCAGTCTACGACACGCCCATCGAAAACCTGTGTGCTGCCCAGGCAGCAGCAGAGGAGCTAGAGAACCTGGAGGGAGATGAACGACGTTACATGACAGAGCGCGTCCAACAGCTCATCGACGCGGCATGAAGCCAGCGCCCGGGCCGAGAATCCTCCCCTCCGTCGAGAGCATGGCGCAACCTCCCGGACACCGACTGCAGGCGGCACCCGCGAGCGAAGAGACAAAGAGCCGGCTGCTAGCCGCAGCCGGACGCGCATCAACATTAAGCGCGACGAAGAAGGCCGCCCACGAGCCGTGGAGCGGCGAGGTGACTACCTGCCTCCTCCTCCGCCCCACAGGGAGAGATATCCCTCCCCACCACCTATTGAGCAGACGACGCTCAGCGGCCGGCTGGGCCGCCATGAAGGAATCGGAGAATACGATGCCCACCATCGGATCAACTGCCCGGCGTGATCCCTGTCGCTAGAAGAGGAGGATGCAGTCGGCCTGCCTTGTTTTGGCCCCCGCATTCGCGACAAGCCCTTCCCTAAAGGGTTCTCACTCCCAAGAGACATGCCCAAGTACAACGGCTCAGTGAAGCAGGAAGACTGGCTGATCGACTACTCCACTACAGTCAGCATAGCAAACGGCAACAGGCGCATTGCCGTGAAGTACGTCCCCCTGATGCTTCAAGGCACGGCGCGCACCTGGCTGAACAACCTCAAGCCCTACAGCATCAACAGCTGGGTGGATTTCATTGAAGTCTTTATCCGCAACTTCACCAGCACGTACAAGCGGGAGCCCAAGCCTCGCCAACTCTCTCTGTGCGTCCAAGGCCCAACCGAGTCCAGTCGCGACTACCTGATGTGCTGGGCCGAGCTCCACAACTCCTGTGAGGGGGTGCACGAGGTGCAAGATATAGAGTACTTCACCGCCGGGTGCAGAGAAGGCACCCTCCTCAAGCACCGACTCCTCTGCGACGAGCCGGCTACACTTGACGAACTATTGATCACAGCAGACAAGTATGCACTGCCGACTCCTCAATGAAATCGGAGCTTCGGGTGGACGCCTCCGGGAAGGTGCTCCCTCCGGCTCCCAGAACGCCGACTGGCGACACCAGTCGGCGCCCACAGCAGAACGACAACAAGTGCAAGCCCCCGATGCCAGCTTCCACCAGCCGGCAGGTGGCAACAGTTGAAGATCAGCAGCCGGAAGGGCAACCCATACCCAAGCGTCAGAAAGGCGGCAAGCCGGCTTGGCAGCCCGTTTTCTCCTACGAGCAAACCCTTGATGCCCCCTGCAAGTTCCATAGTGGCGCGAAGCCGTCCAACCACACAACCCAGAAGTGCCACTGGCTCACCCGAATCTCCAAAGGCGAGGGGCTGCTGCCTCCTCCGCCTGCTGGCCAGCTGCCCCCGGCTCCTCAACAGCCGGCGGCCCGACCAGCAGTGGGCGCCATCCAAGACGAGTTCCCCGAAGAGCACGCAGCCTATGTCGTCTTCACGAGCCAAGCTGATGACAGGCGCAGCCGGCACTGGCAACACCAAGAGGTCAATGCTATTGCCTCCAAAGTTCCAGAGTCCATGCACTGGTTTGAGAAGCCCATCAGCTGGAGCCGAGCTGACCACCCGGAGGTGATGCCTTCTCCGGGTTCCTATGCCATGGTGTTGGATGCCACCTTTGCAACAGAGAGGCAAGCTGCTCGCTTTTCCCGAGTCTTGATTGATGGCGGCAGCATCACCCACATCCTTTACCGCGATACCATGGAGAAGTTGAACATCAAGATGAAGCAGTTCCTGCCCATTCGGACTGTCTTCCATGGCATTATACAAGGCCTCTCCTGCTCACCAATGGGCAAAATCAAGATAGATGTCCTCTTCGGAGATAAAGATCACTTTCGCTGTGAAGCAGTTTGCTTTGAAGTGGTGGACCTGGAGAGCCCCTATCATGCGTTACTTGGCCGACCTGCTCTGGCCAAGTTCATGGCTGTGCTCACTACGCCTACCTAAAGATGAAGATGCCAATCACCAAGTGAAGGAAATATGCCCTAGAGGCAATAATAAAGTTATTATTTATTTCCTTATTTCATGATAAATGTTTATTATTCATGCTAGAATTGTATTAACCGCAAACTTAGTACATGTGTGAATACATAGACAAACATAATGTTACTAGTATGCCTCTACTTGACTAGCTCGTTGAATCAAAGATGATTAAGTTTCCTAGCCATAGACATGAGTTGTCATTTGATTAACGGGATCACATCATTAGAGAATGATGTGATTGACTTGACCCATTCCGTTAGCTTAGCACTTGATCGTTTAGTATGTTGCTATTGCTTTCTTCATGACTTATACATGCTCCTATGACTATGAGATTATGCAAATCCCGTTTACCGGAGGAACACTTTGTGTGCTACCAAATGTCACAACGTAACTGGGTGATTATAAAGGTGCTCTGCAGGTGTCTCCGAAGGTACTTGTTGAGTTGGCGTATTTCGAGATTAGGATTTGTCACTCCGATTGTCGGAGAGGTATCTCTGGGCCCTCTCGGCAATGTACATCACTATAAGCCTTGCAAGCAATGTGACTAATGAGTTAGTTGTGGGATGATGCATTACATAACGAGTAAAGAGACTTGCCTGTAATGAGATTGAACTAGGTATTGAGATACCGACGATCGAATCTCGGGCAAGTAACATATCGATGACAAAGGGAACAACGTATGTTGTTATGCGGTTTGACCGATAAAGATCTGCGTAAAATATGTGGGAGCCAATATGAGCATCCAGGTTCCGCTATTTATTATTGACTAGAGACGTGTCTCGGTCATGTCTACATAGTTCTCGAACCCGTAGGGTCTGCACGCTTAACATGAGTTTATGTGTTTTGATGAACCGAAGGTAGTTCGGAGTCACGGATGAGATCGGGGACACGACGAGGAGTCTCAAAATGTTCGAGACGTAAAGATCGATATATTGGATGACTATATTCGGACATCGGAAAGGTTTCGAGTGATTCGGGTATTTTCGGAGTACCGGGGAGTTACGGGAATTCACCGGGAGAAGTATTGGGCCTTATTGGGCCATGCGGGAATAGAGGAAAGAGGCTAAAAGGAAGGAGGCATGCGCCCCCCCTCTGGTCCGAATTGGACAGGGGGTGCTTCCCTATTTTCTTTCTCCCTCTCCCCGTCTTTCCTTCTCTCCCACTCCGGAAAGTAAAGGGGAATCCTACTAGGACTTGGGAGTCCTAGTAGGACTCCCCACACTTGGCGCCCCCCCTCTAGGGCCGGCCTCTCCCTCCCTCCTTTATATACGGGGTAGGGGGCACTGCTAGAGACAACAATTGATCTCTTGATCTCTTAGCCGTGTGCGGTGCCCCCCTCCACCAGATTCCTCCTCGGTAATATCGTAGCGGTGCTTAGGCGAAGCCCTGCGTCGGTAGCATCATCAACACCGCCATCATGCCATCGTGCTGACGGAACTCTCCCGCAAAGCTTTGCTGGATCGGAGTTCATGGGACATCATCGAGCTGAACGTGTGCTGAACTCAGAGGTGTCGTACGTTTGGTACTTGATTGGTCGGATTGTGAAGACGTACGACTACATCAACCACGTTGTGCTAACGCTTCCGCTTTCGGTCTACGAGGGTACGTGGACAACACTCTCCCTCTCATTGCTATGCATCACCATGATCTTGTGTGTGCGTAAGAAAATTTTGAAATTACTACATTCCCCAACAGTGGTATTAGAGTCAGGTTTTATGCGTAGATATTATATGCACGAGTAGAACACAAGTGAGTTGTGGGCGATACAAGTCATACTGCTTACCAGCATGTCATACTTTGGTTTGGCGGTATTGTTGGATGAAGCGGCCCAGACCGACATTACGCGTACGCTTACGCGAGACTGGTTCTACCGACGTGCTTTGCACATAGGTGGCTGGCGGGTGTCAGTTTCTCCAACTTTACTTGAACCGAGTGTGGCTCCGCCCGGTCCTTGAGAAGGTTAAAACATCACTAACTTGACGAACTATCGTTGTGGTTTTGATGCGTAGGTAAGAACGGTTCTTGCTCAGCCCGTAGCAGCCACGTAAAATTTGCAACAACAAAGTAGAGGACGTCTAACTTGTTTTTGCAGGGCATGTTGTGATGTGATATGGTCAAGATGTGATGCTATATTTTATTGTATGAGATGATCATGTTTTGTAACCGAGTTATCGACAATGGCAGGAGCCATATGGTTGTCGCTTTATTGTATGCAATGCAATCGCCCTGTAATTGCTTTACTTTATCACTTAGCGGTAGCGATAGTCGTAGAAGCAATAGGTGGCGAAACGACAACGATGCTACGATGGAGATCAAGGTGCCGCGCCGGTGATGATGGTGATCATGACGGTGCTTCGGAGATGGAGATCACAAGCACAAGATGATGATGGTCATATCATATCACTTATATTGATTGCATGTGATGTTTATCCCTTATGCATCTTATTTTGCTTTGATTGGCGGTAGCATTATAAGATGATCTCCCACTAAATTTCAAGGTATAAGTGTTCTCCCTGAGTATGCACCGGTGCGAAAGTTCTTCGTGCTGAGACACCACGTGATGATCGGGTGTGATAGGCTCTACGTTACAACGGGTGCAAAACAGTTGCACACACGGAATACTCAGGTTAAACTTGATGAGGCTAGCATATACAGATATGGCCTCGGAACACTGAGACCGAAAGGTCGAGCGTGAACCATATAGTAGATATGATCAACATAGTGATGTTCACCATTGAAAACTATTCCATCTCACGTGATGATCGGACATGGTTTAGTTGATTTGGTTCACGTGATCACTTAGATGATTAGAGTGGTGTCTATCTAAGTGGGAGTTCTTACGTAATATGATTAATTGAACTTAAATTTATCATGAACTTAGTACCTGATAGTATTTTGCTTGTCTATGTTTGTTTGTAGATAGATGGCTAGTGCTGTTGTTCCGTTGAATTTTAATGCGTTCCTTGAGAAAGCAAAGTTGAAACATGATGGTAGCAATTACACGGACTAGGTCCGTAACCTGAGGATTATCCTCATTGCTGCATAGAAGATTTACGTCCTGGAAGCACCGCTGGGTGCGAACCTGCTGCAGATGCTGGCGGCGGCGTTAAGAATGTCTGGCGAGCAAAGTTGATGACTACTCGATAGTTCGATGTGCCATGCTTTACGGCTTAGAACCGGGTCTTCAACGACATTTTGAGCGTCATGGAGCATATGAGATGTTCGAGGAGTTGAAGTTAATATTTCAAGCAAATGCCGGATTGAGAGATATGAAGTCTCCAATAAGTTCTATAGATGCAAGATGGAGGAGAATAGTTACGTCGGTGAACACATACTCAAAATGTCTGGGTATAATAATCACTTGATTCAACTGGGAGTTAATCTTCACGATGATAGTGTCATTGATGAATTCTTCAATCACTGCCACCAAGCTACAAGAGCTTCGTGATGAACTATAATATGCAAGGGATGAACAAGACTATTCCCGAGCTCTTCACAATGCTAAAAGCTGCGGAGGTAGAAATCAAGAAGGAGCATCAAGTGTTGATGGTTAACAAGACCACCAGTTTCAAGAAAAAGGGCAAAGGGAAGAAGAAGGGGAACTTCAAAAAGAATGGCAAGCAAGTTACTGCTCAAGAGAAGAAACCCAAGTCTGGACCTAAACCTAAAAGCTGAGTGCTTCTCTTGCAAGCGATGAACCTTGGAAGCGGAACTGCCCCAAGTATTTGGCGGATAAGAAGGATGGCAAAGTGAACAAAGGTATATGTGATATACATGTTATTGATGTGTACCTTACTAATGCTCATGATAGCACTGGTATTTGATCTTGGTTACATTGCTAATATTTGCAACTCGAAGCAGGGACTACGGATTAAGCGAAGATTGGCTAAGGGCGAGGTGACGATGCGGCGTGGGAAATGGTTCCAAAGTCGATGTGATCGCGGTCGGCACGCTACCTCTACATCTACCATCGGGATTAGTTTTAGACCTAAATAATTGTTATTTGGTGCGGTGTTGAGCATGAACATTATATCTGGATCTTGTTTGATGCGAGGCGGTTATTCATTTAAATCGAGAGAATAATGGTTGTTCTATTTATATGAGTAATATCTTTTATGGTCATGCACCCTTGAAGAGTGGTCTATTTTATTGAATCTCGATAGTAGTGATACACATATTCATAGTGTTGAAACCAAAAGATGCGAGTTGATAATGATAGTGCAACTTATTTGTGTACTCGCCGCTTAGGTCATATCGGTGTAAAGCGCATGAAGAAACTCCATCTTGATGGGCTTTTGGAATCACTTGATTATGAATCACTTGGTACTTGCGAACCGTGCCTTATGGGCAAGATGACTAAAACGCCGTTCTCGGAACTATGGGCGAGCAACTGATTTGTTGGAAATCATACATCTTGATGCTTTCATGGCGGGTATCGTTATTTTCTCACTGACGATTTAAGCAGATATGGGTATATCTACTTAATGAAACACAAGTCTGAAACATTTGAAAAGTTCAAAGAATTTCAGAGTGAAGTGGAAAATCATCGTAACAAGAAAATAAAGTTTCTACGATCGATCGTGGAGGAGAATATTTGAGTTCTGAGTTTGGTCTACACTTGAAACAATGCGGAATAGTTTCGCAACTCACGCCACCGGAACACCACAGCGAAATGGTGTGTCGAGCGTCGTGTCGTACTTTACTAGATATGGTGCGATCTATGATGTCTCTTAATGATTTACCGCTATCGTTTTGGGGTTATGCTTTAGAGACGGCCGCATTCACGTTAAATAAGGCACCATCAAAATCCGTTAAGACGACGCCTTATGAACTGTGGTTTGGCAAGAAACCAAAGTTGTCGTTTCTTAAAGTTTGGGGCTGCGATGCTTATGTGAATAAACTTCAACCAGATAAGCTCGAACCCAAATCGGAGAAATGTGTCTTCATAGGATACCCAAAAGAAACTATTGGGTACACCTTCTATCACAGATCTAAGGGCAAGATTTTCATTGCTAAAATCGGATCCTTTCTAGAGAAGGGCTTTCTCTCGAAAGAAGTGAGTGGGAGGAAAGTAGAACTTGATGAGATAACTGTATCTACTCCCTTATTGGAAAGTAGTTCATCACAAGAACCGGCTCCTGTGACAACTACACCAATTAGTGAGGAAGCTAATGATATTGATCATGAAACTTGAGATCAAGTTTCTCTTGAACCTCGTAGGTCTACCGAGTAAGATCCACACGAGTGGTGCGGTAATCCTATTATGGAAGTCATGTTACTTGACCATGATGAACCTACGAACTATGAGGAAGCGATGATGAGCCCAGATTCCACAAAATGGCTAGAGGCCATGAAATCGAGATGGGATCCATGTATGAAAACAAAGTATGGACTTTGGTTGACTTGCCGATGATCGGCAAGCCATTGAGAATAAATGGATCTTTAAGAAGAAGGCGGCGCTAATGGTAATATAACTGTCTATAAAGCTTGACTTGTTGCGAAAGGTTTTCGACAAGTTCAAGGAGTTGACTACGATGAGACTTTCTCACCCGTAGCGATGCTTAAGTCTGTCCGAATCATGTTAGCTATTGCTGCATTTCATGATTATGAAATTTGGCAAATGGATGTCAAAACTGCATTCTTGAATGGATTTCCGGAAGAAGAGTTGTATATGATGCAGCCAGAAGGTTTTGTTGATCCAAAAGGTGCTAACAAAGTATGCAAGCTCCAGCGATCCATTTATGGACTGGTGCAAGCATCTCGGAATTGGAATAAATGTTTTGATAGTGTGATCAAAGCATACGGTTTTATACAGACTTTTGGAGAAGCCTGTATTTACAAGAAAGTGAGTGGGAGCTCTGTAGCATTTCTGATATTATATGTAGATGACATATTATTAATTGGAAATGATGTATAATTTCTGGATAGCATAAAGGGATACTTGAATAAAAGTTTTTCAATGAAAGACCTCGGTGAAGCTGCTTACATATTGGGCATCAAGATCTATAGAGATAGATCAAGACGCTTAATAGGACTTTCACAAAGCCCATACCTTGACAAAATTTTGGAAAAGTTCAAAATGGATCAGGCAAAGAAAGGGTTCTTGCCCGTGCTTCAAGGTGTGAAGTTGAGTCAAACTCAATGCCCGACCACAGCAGAAGATAGAGAGAAAATGAAAGATGTTCCCTATGCTTCAGCCATAGGCTCTATCATGTATGCAATACTGTGTACTAGACCTAACGTATGCTTAGCAATAAGTTTGGCAGGAAGGTACCAAAGTAATCCAGAGTGGATCCTTTGGACAGCGGTCAAGAACATCTGAAATACGAAAAGGACTAAGGATATGTTTCTCGTATATGGAGGTGACAAAGAGCTAGTCGTAAATGGTTACGTCGATGCAAGCTTTGACACCGATCGGACGATTCTAAATTGCAAACCGGATCGTGTTTTATTAAGCGGTGGAGCTGTAAGTTGGTGCAGTTCTAAACAAAGCGTCGTGGCGGGATCTACATGTGAAGCGAGTACATAGCTGCTTACGAGCAGCAAATGAAGGAGTATGGATGAAGGAGTTCATTTCCGATCTAGGTGTCATACCTAGTGCATCGGGACCAATGAAGATCTTTTGTGACAATCTTGGTGCAATTGCCTTGGCAAAGGAATCCAGATTTCACAAGAGGACCAAGCACATCATGAGACACTTCAATTCCATTGGGACCAAGTCCAAGTGGGAGACATAGAGATTTGCAAGATACATATGGATCTGAATGTTGCGAACCGTTGACTAAGCCTCTCTCACGAGCAAAACATGATCAGCACCAAGACTCCATGGGTGTTAGAATCATTACTATGTAATCTAGATTATTGACTCTAGTGCAAGTGGGAGCTGAAGGAAATATGCCCTAGAGGCAATAATAAAGTTATTATTTATTTCCTCATATCATGATAAATGTTTATTATTCATGCTATAATTGTATTAACCGAAACATGATACATGTGTGAATACATAGACAAACATATAGTCACTAGTATGCCTCTACTTGACTAGCTCATTAATCAAAGATGGTTATGTTTCCTAACCATAGACATGTGTTGTCATTTGATTAATGGGATCACATCATTAGGAGAATGATGTGATTGACATGACCCATTCCGTTAGCCTAGCACTTGATCGTTTAGTGTATTGCTATTGCTTTCTTCATGACTTATACATGTTCCTGTAACTATGAGAATTATGCAACTCCGTTTACGGAGGAACACTTTGGGTACTACCAAGCGTCTGGCGTAAGCGGGTAATTATAAAGGAGTACTACTGGTGTCTCGAAGGTACATGTTGAGTTGGCGTATTTCGAGATTAGGTTTTGTCACTCCGATTGTCGGAGAGGTATCTCTGGGCCCTCTCGGTAATGCACATCACTATAAGCCTTGCAAGCAATGTGACCAATGAGTTGGTTACGAGATGATGCATTACGTAACGAGTAAAGAGACTTGCCGGTAACGAGATTGAACTAGGTATTGGATACCGACGATTGAATCTCGGGCAAGTAACATATCGATGACAAAGGGAACAACGTATGTTGTTATGCGGTTTGACCGATAAAGATCTTTGTCGGTGTCAAAACCGGCGGATCTCGGGTAGGGGGTCCCGAACTGTGCGTCTAGGCGGATGGTAACAAGAGACGAGGGACACGATGTTTTTACCCAGGTTCGGGCCCTCGTGATGGAGGTAAAACCCTACGTCCTGCTTGATTAATATTGATGATATGGGTAGTACAAGAGTGGATCTACCACGAGATCAAGGAGGCTAAACCCTAGAAGCTAGCCTATGGTATGATTGTTGTAATGTATGTTGTCCTACGGACTAAAGCCCTCCGGTTTATATAGACACCGGATGAGGCTAGGGTTACACAGAGTCGGTTACAATGGTAGGAGATCTACATATCCGTATTGCCAAGCTTGCCTTCCACGCCAAGGAAAGTCCCATCCGGACACGGGACGGAGTCTTCAATCTTGTATCTTCGTAGTCTTGGAGTCCGGCGGATAATTATAGTCCGGCTGTCCGACACCCCTAGTCCGGGACTCCTCGGTAGCCCTGAACCAGGCTTCAATGGCGATTAGTCCAGTAGCGCATAATGTTCGGCATTGCAAGGCGGGTTCCTCCCTTGAATAATCGAGAGAAGATCATGAACACCGGGATAGTGTCGGCTCGCAAAGTAAATTCCACATTCCACCGTAGAGAATAAAATATACACTAGCTCAATCTGGCGGCGTATTATGCGGCGTGATATCACACCGCTGCCAAGCTACTGTTTGAATCGTTTTTTACTATACCACCTCAAGACGTTTAGCGAAGCGGTTTCCTTGGCACGTCTTGTCGAGCGAGACCGTATTCCCCTATCCCGGATTCTCATCAATACGTGCGTGGGTAACCCAACGTTCCGTCGCCGCGCCTCCTCTATCGAAGGTGAATCCCAAGCGGTCACGGAGGCGGCTCTTGGTATTTTTCCTCTTTATAAGAGGACCAAGGCTTGTCCTTGTTCTTCAATCTCGCATCGAATCTCCTCCTCGCTCCCGGTTCCAACACCCGAGCCTCAGATTCGGCGCCGGATCCTCAGCCATGTCGGCTCCGACCTCCAGGGCCGGTGGATGCCCTCCTCCGTCACGGAGGAGGACATATTGAAGTTACGTGAGGCCAAGTACCTGGCCTATGAGGTTTCGCACAGGTTACCCGCCCCAGGGCAGGCCGTGCCCGTCCCCGAGCCCGGTGAGTTCGTTGTCTTCGTATACCACCTCCGTCGGGGTTTAGGCTTCCCGACGGACCCCTTTGTGAGAGGGCTCATGTTCTACTACGGGCTGGACTTTCACGACTTGGCTCCGGAGTCCATCCTCCACATCTCCGCATTCATTATCGTCTGCGAAGCCTTCCTCCGCGTCGCTCCCCACTTCAGCCTGTGGTTGAAGACCTTCAAGGTGTTGCCGAAGATGATCGGGGGGCGTCAAGCGGAGTGCGGCGGGGTGGCCATAAGTAAAAAGGCCAATGCCCCGTGGCCCGAGGGTTCCTTCCAAGAGGAGCTCGGACTGTGGCAGCAGGAGTGGTTCTATATCACCGCTCTGAAGGGCAGCAGGCAAAAGCCGCCGCCTTCATTCCGCCTGGGACCTCCACGCCAGCTGATGTCGTGGGTCAACCAAGAGCTCAATTGGGGGCCGTCCGGAGATGTGCCCTCTCTGCAGGGCCGGATTCGAGACCTCCAATCGAGGGAGATCGACTTGATCGTGGTGATGCAGGTTATGTTAATCAGGCATCTTATGCCCTGCAAATGCCGTCCTCTCCGTCTATGGGAGTTCAACCCGGAGGGACCTCGGATTCTCCAACACTTTATGGGTGCAACACCCGTGGAGATGTACAAGTTGTTCTTCGGACCGCAGGTGGCGTATCCGGAATTAGCCGAGGACGCAGGCCTAAGCCGCAATCGCCCGGATACTCAGGCAAAAAGCTCAGAGTCCGGACATTCTGTTTATATGCTTCTCTAGAGTTCGCCTCCTGACCCGTTACTTTTCACAGGAATGGGTGGCGCGATCAAGGCTGATAAGGTGTCGGCCCCCCCAGAGACCGCCTTTGGAGCCCATCTTTGGTCGAGAATGTTGGAGGTCGCGCCCACAGAAGGGGGCGAAGGGGAAAATAGAGGAGCTAATATTTCGCCCAAAGGGGCGACTGAAGAGGGGGGAACCAAGAACCCCTCCCTTCAGGGGGAGAAGAGGACCGCCTCCAAAGATCCGGAGGCCAAAGCCCCTATGCGTGGGAAGAGATCTTCCCCGGGGGGTCTGGCGTCCGGAGAGAATCCGGACGCACAATCATCGCCAAAGGATCAGCCCTCCAGCGAGCCGTGAGTATGAAAGAGGGAGTTAATTAGTAAGGAAATACCTTCATTTGTGCTTCTGTGGGTAACCGAAATATTTATATTGCAGTTCAGATCTGCATCCTTCTCGAGATGAGTTCATCTTGAGGACCTTCTTCGGAGATGATGGAAGCGAAACGCCTCCGTCTGTCTGGCGCCGTCGAGTAAAGGCGAGCTGAAATATCGTCACGGAGGAATCCCGAGTCGGAGGGGCGAGAGCTCGACACCCACTAGTATCCGGTCGGGAGGCGAAGAATCGCTTGAGAGGCGTCCATTTGAGAAGATCACCGTGCGTTGATGCGTATGGTGATTGGAAGGATTTCGTCCGCCGAGAGCGGATTGCGTAATGCCGCCATGAGTTTGTTGGCGGGATTTGAGGTATGCAAGAATGACGCACCCTTTTGTCTTTTAACAGTTTTGCACATAAAAATGTGCCCTGTATAGATAGTAGCCCCTGGGACTCGGTAGGTTGTCGGGAACGACAGCGTGCCGAGGATCAAAATCACAAGTAATGAATACCGCCATCCCTATGCAGGTGGCGGATAGTCCGAGGGCCAGCCGGACTAATGAGTTTGCCGAGTTAAGTCGGCAACTTGACATGGCGGATGCGGACATCGCACTTGTCAACCGGCGACTTGACGAGTCGCAAGGTAAATAAATTCTCATGATCGCTTTATTTAAGGGGGTCAAAGCCCTCCTCTGATAAATTTTACGCTGTTGTACAGACGGTGTTGCTGCTGTGGAGAACCTTCGGGCCGAACTTGCTCAAGCTAAGGAGCAAGCCTGAAGGAGTGATGCGGCTGCCTCGAGGGCGGCTGAGGAATTGAAAGCCGAAAGGGCTGCGACCTTGCCGAAGCGAGGCGAGAGGTGGCGAATTGGCCATGAAAGTAAAGGATGCTACCTACGCAATGAGGCTCTTGAAAAGGGCGCTTATTGGAGAGGAAGACCTGAAGAAGGCCACCGCGAAGCCAAGGATGCCTGCTTCTGCAATGCGGGCTATGAAGGAGGAAGCTGCGCCCGGTAGGAGAGATCGTGGTGGCAAGCCTTTTACGCTGCGTCGCCGGTTTATGGATGGAAAGTATGCTCAATTTGGCGGCGGTGGAGTCCGGAGGATCCGTATATGGACTTAGCTGCAAGTGCGGTGATGCCGTTGAGCACTTCCGGAGCCGGGAGGATCACAAGGCGGAAGAGCTATTTGGTCTCAATTCCATAGTCCGGACCGCTCACTTTCGTTGTGAGACCGGTTGGCGAATGGGCGAGCTAAATAGATTGTCCGGACTTGCCATGGCGGACGCCGTGGCCATGTCGGCGAGAGGCCCAAAGCGACGAGCTACTTGACTTCTTGGAGCATTTCCTTGGGCGGTGCCGCACATAAAGGAGATGAAGCGGTCGGCTGCATCGGTAGCGGATGGCTCTTGCCCATGTGAAGGCGCATTGTCCGGAGATGGATGCCACCGCTGTCGCCGCCCAGGGGTCGGATGAAAGTCGGCTCCCCGCCGAGCATTATTTCGGGGAAGTTATGCGTGGCGCTCATGTAATAGAGTCGCAGTGCTCGAAAAATGTCACATTCAAATGAACGTATTAGCTTGTAAAATGATGATTATGCTATAACTGCTTTTTATACTTGTGCGTTCTAAGTAGTAAAACTTCTCATGTGCGGCCGTTTATGTATACTTTTGTATAACTTGAAAGATGGCAGTCTTCGGCTTCAGCCCCCACGCACAAGGTGCGGGGGTGTTCGCAAAAATAGCGCATTTTCACACTTAATCCGACGTCTCGGTCCTGTTGTAAGGAGGTGGTAGCGTAGCGAACGAGGCAATCCGGACTATAATGATTTATCACTTTCACTTAGCCATGGAGCTCGAGGTGGGGCTACGATATAGCCCTGGTGGCACCGCATATCTCGAATTGAAGTGCGTGCGTGCTCGATCGGGAAGCAGTCCTTCGTCAAAGCGAAATTCTAAACATTCCGGTAGTCGATCGAGTGGTTGACGGTCTCTCATTTGTATCATAATGATCATTTTCGGCTTTCTCTCTTGAGGTGCTCGCCCGGCCCGGGGCACTGTCGCGATAGTTCTCACAGTGCGGCGTTAGCCGATGATCTGAGCGTAAGGCAGCAAAACACGAGGCGGGCAAACCCAACATTTGACCAAAGACATGATTGGAGCTGATGCATATAATGCCTAACTCGAGGCGCCGAACACTCCCGAAGGTGTTCGGTCTTTTATAATAATGGGCAGAACGATGCCCTTAAGCCCTTAGTGTCCAGGTACGGGCATGGTCTTCTGACGCGGCCGATGCCAAAACGTCAGGCTCCTCCTTGGCTATAGGAAGAAACCAAGGAGAGTAACAACAAGAGCGATAAAAAAGGTTTACGCAGGTCTTAATCTGAAAAGAATCCTCACAACGGGTCCCTACTACATGTCTGCGCCTGTGTCTCCGTTGTGCCGTTGTCCTGGACGGGCATGCACGTTTGTTCATCTGTAAAAAGAGAGGAACGTTTAGTTTGAAAACAATTCGTGCGAAAAATATGTGTAAAAGAAGAAATATAAAAAATTAAAGCGGGTTTATATGAACCCGCGGTTGTTCATCGTGCAGCCCCTGTGAAGAGGTATGCGGCTAGGGAGCCCTAACTCTTTGAGGCCAGATTCGTCTATCCGAGTCCGGGTCTTTCGTGACCCTCGCGATTGAAATGGCGCCCATGGACCGGTCATCTTAAGTGTAAGAGACGCGTAATGCGGTATGGTGCCGAAGCGGACAAAAGCCTTTCAACCCAAGAGTGCTTGATATTCACTTTCAAATGGGACGATGTGAAAAATTAATTTTTCGCGTCGAAAATTGTTCGGCGGTCCGAACACGACTTCTAGAAATATGGAGCCTGTGCACTTGGTGTAAGGGCCTGGCGTCACTCCTTTGAAGGAAGTGCGGCTGTGTCGGATTTTGGTGGGGTTTATCCCCATCCTTGGATTGTGTTTGAATCTGGCGAGGTTTAAGTCGTTGCCTCCGTCCATTAGGGCGTTAGTAAATTGTAATCCGTCTATTATGGGATTCAATATTAGAGTCCGTCCAGCGTTTGAGCGCTTGGAATAGTCGGTGGTGAAAGTGATTGGCTTTGATATCCAATCTCTATGGTTTGCTGGGTTGGACCGCGGAGCTCTTTTTAGAAAGTGCCTACTGTTTTCCGTATTATCACATGAAGTGAGTTTACTGTTTTGACCCCTTGTGGGAAAGTCTTTTGTTTTTCGATTGCTTTCTGCTGGTGGGGTTTATCTTCTTAAGCAGCAGCGTCGAGCCCTTGTGTTCGGCATTTAGTCGGCGGACTGTTTAAAAACCAACAATCCATGTGGGTGTGATTTGCGGGCCTTAGAAGTCTTGTGGATTTGACATATCCGACCCAAAATCTTGTTTAAGTTCGACGATTCGTCCTTTGTCATCTGAAGAGGTTGTGTTTTGTTGTTGGGCGCGAGCTTTTGAATCCGGCGTTGACTGCCGTGTTCTTTTGGCTTTTTCTTTATTCGGCGCTGCTCTTTTTCTGCTGCCGTGATTTTCCGTTCCATCTCTTATCTCGGATGTACTTGGGTCGTTGGTCTTGCATCTTGCTAGCCGACTATCTTCTCTACCTGAAGCGGGTCATGAGGCTTGTTAGTGCGGACATTGTCCTCGGTTTCTCTTGACCGAGGTGCCTGGCAAGCCATTCGTCCTGGACATTATGCTTGAAAGCTGCTAAGGCTTTGACGTTCGAATAGTCGACTATTTGGTTCTTTTTGGTAAGGAACCTGTTCCAGAATTTCCGCGTTGACTCTCCGGGCTGTTGAGTTATATGACTTAGATCATCTGCATCCGGAGGGCGGACGTAAGTCCCTTGAAAATTTGCTCTAAACGCATCCTCGAGCTCTTCCCGACTTCCAGCAGTGTTTTACGGGAGGCTTTTAAGCCAATGACGGGCTGGCCCTTTGAGCTTGAGGGTAGGTATTTTATGGCGTGGAGATCGTCTCCTCGGCCATGTGTATATGCAATATATAATCTTCTATCC
This sequence comes from Aegilops speltoides, assembly GCA_021437245.1. NCBI lineage: Eukaryota > Viridiplantae > Streptophyta > Magnoliopsida > Poales > Poaceae > Aegilops > Aegilops speltoides. The sequence continues at coordinate 281,292,218 of CM038145.1, read as the reverse complement.
AGACTCCGATTATACATTGTTCCATCGTAGGCCTCTATGTTTATGGGTTTAAATCCTGCTGGGAATTCATGGTCCGGCACCTCATCGGTGAAACATAGTGGGTGTCTTGGCGCCCTGTATTTGTGTGTGCGCTATCGCCGGACACTTGCGTGTTGCCTTGCTTCTTGGGGCCTTCTCCTTTGGCCGTAGATGGACTGGCTGGGCCATCTATCCTTCAAGTTCGTTGGTTTGTTTATGTGTGGCGCCGATGTCAGAATTTGGCCTATCATCTGGCCGTCTATCCGACCAGGCAGCCCCTTTATTTTCGGATGGTGGAGGCTCTATGGCCTCCTCGTCGAATTCTGGTAGCAGCTTGTGCTTCGGGTAGCTCTTTGATTGGTGGCCATTACCGTACTTATCTGCGGTTTTGAGTACTTTGCTCCATCTCATTCTGAGTGTGTCTTCCGCTGTTCTGAGCCTCCGTTTTTCCTTCTTCAGGCTTCTTGCGATCTTGATGAGTCTTTTAGAAGGTTCTTGCTCTCCGTGGCGTGTCGGCATGAGGTCGTCCGGGCTGTTGTTTTCGCCGGGCCTGGACTGATTATCTGACTCGTCGTGTTCGGACGGTTGCTTATCTGCGTGTTCGTCATCCGCTTGTGAGCCCTGCCGTGTTGCGGGCTCCTGGGGAGCATTGTTGTCGTCGAGGCGGGACTTAGGGCGGCGTCTGCGCCGCCGTTTTGGTTGTTTATCGGCGGGTTCATCTTCTGCCGCGGCCCGTTGCTCCTCATTGTCACTCTCCTTTGGGTTGTCCACCATATATATGTCATGTGACGAGGTGGTCCTCCCGTTCTTTATATGCTCTGTTTTTTGTTCGTCTCCGGCATCGTCGTCCATTCCATCGATGTCTTCGGAGTCGTAGTCTAACATGTCGGTTAGATAAATCGGCAGTGGCTACAAAGTGGGTGGTGGGGGGCTCTGAATTTCTTAAATCGTCGTACTCCAACCATCCGGCCATAGTCCGGCGGGACTCTCTGATAACGAGAGATGTTTTAGTGAATTCAGGATATCGCCAAAAGGCGAGTATTGGAAGATGTCCGCGGCGGTGAATTCCATAACCGGCGCCCGATCCAGATTGATTGGTAGTGGCGCGGGAGGTTCAGAGTCCGACAAGGAGTCCGGCGCCTCGGAATCACGAGTTTCGCAGGGGACAAGATTAGTGTTCGGCTCCATCGCCGTGGATGTTGAAACCTCCAGGGCGGCGTCTATCCACCGGCCCTCGATCTGGGCGATCGGCTCCGGGCTAATGGCGAAGCGGGTTCATGTCGACCACCAAAGCCTTTGTCCGGTGGCGAGCTAAGTCATGCCCATCGTGGCGGTCTTGGCGGCGCTGGTACGTGGCTCAAGTCCGTCGAAGATCAAATCTCCGCGGGCGTCGGCCGTGAAGTTTAAGCTTCGAATCGACTGTCGGCGAGGCGTAGCTTCGATCTGCTCGGATGGCCAAGTGAATTGGCCCTTGATCTTGGCCGCCGAATCTGAAGATCTGTCCGGGAGGAAAGTCTCACCACGGACAGCGTTGTTGGTTGAAGATGTCATCAAGCCTATCGGTGGCGACACGGAGGAACTCTCAATGAAAGCACCAATGTCGATTGTCAAAACCGGCGGATCTCGGGTAGGGGGTCCCGAACTGTGCGTCTAGGCGGATGGTAACAAGAGACGAGGGACACGATGTTTTTACCCAGGTTCGGGCCCTCTTGATGGAGGTAAAACCCTACATCCTGCTTGATTAATATTGATGATATGGGTAGTACAAGAGTGGATCTACCACGAGATCAAGGAGGCTAAACCCTAGAAGCTAGCCTATGGTATGATTGTTGTAATGTATGTTGTCCTACGGACTAAGTCCCCCGGTTTATATAGACACCAGAGGAGGCTAGGGTTACACAGAGTCGGTTACAATGGTAGGAGATCTACATATCCGTATTGCCAAGCTTGCCTTCCACGCCAAGGAAAGTCCCATCCGGACATGGGACGGAGTCTTCAATCTTGTATCTTCGTAGTCTTGGAGTCCGGCGGATAATTATAGTCCGGCTGTCCGGACACCCCCTAGTCCAGGACTCCCTCAATCTTCGTAGAATATGTAGGAACCAATATGGGCATCCAGGTTCCGCTATTGGTTATTGACCGAGAATAGTTCTAGGTCATGTCTACATAGTTCTCGAACCCGTAGGGTCCGCACGCTTAACGTTACGATGACAATTTTATTATGAGTTTATAAGTTTTGATGTACGAAGTTTGTTGAGTCCGGATGTGATCACGGACATGACGAGGAGTCTCGAAATGGTCGAGACATAAAGATTGATATATTGGAAGCCTATGTTTGGACATCGGAAGTGTTAGGGTGAAATCGGCATTTCTGCGAGTCAGGGGTTACGGAACCCTCCGGGGTTATTGGGCTTACATGGGCCTTAAGGGAGAAGAGGAGAGGAGGCAAGAGGTGGGCGCGCCCTCCCTCCCTAGTCCGAATAGGGCAAGGAGAGGGGCCCCCCTTCCTTCCTCCTCCTCCTCCTTCCCCTTCTCCTACTCCAACTAGGAAAGAAGGAGTCCTACTCCGGTGGGAGTAGGACTCCCCCTTGCGCGCCCTCCTTGGCTAGCCGCCTCCTCCTCCTGGCTCCTTTATATCACGGGGCGGGGGCACTATAGACACACAAGTTGATCTACGGATCGTTCCTTAGCCGTGTGCGGTGCCCCTCCACCATATTCCACCTCGGTCATATCGTCGCGGAGTTTAGGCGAAGCCTGCGCGATAGAACATCATCATTGTCCCACGCCGTCGTCTTGTGGAACTCATCTCTGGAGCTTTCTTTGGATGGAGCCGGAGATCGTCATCGAGCTGAGCGTGTCTGAACTCGGAGGTGCCGTCGTTCGGTGCTTGGATCGGTCGGATGGTGAAGGCGTGCGACTACATCAACGCGTTGTGCTAACGCTTTCGCTTACGGTCTACGAGGGTACGTGGACAACACTCTCCCCTCTTGTTGCTATGTCATCACCATGATCTTGCGTGTGCGTAGGAATTTTTTTGAAATTACTACGTTCCCCAACAGAAGATACGTTTGGACCCGGTCCACCCGGAGAGGTTCGCCCTTGTAGGAACCAACCTTGACAGCAAATAGGAAAGCGAGCTCGTCAATTTCCTCCATGAGAATCGGGATATCTTTGCATGGTCCCCCAAGGACATGCCGGGTGTTCCAACGGATTTCGCCGAGCACAAGCTACATGTTAGAGCAGATGCAAAACTAGTCAAGCAACCCCTCTGCCGACTGTCGGGGGAGAAGAGAAGAATTGTTGCAGAAGAGATAGCCCGACTCCTAGCAGCCGGCTTCATTATGGAAGTGTTCTTTCCGGAGTGGCTAGCCAAGCCAGTCCTTGTACTGAAGAAGAACAACAAGTGGCGCATGTGTATCGATTATACCAGCCTCAACAAAGCCTGCCCCAAAGATCCATTTGCCTTGCGTCGGATTGATCAAGTGATAGACTCCGCAACTGGATGCGAGCTGTTGAGTTTCTTGGATGCATACTCAGGATACCACCAGATCAAGCTGGACCTAGCCCACCGCCTGAAGGCCGCCTTCATCACACCATTCGGAGCCTTCTGCTACCTGACTATGACATTCGGCTTGAGAAATGCCGGTGCCACTTTTCAGCGTTGCAAGCAGAAGTGCCTCCTCAAGCAACTCGGCAGGAACGCCCACGACTATGTAGACGACATTGTGGTGAAGACGGAGAAGCGCGGCACCCTGCTGGAAGATCTCAAGGAAACATTTGACAACCTGCGCCGCTTTCAGATCAAGCTCAACCCTGATAAATGCATCTTTGGAGTACCAGCCGGCCAGCTCCTTGGCTTCCTGGTCTTTGAACGCGGCATTGAGTGCAACCCTATGAAGATCAAGGCTGTCAAGAGGATGGAGATTCACACTCGGCTGCGAGACATCTAGAAGTTCACTGGGTGCTTGGCTTCCCTTAGCCGCTTCATCAGTCGGCTGGGAGAGAAGGCTCTTCCCCTGTACCAGCTCATGAAGAAAACCACTCATTTCGAACAGAACAACCAGACGGATGAAGCCTTCCACCAGCTGAAGAAGATGTTGACCACGCCGCCTATCCTGGCAGCTCCGACTAACAAAGAGCCCATGCTCCTTTACATTGCCGCAACCAGCCGGGTGGTCAGCACAGTCATCGTGGTTCAGTGCCCAGAAGACGGCAAGGCACAGCCGGTCCAGAGGCCTGTGTATTATTTGAGCGAAGTACTGTCGGCCTCAAAGCAGAACTACCCCCACTACCAGAAGATGTGCTATGGCGTGTACTTTGCCGCCAAGAAGCTCAAGCCATACTTTCAAGAGCACCCCATCACGGTTGTTTGCACTGCCCCACTCGCCGAGATGCTTTAGGCCGGGTGGCCAAGTGGGCCATTGAGCTGGCTCCATACACCATCTTCTACTAGCCTCGCACTGCCATCAAGTCCCAAGTGCTGGCCGACTTCCTCGTCGACTAGGCCGAGACCCAGTACCTGCCGCCAGCACCGACTCCACCCATTGGCGGATGCACTTTGACGGATCCAAGATGCACACCGGTTTGGGAGCCGGCATCGTCCTCACCTCTCCCAAAGGCGACAAGCTCAAATACACTTTGCAAATTCACTTTGCCGCCTCCAACAACGTGGTTGAGTAAGAGGCGCTCATACATGGGCTCCGGCTGGCCAAAGATCTCGGCATCCGCCGGATGCCGTGCTATGACAACTCAGACTTGGTGGTCCAACAGTCGTCCGATGACTGGGACGCCAAAGGATGCAAACATGGAGAGCTACCGCTTCCTCGTTTAGCAACTCAGCGGATATTTTGAAGGGTGCGAGTTCCTTCACGTGCCACGGGCCGACAACGAGCAAGCAGATCCCTGGCACGAATCGGCTCCACTTGGCAAGCCATACCAGCCGACGTCTCCCTTCAGCGCCTCCTCAAGCCGTCTGTCAAGCCTTCACCAGAATCAAATTCCATCTTCGTGCCGGCCGACCCCGAAGCAGTCGGATCCGACTCGAGGACTTCGGCAGGCGGCTCGGGGACTTCAGTAGCTGCACCCGGCCCGGGGACTTCAGAGCCTGGCCCGGGGACTGCAACAGTCAGCCCGGGGACTTCAACGACACAACAGGTGGTGGCCGACTCCAACCCACCACCTCCCAGCCCAACCTCCCTAGTTAAAGTGGCTGTGCTGACAATAGAAGAAGTCACAACTCCATCATGTGCCCAACCCATCCTCAACTTTCTGATGAATAGAGAGCTACCGATTGACGAGATCTCGGCCCGACAAGTTCAGCATCGGGAAGGAGCCTACCAATAGTAAACAGAGAGCTCGTTAGGCGCAACGTGAATGGAGTTTTCCAGCGTTGTGTAGAGCCATAGAAAGGAACGGCGATCCTCAAGGATATCCACCTAGGCGAGTGCGGCCATCACGCAGCTTCAAGATCACTTGTTGCCAAAGCTTTCCTCCACGGCTTCTTCTGGCCGACTGCTTTGGAAGACACCAAGGACCTGGTCAAACACTGCAAGGGGTGCCAAGTATTCAGTTCCAAACAACACCTGCCGACTTCTGCACTCAAGACTATCCCCCTCACCTGGCCCTTTGCCGTCTGGGGGCTGGACATGTTGGGCCCATTCAAGACGGCACGCGGCGGCATGACTCATCTGCTTGTCGTCTCGAAAAATTCACCAAGTGGATTGAAGCAAAGCCAATCAAGAAGCTGAATGGGCCGACTGCTGTGACTTTCATCGCAAGTATCACCATCCGGTACGGCATACCACACAGCATCATCACCAACAATGGCACAAATTTTGCAAAAGGAGCATTGGCCCGTTTCTGCGCGATGCAAGGCATCCGACTAGACCTAGTATCTATTGCCCATCCGCGGTCAAACGGCCAAGTCGAGCGAGTAAACGGCCTCATCCTCTCCGGCATCAAGCCCCGACTGGTCGAGCCACTGGAGCGATCGGCCGGCTGCTGGATCGATGAGCTGTTGGCCGTCCTCTGGAGCCTGCGCACCACTCCAAACAAGTCAACCGGCTTCACTCCCTTCTTCCTTGTGTATGGTGCCGAGGCCGTCATCCCAACTGACATCGAGTTCGACTCACCTCGCGTCACCATGTACACGAAAGCGGAGGCGAAGAAAGCACGAGAAGACAGCGTTGATCTGCTCGAAGAGGGTCGACTATTGGCACTCAACCGGTCCGCCATCTACCAGCAGAGCCTGTGCCGCTACCACAGTCAGAAGGTCAAGCCAAGATCCTTCCAAGAGGGCAACCTTGTGCTCCGGCTGATCCAGCGAACAACCGGCCAACACAAGCTCTCAGACCCTTGGGAAGGCCCCTTCGTTGCCAACAAGGCCTTGGGCAATGACTCCTACTAGCTGATCGATGCACAGAAGCCCAAGGCACGCAAGAGGGATGACTCCGGCAAGGAGTCAGAATGCCCATGGAACGCAAATCTCCTTCAAAGATTTTACAGTTGATGCAGTATGTACCATGCTATCTTTTGTATTAAGTACAAGACATCGGGTCCCTCGAGGTGCACTCGGGGACTAACCTCTTTTATCTATATGATAAGTTTTATGCCTACGAATGTGTTACTACAATTTTTTTTTGCCTTGCACCGGGTTTGACCAGTCGGCCCGGGGACTTGCCGCCTTGTATTATGTTAGTGCTACCTGCGATCGGACAAGTAGTGTGTCGGCATCTAAGCCCTCTCTTGCCGCAAGCCGCAGCTCGCAGAGCGGCTGTCTGGCTGGCAAGAGTCAAAGGCAGGAAACGGTTCCCACATGAAAAATGGCTAAGGACCAATGCACTTACATAACATGAGCCGACCGAAGGAAATATGCCCTAGAGGCAATAATAAAGTTATTATTTATTTCGTTATATCATGATAAATGTTTATTATTCATGCTAGAATTGTATTAACCGGAAACATAATACATGTGTGAATACATAGACAAACAGAGTGTGACTAGTATGCCTCTACTTGACTAGATCGTGAATCAAAGATGGTTAAGTTTCCTAACCATAGACATGAGTTGTCATTTGATTAACAGGATCACATCATTCGGAGAATGATGTGATTGACTTGACCCATTCCGTTAGATTTACACTTGATCGTTTGGTATGTTGCTATTGCTTTATTCATGACTTATACATGTTCCTATGACTATGAGATTATGTAACTCCTGTTTACCGGAGGAACACTTTGTGTGCTACCAAACGTCACAATGTAACTGGGTGATTATAAAGGAGCTCTACAGGTGTCTCCAAAGGTACATGTTGAGTTGGCGTATTTCGAGATTAGGATTTGTCACTCCGATTGTCGGAGAGGTATCTCTGGGCCCACTCGGTAATGCACATCACTATAAGCCTTGCAAGCATTGTAACTAATGAGTTACTTACAGGATGATGTATTACGGAACGAGTAAAGAGACTTGCCGGTATCGAGATTGAACTAGGTACTGATATACCGACGATCGAATCTCGGGCAAGTAACATACCGATGACAAAGGGAACAACGTATGTTGTTATGCGGTTTGACTGACAAAGTTCTTCGTAGAATATGTGGGAGCCAATATGAGCATCCAGGTTCCGCTATTGGTTATTGACCGGAGACGTGTCTCGGTCATGTCTACATTGTTCTCGAACCCGTAGGGTCCGCACGCTTAAAGTTCGATGATGGTTATATTATGAGTTTATGTGTTTTGATGTACCGAAGGTAGTTCGGAGTCCCGGATGAGATCGGGGACATGACGAGGAGTCTCTAAATGGTCGAGACGTAAAGATCGATATATTGGATGACTATATTCGGACATCGAAAAGGTTCCGAGTGATTCGGGTATTTTTTGGAGTACCGGAGAGTTACGGGAATTTGCCGGGGAGTATATGGGCCTTATTGGGCTTTAGGGGAAAGAGAGAGGAGAGGTAGGGCGCCCCCCCAAGGCCTAGTCCGAATTGGACTAGGGGGAGGGGCTGCGCCCCCTCCTTCCTTCTCTTCTCTCTCCCCTTTCCTTGACTCCTACTCCTACTACTTGGAAGGGAGGGAAACCTACTCCCGGTGGGAGTAGGACTCCTCCTAGCGCACGCCATAGAGAGGGCCGGCCCTCCCCCTCCTCCACTCCTTTATATACGGGGAGAGGGCACCCCTTGGAGACACAACAATTGGTCATTGATCTCTTAGCCGTGTGCGGTGCCCCCCTCCACCATAGTCCTCCTCGATATTATCGTAGCGGTGCTTAGGCGAAGCCCTGCGATGGTAGAACATCGTCATTGTCACCACGCCATCGTGCTGACGGAACTCTCCATCGACACTCTGCTGGATCGGAGTACGAGCTGAACGTGTGCAAGAACTTGGAGGTGCCGTAGTTTCGGTGCTTGATCGGTCGGGCTATGAAGATGTACGACTACATCAACCACGTTGTGCTAATGCTTCCTCTTTCGGTCTACGAGGGTACGTGGACACACTCTCCCCTCTCGTTGCTATGCATCACCATGATCTTGCGTGTGCGTAGGAATTTTTTTGAAATTACTACGTTCCCCAACAGTGGCATCCGAGCCTAGGTTTTATGTGTTGATGTTATATGCACGAGGAGAACACAAGTGAGTTGTGGGCGATACAAGTCATACTGCTTACCAGCATGTCATACTTTGGTTTGGCGGTATTGTTGGATGAAGCGGCCCGGACCGACATTACGCGTACGCTTACGCGAGACTATTTCTATCGACGTGCTTTGCACACAGGTGGTTGGCGGGTGTCAGTTTCTCCAACTTTAGTTGAATCGAGTGTGGCTACGCCCGGTCCTTGAGAAGGTTAAAACATCACTAACTTGATGAACTATCGTTGTGGTTTTGATTCGTAGGTAACAATGGTTCTTGCTCAGCCCGTAGCAGCCACATAAAACTTGCAACAACAAAGTAGAGGACGTCTAACTTGTTTTTGCAGGGCATGTTGTGATGTGATATGGTCAAGATGTGATGCTATATTTTATTGTATGAGATGATCATGTTTTGTAACTGAGTTATCGGCAACTGGCAGGAGCCATATGGTTGTCGCTTTATTGTATGAAATGCAATCGCCCTTTAATTGCTTTACTTTATCACTAAGTGGTAGCGATAGTCGTATAAGCAATAGTTGGCGAGACGACAACGATGCTACGATGGAGATCAAGGTGTCACGCTGGTGACGATGGTGATCATGACGGTGCTTCAGAGATGGAGATCACAAGCACAAGATGATGATGGCCATATCATATCACTTATATTGATTGCATGTGATGTTTATCTTTTATGCATCTTATCTTGCTTTGATTGACGGTAGCATTATAAGATGATCTCCCACTAAATTTCAAGATAAAAGTGTTCTCCCTAAGTATGCACCGTTGCCAAAGTTAAACGTGCCCGGACACCACGTGATGATCAGGTGTGATAAGCTCTACGTCCATCTACAACAGGTGCAAGCCAGTTTTGCACACGCGGAATACTCAGGTTAAACTTGACGAGCCTAGCATATGCAGATATGGCCTCGGAACACTTGAGACCGAAAGGTCGAGCATGAATCATATAGTAGATATGATCAACATAGTGATGTTCACTATTGAAAACTACTCCATCTCACGTAATGATCGGTTATGGTTTAGTTGATTTGGATCACGTGATCACTTAGATGACTAGAGGGATGTCTATCTAAGTGGGAGTTCTTAAGTAATATGATTAATTGAACTCAAACTTATCATGAACTTAGTCCTGGTAGTATTTTGCAAATTATGTTGTAGATCAATAGCTCGCGTTGTTGTTTTGATATGTTAATTTTGATATGTTCCTAGAGAAATTAGTGTTGAAAGATGTTAGTAGCAATGATGCGGATTGGATCCTTGATCTGAGGATTGTCCTCATTGCTGCACAGAAGAATTATGTCCTTGATGCACCACTAGGTGACGGACCTATTGCAGGAGCAGATGCAGACGTTATGAACGTTTGGCTAGCTCAATATGATGACTACTTGATAGTTTAGTTGAAAGTGCAACTAATCCCCGGGTGGTTTTGGTAATTAATAACAACATATATATCATTGAACTAATTATTTCTTGAGAATATTTCAGAAAGTTCATTGATATGGGTATGGCAATGATTGATGATGTGGACCCTCAAAATGCTAAGGAAAACATTGGCAAAAGCTCAAGACTCTATTTTTGGTTTAGTGATCCAAGATCACATTGAGTCCATAGGAAAGCCAATACTATTAAAAGGGGATGAGGTTATGATGATGATCTGGTTGCTCAAAGTGCTTAATGATTTATCTCTCAAACTATCAGCAATCTTTCATTCCAACATAAACTCATAAGTAATCTCGGTCCCACCGATTCCATAAACTCAATCACACCGAGATGAACCACCTCAGCCATATAGCCAAACCCTAGTAATTTCGGATTTTCCGATTCCAAACTCGGTCTTACCGAAATTGGTGTTGCCAAGCTTCTGTAACCTTCTGTACTCAAATCGGTGTCACCGAGATGAGAAAGTCGGTCCCACCGAGATTGGCAAACCCTAGACTTTGGAAGAATCGGACTAACCGAGATTGTATTTTCGGTCCCACCGAAAATCCCAACGTTCACAAGATTTGAACTTTCGGTCTCACCGAGTTGTCAACCGGTCCGACCGAGATTGGTCAAATGTGTGTAGCAGTTGGATTTTGTGTGGAGGCTATAAATACCCTCCACCTCCTCTTCATTAGTGGAGAGAGCCATCGAAAGAACTACCACTCCTACCTTACATTTTCGAGAAGAAAACTACCTACCCTTGTGTTGAGATCAAGTTGCTCCACTCCCACCATATGAAACTTGATTTCTAGCCTTCCCAAGTTGCTTTCCACTCAATCCTTCCTCCACCACAGCCAAATCGGTGAGGAGAGTTGAGTGTTGGGGAGATTATCATTTGAAGCACAAGAGCAAGGAGTTCATCATCACCAACACCATCTATTACCTTTTGGAGGTGGTGCCTCCTAGATTGGTTAGGTGTCGCTTGGGAGCCTCCGTCAAGATGTGGAGTTGAACCAAGAAGTTTGTAAGGGCAAGGAGATCGCCTACTTCGTGAAGATCTACCCCGAGTAAGGCTAGTCCTCCGTGGGCGTAAGCCATGATGGCATAGACAAGGTTGCTTCTTCGTGGACCCTTCGTGGGTGGAGCCCTCCGTGGACTCTCGCAGCCGTTACCCTCCGTGGGTTGAAGTCTCCATCAGCGTGGATTGACGATAGCACCACCTATCGGAACCACGAGAAAAATCTCCGTGTCTCCATATTGCGTTTGCTCTTCTCCACCTCTTATTTACTACATGTGCAATTTACTTTCGCTGCCACTACTCTAGAATTGCATGTGTAGGGTGATACTTGACTTGCTCATCATTGTGAACTTGCTAAAACTTGTCCTAATCAAAGGCTAAACTTTTAAATTGTCAAGTAGTCTAATCACCCCCCTCTAGACATACTTCGATCCTACAAGTGGTATCAGAGCTTTGGTCTCCATTGGATTGGTTTCCATTGCATTGGACTCCATAAGCTTGGTTTCACAACCTAGGAGAGTATGGCGTCTAGTGAGGGTAATTTTCGTAGAGGTCCTTACTTTGATGGTTCAAACTTTGCTAGTTGGAAGCATAAAATGAAAATGCATATTCTTGGACATAACCCCGCCGCATGGGGCATTATTTGTGTTGGCTTGCAAGGTGAGTTCTTGAGGAAGGAAAAGTTCGGATCATGAAGCTCTGCGGATGAGTTGTGGATGTTCTGAACAATGCTCAAGCTTGTGACATTCTCTTCAATGCTTTGTGTCGAGGAGTTCAACAAGATCAGCCGTCTTGAGAATGCAAAAGAGATTTGGGATACTTTGGTGAAATGCACGAAGGTACCGAGTCCGTGAAGGAATCAAAGCTAGATGTTCTTCAAGGTCGACTTGACAAGTTCAAGATGAAGGAAGGTGAAGGAGTCGCTGAAATGTACTCTAGGCTTGCTCTCATCACCAATGAGATGGCAGGCTTAGGAAGCGAAGAAATGACCGACCGATTCATCATCAAGAAGATTCTCGAGCTTTGGATGGAAAGTATGACACCGTGTGCACTTTGATCCAAATGATGCCAAACTACAAGGATCTCAAGCCCACGAAGTCATTGGAAGAATTGTTGCTCATGAGATGACACTTAAAGATAAGGAAGAGCTTCACAACAAGTCAAGTGGTGCTTACAAAGCTGCAGTTGAAGCTCCCACAACCTCAAGTGACAAGCTAGTTTCCAATGAAGAGATAAGCCTAATGGTGAAGAACTTCAACAAATTCTACAAGAGTAGAAGCAAGGAAAGAAGCTCAAAGTCTAGATCATATGATGAAAAGAGATCTTCTAGTCGTGATCGAAACTGCTACAATTGTGGAAGACCGGACACTACTCAAATGAGTGTTCGACTCCCCACAAGAGAAGAGAAGAATCTCCAAGAAGAAGAAGCTCAAGAGAAGAGTCGCCTCGAAAAGAGAGAAGGAGTAGAGATGATCGTTATGAGCGAAGATCCTCTCGGAGAAGCAAGGATTCGGAAAGGAAAGACAAGTCATCAAGGAGCTACACAAGAAGAAAACATCAAGCTCATGTTGGTGAATGGGTTTCGGCTCCGACTCGACAATCACTCGAAAGAAGCTATCACTCCAACTCGAATCTGATCAAGATGAAGGTGTTGCGGTCTTGCTCTCGTATCCTCCAACTCCAACTCCTATGACATATTTGATTCACCAAATGAGGGAATTGGAAGATGCTTCATGGCAAAAGGCCCCAAGGTATCACACCCTGAATTCATTGACTTTGATAGTGATGAGGATGACTTGCTTGGTGAAGATGAGCTTTTACATGATAAATCTAGTGAGCTTAGTAATGATGAACATGCTAATAGTCTTTATAGTCGAGAAGAGTCGAATGACAATGCTATGAAGGAGATTGAGCGTCTAACTAAAGAACTAAACACTCTTAAGTTAGCTCATGAAACAACTCAAGAAGATCATAGAGAGCTCCTAAGATCTCATGAGAAGCTACGCCGAGAAGCTCAATCTAGAGCAAGAACATGAGTTTCTAAAAGCTATCAATGACGATCTTGAAAGAAGAGTTCTTCATATCTTGCCAAACGACTTCTCTTGTCTAATTTCTTGCCACCTATTAAAACTAAGCATGACAAGCATAAGAAAAATTCTTCATCTAGAAGCAACATAATTGGTTCTAGTAGTTCTCTTGATTCCACTAACAATGTTTCAAGCCAAGTTTCACTTGAGCAAGAAAATAGTTTATTGAAAGGGATTATAGAAAGGTGTCTACAAGAGTCTTGCGGAAGCAAGAGCTTTGAGAAATTGTTCGCAAGCAAGGAAGACAGGAAGAATCAAGGAATTGGTTTTGAGCGAAAGTTCAACGCCGAGGGTGTTGAATGGGAAGAAGGTCAATATCCCACTCCAAAGTTTGTTTCTCAAAAGGAGAAGTATGATCCTACTTCTTCCAATGTGGAACAAGCTCAAGATGACCTTCCACCACAAGACCACAAGCTAAAAGGCAAGGACAAGCTTCAAGAGGAGATTGATGCATTCATTGAAGCACCCAAGGCCATGGTCAAGTGGGTTCCCAAGGCAACTTCAAGTTCTACTTGACAAGCTCAACTACTACCCCAAGGATTCCCATCAAGATGATGTGGATCCGAAGAAGAAGAACTAGAGAGTTCTTGAGGGTGACTCGCCAACATACTTCACTCACATTCATTTTGGCAAAGAACTTGTGCAATCAACTTCCACATCTTGCACTAGTTCATGGAGTCACAAACCCTCATGTTGGTAAGTCAAGGGACAAGGTAATCATTGCTTTCATGGACATCATCTATTGTGTACTTCAATCTATGTCCATGGATATCCTTGTTTGTTCCTTGTGGGACTAACCCATGTAGGTATTGAAAGTGCCCGAATCCAAAGGATTGCTCCCAACTCTTGATGATCTTCATCAACATTGAGCATCCACATCTTCAACATCTACATGAAGTCTTCAACGACAACCCAAGGTTAGTTTGACCCTTTAAAAGGGGTTCTCACATCAAGGGGGAGCTTTGCTCTAAAGAATTGAGCTAAAGCATCTTCTAATGATGTGAACACATTAATGCTTTATGTAAAAGTGGTAACCCCACTTGTGCTTAAGCGATGAGTATGACCTATGATCAAATGTTCTCATTTGACTCCTAAGACAATATACTCATATATAGATGACCTAGTCATCGCCAAATTGTGTGCTAGTTGCTAGTGTTTTGTTTGTGCATGTTTGACACATATTTCATTTGCTATCTTATTGTGTGAGCATGTTGGATGCATGTCTTTATCCATTCGAGGACATCCATTTGTTGCTTTGGTCTTTTGGATTTTTCTTTTTGACCAAATGGATGGACAAGAATGCCTAAGTTCCTCCCCTAGCTATCTATGCTTTCTTGTCTCAAACTCTATTCATGCTTATATCACAAACTTTGAACAAGACTTTTTGGACAGACCGAGTGAGGAGCACTTGAGCCACCGATCCGTCAAAAGCCTAAATTCCAAAACCTTCTAAGTACTTTCGGTCAAACCAATATACTCAAATCGGACAGACCGAAATCACTTGGATTGATCTAGGTTTTCACCTCGGTGAAACCGAGTTGCAAATCTCGGCGTGACCGATGTGTGTAACTGCTTGCAGTTAACCATCTCGGTGCCACCGAGTTTTCCAACTCGGTCCCACCGACAGTGAAGGAATATATACCGAGGGCAGCGCGTTGATTATTCCTTCAAACATCTCGCCCCAAACCCCTTTTGCCGTCGCCGTGGTCTTCGGATCGTCTCCGCCGTCGCTTTGTGCGCCCTCGCCATGGTCTCCATCGCCGTCAGCGGTCAATCTCATCGCGCCGTTGCCGCCGAGTGAAACTCCACCAAGTTGGGTGAGTTTCATCCCTCTCGTCTTCAACCTCGATTCAATGCATGATAGGTTTTGCCTAGTTTCTTGCCATGTTTGAAATCTTCCTATCCAGCAGATTAGATCTTAGAACAAAATTCGAGTGAAAATTTTAGGGTTAGGTTTCACGAACACATCTCGGTGTGACCGATTCTACATTCTCGGATGACCGATTTGGCCTCTGGCCATTACCTTTGCACTTTTCGGTTAAACCGAGTTGTGCAAATCGGTAAGACCGAAATGAGGATTTAGTGAAACCCTAGTGCTCTCGGCTAGACCGAAACCCATTTCGTCCAACCGAAAGTGGTGTGATAGGTTCTGTTTAGACACTTGGATTCACGAATTTTAGACTCGGTCGGACGAAATGCATTCTCGTGAAAACCTAAAACTGAAGTTTGAACTCATTTATTTTGCAAAATCCTCTGTAGTTTGTGATAACTCTTCTATTACGCCTATACCTACTCTATTCACGGGTTGTCGGTCATATCGATGCAAGTGACAGCCGAACAGTCTGAATCACCGGTTGAGATTCGAGCGGTCACAAGTCCTGAAGCAGCAGTTTTTCGATGATGGAGAAAGCAGCCCCAAGTGGTTTGCTGCTGCTGCCACCGGGCGGGAAGAAGAGGAATTCGATGAGGAAGACTCGACTTTGTTCTTGATGAGGAGATTACTTCCAAGCCTAAGAGGAAAGTGGTTGCCAAGGGCTATCAAGGGCAACAAACAAAGAAAGGCACCAGCAAAGAGAAGAAACCACAGTTGCAAAGAAGCTGAGCATGGAAGAAGAAACCTCCAGCAAGATCAAGAAAACTTCCAAGAGGAAGAGGCTAGTTCATGATGAAGCTGATGATGATTCTGATGAGGAAGCACCCCAGCCTCCTCAGAAGCAAAAGTTGATGGGAGATGCCATCAGGGCAGGAGCACCCACAAAATCTAAGCCATCAGCTCCAGCAAAGGCAGCCCAAGCCAAACCTGCTGCCAAGCCAAAGAAAAACAAGAAGAAATACACCGCTTGAGAGAAGAAGAAGGACAATGTGCCACTGCTGAATCGATGAAGAGGCACATGTGTTCTTGAAACTTAGATGTAAACTGCGAGTTCATAATGATGCTCATCCTCGAGCTGAAAATATGAAGGAAAGGAAGGACAAAGGTCTCGAGCTATGGAGGCAAGTTGATCCATATGCCACCAGGAGAAGGACATTTGTTGACTCAAGGTTCCACACCGAGAGCAACAAGATTTCTATGAGGCAGTGCTCATGGACAAGAAACCAATTATTCTTGACACAGATATGTAGGCGGGAATACATCGACGATGAAAGCACAGAGACTACTTCCAACATGTGCATGAGAGCTTCTTTGCATGTGGAGTTGCTGAGTTTGTAGGTCGAAATTGGTGCTTGGAATGATGAAATGATCATGCAGTTCTATGCCACTGACACATTTCTATCCGGATGGCGAATTGTATGGATGATGAAGGACGAGATTCTCTTCAACTGTTGAAGAATGGAGAGCGTTCTGAATGCTCCAATATCAAGAGATGATGATGTAGATGTTTATGGCATTCCAAAGAAGAATCACGAGTCTATGAAGAACATGTACAATGAGGTACAGACAAGGATGTTGAGATATGGAAGCTTGGATCAGTTTATCATCTTGAGCAGGTCTCCCAACCACTAACACCATTACGAGGCATACTTTGATGCCCAAGTCAGAGACCATCGCATGATAAGAGGCTATTCTATCAACATGCTGCATATTCGGATCGAAGACACCTTTTAAGGTGATGGACACGATAGTAGAGACTATCAAGAGGACAGCAGCAGACTGTAAGAGGTCATGTGGGTTTGCTCCGCACATTCAGATGCTCATCAATGCCAAGTTTGGCACGGGCACCTACTTGTTGGATAGACCCCACTTGCCACTTGCAGCCTGAACATGAAGATAATGAAGTTGTGATGGTGAGGATGCTCCACATCTGTTGAAGGACACGCTAAGTCTGAAGCTGCCAAACAAGCTAAAGCTGAGAAGGAAGCAAAGAGCAAAGCCCAAGAGCGTTGGAGAACAACTTCTTGAAGCCACTCGAGAGAATTGAACTACGCTGGCCAGCATAGTGCAGTCTCGGGAGAGTCTTGAGAGGATAGTTGAAGATAAGTTCCATGCTCTGGATATCAAGTCGATGAAGTGCAGTCACCGTCAACAAGCTTGAGGCGGACATTGAGGAAGCGAAGAGGAGAAGGCAGAGCTCATGAAGGAGATGGAAGATGATCTAGTCGGGATGACTATGAGCAGCTGCTGCAGTGCCCACAAAGCCCAGATCAGCTATGCCATTCGATGCAGACCCGTGGCTACTACATCAAGCACCTCCTACAGCTCCATCGGCCCAAAGACCAGCTCTAGTGTCACTCCTCCAGCTCCACAGACTTGGTGAAGCTTTTGCAGATGCAGCTATCTCCACTCCATCGGCGCAGACAGAGCCGCCAGCAGAGTCCCTAGTGACGATTAGCTCTATACCTTTCGAACTTTTTGGTAACTTGTTGCCAAAGGGGGAGAAATTGTATAGATCATAGGACTTCGAGAGAGAGAGTGCTCGTTTTTGCTCTTTCGTTTGCAGTTTTCCTTGAGATACTTTTGAGTTCTTCGAGACATTTCGTGTGTTTGATACTACGTTTGCTCTATCTTTGATGAGTGCTTGATCATACTATGCTTAATGAGTGCTTAATGCTTATCATATTCTATTCATATCTTGTATGATCATTTACTCATGTCTTGGTGGTTGGGTGCATGCTATTCATTCTTATCATTTTGTGCGCTCCACCAAGATGTATGTGACATGGAAGAGTGACCCATGATCCTAATCGATTGTGCATTTGCATTCAAGCATAAATCTTAAATAATGCACAAATTTAGGGGAGCTCTTGCTTATCACATACTTCTCAAAGCGACGATGTTATTCATTGATTATATCATTTGTCGAAGCTTTGATCTATATGTTGTCATCAATTACCAAAAGGGGAGATTGAAAGTGCAACTAATCCCGGGTGGTTTTGGTAATTAATAACAACATATATATCATTGAACTAATTATTTCTTGAGAATATTTGAGAAAGTTCGTTGATATGGGTATGGTAATGACCTGATGATGTGGACCCCTCAAAATGCTAAGGAAAACATTGGCAAAAGCTCAAGACTCTATTTTTGGTTTAGTGATCCAAGATCACATTGAGTCCATAGGAAAGCCAATACTATTAAAAGGGATGAGGTTATGATGATGATCTGGTTGCTCAAAGTGCTTAATGATTTATCTCTCAAACTATCGCAATCTTTCATTCCAACATAAACTCATAAGTAATCTCGGTCCCACCGATTCCATAAACTCACCACACCGAGATGAACCACCTCGACCATATAGCCAAACCCTAGTAATTTGGATTTTCCGATTCCAAACTCGGTCTTACGAAATTGGTGTTGCCAAGCTTCAGAACATACGTACTCAAATCGGTGTCACCGAGATGAGAAAGTCGGTCCCACCGAGATTGGCAAACCCTAGACTTTGGAAGAATCGGACTAACCGAGATTGTATTTTCGGTCCCACGAAAATCCCAACGTTCACAAGATTTGAACTTTCGGTCTCACCGAGTTGTCAACTTCGGTCCGACCGAGATTGGTCAAATGTGTGTAACAGTTGGATTTTGTGTGGAGGCTATAAATACCCTCCACCTCCTCTTCATTCGTGGAGAGAGCCATCGAAAGAACTACCACTCCTACCTTACATTTACGAGAAGAAAACTACCTACCCTTGTGTTGAGATCAAGTTGCTCCACTCCCACCATATGAAACTTGATTTCTAGCCTTCCCAAGTTGCTTTCCACTCAATCCCTTCCTCCACCACAGCCAAATCGGTGAGGAGAGTTGAGTGTTGGGGAGATTATCATTTGAAGCACAAGAGCAAGGAGTTCATCATCACCAACACCATCTATTACCTTTTGGAGGTGGTGCCTCCTAGATTGGTTAGGTGTCGCTTGGGAGCCTCCGTCAAGATGTGGAGTTGAACCAAGAAGTTTGTAAGGGCAAGGAGATCGCCTACTTCGTGAAGATCTACCCCGAGTAAGGCTAGTCCTCCGTGGGCGTAAGCCATGATGGCATAGACAAGGTTGCTTCTTCGTGGACCCTTCGTGGGTGGAGCCCTCCGTGGACTCTCGCAGCCGTTACCCTCCGTGGGTTGAAGTCTCCATCAACGTGGATTGACGATAGCACCACCTATCGGAACCACGAGAAAAATCTCCGTGTCTCCATATTGCGTTTGCTCTTCTCCACCTCTTATTTACTACATGTGCAATTTACTTTCCGCTGCCACTACTCTAGAATTGCATGTGTAGGGTGATACTTGACTTGCTCATCATTGTGAACTTGCTAAAAACTTGTCCTAATCAAAGGCTAAAATTTTAAATTGTCAAGTAGTCTAATCACCCCCCCTCTAGACATACTTCCGATCCTACTTGATAGTTTAGTGCACCATGCTTAACGACTTAGAATCAGGACTTCAAAGACGTTTTGAACGTCATGGGCCATATGAGATGTTCCAAGAGTTGAAGTTAATATTTCAAGCAAATACCCGAGTTGAGAGATATGAAGTCTCTAACAAGTTCTATAGCTAAAAGATGGAGGAGAATTGCTCAACTAGTGAGCATGTTCTCAGATTGTCTGGGGTACTACAATCGCTTGAATCAAGTGGTTGTTAATCTTCCAGATAAGATAGTGATTGACAGAGTTCTCTAGTCACCATCACCAAGTTAGTAGAACTTCGTGATGAACTATAGTATGCAAAGGATGACGAAAACGATTCCCGAGCTCTTCGCGATGTTGAAATCAACGAAGGTAGAAATCAAGAAAAGAGCATCAAGTGTTGATGATTGACAAGACCACTAGTTTCAAGAAAAGGGCAAAGGGAAAGAAAGGGAACTTCAAGTAGAATGACAAGCAAGTTGGCACTCCCGCGAAGAAGCTCAAAGCTGGACCAAAGCCTGAAACTGAGTGCTTACATTGCAAAGGAAATGGTCACTGGAAGCGGAAATGCCCTGAATATTTGGTGGATATGAAGGATGGCAAAGTAAACAAAGGTATATTTGATAAACAAGTTATTGATGTGTGCCTTACTAGTGTTTATAGTAGCCCCTGAGTATTTGATACTTGTTCGGTTGCTAAGATTAGTAACTCGAAATAGGAGTTACATAATAAATAGAGACTAGTTGAGGGGAAGTGACGATGAGTGTTGGAAATAGTTCCAAGATTGATATGATCATCATCACACACTCCCTATACCTTGGGGATTAGTTTTAAACCTAAATAAATGTTATTTGGCATTTGTGTTGAGCATGAATATGATTTGATCATGTTTATTGCAATACGGTTATTCATTTAAAGTCATAGAATAATTGTTGTTCTGTTTACATGAATAAAACCTTCAATGGTCATACACCCAATGAAAATAGTTTGTTGGATCTCGATCGTAGTGATGCACATATTCATAATATTGATGCCAAAAGATGCAAAGTTAATAATGATAGTGCAACTTATTTGAGGCACTGCCGTTTGGATCATATCGGTATAAAGCTCATGAAGAAACTCCATAAAAGATGGATTTGCGGAATCACTTGGTTATGAATCATTTGATGCTTGCGAACCGTGCCTTTTGGGCAAGATGACTAGAACTCCGTTCTCCAGAACAATGGAACGAGCTATTGAATTGTTGGAAATAATACATACTGATGTATGAAGACCAATGAGTATTAAGGCTCGTGGCGGGTATCGTTATTTTCTCACCTTCAGAGATGATTTGAGCAGATATGGGTATATCTACTTGATGAAACATAAGTCTGAAATAGTTGTAAGGTTCAAAGAATTTCAGAATGAAGTGGAGAATCATCGTAACAAGAAAATAAAGTTTCTACGATCTAATCGTGGAGGAGAATATTTGAGTAACAATGTGGAATAGTTTCACAGCTCACGCCACATGGAACACCACAGCGTAATGGTGTGTCCGAACGTCATAACCGCACTTTATTGGATATGGTGTGATCTATGCTGTATCTTACCAATTTACCACTATCGTTTTGGGGTTATGCTTTAGAGACAGTTGCATTCACTTTAAATAGGGCACCATCAAAATCCGTTTGAGATGACGCATTATGAACTATGGTTTGGCAAGAAACCAAAGTTGTCGTTTCTTAAAGTTTGGGACTGTAATACTTATGTGAAAAAGTTTCAACCTGATAAGCTCGAACCCAAATCGGAGAAGTGCGTCTTCATAGAGTACCCAAAGGAAACTATTGGGTACACCTTCTATCACAGATCCAAAAGCAAGATATTCGTTGCTAAGATGGATCCTTTCTAGAGAAGGAGTTTCTCTCGAAATAAGTGAGTAGGAGAAAAGTAGAACTTGATAAGGTAATAGTTCTTCTCCTAAATTGGAAAATAGTTCATCACTCAAATCAGTTCCAGTAATTCCTACAGCAATTAGTGAGGAAGCTAATGATGATGATCATGAAACTTCAGATCAAGTTACTACAGAACCTCGTAGGTGTTCCAGAGTACGGTCCACACCAGTGTGGTACGGTAATCCTATTCTGGAAGTCATGTTACTAGACCATGATGAACCTACGAACCATGAGGAAGCGATGATGAGCCCAGATTCCGTGAAATGGCTTGAAGGCCATGAAATCTGAGATGGGATCCATGTATGAGAACAAAGTGTGGACTTTTATTGACTTGCCTGATGATCGGTAAGCCATAGAAAATAAATGGATCTTCAAGAGGAAGACGGACGTTGATAGTAGTGTTACTATCTACAAAGCCTGACTTGTCGCAAAAAGGGGGTTATCGACAAGTTCAAGGTGTTGACTACAATGAGATTTTCCCAACTGTAGCGATGCTTAAGTCTGTCTGAATCATGTTAGCAATTGCCACATTTTATGAAATCTGGAAAATGGATGTCAAAACTGCATTCCTTAATGGTTTTCTTAAAGAAGAGTTGTATATGATGCAACCAGAAGGTTTTGACAATCCTAAAGGTGCTAACAAAATGTGCAAGCTCCAGCGATCCATCTATGGACTGGTGCAAGCATCCCAGAGTTGGAATATATGCTTTGATAAGTTGATCAAAACATATAGTTTTATATGGACTTGCAGTGAAGCCTGTATTTACAATAAAGTGAGTGGGAGCACTACAGCCTTTCTGATAAGTATATATGAGTGACATATTGTTGATGAGAAATGATGTAGAATTTTTCTAGAAAGCATAAAGAAGTGTTTGAATAGAGTTCTTTAAAAGAAAGACCTCAGTAAAGCTACTTACATATTGAGCATCAAGATCTATTGAGATAGATCAAGACGCTTGATAAGATTTTCAATGAGTACATACCTTGATAAGATTTTGAAGTAGTTCAAAATGGAACAGTCAAAGAAAGAGTTCTTGCCTGTGTTGCAAAGGTATGAAATTGAGTAGGACTCAAGTCCTGACCACGACAAAAAAAGAAAGAGAATGAAAGTCATTCCCTATGCATCAGTCATAGGTTCTATAAAAGTATGCCATGCTATGGACCAGACCTATTGTATACTCTTCCCTGGTTTGGCAAGGGAGTACAATAGTGATCTAGGAGTAGATCACTGGACATTGGTCAAAATTATCCTTAGTGGAATAAGGATATGTTTCTCGATTATGGAGGTGACAAAAGGTTCGTCGTAAAGGGTTATGTTGATACAAGTTTTGGCACTAATCCAGATGACTCTAAGTCATAATCTGGATACATATTGAAAGTGGGAGCAATTAGCTAGAGTGAATATTTGCAAAATACATATGGCTCTGAATGTGACAGACCCGTTGACTAAACTTCTCTCACAAGCAAAACATGATCATACCTTAGTACTCTTTGGGTGTTAATCACATAGCGATGTGAACTAGATTATTGACTCTAGTAAACCCTTTGGGTGTTGAACACATGACGATGTGAACTATGGGTATTAATCACATACAGATGTGAATATTGGTGTTAAATCACATGGCGATGTGAACTAGATTATTGACTCTAGTGCAAGTGGGAGACTGAAGGAAAAATTCCCCAGAGGCAATAATAAAGTTATTATTTATTTCCTTATATCATAATAAATGTTTATTATTCATGCTAGAATTGTATTAACCGGAAACATAATGCATGTGTGAATACATAGACAAACAGAGTGTCACTAGTATGCCTCTACGTGACTAGCTCATGAATCAACGATGGTTAAGTTTCCTAACAATAGACATGAGTTGTCATTTGATTAATGGGATCACATCATTAGGAGAATGATGTGATTGACTTGACACATTCCGTTAGCTTAACACTTGATCGTTTAGTATGTTGCTATTGCTTTCTTCATGACTTATACATGTTCGTATGACTATGAGATTATGTAACTCCCGTTTACCGGAGGAACACTTTGTGTGCTACCAAACGTCACAACGTAACTGGGTGATTATAAAGGAGCTCTACAGGTGTCTCCAAAGGTACATGTTGCGTTGGTGTATTTCGAGATTAGGATTTGTCACTCCGATTGTCGGAGAGGTATCTCCGGGCCCACTCGGTAATGCACATCACTATAAGCCTTGCAAGCATTGTAACTAATGAGTTAGTTCCATGATGATGTTGTCGGCGTTCTGGGAACGGGGGTCCCCAGACTTGCCTGCCTGCGGCCTGTGGCGTGGCTCAAAGGAGGCCCAGCACAGCCCATCTTCATCAACGCAAGCTCAAGACCCTCGCGAGGGGCCAAGCCTCGTGGGGCGGACGACAAGGAGCTTCCTCAGGCACGGCCTCGTCAGGCTGGCTCATGAGGAGGCGGAGAGTTCAAGGCAGGGTACCTCGCGAGGTGCCCATGACGCAAGCCATGGCGACCAAGGCGCCCGGTCGAGGCGCCAGCCAGCATGATGTCCTCCTTTCCTCTTTGGTGCAAAGGAGCAAGCGCAGCGAGAGTATCAAGCAAAGGCGTCCATTTGGTGCAACAAGACCAAGACCAGCCCAACGGTGGAAGGAGTCATCGTGGAGCCCAAGCGGCGTCATCACAGAGTCTTTGCCGGCGAGGACCAACTTTAGTCAGGATAAGTGTACCCGCTGTTCCCCTTCAAAATGGCCAATTGTTGGCGCCCTTCCCGCTCAATATTTGGGGAGAGGCCCAGGGCCTTTGCCTATAAATAGGACTAGCCACCCCCGGGGTAGAGGCATCTGATATCGAGAACCCAAGAGCCAGAACCAAGTAGCACCAACCAAGAACAGACCCTCGCGAGGCTGTTCTTTCCTGTATTGTTCATCATCAGCCCAAGAGGCAATCCAACACACCATACACTGGAGTAGGGTATTACACCACAATGGTGGCCTGAACTAGTATAAATCTTGTGTCTCTTGTGTTGTTCTGTTTAGTAGTTTAGATCCTAGCGGTTCGGCGAGAAGCGAGACGGTAGAGGGTTGAATCTCTGCGCGCACCCCAGTGTTCGAACCTCAAGGGTCTGCCGGAACCCGAAATCTGACATTTGGCGCGCCAGGTAGGGGTGCGCCGGACTCTGCCTTCCGTCGTCTCGTTCTTCCCCGACCACCGCAACCATGTCTGACGCTCGTCGGGCTCGCGCCGAGCGCCGAGCCGCCCTCGCCCCCCATGTCGCCTAGACAGCTCTCGTCGGCGGGCGCCCTCGTCGTTCCCCATCACCTGCCGGCAACGCCGCCACCGGCCCGGCGGGAAACTAGCATCAAGCATCGTCCCAGCACCCGTCCATGAGGCGGGACGACCGCACTGCCACGCCTTCGCTCACCCCCGCTGGTTCTTCGTCATGCGTGCCCCACGTGGCCATGGAGGCCCGAGCTGCGCTCATCGCGGCAAACGAGCTCCTGCGCTACCGCCCCGTCGACGACGTCTACGAAGAATGGCTCGACCGAGTCGACGAGCTCGTCCACGCTGCTGGAGGCGCCCCCGCACCATCCTTCTCACTGCACCGCACCCGCCTTGCTGGCGATAAACTCTGGGCGCCTCAGCCGCCTCCTCCTCAAGAAGGCGCCCTGGCCCCAAGGCGCGTGGCCCCTGGGCGGAACCCACTCCTCCAGGCGCCAGTGCGGCAAGAGCGGAGCTGCCAAGAAGTCCCTCGCCCACGAGAAGCTGCCCGAGCGCTCCCGCTCCAAAGACGTCAAGACCTGCGCTGCCCCTGACCAATGGCGCATGGGGACCCGCAGGACCAAGCTCTCC
Organism: Aegilops speltoides; assembly: GCA_021437245.1. Classification (NCBI taxonomy): domain Eukaryota; kingdom Viridiplantae; phylum Streptophyta; class Magnoliopsida; order Poales; family Poaceae; genus Aegilops; species Aegilops speltoides. The sequence goes on along the minus strand of CM038145.1, from coordinate 281,266,938 downwards.
GTCGCCCAAGGCCCCCCGTGGCCACGGCGGGCTGCCGCGCCTTCACCACCGAGCTGCGCAGCGTCGCGTGGCCCGGCAAGTTCAAGCCAGACCTGCCCCCTCGCTACGACGGCACGACTGACCCTGCGGAGTTCCTCCAACTCTACGAGCTGGGCATCGAGGCTGCCAACAAAGACGAAAAGGTCATGGCGAACTGGTTTCCCATGGCGCTCAAGGACGGAGCCCGCACCTGGCTCCTGAATCTGGCCCCAGGCACGATCTCTTCCTGGGACGAGATGCGTACCCGCTTCATCGCCAACTTCCAGGGTACTCGCGACCGGCCACCCGCCGTGAGCGACATGCGCCGTATCAAGCAGTAGCCAGGGGAAACCCTGCATAAGTACATCCAGCGCTTCAACAACGCGCGCCTCAAGATCCCCAGAGTGACAGAGGAGGCATCATCACCGCCTTTTCCGGCGGTGTGCGCGACGTCATGATGAAGGAGGAGCTGGCGATGCATGAGGATCTGTGCACCTCCTTGGAGCTATTCAACTTGGCGACCAAGTGCGCCAGGGCTGAGGAGCGCCTCTCCTCCTCGAGCTGCTGCCGCAGACCCAAGAGAAGAAGCCCAAGGCCAGGGCGTGAAGCGGAAGGGGCTGCCGTGCTCATGTCGAGCAGCACACCAAGCGAGGCAGAGATCAGCCCGAGTCCTCCAAGGGCAGTCGATACTGCATGTACCACGACCTCCACACCCACAACACCAATGAATGCCAAGAGCTCCAGGCCGTGCGCAAAGGAAGGGTCGGCAGACGCCCCGAGCGCAGCGACCGGGGCTACGGCTGAGTAGGAGGAAGGAATGCAGGACGCTGGGAAGACCGCGGCCCGCGCCAAGGGTGGCGCGACCAACCTCGCGAGGACCACTGGCAGGACCCGCCTCGCGAGGGAGGCTGCAGGGATCAGCCTCGCGAGATCGCCCGCAAGGAACGCAGGCCTCCCCGCTGCCGCCGCAGCCAAGCGAGAAATGAAGACCGTCATCGGGGCCGAGGGGCTGGGGGCTTCCAGAACTGCGCATGAATCGCCTGCATCCGGGCGGAGCTCAAGCCCCAGCCTCTCGGCGCATGTTCAAGCGGTTCGCCCTTGAAGTGAATGCAGTCCTCCCAAGCTCGAGGCCACGCGCCCTCTCGGTGGTCGGCGTGCGCCATCACGTTCACTCGGCGGATCAGCTCAAGTCGCGGCCACGGCCGAGTCCTCCGATGCTTTGTTCCCCAATCATCGACAACGTGCTAGTCACCAAGACCCTCATCGGCGGCGGGCGGGGCTCAACGCCCTGTCTGTGGAAACATTCAACAATCTTCAAGTGCCTTCTGATCGACTTCAGCCAACCAAGCCCTTCTCCGAGTCACCGACGGCTCCACGGTCCCGATCGGGCAGGTCCGCTGCTGTCACCTTCGGGCTCGCGACAACTACCGCACCGAGCTCGCCGACTTCGATGTCGCCCACATTCGCTGTCGTACAGCGCCATCCTCGGGTACCCGCTGGCCAAGTTCATGGCCCCGACCCACCACGGCCTGGCGTCCTCAAGATGCCGAGGCGGTGGGGTCATCACGATGCCTGCGAAGAGAGAGATGCGATGTGCTCCTGGGCGGGCCTTCGAGCCGCATCACTAGAAGACCCAGACCGCAGCAGCAGGAGGCCTTCTGAGGCCGCACCCAAGAAGAAGAAGACATCGACCGGCCCGGCTCCTCAGGAGGCAGGCCCCTCAGGGCCCGCGCCTGGCCAAGAGGAGCCTCCTTCCATCGCATAGGGAAGCGCGCTGGCGCCCTCCTCAGGCAGGGCTCGGGGGCTCTCCCCTGGAGGGCCGCCGACCTCGCCAAGGTCACGAGGGAGGTGCTTGGGCACCACGTGGAGGCGTGCTTCAAAGCACGTTTCCCTCAAGAAGGAGCAAGGCAAGGAGGGCCAAACCCTCAGGAGTTCGTCAGCAAGGCCATTCAGGAGTTACATGAGTCAAGGGTCATGAGAGGCAGCCGCCGCCTACCCGCTGTGGCCCCCCATCCAGGCGAGGATGGTGGGCTGCGCGCCTGCATCGACATACCAGGGCTCAACCGAGCCGCGTCTCAAGAGCGCCTTTGGCCCTCGCGAGTGGGACGTTGCGAGGGTCCGTCCCACAGCTACGTGTGCATGCCTTACGGCCTGCCAAATGCGACTGCTGCGCACCAGCGTCTCATGAGGGCCATCTTGGAGGCTCAAGAGGTCAGGCGCACCGCAGCCCTGGCGGAGATGGAGATGGCCCGCTGGGAGCGCAGGCGCCTCCGGAGCCTCCCGAGGCCCTGGGCCAGGGGCTCGTGAGGATCGCTCCGCAGCCCACGAGTCTGCTACACCAACACCCCTTCGTCCCCAACATCATCGGTGACATCTTTTAAGTTTCGTTTGGTGGGGCGCCTTGAGGCGCATTATTCCCAGGCCGCGTGGGTCCGTCCCTGCGGCATGTATCCCTTTTATTTCATGTCCTTAGCTCACCTTATTGGGGGTGCCCCTCGGGCTGCATCATCCCCAAGCCGCTCGGGCCTGTCGGTGCTGTATCAGATCTTCGCGTTTTCTTAGGGCTATGCTTTCGCTCCACCATGCTTGTTATTTGGTGCCTTTTTCTGGGTGACGGAATCTTGCACGTTAAAGGGGGGGTGCCTGAGCATCGCGACTTAGGGCTCCTACCGGCTCTCCGGCCCTCACCCTCTGGTCTTGTCCATGGCATCACGACCTGGCTTGCCAGCGACGGCTGAGACCAGCCCAAGAGCCGGGACCAGAGGATGTAGAGTTTCGTCATCTAACCCAGCTTGCACGTTAAAGGGGGGGTGCCTGAGCATCGCGACTCAGGGATCCTACCGGCTCTCCGGCCCTCACCCTCTGGTCTTTTCCATGGCATCGCGACCTGGCTTGCCAGCGACGGCTGAGACCAGCCCGAGAGCCGGAACCCGAGGACGTAGAGTTGCAACATCTAACCCAGCTTGTGCGTTAAAGGGGGGGTGCCTGAGCATCGCGACTCAGGGCTCCTACCGGCTCTCCGGCCCTCACCCTCTGGTCTTGTCCATGGCATCGCGACCTGGCTTGCCAGCGACGGCTGAGACCAGCCCGAGAGCCGGGACCCGAAGACGTAGAGCACAGGCATCTAGCCAAATTTGCAGGAATACACTCCAAGATAAGGCCCAGAGCCAAGCGCAACCCGCCTTGAGGTAGGACCCCGTGAGCCCTGCACTGGCTCACGGGTACCCCAACACACCTCGCGAGACCTTTCATGCTCCTCCAGAGCAACTAACGGCTAACTGTCGGTTGTCGTGACAAACCCTCGTTCCTTCTGTGATGAGCCTGCAGGGTCCCTCCAAGGAGCATCGCCAAGCAACCTCGCGACGGTCAAGGCTAGAGCCGCACCTAGAAGCATTTTTACGACTCTCAAGATAAGTCACCCTCCGGACGCACTAAGTTATCGCAACACCATCCCCACACTCAATGCAATCCCGTGTTAGCAACATCGCTCTCCTTTCTCACCGAATGATGGCTGCTTGAGCGCCAAGGGGGACCTCCTGAGCATCGCGACTCAGGGGCTCTTACCGGGCCTCGGGCCGCTCACCTCCTGGCCTTGACCACGGCATCGCGACCTGGCATACCAGTGACGGCTGAAGCCGCCTTGGGACTGGGACCTGTCGGTGCAGAGCATCAGGCCCTCGTGAGGACTGAAAGGAGGAAACTAAGCTATAACGGAATGAGCATCTCGCACTGCTTCATAAAAGGATTATATTGTCAGACGGAGCTACAAACATCTTACAAGCCCCCGTGGGGTATATTCTTGGCCCCTCGCAGGAACAAAAGGCGCGCATCCTAAGGAGTCCTAACTACAGGGGGCATCGCGGTGGATGCCATCATCAACAGTGGGCCGCCCAGTCCAACGCCAACCCCATCCAAATTAGGGGCGGCGACGACCTGACAAGCCCGCCCTGCTCCGGGAACGGCGCAGGCTCGGGGGCTCGTAGCTGTCGTCGCTCGTCTCCGGCATCGCGAAGAGCTCGGCAGGGTCGCTGGATCCTCCGGCGCCTCCGTCGCCTGAGGAGCGGCCAAGGGGGTGATCGGCCAGCCTCTGTCACGCCGCAGCAGGGTCCCGACCGCCTCTCCCGGGGCAGCACTCCAGCCGACGACCCTCCGCATCGAAGACCTTGAAGGACATCACCGAAGCACCATCGTACTCCAAGTGGATCGTGAGGGCGGCCCTCGTCCTGCAGACCCGGGTGACCTCGCCCCAGCCTCGAGTCATGAAGACCTCGCCCGGGGCAACTATCGCAACCTCTGCCCCGGGCGAGGGTGCCGCAGCCGGCGTGCTGCAGCCAGAGTCCCAGGGGTTCCCCCTGTTGGACGACGGAGGCGAAGAACGAAGGAAGGCGAATCCAAGACTTAGGAGGTGTGGCGGCGTGAAGCACGAACTCCCGGCAGGAGCCCTCGGCGTGGACTCCAGGGGGAAGACGCACACCTTCGTGACCCGCCGGCGTCATTGGCAGCGCCGCTCATGGCGTTCGGCGTCGACTCCTTCAGAGCTGCCAATGTGCGCGTACAAGGAAAGAGGAAACCCTGGTGGCGGCCGCTCACACCAGGGTCTGGACGCCTCCTGGCGAGCGCTCTCGCCCTGACACCAGAGGGCAAGTCGCTTCTTTGGGGGGAGCAGGTCAGGATCCTCTTGGGGAGCCTTTACCTTCTCTTCCGCGGAGAACCGGCGGATCGGAGCCATTGCAGCCAGGCGAAGCAAGGAGGAGGAGAAGCAGAAGGATAGACTGGAATGGCGCGCGCCGTTCGGGACTAGTCAAATCCGGGCGGTTACCGAGGCATCGTGGGGAAGCAGTGTCGTCCACGTCCAATCAACTGCCATGCGGCACCCAAGGCTGCAGGCTGTTAGGGCCCGCGACGCTTCGCACTTGCCCTTTCGCCTCTCTGCTCATCCAAGTTCGGGCGCGCCATGGGCCGGGGCTGTGTCGGCGTTTCGGGGGCAGGGGTCCCAGACTTGCACTGCGGCCTGCGGCGTGGCTCAAAGGAGGACTAGCACAGCCCATCTTCATCAACGCAAGCTCAAGACCCTCGCGAGGGGTCAGGCCTCGTGGGGCGGACGACAAGGAGCTTCCTCAGGCACAGCCTCGTCAGGCTGGCTCATGAGGAGGCGGAGAGTTCAAGGTAGGGTACCTCGCGAGGTACCCATGACGCAAGCCATGACGACCAAGGGCGCTAGTCGGGCGCCAGCCCACGCAGTGTCCTCCTTTCCTCTTTGGTGCAAAGGGAGCAAGCGCAGGCGAGAGTATCAAGCAAAGGCGTCCATTTCGGTGCAACAAGACCAAGACCAGCCCAACGGCTGGAAGGGAGTCATCGTGGAGCCCAAACCGGCATCATCACCAGAGTCTTTGCCAGGCGAGGACCAACTTTAGTCAGGATAAGTGTACCCGCTATTCCCCTTCAAAATGGCCAATTGTTGGCGCCCTTCCCGCTCAATATTTGGGGTGAGGCCCAGGGCCTTTTCCTATAAATAGGACTAGCCACCCCCGGGGTAGAGGCATCTGATATCGAGAACCCAAGAGCCAGAACCAAGTAGCACCAACCAAGAACAGACCCTCGCGAGGCTGTTCTTTCCTGTATTGTTCATCATCAGCCCAAGAGGCAATCCACCACACCACACACTGGAGTAGGGTATTACACCACAATGGTGTCCTGAACCAGTATAAATCTTGTGTCTCTTGTGTTGTTCTGTTTAGTAGTTTAGATCCTAGCGATTCGGCGAGAAGCGAGACGGTAGAGGGTTGAATCTCTGCGCGCACCCCAGTGTTCGAACCTCAAGGGTCTGCCGGAACCCGAAATCCGACAAATGTATTACGGAATGAGTAAAGAGACTTGCCGGTAACGAGATTGAACTAGGTATTGAGATACCAACGATCGAATCTCGGGCAAGTAACATACCGATGACAAAGGGAACAACGTATGTTGTTATGCGGTTTGACCGATAAAGATCTTTGTAGAATATGTGGGAGCCAATATGAGCATCGAGGTTCCGCTATTGGTTATTGACCGGAGACGTGTCTCAGTCATGTCTACATTGTTCTCGAACCCGTAGGGTCCGCACGCTTAAAGTTCGATGACGGTTATATTATGAGTTTATGTGTTTTGATGTACCGAAGGTAGTTCGGAGTCCCGAATGAGATCAGAGACATGACGAGGTGTCTCGAAATGGTCGAGACGTAAAGATCGATATATTGGATGACTATATTTGAACATCGGAAAGGTTCTGAGTGATTCGGTTATTTTTCAGAGTACCGGAGAGTTACAGGAATTCGCCGGGGAGTATATGGGCCTTATTGGGCTTTAGGGGAAAGAGAGAGGAGAGGTAGGGCGCCCCCCAAGGCCTAGTCCGAATTGGACTCGGGGGAGGGGCTGCGCCCCCTCCTTCCTTCTCTTCTCTCTCCCGTTTCCTTGACTCCTACTCCTACTACTTGGAAGGGAATGTTGGGGAACGTAGCAGAAATTCAAAAAATTTTCCTACGTGTCACCAAGATCTATCTATGGAGAGACCAGCAACGAGTAGAAGGAGAGTGCATCTACATACCCTTGTAGATCGCTAAGCGAAGCGTTCAAGTGAGCGGGTTGATGGAGTCGCACTCGCCGTGATTCAAATCACCGATGATCAAGTGCGAGCGTCACGGCACCTCCGCGTTCAACACACGTACAGCCCGGCGACGTCTCCCGCCTTGATCCAGCAAGGAGAGAGGGAGAGGTTGAGGAAGACTCCAGCAGCAGCACAACGGCGTGGTGGTGATGGAGGGCGTGGCAATCCAGCAGGCTTCGCTAAGCACCACGGGAGAGGAGGAGTACTTGGGAGAGAGGAGAGGGCTGCAACCAAAGGCAGAGACCGAATCACGTGTATTCTGTGTGTTCTCTGGGCAGCCCTATGCCTCACTATTTATAGGGAGAGGGGCTGCGCCCCCTTTAGGGTTTCCCACCCCAAGGGGTGCGGCCAGCCTCCAGATCAATCAGGGGTGGCGGCGGGGAGGGAGGAGAGGGGGCGGGGAGCATGGGCCTTGGGGCCCATCGCCCTAGGGTTTGCCCTCCCACCCTCTCCTGCGCCTTGGGCCCCTTGTGGGCGCACCAGCCCACACAGGGCTGGTTCCTCCCCACATGGCCCACGCAGCCCTCTCGGGGTAGGTGGCCCCACTTGGTGGACCTCAGGACCCTCCGGTGGTCCCAGATTTTACCGATAAAACCCGAAACTTTTCCGGTGACCAAAACAGGACTTCCCATATATAAATCTTTACCTCCGGACCATTCCGGAACTCCTCGTGACGTCCTGGATCTCATCCGGGACTCCGAACAACATTCGGTAATCACATACTAGCTTCCTTTATAACCCTAGCGTCATCGAACCTTAAGTGTGTAGACCCTACGGGTTCGGGAGACACGTAGACATGACCGAGACGTTCTCCGGTCAATAACCAACAGCGGGATCTGGATACCCATGTTGGCTCCCACATGTTCCACGATGATCTCATCGAATGAACCACGATGTCAAGGACTCAGTCGATCCCGTATACAATTCCCTTTGTCTAGCGGTATTTTACTTGCCCGAGATTCGATCGTCGGTATACCGATACCTTGTTCAATCTCGTTACGGCAAGTCTCTTTACTCGTTCCGCAACACATCATCCGTGATCAACCCCTTGGTCACATTGTGCACATTATGATGATGTACTACCGAGTGGGCCCAGAGATACCTCTCCGTTTACGGAGTGACAAATCGATCTCGATCCGTGTCAACCCAATGACACTTTCGGAGATACTGTAGTGCACCTTTATAGTCACCCGATTCGTTGTGACGTTTGATACACCCAAAGCACTCCTACGGTATCCGGAGTTACGATCTCATGGTCTAAGGAAGAGATACTTGACATTGGAAAAGCTCTAGCAAGCGAACTACGATCTTTGTGCTATGCTTAGGATTGGGTCTTGTCCATCACATCATTCTCCTAATGATGTGATCCCGTTATCAACGACATCCAATGTCCATAGCAGAAACCATGACTATCTGTTGATCAACGAGCTAGTCAACTAGAGGCTCACTAGGGACATATTGTGGTCTTTGTATTCACACGTGTATTACGATTTCCGGATAATACAGCTTATAGCATGAATAAAAGACAATTATCATGAACAAGGAAATATAATAATACTTTTATTATTGCCTCTAGGGCATATTTCCAACAGTCTCCCACTTGCACTAGAGTCAATAATCTAGTTCACATCACCATGTGATTAACACTCACAGTCACATCGCCATGTGACTAACACCCAAGAGTTTACTAGAGTCAATAGTCTAGTTCACATCATTATGTGATTAACACTCAATGAGTTTTAGGTTTGATCATGTTGCTTGTGAGAGAGGTTTTAGTCAACGGGTCTGAACCTTTCAGATCCGTGTATGCTTTACAAATCTCTATGTCATCTCCTAGATGTAGCTACCACGCTCTATTTGGAGCTATTCCAAATGATCGTTCTACTTGGAGCTATTCTAAAATTGCTCCATTATCGTATCCGGTATCTCTACTCGAGCTATCCGGATAGGTGTAAAGCTTACATCGGCGTAACCATTTACGACGAACTCTTTACCACCTCCATAATCGAGAAAATTCCTTAGCACACTAGTTACTAAGGATAACTTTGACCGCTGTCCACGTGATCCATTCTTGGATCACTCTTGTACCCCTATGATCGACTCATGGCAAGGCACACTTGAGTGCGGTACAAGCATAGCATCTTGTAGAGCCTACGTCTTAATCATAGGGGCGACCTTCGTCCTTTCTCTCTATTCTGCCATGGTCGAGCTTTTAAGTCTTAACTTCATACCTTACAACTCAGGCAAGAACTCCTTCTTTGACTGATCCATCTCGAACACCTTCAAGATCATGTCAAGGCATGTGCTCATTTGAAAGTACTATTAAGCATTTTGATCTATCTTATAGATCTTGATGCTTATTGTTTAAGTAGCCTAATCCAGGTTTTCCATTGAAAAACAATTTTCAAATAACCCTATATGCTTTCCAGAAATTCTATATCATTTCTGATCAACAATATGTCAACAACATATACTCAACAGAAATTCTATAGTGCTCCCACTCACTTCTTTGGAAATACAAGTTTCTCATAAACTTTGTATAAATCCAAAATCTTTGATCATCTCATCAAAGTACATATTCCAACTCCGAGATGCTTACTCCAGTCCTTAGAAGGATCGCTGGAGCTAGCATACCTTTTAGCATCCTTAGGATCGACAAAACTTTCGGATCGTATCACATACAACCTTTCCTTACAAACACTGGTAAGGAAACTCGTTTTGACATCCATCTGCCAGATTTCATAAATGCAGCTAATGCTAACATGATTCTGACGGACTTTAAGCATCGCTACGGATGAGAAAATCTCATTGTAGTCAACTCCTTGAACTTGTGAAAAACTCTTCGCCACAAGTCGAGCTTCATAGACGGTGACATTACCGTCCACGTCCGTCTTCTTCTTAAAGATCCATTTATCTCAATGGCTTGCCGATCATCGGCAAGTCCACCAAAGTCCATGCTTTGTTACGATACATGGATCCTATCTCGGATTTCATGGCTTCTAACCATTTGTCGGAATATGGGCCCACCATCGCTTCTCCATAGCTCGAGGTTCATTGTTGTCTAGCAACATGACCTTCAAGACAGGATTCTTGTACCACTCTAAAGTAGTACGCATCCTTGTCACCCCACGAGGTACGGTAGTGACTTGATCCAAGCTTCATGATCACTATCATAAGCTTCTACTTCAATTGGTGTAGGTGCCACAGAACAACTTCCCGTGCCCTGCTACACACTAGTTGTAGTAATGGTTCAATAACCATATCAAGTCTCCACCATCCTCCCACTCAACTTTTCGAGACAAACTTTTCCTCGAGAAAGGACCCGATTCAAGAAACAATCCCTATTGTTTCGGATCTGAATTAGGAGGTATGCCCAACTGTTTTGGGTATCCTATGAAGATGCATTTAATCCGCTTTGGGTTCGAGCTTATCAACTGAAACTTTTTCACATAAGCGTTGCAGCCCCAAACCTTTAAGAAATGACAGACTTAGGTTTCTCTAAACCATAGTTCATACGGTGTCATCTCAACGGAATTACGTGGTGCCCTATTTAAAGTGAATGTGGTTGTCTCTAATGCCTAACCCATGAGCGATAGTGGTAATTCGACAAGAGACATCATAGTACGCACCATATCCAATAGGGTGCAACTATGATGTTCGGACACACCATCAAACTATGGTGTTCCAGCGGTATTAATTGTGAAACAATTTCCACAATGTCTTAATTGTGTGCCAAACTCGTAACTCAGATACTCATCTTTATGATCATATCATAGACATTGCATCCTCTTGTCACGATGATCTTCAACTTCACTCTGAAATTACTTGAACCATTCAATAATTCAGACTTGTGTTTCATCAAGTAAATATACTCTACATCTACTCGAATCATCGTGAAGTAAGAACATAACGATATTCATCAGATGCCTCAAAGACTCATTGGACTGCACACATCAAAATGTGTTACTTCCAACAAGTTGCTATCTTGTTCCATTTTTTGAAAACCGAGGCTTTTTAATCATCTTGCCCATGTGGTATGATTTGCATATCTCAAGTGATTCAAAATCAAGTGAGTCCAAACGATCCATCCGCATGGAGTTTCTTCATGCGTATACACCAATAGACATGGTTCGCATGTCTCAAACTTTTCAAAACGAGTGAGTCCAAAGATCCATCAACATGGAGCTTCTTCATGCGTTTACACCAATATGACTTACATGGCGATTGCCACAAGTAAGTGGTACTATCATTATTATCTTATATCTTTTGGCATGAAAATGTGTATCACTACGATCGAGATTCAATAAACCATTCATTTCAGGTGAAAGACCATTGAAGGTATTATTCAAATAAATAGAGTAACCATTATTCTCCTTAAATGAATAACCGTATTGCGATAGACATAATCCAATCATGTCTATGCAAAACGCAAACACCAAATCTCGATGGTAGAGGGAGCGTGCGATGCTTGATCACATCAACCTTGGAAACACTTCCAACACATATCGTCAGCTCACCTTTAGCTAGTCTCCGTTTATTCCGTAGCTTTTATTTCGAGTTACTAACACTTAGCAACCGAACCGGTATCTTAATACCCTGGTGCTACTAGGAGTACTAGTAAAGTACACATTAACATAATGTATATCAATATACTTCTATCGACCTTGCCAACCTTCTCATCTACCAAGTATCTAGGGTAATTTCGCTCGATGGTGGTTCCCTTTATTACAGAAGCACTTAGTCTCGGGTTTGGGTTCAACCTTGGGTTTCTTCACTGGAGCAGCAGCTGATTTGCCGTTTCATGAAGTATCCCTTCTTGCCCTTGCCCTCCTTAAAACTAGTGGTTTCATCAACCATCAACAATTGATGCTCCTTCTTGATTTCTACTTTCGCGGTGTCAAACATCACGAATACCTCAAGGATCATCATATCTATCCCTGATATGTTATAGTTCATCACGAAGCTCTAGCAGCTTGGTGGCAATGACTTTGGAGAAACATCACTATCTCATCCGGAAGATCAAATCCCACTCGATTCAAGTGATTGTTGCACTCGGACAATCGAGCACAAGCTCAACGATTGAGCATTTCTACCTTAGTTTGTAGGCTAAGAAAATCGTCGGAGGTCTCATACCTCTTGGCGTGGCACGATCCTGAAATCTCAATTTCAGCCCTCGAAACATCTCATATGTTCATGACGTTTGAAAAACATCTTTGGTGCCTTAATTCTAAACCGTTTATCTGAACTATCACGTAGTTATCAAAACGTGTATGTCCGATGTTCGCAACATCCACAAACAACGTTTGGGGTTCAGCACACTGAGCGGTGCATTAAGGACATAAGCTTTCTATTGTCCGCATAATCGCTACTGTCAACTTTCAACTATATTTTCTCTAGGAACATATCTAAACAGTGGAACTAAAACGCGAGCATACGACATAATTTGCAAAGATCTTTTGACTATGTTCGGGATAATTAAGTTCATCTTATGAACTCCCACTCGAGATAGACATCCCTCGGTCATCTAAGTGATTACATGATCCAAGTCAACTAGCCGTGTCCGATCATCACGTGAGACGGACTAGTCATCATCGGTGAACATCTTCATGTTGATCGTATCTACTATCGACTCATGCTCGACCTTTCGGTCTCCGTGTTCCGAGGCCATGTGCGCACATGCTAGGCTCGTCAAGTTAACCCCAAGTGTTTTATTTGTGTAAATCTGTCTTACACCCGTTGTATGTGAGCGTAAGAATCCATCACACCCGATCATCACGTGGTGCTTAGAAGCGATTTAACTGTAGCAACGGTGCGATCGGGGAGAACACTTCTTGAAATTTTGTAAGGGATCATCTTATTTACTACCGTCGTCCTAAGTAAACAAGATGCATAAACATGATAAACATCACATGCAATCAAATAGTGACATGATATGGCCAATATCATTTTGCTCCTTTGATCTCCATCTTCGGGGCTCCATGATCATCATCGTCACCGGCATGACACCATGATCTCCATCATCATGATCTCCATCATCGTGTCTCCATGAAGTCGTCTCGCCAACTTATTACTTCTACTACTATGGCTACCGGTTAGCAATAAAGTAAAGTAATTACATGGCGTTGTTCAATGACACGCAGGTCATACAATAAATTAAGACAACTCCTATGGCTCTCGCGGTTGTCATACTCATCGACATGCAAGTCGTGATTCCTATTACAAGAACATGATCAATCTCATACATCACATATCATTCATCACATTCTTCTTGGCCATATCACATCACATAGCATACCTGCAAAAACAAGTTAGGCGTCCTCTAATTGTTGTTTGCATGTTTTACGTGGCTGCTATGGGTTTCTAGCAAAACGTTTCTTACCTACGCAAAACCACAACGTGATTTGCCAATTGCTATTTACCCTTCATAAGGACCCTTTTCATCGAATCCGTTCCGACTAAAGTGGGAGGCGGCACCGCTAGCCACCTTATGCACGAAGTGCATGTCAATCAGTGGAACTTGTCTCACGAAATGCGTGTAAGGTCGGTCCGGCCGCTTCATCCCACAATACCGTCGAAACAAGATTGGACTAGTAACGGTAAGCATATTGAACAACATCAACGCCCACAACTACTTTTTGTTCTACTCGTGCAAAGAATCTACGCAATAGACCTAGCTCGATACCATTGTTGGGGAGCGTGGCGTAAATTCAAAAATTTTCCTACGTGTCACCAAGATCTATCTATGGAGAGACCAGCAACGAGTAGAAGGAGAGTGCATCTACATACCCTTGTAGATCGCTAAGCGGAAGCGTTCAAGTGAAGCGGGTTGATGGAGTCGTACTCATCGTGATTCAAATCACCGATGATCAAGTGCGAAACGACGGCACCTCCGCGTTCAACACACGTACAGCCGGCGGCGTCTCCCCGCCTTGATCCAGCAAGGAGAGAGGAGAGGTTGAGAAGACTCCTCCAGCAGCAGCACAACGGCGTGGTGGTGATGGAGGGCGTGGCAATCCAGCAGGCCGCTAAGCACCACGGGAGAGGAGGAGTACTTGGGAGAGAGGAGAGGGCTGCAACCAAAGGCGGCAGACCGAATCACGTGTATTCTGTGTGTTCTCTGGGCAGCCCTATGCCTCACTATTTATAGGGGAGAGGGGCTGCGCCCCTTTAGGGTTTCCCACCCCAAGGGGTGCGGCCAGCCTCGAGATCCAATGGGGTGGCGGCGGGGAGGGAGGAGAGGAGGCGCAGGAGCATGGGCCTTGGGGCCCATCTCGCCTAGGGTTTGCCCCTCCCACCCTCTCCTGCGCCTTGGGCCCCTTGTGGGGCGCACCAGCCCACACAGGGCTGGTTCCCCCACACATGGCCCACGCAGCCCTCTGGGGTAGGTGGCCCCACTTGGTGGACCCCAGGACCCTCCGGTGGTCCGTGATTTTACCGATAAAACCCGAAACTTTTCGGTGACCAAAACAGGACTTCCCATATATAAATCTTTACCTCCGGACCATTCCGGAACTCCTCGTGACGTCCTGGATCTCATCCGGGACTCCGAACAACATTCGGTAATCACATACTAGCTTCCTTTATAACCCTAGCGTCATCGAACCTTAAGTGTGTAGACCCTACGGGTTCGGGAGACATGTAGACATGACCGAGACGTTCTCCGGTCAATAACCAACAGCGGATCTGGATACCCATGTTGGCTCCCACATGTTCCACGATGATCTCATCGAATGAACCACGATGTCAAGGACTCGATCGATCCGTATACAATTCCCTTTGTCTAGCGGTATTTTACTTGCCCGAGATTCGATCGTCGGTATACCGATACCTTGTTCAATCTCGTTACCGGCAAGTCTCTTTACTCGTTCGCAACACATCATCCGTGATCAACCCCTTGGTCACATTGTGCACATTATGATGATGTACTACCGAGTGGGCCTAGAGATACCTCTCCGTTTACGGAGTGACAAATCGATCTCGATCCGTGTCAACCCAAGACACTTTCGGAGATACCGTAGTGCACCTTTATAGTCACCCGCCACGTTGTGACGTTTGATACACCCAAAGCACTCCTACGGTATCCGGGAGTTACACGATCTCATGGTCTAAGGAAGAGATACTTGACATTGGAAAAGCTCTAGCAAACGAACTACGATCTTTGTGCTATGCTTAGGATTGGGTCTTGTCCATCACATCATTCTCCTAATGATGTGATCCCGTTATCAACGACATCCAATGTCCATAGCCAGGAAACCATGACTATCTGTTGATCACAACGAGCTAGTCAACTAGAGGCTCACTAGGGACATATTGTGGTCTTTGTATTCACACGTGTATTACGATTTCCGGATAATACAGTTATAGCATGAATAAAAGACAATTATCATGAACAAGGAAATATAATAATACTTTTATTATTGCCTCTAGGGCATATTTCCAACAGGGAATCCTACTCCCGGTGGGAGTAGGACTCCTCCTAGGGCACACCATAGAGAGGGCCGACCCTCCCCTCCTCCACTCCTTTATATACGGGGAGGGGGGAACCCCTTGGAGACACAACAATTGATCATTGATCTCTTAGCCGTGTGCGGTGCCCCCTCCACCGTAGTCCTCCTCGATAATATCGTAGCGGTGCTTAGGCGAAGCCCTGCGATGGTAGAACATCATCATCGTCACCACACCGTCGTGCTGACGGAACTTTCCCTCGACACTCTGCTAGACCGGAGTACGAGGGACGTCATCGAGCTGAACGTGCGCAAGAACTCGGAGGTGCCGTAGTTTCGGTGCTTGATCGGTCGGGCCGTGAAGACGTACGACTACATCAACCGCGTTGTGCTAACGCTTCCGCTTTCGGTCTACGAGGGTACGTGGACACACTCTCCCCTCTCGTTTCTATGCATCACCATGATCTTGCATGTGCGTAGGAATTTTTTTGAAATTACTACGTTTCCCAACACGACTTCCCGCCTCGCCGACAGGATGCTAAGTAGCCAGCCGGCCGACTTCTGACTTACCTTGCTACGTCCCAAAAAGCCGAAGTACTTGTCCTCCCAAAATGGCTAAGCACTTGTCCCAGCCACAGTCGTAGAGCGGCTGTCTGGCTGGCAAGGCAGCAGCCAAGGAAGGGCGGCAAAGGAAAAAGCCGAAAAGGATTAAAAGCAAGTAAAGTCGGAGTGCAACACAAGCAAAGCACATGCGAGATAATATTTACATAAGCCAAGGCTTTCAAAGCCAGAATTCAACAAAGTTTGAATACACCCCAAGTGGGTGGAAGTGTGCGAATCTAACAAGTGTTGTTCAAAAGACTTCTAGGCAGGAAAAAATAAAGATAAACTTGGCCGCCTAGGCCAAGGGCGCAGAAGGCGAGTCCAGCAGGTTGGCGGAGTCGGCAACGCTGGCTGGTGGAGTGGCCGGCTGGCGAGTCTCGGCTTGGTCGTCCCCGATAGTAGTCGGCCTGCTCGCACGTGGCTCGTTGCAGGAGGCGCCATCGAGTTGATGCTGGCCGTTCGCTCCATTGTCTGGCGCAGCGTCTTCGCCGTCCTCGTCCTCTCCCTCGTCACTGGAGTCGATCTGCTCTGCCGAGTCCTTGCCGTCCTATGG
This sequence comes from Aegilops speltoides, assembly GCA_021437245.1. Classification (NCBI taxonomy): domain Eukaryota; kingdom Viridiplantae; phylum Streptophyta; class Magnoliopsida; order Poales; family Poaceae; genus Aegilops; species Aegilops speltoides. Next base: position 281,250,677 of record CM038145.1, on the reverse strand, counting down.
GTTCAGCACGAACAGGTCCGCCGACACCTCAACACCGTCCTCGTTCAGCCCGAGGACGAAGATGCTGGTGTCGGTGTAGTCGGCGATTGCCGCGGCAGGATGAATGAGAGCAGGCCTCACCACCACCAACTCCTCGTTGGCCTCCTGCCAGAACGTGGCCAACTGGGCTAGATCCAGCCCAGGGTGCCACGCCCTGACAAACTCCAACGCCTGCCTGGTGCCTGCCCGGGCCGAAGAAGCCTTCCACGCCTCAAAGCGGCTGACTACCACTTCTAGCCAGTCGACAGTCCGACTGGGGGTGCGCGGGGCTTGGACGTCAGGCCAGAGGGTCGAAATCACCTGGGCACTAACACGCTGCAGCCGCCGGAGCATCCGCTGAGCCGGCTAGAGACGGGCCTATATGGCCAGATGCCGCTCCTCGAGCGTCCGACGGGTGTTCGATGCAATCTCCGCACCAGCCTGCCTCCGCGCTTCACGGTTGGCTTTGATGGCCTAGCTGGCGGCAACAATGTAGCTAGGGAAGTAATCTACACAAAGAGGTAAAAAGGAACACGGAGTCAGAAGCCGGACCATATAGCAGGCGACAGACGAAGGAAAGAAGAGGAAAGCAACTCACCATCGACCATGTCTTCGATCCGGCTGTAGCCGTCGTCTGGGTCTCGCCCTCTTCGCTTCAGACCAGTTCGTCGCTTGGGTCTCGTACTTGGCCTGGAGGGCGGTCTCGCTGTCCTTCACCGCCTGAAGGGCTGCCTTGTGAAGCTCCTCCTGGTCAGCCAGCTTCTTGGCCAGGCGATAACGCTCCTGGGCCGCCTTGCTGCACTCATCCTCCTTGGCGCGCAGCGCGGTCTGGGCCTCGCCCAACTGCTGCTGCAAGGCGGCGTTGGCCTCTACAAAAACAGCAAAGAAGAATTATCAGTAAGCAAGAAGGATCTGGCCCGACTGCTCAGTAGTCGGCCCGAATCTCGGGGACTACACCCAGCGGGTGCGCTGACGCGCCCCCGCGAGAGTGCAGGACCTTGAGAAGAGGTGTCTAGAGGGGGGGGGGTGATTAGACACTAAGTACCAAAGTTGCAGTTTTTAACTTCTTTAAGTTTAAGTGGAGTTTAGGCACAAGTTTAACATTCACAATACATAACAAGCAAGCATGCAAAGAGTATACGAGCAGCGGAAAGTAAAGCATGCAACTTGCAAGAATGTAAAGGGAAGGGTTTTGGAGGATTCAAACGCAATTGGAGACACGGATGTTTTTGTCGTGGTTCCGATAGGTGGTGCTATCGTACATCCACGTTGATGGAGACTTCAACCCACGAAGGGTAACGGTTGCACGAGTCCACGGAGGGCTCCACCCAAGAAGGGTCCACGAAGAAGCAACCTTGTCTATCCTACCATGGCCGTCGCCCACGAAGGACTTGCCTCACTAGCGGTAGATCTTCACGAAGTAGGCGATCTCCTTGCCCTTACAAACTCCTTGGTTCAACTCCACAATCTTGTTGGAGGCTCCCAAGTGACACCTAGCCAATCTAGGAGACACCACTCTCCAAGAAGTAACAAATGGTGCGTTGATGTTGAACTCCTTGCTCTTGTGCTTCAAATGATAGTCTCCCCAACACTCAACTCTCTCTCATAGGATTTGGATCTGGTGGAAAGAAGATTTGAGTGGAAAACAACTTGGGGAAGGCTAGAGATCAAGATTCATATGGTAGGAATGGAATATCTTGGCCTCAACACATGAGTAGGTAGTTCTCTCTCAGAAAATGTATGCTGGAAGTGTAGGCACGTTCTGATGGCTATCTCCACGAATGAAGAGGAGGTGGAGGGGTATATATAGCCTCCACACAAAATCTAACCGTTACACACAATTTACCAAATTCGGTGGGACCGAATCAACAAACTCGGTCGGACCGATTTAGCAAATCTAGTGACCGTTAGGATTTTCGATGGGACCGATATGCAACTCGGTAGGACCGATATGATTAGGGTTAGGGCATAACGTAATCTCGGTGATACTGATTACACAAACTCGGTGGGACCAATTTTGGTAATTGGCTAACCAGAGAGTTGGTCAGGCAAACTCGGTGGGACCGATTACTCAAACTCGATCGGACCGATTTTGGTAATAAGTTAATGAGAGAGTTTGCATTGTAATCTCGGTAGTACCGATTGCTCAAACTCGGTGGGACCGATTTTGGTAATGGACATACATAGAGAGATTACAATCCCATCTCGGTGAGACCGAGATCCCTATCAGTAAGACCGATTTGTCTAGGGTTTGTGGCAGTGGCTATGACATCTGAACTCGGTGGCGCCGGATAGAAAGAATCAGTGGGGCCGAGTTTGACTTTAGGTTTAGGTCATATGTGTGGATGTGGGAAAGTAGTTGAGGGTTTTGGGGCATATCACTAAGCACTTGAAGCAAGAGGCTCATTAAGCAACACCTCATCCCTTCTTGATAGTATTGGCTTTTCCTATAGACTCAATTGTTGGGGAACATAGTAATTTCAAAAAAATTCCTACGCACATGCAAGATCATGGTGATGTATAGCAATGAGAGGGGGAGTATATCTTCATACCCTTGAAGATCGCTAAGCGGAAGCGTTTGTCAACGCAGTTGATGTAGTCGTATGTCTTGACGATCCGACCGATCCAAGTACCGAACGCACGGCACCACCGAATTCTGCACACGTTCAGCTCGATGACGTCCTCGCCTTCTCGATCCAGCAAGTCGGGTGAAGTAGCAGATGAGTTCCGGCAGCACGACGGCGTGGTGACGGTGTTGGTGAAGAACAATCTCCGCAGGGCTTCGCCTAAGCACTACGGAAACTATGGCAGAGGATAAACTAGAGGGGACGGGGTTGCTGGCACACGGCTTGGTGTTTCTTGATGTGTCTTTGGTGCTAGCCCTGCCCCTCTATTTATACGTTGAGCCTTGGGGTCGAAACTTGGAGTAAAAGCCTCCACAAAGTCGGTTTCACCCGAAAGGCAAGAGTCCTTCTTGGACTCCAGGGCCAGACGCCAGGGTTCCCGGCGTCTGGAGCCAGACGCCAGGGACCCTGGCGTCTGGCCCCTGGACTCTGCAAAACTTCCTTTTGTGCTTTCCAAAAACCTTGTGGGCTTTCCCCTTTGGCCCAAATAACGTGTTCTCGTACCCAAACATTTCGGGAAACATCCGGAACCCCTTCCGGTGAATTCCAGAACCCTTCTGGAGATCAAACTCTATTATCCCATATATCAAACTTTATCTCCGGACCATTCTGGAGTTCCTCGTCATCTCCATGATCTCATTCGGGACTCCGAACAACATTCAGTTACCAACATACATAACTCATATAATACTATATCATCAATGAAACGTTAAGCGTGCGGACCCTACGGGTTCGAGAACTATGTAGACATGACCGAGACACGTTTCCGGTCAATAAGCAATAGCGGGACCTGGATGCCCATATTGGCTCCCACATATTCTATGAAGATCTCTATCGGTCAAACCGCATAACCACATACGTTGTTCCCTTTGTCATCGGTATGTTACTTGCCCGAGATTCGATCATCGGTATCTCAATACCTAGTTCAATCTCGTTACCGACAAGTCTCTTTACTCGTTCCATAATACATCATCCCGCAACTAACTCATTAGTTGCAATGCTTGCAAGGCTTTAAGTGATGTGCATTACCGAGTGGGCCCAGAGATACCTCTCCGACAATCGGAGTGACAAATCCTAATCTCGAAATACGCCAACCCAACAAGTACCTTTGGAGACACCTATAGAGCACCTTTATAATCACCCAGTTACGTTGTGATGTTTGGTAGCACACAAAATGTTCCTCTGGTAAATGGGAGTTGCATAATCTCATAGTCATAGGAACATGTATAAGTCATGAAGAAAGCAATAGCAACATACTAAACGATCAAGTGCTAAGCTAACGGAATGGGTCAAGTCAATCACATCATTCTTCTAATGATGTGATCCTGTTAATCAAATGATAACACATGTCTATGGTTAGGAAACTTAACCATCTTTGATTCACGAGCTAGTCAAGTAGAGGCATACTAGTGACACTCTGTTTGTCTATGTATTCACACATGTATTATGTTTCCGGTTAATACAATTCTAGCATGAATAATAAACATTTATCATGATATAAGGAAATAAATAATAACTTTATTATTGCCTCTAGGGCATATTTCCATCAGTCTCCCACTTGCACTAGAGTCAATAATCTAGTCCACATCACCATGTGATTTAACACCAATATTCACATCTGTATGTGATTAATACCCATAGTTCACATCGTCATGTGATCAACACCCAAAGGGTTTACTAGAGTCAATAATCTAGTTCACATCGCTATGTGATTAACACCCAAAGATTACTAAGGTGTGATCATGTTTTGCTCGTGAGAGAAGCTTAGTCAACAGGGCATCACATTGAGCCGTATGTATTTTGCAAATATTCTATGTCTACAATGCTCTGCATGGAGCTACTCTAGCTAATTGCTCCCACTTTCAATATGTATCCAGATTGAGACTTAGAGTCATCTGGATCAGTGTCAAAACTTGCATCGACGTAACCCTTTACGACGAACCTCTTGTCACCTCCATAATTGAGAAACATATCCTTATTCCACTAAGGATAATTTTGACCAATGTCCAGTGATCTACTCTTAGATCACTATTGTACTCCCTTGCCAAACCAGGACAGAGTATACAATAGGTCTGGTCCATAGCATAGCATACTTTATAGAACCTATGACTGAGGCATAGGGAATGACTTTTCATTCTCTTTCTATTTTCTGCCATGGTCGGGTTTTTGAGTCTTACTCAATTTCATACCTTTGCAACACAGGTAAGAACTCTTTCTTTGACTGTTCCATTTTGAACTACTTCAAAATCTTTTCAAGGTATGTACTCATTGAAAATCTTATCAAACGTCTTGATCTATCTCAATAGATCTTGATGCTCAATATGTAAGTAGCTTTACTGAGGTCTTTCTTTTAAAGAACTCCTTTCAAACACTTCTTTATGCTTTCCAGAAAAATTCTACATCATTTCTAATCAACAATATGTCACTCAGATATACTTATCAGAAAGGCTGTAGTGCTCCCACTCACTTTATTACAAATACAGGCTTCACCGCAAGTCCGTATAAACTATATGCTTTGATCAACTTATCAACACGTATATTCCAACTCCGAGATGCTTGCACCAACCTAAATGGATCGCTGGAGCTTGCACACTTTGTTAGCACCTTTTGGATCGACAAAACCTTCTGGTTGCATCATATACAACTCTTCTTCTAGAAATGCAGTTTTGACATCCATTTGCCAGATTTCATAAAATATGGCAATTGCTAACATGATTCGGACTGACTTTAAGCATCGATACGAGTGAGAAAAAACTCATCATAGTCAACATCTTGAACTTTGTCAAAAACCTTTTTCGACAAGTCTAGCTTTGTAGATAACACTACTATCAACGTCCGTCTTCCTCTTGAAGATCCATTTATTTTCTATGGCTTGCCGATCATCAGGCAAGTCAATAAAAGTCCACACTTTGTTCTCATACATGGATCCCATCTCAGATTTCATGGCCTTCAAGTCATTTCACGGAATCTGGGCTCATCACCGCTTCCTCATGGTTCGTAGGTTCATCATGGTCTAGTAACATGACTTCCAGAATAGGATTACCGTACCACACTGGTGTGGACCGTACTTTGGAACACCTACGAGGTTCTGTAGTAACTTGATCTGAAGTTTCATGATCATCATCATTAGCTTCCTCACTAATTGGTGTAGCAATCACTGGAACTGATTTCTGTGATGAACTACTATCCAATTCGGGAGAAGGTACAATTACCTTATCAAGCTCTAATTTCCTCCCACTCACTTCTTTCGAGAGAAACTCCTTCTCTAGAAAGGATCCATCTTAGCAACGAATATTTTGCCTTCGGATCTGTGATAGAAGGTGTACCCAACAGTTTCCTTTGGGTATTCTATGAAGACACACTTCTCCGATTTGGGTTCGAGCTTATCAGGTTGAAACCTTTTCACATAAGCATCGCAACTCCAAATATTAAGAAATGACAACTTAGGTTTATTGCTAAACCATAGTTCATACGGTGTCGTCTCAACGGATTTTGATGGTGCCCTATTTAAAGTGAATGTAGCTATCTCTAATGCATAACCCCAAAACGATAGTTTTAAATCGGTAAGATACATCATAGATCACACCATATCCAATAAAGTGCGGTTATGACCTTCGGACACACCATTACGCTGTGGTGTTCCATGTGGCGTGAGCTGTGAAACTATTCCACATTGTTTTATATGAAGGCCAAACTCGTAACTCAAATATTCTCTTCCACGATCAGATCGTAGAAACTTTATTTTCTTGTTACGATGATTCTCCACTTCACTCTAAATTCTTTGAACCTTTCAACTATTTCAGACTTATGTTTCATCAACTAGATATACCCATATCTGCTCAAATCATCTTGTGAAGGTCAGAAAATAACGATACTTGCCACGAGCATCAACACTCATTGGATCGCATACATCGGTATGTATTATTTCCAATAAGTCAGTAGCTCGTTCTATTGTTCCGGAGAACGGAGTTTTAGTCATCTTGCCCAAAAGGCACGGTTCGCAAGAATCAAATGATTCATAACCAAGTGATTCCGAAAATCCATATTTATGGAGTTTCTTCATGCGCTTTACATCGATATGACCCAAGCGGCAATTGCCACGAATAAGTTGCACTATCATTATTAACTTTGCATCTTTTGGCATTAATATTATGAATATGTGTGTCGAGACGATCGAGATCCAACAAACTATTTTCATTGGGTGTATGACCATTGAAGGTTTTATTCATGTAAATGAACAACAATTATTCTCGACTTTAAATGAATAACGCATTGCAATAAACATGATCAAATCATATTCATGCTCAACGCAAACGCCAAATAACATTTATTTAGGTTCAACACTAATCCCGAAAGTATAGGGAGTGTGCGATGATGATCATATCAATCTTGGAACCACTTCCAACACACATCATCACTTCACCCTCAACTAGTCTCTGTTTATTCTGTAACTCCTGTTTCGAGTTACTAATCTTAGTAACCAAACAAGTCTCAAATACTCAGGGGCTACTATAAACACTAGTAAGGCACACATCAATAACCTGTATATCAAATATACCCTTGTTCACTTTGCCATCCTTATCCACCAAATATTCAGGGCATTTCCGTTTCCAGTGACCATTTCCTTTGTAGTGGAAGCACTTAGTTTCATGCTTTGGTCCAGCTTTGGGCTTCTTCGCAGGAGTGACAACTTGCTTGTCATTCTACTTGAAATTCCCTTTCTTTCCTTTTGCCCTTTTCTTGAAACTAGTGTTCTTGACAATCATCAACCGTTGATGCTCTTTCTTGATTTCTACCTTCGTCAATATCAATATCACGAAGAGCTTGGGAATCGTTTTCGTCATCCCTTGCATACTATACTTCATCACGAAGTTCTACTAACTTGGTGATGGTGACTAGAGAACTCTGTCAATCACTATCTTATCTAGAAGATTAACTCCCACTTGATTCAAGTGATTTTAGTACCCAGACAATCTAAGCACATGCTCACTAGTTGAGCGATTCTCCTCCATCTTTTAGCTATAGAACTTGTTGAAGACTTCATATCTCTCAACTCAGGTATTTGCTTGAAATATTAACTTCAATTCCTGGAATATCTCATATGGTCCATGACGTTCAAAATGTCTTTGAAGTCCCGATTCTAAGCCGTTAAGCATGGTGCACTAAACTATCAAGTAGTCATCATATTGAGCTAGCCAAACGTTCATAACGTCTGCATCTGCTCCTGCAATAGGTCCGTAACCTAGTGGTGCATCAAGGACATAATTCTTCTGTGCAGTAATGAGGACAATCCTCAGATCACGGATCCAATCCGCATCATTGCTACTAACATCTTTCAACATAGTTTTCTCTAGGAACATATCAAATTAAACATATGAAAGCAACAACGCGAGCTATTGATCTACAACATTTGCAAAATACTACTAGGACTAAGTTCATGATAAATTTATGTTCAATTAATCATATTACTTAAGAACTCCCACTTAGATAGACATCCCTCTAGTCATCTAAGTGATCACGTGATCCAAATCAACTAAACCATAACCGATCATCACGTGAGATGGAGTAGTTTTCAATGGTGAACATCACTATGTTGATCATATCTACTATATGATTCACGCTCAACCTTTCGGTCTCCAGTGTTCCGAGGCCATATCTGCATATGCTAGGCTCGTCAAGTTTAACCTGAGTATTCCGCGTGTGCAAAACTGGCTTGCACCCGTTGTAGATGGACGTAGAGCTTATCACACCCGATCATCACGTGGTGTCTGGGCACGACAAACTTTGGCAATGATGCATACTCAGGGAGAACACTTTTATCTTGAAATTTAGTGAGAGATCATCTTATAATGCTACCGTCAATCAAAGCAAGATAAGATGCATAAAGGATAAACATCACATGCAATCAATATAATACATGACACGATATGGCCATCATCATCTTGTGCCTTTGATCTCCATCTCCAAAGCATCATGATGATCTCCATCATCACCGGCATGACACCATGATCTCCATCATCTTGATCTATTTCAATGTGTCGTCACATGGTTGTCTTGCCAACTATTGCTCTTGCAACTATTGCTATCGCATAGCGATAAAGTAAAGCAATTATTTGGCGCTTGCATCTTATGCAGTAAAGAGACAACCATAAGGCTTCTGCCAGTTGCCGATAACTTCAACAAAACATGATCATCTCATACAACAACTTATATCTCTTCACGTCTTGACCATATCACATCACAACATGCCCTGCAAAAACAAGTTAGACGTCCTCTACTTTGTTGTTGCAAGTTTTACGTGGCTGCTACGGGCTTAGCAAGAACCGTTCTTACCTACGCATCAAAACCACAGCGATAGTTCGTCAAGTTAGTGCTGTTTTAACCTTCTCAAGGACCGGGCGTAGCACACTTGGTTCAACTAAAGTTGGAGAAACCGACACTCGCCCGACAACACGTGTGCAAAGCACGTCGGTAGAACCAGTCTCGCGTAAGCATACTGGCGTAATGTTGGTCAGGCCACTTCATCCAACAATACCGCCAACCAAAGTATGACATGTTGGTAAGCGGTATGACTTGTATCGCCCACAACTCACTTGTGTTCTACTCGTGCATATAACATCTATGCATAAAACACGCTCGATACCTTTGTTGGGGAACGTAGTAATTTCAAAAAAAATCCTACGCACACGCAAGATCATGGTGATGTATAGCAACGAAAGGGGGAGTGTATCTTCATACCCTTGAAGATCGCTAAGCGGAAGCGTTTGTCAACGCGGTTGATGTAGTCGTACGTCTTGACGATCCGACCGATCCAAGTACCGAACGCATGGCACCTCCGAGTTCTGCACATGTTCAGCTCGATGACGTCCTCGCCTTCTCGATCCAGCAAGACGGGCGAAGTAGTAGATGAGTTCCGGCAGCACGACGGCGTGGTGACGGTGTTGGTGAAGAACAATCTCCACAGGGCTTCGCCTAAGCACTACGGAAACTATGACGAAGGATAAACTAGAGAGGACGGAGTTGCCGGCACATGGCTTGGTGTTTCTTGATGTGTCTTTGGTGCTATCCCTGCCCCTCTATTTATATGTTGAGCCTTGGGGTCGAAACTTGGAGTAAAAGCCTCCACAAAGTCGGTTTCACCCGAAAGGCAAGAGTCCTTCTCGGACTCGGGGCGACGCCAGGTTCCGGCGTCTAGACCCGCACGCCGAGGACCTGGCGTCGGCCTCTGAACTCCATAAAACTTCCTTTGCGCTTTCCAAAAACCTTGTGGGCTTTCCCTTTGGCCCAAATAACGTGTTCTCGCACCAAAACATTTCGAAACATCCGGAACCCCTTTAGGTGAATTCGAACCCATCCGGAGATCAAACACTATTATCCCATATATCAAACTTTATCTCCGGACCATTCCAGAGTTCCTCGTCATGTCCATGATCTCATCCGGGACTCCAAACAACATTCGGTTACCAACATATATAACTCATATAATACTATATCATCAACGAAACGTTAAGCGTGCGGACCCTACGGGTTCGAGAACTATGTAGACATGACCGAGACACGTTTCCGGTCAATAACCAATAGCGGGACCTGGATGCCCATATTGGCTCCCACATATTCTACGAAGATCTTTATCGGTCAAACCGCATAACAACATACATTGTTCCCTTTGTCATCGGTATGTTACTTGCCCGAGATTCGATCGTCGGTATCTCAATACCTAGTTCAATCTCATTACTGGCAAGTCTCTTTACTTGCTCCATAATACATCATCCCGCAACTAACTCATTGGTTGCAATGCTTGCAAGGCTTTAAGTGATGTGCATTACCGAGTGGGCCCAGAGATACCTCTACGACAATCGGAGTGACAAATCCTAATCTCGAAATACGCCAACCCAACAAGTACCTTCGGAGACACCTGTAGAGCACCTTTATAATCACCTAGTTACGTTGTGACGTTTGGTAGCACACAAAGTGTTCCTCCGGTAAACGGGAGTTGCATAATCTCATAGTCATAGGAACATGTATAAGTCATGAAGAAAGCAATAGCAACATACTAAATGATCAAGTGCTAAGCTAACGGAATGGGTCAAGTCAATCACATCATTATTCTAATGATGTGATCCCGTTAATCAAATGACAACACATGTCTATGGTTAGGAAACTTAACCATCTTTGATTCATGAGCTAGTCAAGTAGAGGCATACTAGTGACACTCTGTTTGTCTATGTATTCACACATGTATTATGTTTCCGGTTAATACAATTCTAGCATGAATAATAAACATTTATCATGATATAAGGAAATAAATAATAACTTTATTATTGCCTCTAGGGCATATTTCCTTCATCGATGTGATCTTGGATCACTAAAATGTAAAATGAAGAGTCTTGAGCTTGAAGCTTGAGCAATCCTTTGTCCTTAGCATCTTGAAGGAGTTCCCACATCCTTTAGTCCATGCCACTCCATTGTTGAACTTATCTGAAACATACTAGATAAAAGTGTTAGTCCAACAAGAGATATGTTGACATTAATTACCAAAACCACCTAGGGAGCACTTGTGCTTTCAATCTCCCCCTTTTTGGCAATTGATGACAACATACATCAAAGCTTTAGATAATGATATAAATAATAGCAAGTAAAGCTTTGGAAAGACATGTAACAAGCATAGGCTCCCCCTACATGTATGCAATCATGTGAATATGGAATATAGAAGCATGTGAGAGCATAACCATGATAGAGCAGGCAATGTGTTACATGTATCTTGGCCATATGCATCAGAGCAAAGAATATTAAAGAAAATACCTTCATGCCCAAGAGTCCTTCTTGCAAACAGTATGTACATCAGCAAGAATTCCTCATACACATGATTGTGATGCATATACTTACCTTGAAGTCTTGACTTGGCTTAGGGTGGAATGAACCTGCGTAAACAAGGTTAGATAACACAGGTACATCTACTAGCCAGAGCAAACAGAAGAAACCACAAGAATAGCAAGACTGGGATGACATGTAGAGAGTGAGTACTAAGTACCACATTGGATAAGACATGTCCCCAAGAGTAAAGATATGCAATGAATTTAAATGATTTCTTTCCCTTAGATGTCTTGCTCCCTCTGAATCTAGCATGGGATACTGGGATAAGATAGAGAACAGAAAATCAGAGCTGAAAGATATAAATGAACAGAGCTAATGCAAATAAGCACATATGAACATGTCTTTCCCCTCAAGAAGACGCGGCATCTCTCCTCTTGAACACCAAGCATCTGGGATCCTTGAGAAATACTTTCTACTAGAGTATTCTCTCCCCTTGGAGATCTCTTTCTCCCCCTGTGGAGGTGGTACTCTCTCTCTTTGATGTGATCTCTCTAAGTGAAAAGCTTTGATGTGATCTCTCTCTCCCCATTTGACATCAATTTCTAGGAAGGGTTTGATCCTTGAGACATAGTACAAAGCATTTATATATAAATGTGATGCTTGTAGAGGACAAGATTCATTGAGTGGAGCTGGATCAGAAGAAACACAGAATAAGTGGCAAACTGTTTTTCCTGTTGTGAAATTGGTGGCACCGAGTGGTATGCTTCGGTTGTACCGAAAGGATTCGGTTGGACCGAAAACAAAAAATCGGTGAAACCGAGTTCATCGCAGAGAAAACACTTGTCACCTCAGCTCACTAGACTAGTAAGATCTCACAAAGATTTGCAAGGAATTTAGTAAATGATATGCAATGAATTGGATGCAGAAAATGCAGAGCGAACAGAAAGAAATCTAGATGATTTTTTTTGAAAGGGGAAACAAATATGCATGAGACAAATGCAAAAACACAGAAAAGAACACAAGAGAACTTCATCTAGAGATGGTCGGCGACAAAGTCACCTATGTTAGAGTATATTGACTTAGGAGTCAAGTGAGATCACTTGATCATAGGTCATACTCATCGTTTAAGCTCAAAATGGGGTTGCCATTTTTCATTTAAGCATCTTGATGTATTCACATCTTGTCGAGTTGCTTTAGCTCATGACTTGGAGTAAAGCTTCTCTAAGATGGAATAACATACCTTGGTTGGTGGTGTTGTCCATGTAGTTGAACTTGTGTGGGTTGCTCAAGGTTGATGTAGCTCATCAAGAATTGGGAGCACCACTTGGAGTTTGAGTCCATCTACCTACATGGGTTAGTTCTTGCAAGGAAGAGCACTTGTGCATCCAAAAATGACAATCATGAAGCTCAACATAGAATTTCTCAAAGGATATGTTTGAATGGTTCCGTGCTTCCTTGTCTTCAACCACCATAGTGTAGAGACTTGGTGATGTAGAGATTGCTCAAGATGTGAGTAGATTGCAATCTCATGGAATTTGATTCAACCAAGTACCTACATGGGTTATATAACATGCAAGATGCAAATATATCCAAGACATAAGATCTTCATCATAAGAGAAATATCAAGGATTAGTCATAAGCTCATGTCTTGTATGTATCCAATGGAGTTTCTACTCCAAGTTTGAAGCATCTATGATGTTCAATTATCCTCTCAACTTGCAAAACACTTTCTCATCAAGAGGTTTAGTGAATATATCCACTAATTGCTTTTTGGTGCGAACATGCTTAAGATTAATGTCACCCTTAGCAACATGATCTCGAATGAAATGATGACGAACTTCAATATGCTTAGTTCGAGAATGTTGTATGGGATTATGACCAATTTTGATAGCACTTTCATTGTCACAAAGCAATGGAACATGTTTCACATAAATCCCATAATCTTTAAGAGTTTGGGTCATCCAAAGTAATTGAGCACAACATGAACCAGCGGCAATGTATTCTGCTTCAGCGGTGGATAAGGATACCGAGTTTTGTTTCTTGGAGGACCAAGACACAAGAGATCTACCAAGAAATTGACAAGTACTCGAAGTGGACTTTCTATCAACCTTGTCTCCGGCATAGTCCGAGTCGGAGTAGCCAACAAGATCGAAAGAGGCCCTCTTAGGATACCAAATGCCAAAATTTGGTGTATGGATTAAGTATCTCACTATCCTTTTCACAGCCTTAAGATGACAGTCTTTAGGAGCAGCTTGATATCGTGCACACATGCACACACTTAGCATGATATCGGGACGTGAAGCACATAGATATAACAATGAACCAATCATAGAGCGATAAACCTTTTGATCAACCGGTTCACCATCTTTGGTCAAATCAAGATGTCCACTAGTAGGCATGGGTGTAGACATACCTTTGCACTCTTGCATATTGAACTTCTTGAATAAGTCCTTGGTGTACTTCGTTTGAGATACAAAGGTACCTTCCTTAGTTTGCTTGATTTGCAAACCAAGAAAGAATTTGAGTTCACTCATCATAGACATCTCAAACTTCTCCGACATTAGCTTCCCAAACTTTGCACTAAAATGAGGGTTAGTTGAACCAAATATAATATCATCAACATAGATTTGGCACACAAATAGTTCTGCATTAACCCTTTTAGTAAAATGTGTGGAATCAATTTTCCCAATTTCAAAGCCTTTTTCAATAAGGAACTTGGTCAGGCATTTATACCACGCTCTTGGAGCTTGTTTAAGACCATAAAGGGCTTTGTGAAGTTTTTAAACATGATTTGGTTTCTTAGGATTGACAAAGCCGGGAGGTTGCTTAACATAAACTTCCTCCTCTATTTCACCATTTAGAAAAGCACTCTTAATGTCCATTTAGTACAAGGTGATGTCATGGTGATTAGCATAGGCAAGTAAGATGCGAATGGACTCAAGTCTAGCAATGGGAGCGTAAGTCTCACCATAGTCCATACCTTCAACTTGTGTGTAGCCTTGGGCGACGAGATGTGCTTTATTGCGTACTACTTGTCCATCTTCATCTTGCTTGTTGCAAAACACCCATTTGGTACCGATGATGTTGTGGTTGTTGTCGGGCTTCTCAACCAATGTCCAAACTTGGTTCCTCTCAAAATTGTGTAGCTCTTCATGCATAGCATTTATCCAATCTGGATCTTCCAATGCTTCTTCGACCTTCATAGGTTCAATGCTAGAGATGAAAGAATAGTTTTCACAAAAGTTAGCTAAACGAGTTTTAGAGCGAGTGATTCTCCCGGTTTGAATATCATTGTAGATTTGCTCGACATGATGGTCTTTAGCAATTCTTGCTCGAACTCGTGAAGGCTTTTTCTTGGTTCTTGGTTGAACTTCTTCTTTATCTTGTTCTTCTTCTTGGCCTTCTTCATTGTTGGCGTTGTCGTTCTCTTGTCGTGGTGGAGAAGGAGGTTGTTTACGTTCATCTTGATGCACTTCCTTGTTTTCTTCATCTTGGTGTGTCCCACTTGTGGATGCTTCCGTATCAACTCTTTGTTCACCTTGTCGTGAAGTAGAAGCTTCCACTTGGACGGACAAGGTACTCTCCTTCACCTCCGTTGGACGGACCTTGCCAATAGACAAGTCTTGGATTGCTTCCGAAGGATCTTTGTCTCCTACATCAATTGGCAATTGCTCTACTTGCGAGCCGTTAGACTCGTCAAACTTCACATCTACCGTCTCTTCAACCTTTCGGGCAAAATTGTTGTAGACACGGTAAGTGTGAGAGTTTGAGCCATAACCTAGTAGGAAACCTTCATGAGACTTAGGAGCAAATTTAGAACGACGATGCTTATCAAGAATGTAGAACTTTGAGCCAAATACTCGAAAGTATCCAACTTGGGGTTTGTTACCGGTGAGGAGCTCGTATGCCGTCTTGCCGAGTAGCTTGTGAAGATACAAGCGATTTGTTGCATGACAAGCTGTCTCAACCGCTTCTGCCCAAAAATGCTTCGGTGTCTTGTACTCATCAAGCATCATTCTTGCCATTTCGATGAGCGTCCAGTTTAAAAAGATGGGGTTTAATATTGCTCGAGTTTATCCTTCTACATCATGTCATCTTGCTTAATGCGTTACTCTGTTCTTATAAACTTAAAACTCTAGATGCATGTTGGATAGCGGTCGATGTGTGGAGTAATATTAGTAGATGTAGGTAGGAGTCGGTCTACTTGTCACGGACGTGATGCCTATATACATGATCATGCCTAGATATTCTCATAACTATGCACTTTTCTATCAATTGCTCGACAGTAATTTGTTCACCCACCGTAATACTTATGCTATCTTGAGAGAAGCCACTAATGAAACCTATTGCCCCCGGGTCTATCTTCTATCATATAAGTTTCCAATCTACTTTATTTTGCAATATTTACTTTCCAATCTATATCATAAAAATACCAAAAATATTTATCTTATCTTACTATTAGATCTCACTTTCGCAAGTGGCCGTGAAGGAATTGACAACCCCTTTATCGCATTGGTTGCAAGGTTCTTGTTTGTTTGTGTAGGTACGAGGGACTTGCGTGGAGCCTCCTATTGGATTGATACCTTGGTTCTCAAAACTGAGGGAAATACTTACGCTACTTTGCTGCATCACCCTTTCCTCTTCAAGGGAAAACCAACGCAGTGCTCAAGAGGTAGCAAGAAGGATTTCTGGCACTGTTGCCGGGGAGTTATTCGCTCAAGTCAAGACATACCAAGTATCCATCACAAACTCATCTCCCTCGCATTACATTATTTGCCATTTGCCTCTCGTTTTCCTCTCCCTCACTTCACCCTTGTCGTTTTATTCTCCCTCTCTTTTCTGTTCACCTCTTTTTCGATTGCCTCTTGTGTGCTCATGTGTTAGTTCGTTTATTTCGTCGTCATGGCTAGTCCTCCTATCATCGTTAGTACTCCCGATCATGAAGTTCTTAATTTTAAACAAAGGGAGGGAGAAAATCTAAAAGATGCTTGGCATAGAATTTGCAACGCTCATACTAGATCTACTAGGAAGCAATCTACTTCCGTTCTTCTTCGCAATTTTTATGTAGGCATTACTCCTTGGAATAGATATATCCTTGATACCATTACCGGAGGGAATTTCTTGGGTAGCCATACTTTTTATGCTTATAATGCTATGATAGATTTGTTTGGTCCACCACCTCTTTTGGTTAATGCAACTGTTTTAACTTTAGAACATGTGATGCAAAGGCTTGAGATTATTGAAAATAAAGTTGCCACTATTGAGTTAATTGAAAATTTGGATAAAAAGATCCACAACCAAATTACCCTATATGGATCTAGGGTTGGAGTTACTCTGAAATTTTTTAAAGAGAAGGAACCTATAGTTAAAGAAAGAATAGATCAAGATTCTACAAGAATCGGTAAACTTGAGGATATTATTACCAACTTAGGGTCTGACTTTTCATCCGTGAAAAATACTCCAACTCCTCCTACCAAAATTGCCAAATTAGTGTATGTTCCTAAAAATAAGGGTGAATCTTCTAGTAAGGAAAATGCGGATCTCAAATCAATAAGTGTTCATCCCAATTTTTTCCCTTTCATTAAGGAACCTTTTGATACAAATGAATCTCTTGATTTCTTGCCTAGGAGTTTAATAATTACTAAAAAGAAAGAAACTCCTAAGGTTTATAAGTGTTCTATTTAAGAATTGAATACCAAAGATGGCAATACTTAGATCTATTCTCGTTTTTATGCCTAGCTAGGGGCATTAAACAATGGCGCTTGTTGGGAGGCAACCCAATTTTATTTTTGTTCCTTAATTTTTGCTTATGTTTAGTGTTAATTAATTCATCTAGCCTCTGTTTAGATGTGGTTTTATGTTTTAATTAGTGTTTGTCCCAAGTAGAACCTTTGGGAAGACTTGGGTGAAGTCTTTCTGATCTTGCTGTAAAAAACAGAAACTTTAGCGCTCACGGTATTAGCTGCCATTTTTTACTGGAGGGTGATTTTAGGTTTATTCTTTTTTAATATGATTAATAGATAAATTCCTCACGTCCACCAGTTTATTTTAGAATTTTTGGAGTTCCAGAAGTATTCGAAAGTTACATATTGCTACAGACTGTTCTGTTTTTGACAGATTCCTTTTTTCGTGTGTTGTTTGCTTATTTTGATGAATCTATGGCTAGTATCAGGGGGTATGAACCATAGAGAAGTTGGAATACAGTAGGTTTAACACCAATATAAATAAAGAATGAGTTAATTACAGTACCTTAAGTGGTGGTTTTTCTTTCTTGCACTAACGGAGCTCATGAGATTTTCTGTTATGTTTTGTGTTGTGAAGTTTTCAAGTTTTGGGTAAAGATTTGATGGACTATGGAACAAGGAGTGGAAAGAGACTAAGCTTGGGGATGACCATGGCACCCAAGATAATTCAAGTACAACCAAAATCCTAAGCTTGAGGATGCCCCGGAAGGCATCCCCTCTTTCGTCTTTATCGATCGGTAACTTTACTTGGAGCTATATTTTTATTCACCACATGATATGTGTTTTGCTTGGAGCATCTTGTATGATATGAGTCTTTGCTTCTTAGTTTACCACAATCATACCTGCTGTACACACCTTTTGGGAGAGACACACATGATTCGGAATTTATTAGAATACTCTATGTGCTTCACTTATATCTTTTGAGCTAGACAAATTTGCTCTAGTGCTTCACTTATATCTTTTAGAGCATGGCGGTGGTTTTATTTTGTAGAAATTATTGATCTCTCATGCTTCACTTATATTATTTTGAGAGTCTTTTAGAACAGCATGGTATTTGCTATGGTTATAAAATTGGTCCTACTATGATGGGCATCCAAGTTGGGTATAATAAAAACTATCATAGAAAGTGCATTGAATACTATGAGAAGTTTGATACTTGATGATTGTTTTGAGATATGAGGATGGTAATATTAGAGTCATGCTAGTTGGGTAGTTGTTAATTTGAGGAATACTTGTGTTAACAGTTTGTGATTCCCGTAGCATGAACGTATGGTGAACCGTTATGTGATGAAGTTGGAGCATGATTTATTTATTCATTGTCTTCCTTATGTGTGGAGGTCGGGATCGCGTGATGGTTAACTCCTGCCAACCCTTCCCATAGGAGCACGCATGTAGTACTTTGTTTTGATTACTTGTAGATTTTTGCAATAAGTATATGAGTTCTTCATGATTAATGTTGAGTCCATGGATTATACACACTCTCACCCTTCCACCATTGCTAGCCTCTCTTGTGCCACGCAACTTTCGTCGGTACCATACACCCATCATATACCTTCCTCAAAACAGCCACCATACCTACCTATTATGGCATTTCCATAGCCATTCCGAGATATATTGCCATGCAACTTTCCACCGTTCCATTTATTATGACACGCTCCATCATTGTCATATTGATTTTGCATGATCATGTAGTTGACATCGTATTTGTGGCAAAGCCACTTTCATAATTCTTCCATACATGTCACTCTTGATTCATTGCATATCCCGGTACACCGCCGGAGGCATCCACATAGAGTCATATTTTGTTCTAAGTATTGAGTTGTAATTCTTGAGTTGTAAGTAAATAAAAGTGTGATGATCTTCATTATTAGAGCATTGTTCCAAGTGAGGAAAGGATGATGGAGACTATGATACCCCCACAATTCGGGATGAGACTTCGGACTTTAAAAAAAGAGAGGCCAAAGAAGCCCAAATAAAAAAATAGGCCAAAGAAGCCCACCAAAATAAAAAATGAGAGAAAAAGAGAGAAGGGACAATGTTACTATCCTTTTTCCACACTTGTGCTTCAAAGTAGCACCATGATCTTCATGATAGAGAGTCTCCTATGTTGTAACTTTCATATACTAGTGGGAATTTTTCATTATAGAACTTGGCTTGTATATTCCAATGATGGGCTTCCTCAAAATGCCTTAGGTCTTCGTGAGCAAGCAAATTGGATGCACACCCACTTAGTTTCTTTTTGAGCTTTCCTCTAGTGCATCCGTTGCAAGGCAATCCCTACTCACTCACATTGATATATATTGATGGGCATCTCCATAGCCCCTTGATACGCCTAGTTGATGTGAGACTATCTTCTCCTTTTTTGTCTTATCCACAACCACCATCCTATTCCACATATAGTGCTATGTCCATGGCTCACGCTCATGTATTGCGTGAAGATTGAAAAAGTTTGAAAATACTAAAGTATGAAACAATTGCTTGGCTAAAACTGGGGTTGTGCATGATTTAAATATTTTGTGTGATGAAGATAGAGCATAGCCAGACTATATGATTTTGTAGGGATAACTTTCTTTGGCCATGTTATTTTGAGAAGACATGATTACTTTGTTAGTATGCTTGAAGTATTATTACTCTTATGTCAATATGAACTTTTATCTTGAATCATTTGGATCTGAACATTCATGCCACAATAAAGAAAATTACATTGAGAATTATGCTAGGTAGCATTCCACATCAAAAATTTTGTTTTTATCATTTACCTATTCGAGGACGAGCATGAATTAAGCTTGGGGATGCTTGATATGTCTCCAACGTATCTATAATTTTTGATTGTTCCATTATATTATATTATATTACCCGTTTTGGATGTTTATGGGCTTTACTATACACTTTTATATCATTTTTGGGACTAACATACTAACCGGAGGCCCAACCCGAATTGCTCTTTTTTTTGCCTATTTCAGTGTTTCGAAGAAAAGGAATATCAAACGGAGTCCAAACGGAATGAAACCTTTGGGAGAGTTATTTTTGGAACAAACGCAATCCAGGAGACTTGGAGTGGACATCAAGAAGCAGCCGAGGAAGCCTCGAGGCAGGAGGGTGCGCCCTAGGGGGTGGGCGCGCCCCCCACCCTCGTGGGCCCCTCGTGGCTCCCTTGACCGAATCCCTTCCCCTATATATATTCACGTACCGTGAAAACATCCAGGAGCACCACAAAACCCTATTTCCACCGCTGCAACCTTCTGTACCCATGAGATCCCATCTTGGAGCCTTCGTCGGCGCTCCGCCGGAGGGGGAATCGATCACGGAGGGCTTCTATGTCAACACCATAGCCTCTCCGATGAGTTGTGAGTAGTTTACCACAGACCTTCGGGTCCATAGTTATTAGCTAGATGGCTTCTTCTCTCTCTTTGAATCTCAATACAATGTTCTCCTTGATCTTCTTGGAGATCTATTCGATGTAACTCTTTTTGCGGTGTGTTTGTCGAGATCTGATGAATTGTGGGTTTATGATCAAGTTTATCTATGAGAAATATTTGAATCTCCTCTGAATTATTTTATGTATGATTGGTTATCTTTGCAATCTTTACTTTCCAATCTATATCATAAAAATACCAAAAATATTTATCTTATCTTATTATCTCTATCAGATCTCAGTTTCGCAAGTGGCCGTGAAAGGATTGAAAACCCCTTTATCGCGTTGGTTGCGAGGTTCTTGTTTAGGTACGAGGGACTTGCGTGGAGCCTCCTACTGGATTGATACCTTGGTTCTCAAAACTGAGGGAAATACTTACGCTACTTTGCTGCATCACCCTTTCCTCTTCAAGGGAAAACCAACACTGTGGTCAAAAGGTAGCAGCAGGTTGACGAAGTCGGCCTCCGGGTGGACGTTCTTCACGTAGAAGTATAATTGCTGCCACATCTTGACCGACTGTATCAGCGTAATGGACGGGAAGGGGTTGTAGGCAGCCGGCCTCCGCACCGCGATGAAGGCTCTGCACTGTGCCGCTACCCCTTTGGTGACAGTGCCGAGCTTTGTGTAGAAGAACTCGCCCCAGAGCTCTAGGGTGGGGAGGATGCCGAGGAAGCCTTCGCAGAGGATGACAAAGGCGGACAACACCACCACCGTGTTTGGCGTGAGGTGGTGCCGCTGCAGGCCGTAGAACTGGAGGAAGGAGCGTAAGAAGCCACTTGCCGGCAGGCCGAGGCCGCGCAGGTAGTGCGACCGGAAGATGACGCGCTCACCTTCCTCCGGCGCCAGCGAGATTTCCTTTTTGGGCGCCAGGCAAACCCTCACGTAATCCGTGCCGGGCAACCACCGTGTCCGGCGGAGGAAGTTGATGTGGTCCTCATGAATGACGGACCCGCCCACGCTCCGGAGCACGCCATGGGTGCGTGGAGCTTGGCGGCGGAGAGGTACGGCAGCGAAAGAGCAAGCCTGCGGCGGGGCAGCAATGCAGCAGGGTGGACGGAGAATGTGGTGATGAACGGCAGTAGCAGAGGGAGAAGGAGGAAGAAGATGGCGAAGGAGGAGGGTACGCGTGCGTCTGCCGCTCCCATCCTCCCCCTACTTATAGCCCCAGATGGCGAAGCCGAGGGGGCGGGGTGGGGAACATGGGATTAATTGTGCCCGCGCCCCCCACAACCCCGCATTTATCGTGCCATGATGGCACGCATTAACCGCATGCGGAATGGCAACCATCCGCCTCTGCCACAGTGGATCCGTGCGGGGCCGAGGCGCGTAGTGGTGAGCCCCAGCCTGCGGCGACGTCCCGTCGCGCGCGCGGGCTGGCAGGCTGGTCCAGCCGGCTGGTGCTGCATGGCACGCGGACAACGGGTGGCCGGCTCGACGCCCGACGCACGCGCCACCTGGCTCCCACCTTCACGTTTCGAAATCACCAAGACGGCATGCCCGGTTGTGGCCGACTCCTAGTTGTCGGCTTTTCAGAGTAGGAAGTTGTTGAGGCCTTTCACCCTTTTTTCAGCCGCGAAGCCCCACCAGCTTCGGGGACTACTGTCAGAGTAAATGACCACGGGTAGCCTTATCTGCTCCCCCTGGCATTTCAAGACATCGGGCCGACTGCGCCCCTCAAGCATCCACGACGAAGGGCCGCCTTCCCGTATCCGACTGGTTCAAGTGGCCGATTGCCAGAAGGCGGCGAGGCTCAGTGAGCGGTCCCCATATGGGCCAACTCCTAGTAGGCGGCCATCAGAGTGGCCGACTCCTAGCAGGCGGCCCACCCAATCATCCTCAAAGTTTGCACCCACATAACGACGACAAGACGGGGCGTGGCTATAGTGCAGCCTGTCACCCACGAATCCCGGAGCGGGCATGGCCACAGTGCAACTTACCGGGTGGCCATCCCTCGCCCGGCGCGACACTGTTGCCACGTTGACTATGACATCATCCATGGCAGAGCAGTCATGCTCCCACGACGAGCTGTCGGTACGGCCCGCAGGCGGCGAGCCCTACCTGCTAGAGAGATACCCGAAGGCGGCACAACCAGGCCAGCCGGCAAAGGGGGAGGCCAGCTCCCAGCAGTCGGCTCTCCCCGTCCCTAGAAGTTTGTGCGCCATTAACCAGATAAGACGGGGTGTGGCTACAGTGAACCCCCACCAGGCGGCGGCACTGTAGCCATGCTCGCCCTGACCAAGCCATCGTCACCAGGGGCAAAGCTACAGTAATGAGCTGCCGACAGGCCCCACATGCGGTGGGCCCAGCCTGTCGGCCTAGAGCCCAGCAACTGGCAGGACCCACCAGTCAGTGGGCCCCAGCGGCCGGCAGAGAAGCCGACCACCACAGACACTGACGGCCCGGGCCTACACCCGACCGGATTACCGTTGTACCCCTGGGGGGTAGGCCTATATAAACCCCCTAGGGCATCCATGCAAAGGGTTGATCTCTTAGTGTTTCCCACACACACTTAGAGAGAGGAGTAGAGCTAGCCTTGCCCTTCTTCCTCCTCTAGCCGAACAGCTTAAGGAGCAACTTGTAGCTACTTGTAGATTTAGCGATCATGCGAAGACCCCGCAGAGCAGGACTAGGGGTGTTATGTCCTAGGAGAGCACCGAACCTGGGCAAGATTCGCCGGCGTGCATGTCTTCGCCTCATCCCGTTTCCAGGCACCGGCGACATCTTACTGGCTCCCACAATGATTAGCCATCCCTTGGCATATGTTGCACCTACCACCCGACAGTCCCGCACGCCAAATATGATCCCGTTGCTCGAGATTCTAGACTTACATGTGGAATATTATGGATTACCTTTAGAAAAACGTGTAGAATATAGATTGCGAAGCCCTAAGTAGCTAGCAGCCTAGCTCCCTGTCGTAGATCACAAAACAGACATCAAAATTACTAGCGACCAGTGGGAATTTCCTATTAGCCGCTCTCTACGCCAAATAGTTGAATCTTTGCATAGGAACGAGCGAGCTGGCAATGGAGTGGGCGACCCGTTTAACTGCGTACAATATGTTTTTCTGAAACGGTTTTCTACCGGTTTTGGATTTAGATGTTCTGGGCCATACGCACGCTGCACTTATGTAATCCACGAGTATATAGCCTTAGCCGACTAGCCCGGGTAATCTTGGGAAATTTCATCATGATGGGGATATACCATTGCAATTATTGGTCTTCAACGAGGAATGCCTAGTAAGCGCTAGTCATCAGCTCGCGTTGACTATGTCCCTGCCCTTTGTACACACTGGTCGTCGCTCCTACCAATTGAATGGTCCAGTGAAGTCTTCGGATTATAGGGACGGTGCCGGTTCGCCGCCCCCGACGTCGCGAGAAGTCCATTGAACCTTATCATTTTAAGGAAGGAGAAGTCATAATAAGATTTCCATGGGTGAACCTGCGGAAGGATCATTGCCTTTGTATTTCGTTAGTCCCTGGTCGTTGTTAGTTTCAAGTAGAATTTCTAGGCTCTATAATCAGCTTGTTTGGTTTCTAAAATGGCGAACCGGTTTTGGGAGCCTTCTAGAGTTCCTGAACCGATTTTCCAATTTTCTGTTGGTTTCTTTTACTGGATTTCTTTTTTTTCTTCAGAAAGTCAGGATTTCTGAAAAATGTTCAAAATCTTCAAAGTTGTTCCATTTTAAAAAAATATCAGAATTTTCAATTTTTTGTTCGTGTTTATAAAAATATTTAGAGTTTCAAAAAAGTTTATTTCTTCAAAATGTATTAAAAAACTTCAAAATCTTTTCACAATTTTAAAAAATGGTTGAAACTTCAAAACCAAAAAAACGTTTGCACTTTTCCAGAAAAAGTTAGAAATTTCAGACATAGTTTGCAATGTTCAAAATTGTTTTGATTTTTTTAATAATTTTTTTGCACTTTTTAAAAGTTTGTAATTTCAAACTTTTTCTGCATTGTTAAAAGAAATGTTTGGATTTTCGCAATTTCTTTTGCCTTTTAAAAATTGTTCACAATTTCCAAGAAATGTTCAGTTTGTTTTAAGAAGTGTTCGTATCTGACGTTGCAGTTAATTCTTAAACTTTCGTGCTACTCATTGGTCACTTACACTCGTCAGCTCCGCTGTCCTTTTCAAGCGAGAGGTCTTGAGTTAAAATCCTTGCTATGGCATAGGTATTTGTGAACTTTTACATCGTTGTGCTACAGTATCGAACATGTGTGCTCGCCAATGGTCCGGCCTAGTCAGGGCTATGTGTTTGTGCCTTGTGAGCATATTTGGTGCCAAATGCGTCATATAGGTTCTCCCCACTGAGTGCTCCTAGCCCGCGTGTAGGGGACATACAACAAATCACGCATGTCGGCGCGACTTTGGGATTGTGGGATATAAAATGTCCCAAAACATAAAAATGTTCTTATTTTTTTAGCATACTTTCAAGTTTTTCCACAAAATTCAATATTTCCACGTATTAAAAAATCTTTATTAATTTAAAAAATGTTCACCAAATTTCACAAATATATATAATTACTTAGAAATTATTTCCCAATTTTATGGAAAAAATTGGTTAAAAATATTTCTGAAATTTAAAATACATGCACGAATTTAAAATTAAAGAAAAAAAGAATTTCGAAAGAAGAAAAAATGGAAATGGAACAGCCGGATGAAAAGAAACATAGGAAAAAAAAAGAGACCAGTCGAGAGAAGGTTCCAACATTTCCAAAACCGATAGGAAAGAGATGCAGAAGAACTTTGCGGGTGCGCCGTGCACGAGTGGTCGTCCCGTCGCGTTAGGCGGGGAATAAAAGCGCGAGAGGCACCCAGGACGCCGCTGCCTCGCTCGCATGGGTCCAGCACGGACATCACTCTCGCGTCTCTTGCCAGTAGAAATTGTTGGCTGCCCTCCTCTCCTTCACGGCTTCACCGCTCGATTGTTGGACCAGCCCGTGCTTGACATGGTTATCGCTAGCTTCCCTTCCCTTTCATCAACCCGGGCCCTGCACGAGACGACGCTGCTTTCCGCGGCTAGTACTAATCATCGCGGGCGCGGCACGGCGCACCCCTTGGTGGCGCACAAGAGGCACCTGTGTCCTGTAGCAATACGCCAGTTTGACGACGGATCGGCTCTCACGTCGTGTTCATGGTGGTTGATTGGTTCATCCATCATGGACGGACGTACGGTGACGGGTGTCAATTAAAGGGCCTAGCGCATGCATGCCCACCCCCTTGCTACTAGCTACCCCAAATGATATCCTACGTAACGTACGTACGTACACAAAACAAAGCTTTCCCCAATCCCGTCCCCGGATTAATCAACTCTTAAGGTCCCATAAGATCCCAGTGAAGTGGCTTTCGGTGACCTGGCAACACATAATCATGTGAATTATCAAATGCCCAGTGGTGAGTGGTAGCTCCTCCTCGCTCCCTGGCACCCATCCGTGCCTGCATCAGCAGACGAGCAGTGATCTCTACTTAACTAATCCGCCCTCTCCCAGTTGCCCTAATATATTCATTCCGTCCGGTCTTATCGGCTCGATCGATCTTGCATCATGCATGCACCTTACTATAGCCGGTGGGTGCTACGCAGCAACAAATTCCTGAAAAGTTCACTCCAAAGTGCACTATTGTTTGCGCGCCACTTGGGCACATCTGGTCCCGGCTCCCAAGCGTGTGCTTCACTTGATCCCAGAAAAACGTTAGGAAATGCGCCACTTGCAAAGGTGACCTCTTTTTCGTGATCGAGCATACCACCACTTGCAACAAGGTGTCACTTTGGAGTGCAAACCTAATGCTGCCTGCAGTTGCGAATGTGATGGCAGCATTCTCAAGCTTCGGCAGGGAAAACAACAACCCACCTAGCTAGTAGTAGTAGGAGTACGTACCTTGATTGATGCTGACTCGGACGTGTCCCCACCGGCTGTGCAGTACTCGTACTACTGGTAGTACAAGTCATTTTTTTTTGTTTTCTGGAGCCCCATCTAGCTTAGCTAGATTGCAGATCTCCTCCTTTTCAGTGCTCTAACTGCTGCGTTTATGCGATAGGAACCTATCATGTGAATTTTCGTTTTCCAACAGAGGGCGCAGGCCGTAGGGGCGGCACTGAGATCGCAAATAGACCCGAGGTGAAGTTTTGATGCCAACTTCATAACTGTTATATTGATCCTCCTTGGGAAAGTTATGCCATGTGAGTTTGACAAGACATGACAAGTTGCTGGCTGACCTCTATAATGTGAGTGGGGTCAGAAATACGAACTAAAATAGTTCAACCTTACTTTCTCCGGTTTTTTACCCCCTCATATTTTGGTTCAAACTTTGACAGTAGATTTGACAAGCAAAACATAAGTGATATGTCATTAAAATTTATATTGTTGCCTTCGTATTCATTTTTTCTAACGATATTACTTTTATGACATACAAATCATATTTTATTAGGTATCTTATGGTTAAAATTTGGCTCAAAATAAGAAAATGAGCTAATAAAGTCGGACTAAGGAAGTACTATATA
Organism: Aegilops speltoides; assembly: GCA_021437245.1. NCBI lineage: Eukaryota > Viridiplantae > Streptophyta > Magnoliopsida > Poales > Poaceae > Aegilops > Aegilops speltoides. The sequence continues at coordinate 281,223,563 of CM038145.1, read as the reverse complement.
TTTTTTCTTCCAGCTTCGCCTACTGTTGGTCTCATGTTTTGTTCCTTCCATTTTTGACAAGGAACTATGAGGCAATAACCCCGCAAAAAACTTTACTAAAGCTCAAAAAAGATATTTAGAAACTGCACAAAGACTATATGAAGAGATCCTCAAATGAGGGGGATATATACATGCTACAAGTGAGGCTATGGTGGGCTATCAACCTATGATTGTAACTGACCACTATGATTTTTCTTCACCCTATTCGTCGCTTGTGCATGGTGATGTCATGGGTAATTTGGTTGCGCCATGCTTTAGAAGAAGGTATGTTTTCCCTTGAAATATGCACCCGTTATTATTTTTCAAATGTGCCAACAAGCAATAAACCACTTCATTGTAGAAAGGACGACCGAAATCCCTTCTAACCGCTAGTGCAATTTGCCACACATCCATGTCATGTCCCTAGTAAATTCGCACATAGTCCATATGCATCACAGATGGGCCGTACGCGTCTTTTGAAATTGCAATAAAAAGAACAAGTGAAACACCATTAATAAAGTGCCCTTGAACTTTATAAAAGGACATTAATAAAAATTAAAGGTCAAAGTTGTATTTCAATATTGAGTTGACGTATGGAATGATAACTTTTAAAGTACCAAATGGAGTAAATAGTTACAAGTGCTAAGGTTGACTTTCAAACATCAAGATTTTGTGACATTCACATGAAATATCAGTGCCTCCTAGAGATATTGTTGGATTAAATACCCCAACTAAGAAGTGAATCAATATGCCTCTGCGAGGGATGGGGGCAACACCATTGCTTTGGGGACAAGTTATTTTGCACATGAATCCTTTTATTAGAAAGTTGTCCAAATTGTCTTCTAGCTCTAGAAGGTGCCGCGCTGCAATTTCTAAAACCTATACCCATCAAGTTTATCTTGCATTTGATTGTCCATGACATTGGTTCAAGAGCTTGAACAAGTATGAAACACAAATGAAGGGAGATAAAGCCAGGATTAAATGAAACGATTATTTTGTGCTGAATAGCAAGGAGGAGAATACATGATATACTTGCTTCGATTGTGCCAAGAAAACTCTTGCCTTGCCAAGGTTGGGATTGTAGTCTAGATAAATCAAATAATTTTCACAAAATACCAAATATTGTTTTTATATATATTGAAATAAAGGAGAAAGACCTAGTAGATGATGGGAATAAGTTATCGCAATCACACAAAACCAACCTAGCCATGCATGGTGCACTTGATCCATACAACACGACCTCGCCCCTACCCCCACCTCCCCTGTGATGTAGGTCCTCTTTCGGTGGCCGCCACTAGCCTCCCCTGATGCGTGCCACTCCGATCGCGTCATCCACCATATGGGTGTCACTCACTCTGACATTGCCGACCAATTTGATTCCATGGCACTCACTAATCCTAAGTTTGACCCAGGGTTGGAGTTTGAGGCAAGGATTTTGAAGATTATTGGATGGCAGGTTAACTTTGTGGATGGTTTTAATCTTCGCGAATCAATTTTGGTTTTTGAATTTTCTAGACCAAAGATTAGACTCAATCCTAACTCTGTGGGTCTCATTCTGTAATCATGTTTAGGAGGTATCCATTCTCGTTTCAAAGTTTCTATGCAGCAGAATTGGGTTTTCAAAATTTCAGTTTCTTCAAGGGATGCGGCCTTTGCAATTTACAATGGAGGTAATATTGTGAATTACTCCTACAATTTGAACTTGATATTATGGGGCACGGGGGGAGGGGGACTATAACTCCACTCAAGAATTCCAGGAGTACAAGAGGTAGAATAATGGATCACGGTCTCCAGAAAGAAGGACCCCAAAATTGCTGATGACCTTTGTACTCCCATATTTTTTATGATGATTGTGTTCTTTGGGATAGTTAGACACCCCCCATGGGAGTAATTCAGTTTTGAACGCATTGATTTCTCCAAGGACAAGGTAAAGGTTGATCAATTGGCAAATAAAGGCAGGGTAGGATCTTTGACAATTCAAAATTTTAATCAAGGGCCTCAGGCGTATGGGCATAATTCAAGTTCCTATGTCCTTTTGTTTCTACGGGCGACGCTTAATGTTTGGACATTCCATGTACAGTTGCAATAACAAGATTACATGCATGGATTGAAATGGTCGGGACCATATTGTGGCTAATTTCTTTGCCAAAGATGATAAGATTAATTTGGCCCCTAATCAGAATCATCGGGCAGGATTTGCTTAGTATCAAATCAAGGAACTCCTTCCAAATCAGGGTTGTCGGCATCAAATGATGCAAAAGGCTTTTTTGGCAGCATCAGACGGTTTCGAGACTTCAGGTAATGTTAGGGGCTTTGTCCCTCAATTAGTGAGGGTTGTCCCTTAAGCTTCATCTCACAAATCCTCTACTCCTCTTGGTGCCACTGTTGTTCAACACCACAATCCCCTAATGACCCACAAGTATAGGGGATCAATCGTAGTCCTTTCGATAAGTAAAAGTGTCAAACCTAACAAGGAGGAGAAGGAAATGACAAGAGGTTTTCAGCAAGGTATTCTTTGCAAGTGCTCTAAGTAGTAATGACAGATAGTTTTGTAGCAAGGTAATTCGTAACAAGTAGCAAGTAGCAATAGTAGCAAGAGTGCAACAAAGTGTCCACTAGTAGAAAAAGGGTCATATGTGAAGCCCAATAGTGCCGGTTTGTATTAGAGCCGGCACTAATGTGTACAATAGCACCGGTTCGTGGCGGCGACCAATAGCATCGGTTCGTGGCTAACCTTTAGTACCGGTTCAAGCCACGAACCGGTACTAAAGAGGCTGTGTCAGCCTGCGGTCAGGCTATGGCCCCACCATCACCATTTAGTGCCGGTTCGTACCACGAACTGGTACTAATGAGGCTATGGCAAGCTATGTTTAGTCCCACCTCGCCAAGAGAGAGGGAGTAAGAGCGGTTTATAAGCCATGAGTGCAGAGAAAATGAAGAAGAGGCTCAGTGCTCACGTTGCTTAGCTTCAAGCCTTTGGGAATACGGTAGATTGCAGAGCTACAGCAGTGCGATTACACTATCTGAAAGGCTTGAAGCAAATTAACGAGCATTGCACCTCTTTTTTATTTTTAATAACTTATTACAACTCCGGGCTTCTTCTTTTTATTTTTAATAACTTATTACAACTCCGGACTTCTTCTGTTATGGCAAAAGGAAGGAGGAGAAGAAGAAGAAGGAGGAGGAGGAGAAGAAGAAGAAGAAGAGGAAGAAGAAGAAGAGGAGGAGGAGGAAGAATGAGAAGAGGAAACTCCGGACTTCTTCTTTTTTATTTTTAATAACTTATTACAACTCCGGACTTCTTCTGTTATGGCAAAAGGAAGGAGGAGAAGAAGAAGAAGGAGGAGGAGGAGGAAAAGAAGAAGAAGAAGAGGAGGAAGAAGAAGAAGAAGAGGAGGAGGAAGAATGAGAAGAGGAAGAAGAAGGAGAAGAAGAAGGAGGAGGAGGAGGAGAAGAAGAAGAAGAAGAGGAAGAAGAAGAAGAGGAGGAGGAGGAGGAAGAATGAGAAGAGGAAGAGGAAGAAGAAAAAGAAGAAGGAGGAGAAGGAGAAGGAGAAGGAGAAGAAGAAGGAGAGGATGAGGAGAAGAAGAAGAAGAAGAAGAGGAAGAAGAAGAAGAAGAAGAAGAAGAAGAAGAATAAGAAGAGGAAGAGGAAGAAGAAGGAGAAGCAGAAGAAGAAGAAGAAGAGGAGGAGAAGAAGGAGGAGGAAGAAGGAGAAGAAGAAGAATAAGAAGAGGAAGAAGAAGGAGAAGAAGAAGAAGGAGAAGGAAGAGAAGAAGAATAAGAAGAGGAAGAAAAAAATACTTCGGAAGAAAAGGCGAAGAGGAGAGCGAGAGGCGATGGCTGGCGCTCCCGCAGGCGTTCCTGCGCTCGACGCCGTCACCTCGCCGGCGGCTCCCCGCCTCGCCTCCCCCGCCCAGGGCCCCTCCCGCCTCCGCGCCACCGGCCTCCCCGCCTCTCCTGGCCGACGGAGCGGTTCTCTGGGCCGCTGGCGGAGGATCCTCCTTTCCTCCGCCGCCCGCCTCGCCGGTCCCGGCCCCCGCCCGGCAGACAGCCTTCTCCTCCTGCCGGCCCGGAGCTCAGCCCCCACGTGAGGGGTTCGGCTCTGGCCGCGGTCGCCTCTCCCCTGCGGCTCCTCGAGTCCCCCTCTCCGCCTCCCAAGCCGGGCCTCGTCGCCGAGGGGCGCTCTGGGCGTGGTGGCGCCGAGAGGCGCCGCCCGCCTCGTGGCGCCGCCCGATGGTGGCGGCAGGCCGCGGGCCCCGCCCTCCTCCCCATCGCCGGCGGGCTCCTCCCTCGGCTTTTTCTCTCAGTCGCGCGCCGCCCGCTCCGCCGCTCATCGCCCACCGGGAGCTCTAGTCTCCGGTGCGGACGGTGCGGGCGGCGGTGGCCCTCCTCCCATCCCTCTCGCCTTCGACGGCGGCGGCGCCCGATGCCGGCAGTGGTAGGGTTCGCCCCGCCCGCCACCTCGCGGTTCTTGGGCCACCCGCCTTGGCTGTTGGCTCTCTGGGCCCTGGCCCATCCCGGCCGATGGACCCTTCTAGCTCGCTGTTGGCCCTTCCCCGGCCTTCCTCGGTTCGGCCCACCCAGCTCCCCCTCTCCCCCCGGCTGGGCCGGCCTGTCTCTAAACCTAGGCCCAGGGTGGCGGCCACAACCTCGATCTGGCCCCCCTACGGCTTTCCTCTCCCTCCCCCGACCCCCGCCGCCACACTCGCCCCGACCCCGACCCCTCCCGCCCCCCTGCCATCTCCGGCCACCCGCACCGCCACCTCCCCCCCGGCCGGCGCTCCGGGCGCTGTCCTCCCTGCCTCCTCCCTTCCTACTCCACCTCCTCTCCAGGCCTCGCCTCCTCCGTCCTCGCCGACGCCCGACATGCCTCGGGAGTGGGAAGACTCCGCTCCCCGCGACAAGCGCAAGGCCGGCGAGCTCCACCGGGAGCCCACCCGGCCCTCCCCCGACAGCGTCCGTCGCGAGGAGGAGCTCCGAAGGGAGCTGCGCGAGCTACGGGATCGTCGCCGGTCCCCTCCCCGCCGCGAGGGCCAGGGCCGGTCCCACTCCCCTCGGACTTCTCCGGCCGATTGGCGCGGCCGCCGGCGCTCTCCGTCGCCGCCATCCCGCCGGGCTCGATCTCCTTCCCCTTCCTGCTCCGCGAGACCGAGCTCGCCCCGCCCCCGGGGTGGGATTCTTCCCACCCCGGCTGAACCACAGCGATATGTGCCACCCCACGCCGCTGCCTCGGGGAGTGTGGCTCCGGCCTTGGCTCCCAGGGGTGGCCCCAGCCGCGGATGGCCCTGCCCGGCCAAGAAGAAGAAGCGGCGTGGCGTGCGCCCCGCGCCGCCCGTGCCTCCGCCGGCGGGCACTGGCTCCACCCCAGCGCCGGGGCCCGTCTCCGGCCTTCCTCGCCCCCCCTGCTTCAACTGTGGGGTGAGGGGCCACTCTCAGGTTGCCTGCATCAACCCCCAGCGCTGCTACATCTGCAAGGACCCCGGCCACCCTGCCATCCTGTGTCCGGATAGACCGGTGGCCAACGAGCTCATGATGTACGGGCATGGGATTGAGGGGTTGGGTTTCTTCCACCTCGAGGTCCCGGATGCCCCTCCGCCGTCTCCATCCCTCCAGGCGATTGTCACGGTCGTCGATGGCGTGGCGTCCCCTGAGATGATCGAGGCGGAGCTCAACCACCTCTACCGACACCAGTGGGACTGGGTGGTCACCCCCTCCGCTGCCCACATCTTCTCTGTAGTCTTCCCTGACTCGGTCAGCTACGGCTACGCGACGCGTAGTGGCCGGATCACCCTTGCCCTCAACCAGCTGGTGGTCGAGATCTCCGAGCCAGTTCTCGACGCTCATGCTGTGGCCGTCCTCGACACCGCCTGGATCCTCATCTCCGGCCTGCCCGACATTGCGCGGTCCGAGCCCGTCATTCGCCAGATGTCCCGTCTCCTGGGCAAGGTGGTGGTTGTGGATGAGCTCTCTCTCCGCAGGGAGGAGGAGGTCCGGGTCAAGGTCAAGTGTCTCGACTCCACCAAGCTCCGCACCTCCGTCCGCGTCTTCTTCAACGACCAGGGCTTTGACCTCAGGATTGCCCCCGAGCCTCCCAACCACATTGGGCGCCCCAGCTCCTTCGACGTTGGCCTCCCCGGAGGCAACCCAGGGGCCGGTGGAGACTACCACGGGCAGCACCGCTCCCGCCGTTCGGATGAGGAGGGGGCATCTGAGGACTCCCGCTCCCCCTCCGCCTCTCCCCCCCACCGACAGGGGGGGGGGCCAGGGCCGCAAGACCGCTCTCCTCCCCTGGCTGGTCGACCCTGCTCTCGCGCCGGCCTCTTCCTCCGAGGGGAGCGACATCTCCAGTGTTGGTATGGTGGTCTGCCCGGCTTCCTCCCCGCGCTCTCCGTCGCCATCCTCTGCCTCCGGGAGGGTTTTGGCGGTCATGCCCGTCGTCGCCTCTCCCTCCCGCGTGGCATTGGAGGCGCCTCTGGAGGGGATGGCATCGCCGTCGGAGGCCCACCTCTCCCCGACCGCTAGCGCCCTCCCCGACCCGTCCCTCCCTCCGAGGGTGGTTGCCCCGGCCGCCCCCTCCCCCCCGCTCGCCGACCCGGTGCCGTCGCCCACGGAGAGGGAGGATGCCCTGTCCGCCCCCTCCCTCTCGGGCGCCGACCCGGCGCCGTCTCCCCTCCCCGCCCCGTCACCTCCGCCTCCTCCTCCATAGGCTGGGACACCGGTGGCGGACCCTCTCTTCTCCGGCTGCTCCAGGCCTCCTCTGCTGGCGCCGCCTCCATCGCCGGGCCTGAGGGAGGGGCGACCCACGTGCTCACCCCGATGGGGGCCCAGCCTCCCCCTCCCCGCTCGGCTGCATACTCCCGTCGCGGCAGGTCGACCTCCTCCCCGGTGGTGGCGCCTCCCCGGAGTGCGCGGCTGGACGCGGCCCACCCGGAGGGATCCCCGGCGCTGCCCATCCGTGAGCGGGCCGAGATCCGCGCTGCTGCCCGTAACCTGGAGCCAGGTACGCCCCCCGTCCCCCCTTCGGCTTCGTCTTGTTCCTTCTCTGCCCTAGAATCTATCCCCCTTGGCAACCTTGCCAAAGTAGCCTCCGACTCTGCCATCATTTTCAGGGGGGAGGTCGGCCCCCCTTTAGTTCAGATCGCTGCCATTCGGGCACGCGAGATCCTTGAGGGGAAGCTTGCCGAGGTCCGGGCTGCTCTCCTTTCCCCCCCGGACGCACCTGCGGACGGGGTACCTCCCTCTTCTTCCGGGCCGCGGCGTCAGGCCCCTCCACCCTCGGCCGAGATCCGCGGCCGCACCCGCTCCCGCACTGCCGCTCTCCGTGCCCAGAGCGCCTCCCGAGTCCTGGGGTCAAGCAGCCCCCCGATGGCTCCATAATGCGGGCCCTCTTCTGGAACATCCGCGGCTTCGGCCATGATGGTCGTCGCCGCCAGCTTGTGGAGTACATGCGAGATGAGCACATTGACATCGCGGCTGTCCAAGAGACCATGCGTCGCGAATTCTTGCTCCCCGAGCTCGAGCGTTTGAGCTCCCACCTCTTTGCGTGGCACTGGCTCCCTTCTAGTGGGAGCGCTGGCCACTCGGGTGGCATCCTTTTAGGCGTAAAGGATGCCACTTTCGAGGTGGGCAGTATGAACCGGGGGGAATTCTTCGTCAGCATGGAGCTTTTCGAGAGATCTCTTAATTTCAAATTGGAGATCATCATTGTCTACGGACCTGCCGACCATAGTAGGTCGGCGGCCTTCCTCGAGGAGCTGCATCTTAAGATCTCGGCAGCCTCCCTCCCCGTGGTGGTGGGGGGCGACTTTAACCTACTTCGAGTAGCGGAAGACAAGAACAATGGCAATGTCTGCTTTGCCAGAATGCAGATGTTTAATGACTTCATCGCTGACCTCGCCCTGCGGGAGATTAATAGGATTGGTGCGCGGTTTACCTGGACCTATCGTCAATCCTCCCCGACCCAGTCCGTCTTGGACAGGGTCCTTGTCTCCCCGGATTGGGACCTCCGCTGCCCCCTCTCCTCTCTCCGCGCCATCACTAGGATTGGCTCGGACCATGTCCCCCTCCTTCTCTCCTCTGCGGACGAGCGTCTGCCTATCCCTCCTCGTTTCCGCTTTGAGACCTTCTGGATCTCCCAGGCTGGTTTCAAGGACGCAGTCTGCGCCCGGTGGACTGCGGCCCGTGCCCACCCACATCCCAGGCCTCCTTCGGCCATTGACACGTGGCACTTCTGTGCGAAACGTGGTAGACAGTTTATGAAGGGATGGGGGGCCAACCTTGGGTGTGATTCCAGAGAGCGCAAATAAAGCGCTTCTATCCGCGATCCAAGCTCTTGACCTCCGGGCTGACTTGGTGGGTCTATCTCCGGATGAGTGGCTCTCTCGATATGACCTCGAGGACCAACTATCCGTTATCTACTCCGATGAGGAGGCCTATTGGCGCATCCGGGGCGCCCAGAAGTGTGTCCTGAAGGGTGATGCGAATACCGCTTACTTCCAGGCGATCGCCAACGGCCGCCGTAGACGCAACACCATCCCCCTCCTTTGGGATGGGGACACCCTCCTCCAGGACCCTCGCGACATCCGTTCTCATGTCGACAGTTTCTATAGGTCCCTTTTTTTCCGCCGCTCCTCGGAGCGGCGTGTCCCTCGCCCACGATTGTTGGGCCGGTAGTCAGTTAGTTTCCAAGGCGGAGAATTCCGCCCTGACGGCTCCCTTCTCTGAGCAGGAGGTCTGGGAGGCTATCAAGGGTATGAACTCCTCCTCGGCCCCTGGTCCTGATGGTCTCCCCGTTCTTTTCTTCCAGACCTTTTGGAACGTCATTAAACCCGAGGTCATGGCCATCTTTGAGGAGTTCTTTGTGGGTGCCATCGACCTTGGTCGCCTCAACTATGGGATCATCTCTCTCATCCCCAAGGTCCCTGGGGCGTCTGACATCCGCCAATTCCGGCCGATCACGGTCATCAATGTGATCTTTCGGATCTTGGCCAAAGGGTACGCCAATAGGGTGACCCTGCTGGCTGACCGGATTACCCACCCTAACCAGTCGGCCTTCATTAGAGGGCGTATATCCTGGACGGGGTTTTGGTCCTTCATGAGGTCCTTCATGAGGTCCGGGCCAAACACCTTAAGGCGGTGTTTTTGAAGATAGATTTTCACAAAGCCTATGACACGGTTAGCTGGACCTTCCTCAGAGAGGTCCTTCTTCGGAAGGGCTTTGATGACCTCTGGATCACCAGAGTCATGCAAATGGTCTCTTGTGGTCACACGACGGTTAACATCAACGGCGAGGTTGGTCCCTTCTTCCCTACCCTCTGTGGGGTGCGCCAGGGCGATCCCTTCTTCCCGTTCCTCTTCAGTATGGTGGTTGACGCCTTGGCCGCCATTCTTGATAAGGCCAAGGCTGCTGGTCACATTCGTGGGATTACCCCCCATCTCTCGGGGGGCTCCGGGATATCCACCCTGTAGTATGCTGACGACACGATCATCATGGTCGAAGGCTCGGAGACGGACATCGCCAACCTCAAGTTCCTCCTTCTCTGCTTCCAACAAATGTCGGGCCTCAAGATCAACTTTGATAAGAGCGACGTCATGATAATGGGATATTCCCCCTTGGAGTCTTAGGCTATCGCCAATCGGCTGAACTGCCTCCTGGGCTCTTTCCCCACCTCCTACTTGGGGACCCCTATCAGTGACTCGCGCCTCTCTGCCGCGGACTTTAGGCCTGCTATCTCTAAGCTCCAATCCCGGTGCAAGCCCTGGCAGGGGAGGTGGCTCTCTAAGGCGGCCCGCACTATTCTTATCAACTCTTCTCTCTCTAGCCTGCTGCTGTTCCTTATGAGCTTCTATAGCCTCCATGAGTCCCTTCATAAGGAGATTGCCAAGATCCAGTCTCGCTTCTACTGGGCTGGTGAGCATGATAAGCAGAAGTACCACATGGTCAGCTGGCCTGACATCTGCAAGCCCCGGGAGCAGGGTGGCCTGGGTATCATGTGCTCCAAGCGAATGAACATCGCTCTCCTCTCCCGTTGGCTCTGGCGCATTGCCCAGGGCCAGGGTGGCCTCTGGCTGGACATCATCCGGACTAAATACCTTCGGGGTCAGCCCCTTGCCTTCTGCCAGCGATCGGGCGGCTCCCAGTTCTGGCAGTCCATTGTTCAGCTTCTCCCGGTGCTGCGCATTGGGACCTCCATCTCGGTGGGTTCTGGCCTCTCGACTCTATTCTGGTATGACCGTTGGGCGGGTGACTCCCCCTTCGCGGCTCGCTTCCCTGCCCTCTTCTCTATTGCAGTTGACCACATGATTTCCGTCAATAGGGCCCTTCTTGATCTGGGGCGCCTTGCCTTCCGCCGTCCGTTTGGGCCGGCGGAATCCGCCGCCTGGCGTGAGTTGCTTGATTGCGTTGCGTTGCATGAGCCGCTTGTGGATGATAGGCCGGACTGTACCAGGTGGAGACTTGAGCCGTCGGGCTTGTTCACCACCCGGTCGCTCTATGCGGCCATCGCCCCTTCCTCCGCACCCCTCCCCTTATCGATGGTCTGGACCGTCCGGGTTCCTCTGAAGATTCGCATCTTCATGTGGCAATGGATCCGTGGTAGACTTCCGTCTAGTGTGGAGGTCCGGAAGTGCAATGGCCCCGGCTCCGGTATCTGCCCTCTCTATGGCGTCCCGGAGGACTCGAACCACATCTTCTTCTCCTGCATCTCCGCTCAATTCCTTTGGAGCTGCTTCCGCCAGGTGGTCGGCGGGAGTTGGTGCCACACTAACTTCCCGGACCTCTTTGCTGAACTCCAACTGTCCCCCGTGTCCATTCGCCACACTAGGTGGCTGCAAGTTGGGGTCCTTGCGTGGACATTGTGGACCGTTCGCAATAAACTCGTGATCCAGCGCGCTCCTCTTCGTCGCCCTACTAACGCCCTCTACAAATTCTCGGGTTTCTTGCAGCTTTGGCGGCCGCTTAGTCGCTCCTCGGACCGTGACGCCATCTCCGCCTTCATCACCGACCTTCGATCGATGGCCGTCCGCCTCTCTCCGCCGCCGCCGCCGGAGCCCGATTAGCCCCCTGGTGTCGGGTGCGATGTGTTGTTGTTGTTTGCCTCTTTTTTGGGCTTGTTGAGCTGTGCCCTCAGCAGAACCTTGGTACTTTTTCGTGAGACTTGGGTGTGTGTGTGTGTGAACCTATGTGGTATGTATGCTCTGTGGCGGTTGCTTTATTTATAAAGCGGGGCGAAAGCCTTTTTCGGTAATAAGAAGAGGAAGAGGAAGAAGAAGGAGAAGAAGAAGAAGAAGAGGAGAAGAAGGAAGGGGAAGAGGAAGAAGAAGAAGAAGAAGAAGGAGGATGAGGAGAAGAAGAAGAAGAAGAAGAGGAAGAAGAATAAGAAGAATAATAAGAAGAGGAAGAGGAAGAAGAAGGAGAAGAAGAAGAAGAAGAGGAGGAGAAGAAGGAGGAGGAAGAAGAAGGTGAAGAAGAAGAATAAGAAGAGGAAGAAGAAGGAGAAGGGGAAGGAGAAGAAGAATAAGAAGAGGAAGAGGAAGAAGAAGGAGAAGAAGAAGAAGAGGAGAAGAAGGAGGAGGAAGAAGAAGGAGAAGAAGAAAAATAAGAAGAGGAAGAAAAAATAAAGCAGAAAAGAAATAACTATATAAAAAAATTACTCAAAAATAAATATAAGAAAATAAATAATGCAAAAAAGAAAAAAACTAATATAAAGCAAAAATATTCACAAAGAAACTAAATACGGCAAAAAAACTACTCAGAAATAAATAGAAGAAAAAAAGCAGAAAAGAAATAACTATATAAAAAATTACTCAAAAATAAATAGAAGAAAATAAATAGTAATGCAGAAAAGAAAAAAACTAATATAAAGCAAAAATATTCACAAAGAAACTAAATACGGCAAAAAACTACTCGAAATAAATAGAAGAAAAAAGAGCGAAAAGAAATAACTATATAAAAAATTACTCAAAAATAAATAGAAGAAAATAAATAATGCAGAAAAGAAAAACTAATATAAAGCAAATATATTCACAAAGAAACTAAATACGCAAAAAAACTACTAGAAATAAATAGAAGAAAAAATAAAGCGGAAAATAAATAACTATATAAAAAATTACTCAAAAATTAATAGAAGAAAAAAATAATGCGGTAAAGAAAAAATTTTAAAAAAATGTTGAAGCGTTGCCGGTGAGCCTACCAGTCCTAGGGTGTGCAAATGCAGGCCTAGAAGGGCCAGAGGCTCACCGGGCAACATACTTTAGTTAGGCCCAAGCCCGCTATTCAGAGGAGTTCGAAAGGCGGCCGCGGCTGGGTTTATAAACCGGTCGGCTGCCTTCGCTTCAGCGAGTGGGACTAAACATAGCGATCGCTGGTGGTAATAAGACGGCCTTTAGTACCGGTTTGTGGCACAAACCGTACTAAAGGCCCCTTTAGTACCGGTTGGTGCCACCAACCGTACTAAAGGGCCTCGCTTCCGCCGCTTGATGGCCAAAATTGGCCTTTAGTACGGTTGGTGGCTCCAACCAAGACTAAAGGCCGATCCCTATATATGACACTTACAAAAATTCAGTTATCGCCGCCACTCTCGTTCCACGAATCGCGCGAGTCTCTCCGCCGCCAGCAGCGCCGCCGCGCCCGCCGTTGCCGTCGCCCTCGCTTCGCCGCCGCCGTCGCCGTCGCCGCGCATCCCGCCGCCGTCGTCGTCGCCGCGTGCCCCGCCGCCCGTCGTCGTCGCCGCCCGCCCGCGCCGTCTCGATCATCGCCGTCCGCCCGTCGCCGCCGCCGTCTCGTCGCCGTCCCGCCGCCGCCGCCAAAATCTCGTCGCCCCCCGCCCCCGCCGCCGTCGCCGCCCCCCGCGCCCGTCACGCTCCCGCCCGATCCATACACACACACACACACACACACACACACACACACACTACAAACACACACACACACACACACACACACACACACACACACACACACACACACACTACACGTACACTACACATGTACGCACACACATATACAAACCCTACACACACACATATATTTTTACTTATTTTCTGTTTTCTAATGTTTAGATTAATTAGAACTATATCTATAGTTAATTTATTTTTAGAATGTTAGAAATGTTATGTTAGATGAATTAGAAATATGTTAATGTTTATTTTAGTAAATACTTAGTTGAACTAGTTGAATTAATATATAGAACTAGTTTTTTTAGTAAATGCTTAGTTGAACTAGTTGAATTAATTAATATAATTACTAGTTTATTTTTAGTAAATGCTTAGTTGAACTAGTTGAATTAATAGATTTTTTTTCTGTTAATAGATTTTTTTTCTGTTAATAGATTTTTTTGGTGATATTATTATTGAATATGCATGTTTGGTGATATTATTGTTAATAGATTTTTTTGGGTGATATTTAGATTGTGTAATTAATTTTGTTCATAGAATTTTAATGATTTTTTGTTCATAGTATTTAGAAAAAGGAAAAAAAGAAGAAGTAGTTTATATATAGTTGAACTAGCTAGTTGATTTAATAAACTAATTTATTTTACTATATATAGAAGTAGTTTGTTTTTAGTAAGTACTACTTATTTATTTATAGTAAGTGCTTAGTAGTTGAACTAGATAGTTGACTAATAAAACTAAATTATGAGCGTGGGCGGAAATGTCGTACTCATCGGACGACGATAACCGCCTCGGGAGTGCGTTGGTGCCACGACGACCGAGGTATGTGCGACTGATTCATTGAGCTGGAGGAAGATCGACGCTTCAGCATTAAGCTCGAGGAGACTTGCGATGTTCATACGGTACGCAACGACGACAATAGTTTTTTTTCATAATTAAGCACGACTTCAACTATTTTAACGTGTATTTTTCATCTTTCCAATTTGACTAGCTTATCCCATGCTTTGCAAGACGCTATGTCTTGGAGAGGATGGGTATTGAAGACCATGAAAATTTTGAAACCAAAAAAATTATCCTAAGTACCGAACATGATGTGGATTTTCAAGTAAAGCTGTACAATGCTCAGAGTGTAACCCATTTTGGTTGCAAAAATTGGGATGCATTTTGCAAGATGTATGGTCTTGATGAGGGTATGCTTGTCACCATGGATCTTGGTGATCCTACAATCGAGCAAGAGACACCTACGATTTGAGTCTTTGTGGATACACCTCCAGTTCTTCCCTCATGTGAGCTAAACATAGTTATTAAGTAATTTATATTGTTTATTTCAAAATATAATGTTGACAACTTATCTCCATTGACAGCTTATTTTCATGCTTCAAAGAATATGCGGAAGATGGTAGACAGAACGTACTACACCGAAGGCTGCGAATTAACTTATCAGGAGAAACGACATCTGGTCGGATTTTGTAGAGATCTTGAGAATTACAATATCTACAATCAAACTCCTCAACATTATGGTCAATACGTGCCACTAGTGCACGTGTTGAACTCTGATAACTACCATGGAGATACCTTGGTAAGATTATTTTTACTATTACAACATCCGTGCATCTTTTGCACACTTCTAAAACTAGTACATCATTGCTAACTACGAAGTTATTACTATGTTTTTCAACAGATAATCCCGAATGATTGTGTGCCTCATCGATGTATATGCGTGGTAACCTTCATGTTTTGAACATACTACCGTGTCGTCCTCTGAATCTCAACTGTCCATACCGGGTTTCTAAAAGAAGTGGAGACATAACAATCAAAGAATGGAGAAAATGTATGGACAATCGTAAGGAGCTTCTTGGAAGCAATAAGCGACAAAAGGCACGAATTGGAGACAGGATGATCGCCATTCTTCATAACGGAGAGTCGGGGTCTATATTGTTTTATGCTATTTTACCTTAAGGGTGTTTAGGTCCTACCGACATCGATGATCATGTGCTAAGAACAATTATGTAGGGTTGGGTTCGATGACTATATATGAGGATGATGATCGTATGACTTATTATTAATAACGAGTAGAAGTTGTATGATGATGCATGATTAGTAGGACTTGTTATTATATATATATGATGTAATGATGCAAAAGCATGCATGAGATATGTTATATGAACATAGCAAAGAGCGTTGATAAACAAAGCATGTATGATGTATATATGATGCATAACGTGTACAATGTGTAGTATCGAAAATACCAAACAAACTAAAAAGAATTAAAATGGAAACACAAAATTAAATGAAAAGAAATCATAAAACTAAAACCCACCAAACCTTATAGTACGGTTGGTGTTACCAACCGGTACTAAAACTCGAGCCCCGGAGCTGGCTAGTGCCACGTGGTTGCCCTTTTTAGCACCGGTTCGTCTTGAACCGGTACTAAAGGGGGGGCTTTAGTGACCACAAATTAGTGCCGGTTATGTAACTGGCATTATAGGTCCTTACGAACCGGTGCTAATGCCCGGTTCTGCACTAGTGGTCCCAATCCTTTTTGTAGCAAAGGACAAGTTAAAAGTACTTCTTATCATGAGCAAAGCGTTCTCGAGGACACATGGGAGTTCTCGTCTAGTCACATTCATCATATTTAGTTGATTCGCGTTCACTACTTTGATAATTTGATATGTGGGTGGACCAGTGCTAGGGTGTTGTTTTTACTTGAACAATCAACCCACTTATGATTACTCCCTCTCACAAGCATCCGCAACCACGAAAGAAGAATTAAGATTCTAACCATAGCATAAAACATATGGATCCAAATCAACCTTTTAAGAAATAGTGCATAAACTAGGCTTTAAGCTTCTGTCATGCTCGCAACCCATCATCTACTTACTACTCCCCAATGCCTTCCCCTAGGCCCAAATATGGTGAAGTGTCATGTAGTTGATGTTCACACTACACCACTAGAGGAAGAATGATACGTCAATTTTGCATCATGCTTTTATATCAATATTTATTACATTATGGGCTGTTATTACACATTATATCTCAATACTTATGGCTATTCTCTCTTATTTTACAAGGTTTACCATGAAGAGGGGGAATGCCGACAGTTGGAATTCTGGCTGGAAAAGGAGCAAACGTTGGAAACCTATTCTGCACAACTCCAAAAGTCCTGAAACTCCATGAAACAACTTTTTGGATCTAATAAGAATTTATGGGCAAAAGAAATAGGCCAGGGGGCCCACACCCTGTCCAGGAGATAGGGGGCGCGGCCTCCTATCTCCTGGGCCCCCTGGTGGGCCTCTAGCGTCCATCTTCTGCTATATCATCACTTTTACCCTGGAAAAAATCGTGGGCAAGCTTACGGGACGAAACTCCGCCGCCACGAGGCGGAACCTTGGCGGAATCAATCTAGGGCTCTGGCGGAGCTGTTCTGCCGGGGACACTTCCCTCCGGGAGGGGGAAATCATCACCAACAACATTACCAACGATCCTATCATCGAGAGGGGGTCAATCTCCATCAACATCTTCACCAGCACCATCTCCTCTCAAAACCCTAGTTCATCTCTTGTATCCAATCTTGTATCAAAACCACAGTTTGGTACCTGTGGGTTGCTAGTAGTGTTGATTACTCCTTGTAGTTGATGCTATTTGGTTTACTTGGTGGAAGATCATATGTTCAGATCCTTTATGCATATTATTTCTCCTTTGATTATGAACATGAATATGCTTTGTGAGTAGTTACGTTTGTTCGTGAGGACATGGGTGAAGTCTTGCTATTAGTAGTCATGTGAATTTGGTATTCGTTCAATATTTTGATGAGATGTATGCTGTCTTTTCCTCTAGTGGTGTTATGTGAACGTCTGAAAGGATCGAGATGGACCTAGAGGGGGGGGAGTGAATGGGTACAATTACAAATTTTAATTATTACTTAGCAATTTTAGGTAATAATGCGGAATATGAAGGTGAGCTTAACAATTGCTAGTAAGTACTAAGTACTAAGCAAGTAACACAAGCATATAAGTAAGCAAGCACAATATGATGTAAGTAAGTGCAACAAGACAAGTAACCACAAGTAGAGAGTTAGGGTTAGGAATAACCGCAACTCCGGGAGACGAGGATGTATGCCGATGTTCGGTTCCTTGGAGGAAGCTAGTCACCGTAGAGAGGTGGATGTTACCACGAAGGCACACCAACGCATACAAAGGCTCACCCTATTCTCCTTGAGACAACACCACGAAGCGTTTTCAACCACTAGTTGTAGACCTTGGGGTGGTCTCCAAACCCTCGCAAACTTTCCGGGGGTAATCACAATGGTTGATTCCTCACCGAATGACTCCTACCGCCTAGGAGTCTCCAACCTCCAAGAGTAACAAGATCCAAGGGGAAAGACTCAAGACTTGCTCAAACTTCGATTTGCTTTGGTCACAAGAAGGAGAGGAAGAAGATCTTTCTTTTGATTGGAACAACTCTTAGAAACTCTCAAGAATCAAGCCGGGATCTGGGATTTAGTGTGTGAGCAAGAGAGGGGAAGCACTGGTGTTCTTGAGGCGTGTTTGTGTGGAGTGTTCACCTTATCTCGAAGGGGTAAGGAGCTATTTATACCATGTCCAAAATTGAGCCGTTTGGACACAAGTTGACCATCTCGGATGATCTGGGACACCACCCGGATGGTCTGGACATTGTCCGAATAAATCCGGCAGAAGGCCCGGATGCAGATGATTGCAGCAGAGCTGCGAGCAGCCCGGACAGACCGGAGGTCACCCCGGATGATCCGGACAAGTCCCGGATGATCCGGATGTCTGATCGGACGATCCGTCTACAACATCTGGTTCCTGTGAAAACAGGGCACGGTGTCGGTGTACTAAGGTAGGGGGTACCTCAGTACCCCAACTTGTGCACGGGCAGTCGCAGCTCCCCGCAGCTGGATCCACCAAATGCTTGCCGGAGGCCATTCCTGCTCCACTACCAAGCCGTTCAAGAACAAAGTGTACAAGGCGAAGCTTAAGACCCGGCAAGAGGAGCTTGCCGGAAGGCCGTTCTGTGCTCAAGACTACATCGCTCACGCAAGTCCACGCAAGTGGAGCTCGCCGGGAGACTAAAAGATCACACCACAAAAGACAGGCCTCGGCGCTATCTGGCGTCCGGCAAGGGCCCGGGAGCGGCAAGTCCTGAGCCCGACAAGCTCCGGCCCAGCAAGATCAAGACCCGGCAAGGTGCTTGCCGGAGAGCTGCTGCAGCGTGCCCGCCTCAGCTCATCCGCCCGCGTCGCCTTTAGCTTTCTCCGAGACGCGTGGCGGTGGATGTCTTTGCATGAGGGTGCGGTGGCACTCCACGGTGGTGGCTCGATCGCCGTGGCAAACGGAGACGCAAAGGCGGGAGCTTTTGGGGCGACGGCGACGGCATTTAATGCTCTTGTCCCCCTCGTAAAAAGTAGGTAGAATCCACTTGTTCATGCCTTTGTAGCTGCACTGTTCCCGCACTGTTCCAACTACCACCTCTTTTACATTTTTACCCCTCTACCCTACGTTGACACCTGTCGGTGACCCCTTGCCCTATAAAAGGAGGCCCATGCACAACGTAGAGGAGGTTCCGATCATTCACAACTCTCGCGAGGGTCCGATCATTCGCTACCCTCACGAGGTTCGACTCATTTGCAACTCTCACGCTCGGGCAGCCGCTACCATAGCTCTTCAAGCTCCCGAAGCGCAATACAACACAAAGCAGCAGTAGGGTTTTACGCGACCATCGCGGCCCGAAGCTGGGTAAAAATCCCCCGCGCGCATCGCCTCGATCTGCTCTCCGCGCAGCCTCCGCCCTCGTACCGAACTCACAAAGGGGCCGTCCCCGGCCCCATAGGTGCCGCGCCCCGCCATCGCGCGCGACATCTCTGGCGCGCCAGGTAGGGGGCGTCGAGGTTGTGCGGACCTGATCCGGCGTTCGTGCGGTCGCGCTCTTCATCAACCTCTCCGGTTTCGTCAGCGACTTCATCGACAACTGCGCCATGGCCCCGGAGACGAGGGCCTCCAGGGTTGCAGACCCGTCTGCGTCTCACCCGCCGCCACCGGAGCCAGCGGTAGGCGGAGGGGATGCCGGCGGAAAGGTGGACGCCGGCGAGGGTACTCGCAGCGCCACCAGATCCAGGGATCGGACGGACGACCGCGCCCCGGTCTCCGTGGATCCACGTCCATCTCAACGCCTGACGACCAGCGATGCCGTGCCATAAGACGTGGTACTCGCGCGCTGGGGCAAGAACATGCCGGGGGCGCGCGGGATGCTCCGGACCGCTGTCCATGCATGGGCAAAGCGAAGGTGCCGAGGGAGAACTTTGCTCCTCCTATCGCTACTAGGGGTCCGAGCATGTTACGTACCTCGCGCCGCTTCGCTCCCGCTCCCCTACGCCGCAAGCGTATCTCCTTGAGCGCCATCTTTGTCGCCGAGGACGCGCCATCGAGCTCTAAGTCCGCGAGGGCGGCTCGTGCTTACTCCGACAAGCGCGGCTCCTCGGGCGTTATAAGCCCGGCAAAGACAGCACTGGTGCTTATTCTGGCAAGCGCACCTCCCCAGGGTGCTGCGCCGTCACCAAGGACGTGCCATTAAGCTCCACCAGCAAGTGCAGAGAAACAAGAAAAAGAAAAGCTAAGTTGCTCGAGCCTTCGTGCGAGCACTTTTAATTCTATGCCTTTTATGTTATATCCCTCGTGCATTCGTCTTTTGTATGCGAAACCCGTCGCGCGGAGGAGCTCGCTGTGAATGGTCGCACCCTTACTCTGCTTCGAACACGCTCAGCGAGTTAAGAGTGAGCCGCGACCAGCTTCGCGCCCTCGTTTCGTTTCGAGCCTGTTCAGCAAGTTAAGCGCGTCGCGACCGGAAGCGGCAAGGTTGCTTGCCGGAAGCGGCACCAGCCAAGGGGCTGCTGATGTTCCGCACTCAGCAAGCGTGTCAAGCACCGGCAAGTTACCTAGAAGCGTAGGGTGAAAGCGCACAAAGGATGTAGGGCAGAGGGTATAACGTCGCGAGCCCTGCCGTGAGGCGTCCTTCGTATGAGAAACTTGGGCGCGAGAGGAGCGAGAAGTCGTGGTCGATTGCGTGCTTGGTTTGTTTCGAGTCCGCTCAACAAACACAAGTGTGCCGCTGCACCCTTATCTTGCTTTCGAGCCTGCTCGGCAAGTTAAGCGTCGCGAGCGGCCCGGCAAGGTTGCTTGCGGAAGCAACACCGCCAAATGGCTGTCCGCTGCAAGCGTGTTCGCCCGGCAAGCTCCCAGCGTGAAGCACAAACATACGAGGGACAAGCCACGGCATCGTATTGCATAGTCAAGATTTATATATACATGCATATACATGAAGCGATTGCGTGTCTACCTCGCTTGTTTTCATGACTGAAATTGCAGTAATAAGGAGGGACGAAAGATCACACCAGCGCTGGGGCCCGGCAAGCGAAGTGGTCGCGGGGCTGCGGGTGCTAGGGTTCCTCTTGACAAGCCACCTCGTTGGGGCTGCAGCGCCAAGGTTAAATCCCGGCAAGCCGAGTTCTTTGGGGCTGCAATACAGATAAGTTTTCATCCTCATCATGCATCCTCTTATGGACTGGGAGATGCGGGCTGCGTCTTTGAACGGCGTGTCTTGCAAAAACCCGTGACGTGGAGGAACCGAGTCGTGGTCGATTCGCGTGCTTGGTTTGTTTCGAGTCCGCTCAACAAACACAAGTGTGCCGCTGCACCCTTATCTTGCTTTCGAGCCTGCTTTCGACAAGTTAAGCGTCATGAATCGGCCCGACAAGGTTGCTTGTCGAAGCGACACCGCCATGGCTGTCCCATGCCGATAAGCGTGTTCGCCCGGCAAGCTCCCGATAAGCGTAAGAACACACAAGGCACGCAGATCAAGTAAAAGGCTCATCCGGCAAGCTTTCCCTCTTCTCATTAAAACATCCGATTTAGTACAAGTCCATGGTGGATGAAAAACATGATAGAGAGGATTACAAGTTCTTAAATACAGGTGATGCCCGAGGGCTTATAAATTAAAAAGATAAGGTGCCGTGATCCTCTCTGTTTCTCTGTTCGGGAGTTGGGAGGTAGGTCAAGGAGCTCCGGCAAGATAAGCCTGCTGGGAGAGGGACCCAGCGAGAAGAGCTTGTCGGGAAGAGCGGAAGGAGCGCCTAGGAGGCGTGGCGGTGGCCGCCGTGCCCCAGAGCTGCGCAGGTGACGGGCATGGGGAGGCGTCGACGAGCCCAGCGACAAGTCCTGAAGCTCATGGAGAGCCACGGCGCCAAAGACCCCAAGAGAACACCCGGGGACCGCCAGAGCTTTGGCGGAGTCGGAGGCGAGGAGGCAGAGCTTGAAGACGGGGTAGTGGGACGTCAGCACACTGTCGAAGGCTACTCGCCCTCGTGCTGCGACGTAGCGGCCTTGCCGCCACTCCCCCTCTTCCTCTTCCGCAGCCTGCCTACGCCAACAGCCAAGAAGACGGCCCGGGGAGTTGAAAGGCGGCAACCCGAAGATGGGGTTGCGGTGGCGTGTGAGGCAGCGGTGTCCGGCGTCTAGTCGGGCCCGCCATCCCCTCGTCGTCGCTGTCGCTCCCCTCCTCGTCACTCTCGCTCGAGGAGGGGCCTTCATATCCGAGGAGCTGTCCACACAGCAGCGCACCGGGT
The DNA here is from genome assembly GCA_021437245.1 of Aegilops speltoides. Lineage (NCBI taxonomy): Eukaryota > Viridiplantae > Streptophyta > Magnoliopsida > Poales > Poaceae > Aegilops > Aegilops speltoides. The sequence continues at coordinate 281,202,014 of CM038145.1, read as the reverse complement.
TCCATAGTCGCCAAGACCTTGACGGCGAGGAGGTCACCATCCAATAACTTGAAATGGAGGTGAACCCGCCGTCAAGCTATGGATCCGGCGAACGTCTTCCACCCTCGGTCGAAGAACATCACGCGGGGCTGGGGACACGACACTCACCCGAAAGTGCCGCTGATCCCGCAGCCCCTCGCGCGTAACTCCATCACGTCGGGTGGATCCGGTCCCATCGCGTCCATAAGCGGGACCCGGCGGCGGAGGCGGCGGCGAGGCGCCCGGCGAAGTTTGATGAAGAACTCCCAGGGGTCATCTCCGGTGTGGACCGCGCCATGGTCAGGAGACGCCGGAGGGGACGGGGGAGGCACATCACCACGACCGCCTCTCCCCCGGCCGCCTCGGCCACGCCCTCGGCCTCGTCCACGGCCACGCCCCCTCCCTCTCCCTCTCGTGGCCGGCTCCACCGCCACGGGAGTGGGACGGGGAGTGGTGCGCTGCCTAGAAGCGACCCTCGCTGCCACCGTCGAAGAGCCGGGGCTCCCTCCTTCCATGGTGGCAAGAAGAACAGAAGATGAAGACGAAGGGAGAAGAGGATGAGTGCGGCCATTGTGCTCCCCTTCCGCCCCTTCTTAAAGGGGCGGTGGGGACTCAACCGCCCGCTCAACCAATCGAGGCGAGAAGGCGGAGGAGCGGGCCGACTCGCCTCTCCGCCCGTGGACGGCTCGGCCTCCCCTTCGCCGCCCGACCCCCATGCATGGGGCAGCGTATAAAAAGCGGAGCCGAGCGACGGGTGAAGCGACCCGCTCTGCGCCACGATCACGGGTGGATGCCTTAAAGATCGCATGTGCCGCCCACGTCTCCCACGACGCCGCAATCGACGCGCGTGCGTTTGGGAAGCGGCGGATCTGGCAGATTCGACGCGCCATGGGCTTCGCGTGTGCCGTGCAGAATTGTCTTGGGCCTGGCCCAACAGCGCTTCGGCACCGTGTATGGCCCAGGCCGGGGCTCTGTCGGTGTACTAAGGTAGGGGTACCTCGGTACCCCAACTTGTGCACGGCGATCGCAGCTCCCCGCAGTGGATCCACCAAATGCTTGCGGAGGCCATTCTGCTCCACTACCAAGCCGTTCAAGAACAAAGTGTACAAGGCGAAGCTTAAGACCCGGCAAGAGGAGCTTGCGGGAAGGCCGTTCGAGCTCAAGACTACATCGCTCACGCAAGTCCACGGCAAGTGGAGCTCGCCGGGAGACTAAAAGATCACACCACAAAAGACAGGCCTCGGCGCTATCTCGCGTCCGGCAAGGGCCCGGGAGCGGCAAGTCCTGAGCCCGACAAGCTCCGGGCCGGCAAGATCAAGACCCGGCAAGGTGCTTGCCGGAGAGCTCTGCGCAGCGTGCCCGCCTCCAGCTCATCGCCCGCGTCGCCTTTAGCTTTCTCGAGACGCGCGTGGCGGTGGATCAGGTTGCATGAGGGTGCGGTGGCACTCCACGGTGGTGGCTCCATCGCCGTGGCAAACGGAGACGCAAAGGCGGGAGCTTTTGGGCGACGGCGACAGGCATTTAATGCTCTTGTCCCCTCTGTCAAAAGTAGGTAGAATCCTTTGTTCATGCCTTGTGAGCTGCTTTGTTCCCAAGACTGTTCCAACTACCACCTCTTTTACATTTTTACCCCTCTACCCTACGTTGACACCTGTCGGTGACCCCTTGCCCTATAAAAGGAGGCCCATGCACAACGTAGAGAAGGTTCGGATCATTCACAACTCTCGCGAGGGTCCGATCATTCGCTACCCTCACGAGGTTCGACTCATTTGCAACTCTCACGCTCGGGCAGCCGCTACTGTAGCTCTTCAAGCTCCCGAAGCGCAATACAACACAAAGCAGCAGAGGGTTTACGCGACCATCGCGCCCGGCTGGGTAAAATCCCAGCGCATCGCCTCGTTCTGCTCTCCGCGCAGCCTCCGCCCTCGTACCGAACTCACAAAGGGGCCGTCCCCGGCCCCATAGGTGCCGCGCCCCGCCATCGCGCGCGACACACGGTTATCTGGATGATCCGGAACATTATCCGGACGATCCGGGGAACAGCCCGAATGATCCGGAGGAACGTCCGGATGATCCGGCTTCAGCCACACCGTTCTGTGATGGAGAACACCTATTTTCCGGATGATCTGGTGCAGGGTCCGGCTGATTCGGGTGAAGCTCGGATGATCTGGGTAGCCGTCCGGATGATCCGGCTAGGAGAAAGTGGTAGGTTTTGGCTAAGGGATATTGCTAGGGATTTTGGTCTATTGTGAACGAATTGTCTATGAGACAAAATGTGAGCAAGTCTTGAACCTACACTTCGGATCCCCTCTTAATAGTGCGGGATTCCTATTACTCAAGAAATATAAAAAGACCACAATACTTCATCTTTGTTTGCTCCTTTCCTCATTGATAATTTGCTTGAGTAAAATCTCATATGATGTGATCATGATGCTCACTAAAGAAAAACCAGAGGAAAGACGACCTGTGTATATACTTAGCAAACATGGTTAGTCACCTATATGTAGGTTTGTCATCAATATCAAAAATACTCCTTAAGAGCAAGATTGCACTTTCAATCTCGCCCTTTTTTGGTAGTTGATGACAAACTACATATATCACTTAACAAAGTGAAATGTAATACGAATGATTCTTAGGAGAGTAGACCGGTCTGTGTTTTAGGAAGAGCTCCCCCTTAATTTATGCATATGGATGTGTTTTAAGGAGAGCTCTCCCTTAATGTATGCATGGAATAATGTGATAAAAATACAAAATCATGCACATATGGAGTGGATGCCCACATTTGGAATATAGTGTAGGCATACACCATTAAAATCAACATAAGCAATGAATAAAGACAACATACTTAAGCACTTGCATAGTGACATAGACTCATAACTCATGACCAAAGTACCATTACAATAATCATAGCACATGACCAAAGTACCATAGTACCATTACAATAAAAATAATGAGACCACTTAACTAGAGCTCTAAGCTCGTAACACGCTCAAACTCCTCCTAAGAATTACATCTCCCCCTTGACAGCAAGTACCGAAAAAGGGAAAGATGATCGAGAAAGTAGGAGAATCACGCAGCATCCTCCTCCTCCTCCTCATCATCACTCAGATCAGCAGGTACAAGGAAGAACTCGGGGAACTCAGCGGCAGAAGGAAAATCGACCCCCGGAAGAGGAAGACGAGCAGGAATAGGCTCATCAGGCTCGACAGGACTGCCAGGACGCGCACGAAGGCGAGCCCTAAGGGCATTTGCCTCAGAGATGCGGCGAACCTCCTCGGTAGCAATGTGAGTAGCAGTGTAGCGGCAGGTGTCAAAGATGGCTTTATGGGACTTCCCAATAAAGCGAGCAAGGCGATCAAACAACTTGACGAAAGGTTTGGTGTGGCGAGAAGAGCTCTCAACATACGACGGAGCAGGAGCCTTGCCCCTAGAAGTGTCATCACGTGGAGTCCACATGGAGTGAATGTTGGTCTTGTTGATGGGGCAAGTGAAGATAGAGTCAATGACGGTCTGAATGAAAGGAGCATGGAAGAGTACGAACCTTCAGACAACTAGCCATGCGAATCTCATGCCAAAGAAAATCTTCCATGTCAATGGGACGAGTGGGATTCTTCCGTGAGTAGTACATCAAGTCAATGGTGTAGGCCTGTACCATCCCACGATCCCCTTTCTTGGGAGCAATGGAGTTGAGGATGCACTGAAAAAGCCACCGGTATTTGAGACGGAAGATACTGATGTCATTAAGCTCCTTGCTTTGCTGCACTGTGGATAGCTGAGTAGGAGGCATGGTGAGACAACTGCAAGCACTGATGGGCATAGCCTCAAACTTGGGATTCACCTCATGGATCCGAAAAAGACCTGCCTCAGATCCAGGCATGCCCAAGGCAGCAGCAAACTCATCAAAAGAGACAGTGAACAGAGAATGATGAGTCATCCAAGTGATCGAACGATCTGGATGGAAGAAACACGTGGCATAGAATTGCCGAATGGCAGCCTCATTCCAATCACAGTGGAGAGTCATAGCACGACGCAGCCCCATGCTCTCAATCTTCTCTAACACACCATCGAACTTGGTTGGATTGTTCTCAATGTAATCCAAGTTCACATAATGCTGAGGAGAGAACCCTAGATGAGCAATGACCGATTGATAGATGTCCTATTGAACCAAGGTGCGAAACCGAGGATTGGTTGCATTGGCCGGGGCAGCAAATTGGTTGACTTCACTCCTTAAAAGCTGCATACTCAGAGGGGTCCATGGACTGATAGCTGATAGTACGACGGCTATGGTTGGTGGGGTTGGCCATGGACAAAATGAGACCAGTAGGTGCGGCAGGCTGTGAGCTTGAGGTAGAAGCCGCTTTCTTCTTCTTGGCCTTGGTCGTTGGGCGAACCGGCACGAGCTCTTCCTCCTAGAAATCGTCCTCATAATCAGGATCGTCCTGCCCGGCATAGGACGGACAAGCACGACCTGGTGCTTTCTTGAGTGGACGAGCAGCTTCCTCGGAGTCCGTTGATGCTTGGCGACGTGGTTCTATGCATACGCATTGGAACGAAAAGAACAAAAAAAATCGGCGAGCTCGATGAGTAACTGACCCTAGATGAGTAATAGGGGAAAACGAGGAAGGAAGCAGATGAGATACCATGAGAGGGACCCGAGGAGGTCGACTTGAAGCTCCGGCCAGTACCACCACGGCCGACCACCATGGCGGAGTTGGGTACGGAGGCCGAGATTGGAGAGGATCCAATCGGCCCCTGGGGAAAACGACGCGAGGAGGGAGTAGATCGAGGCGACGGCAGCCCGTGAGCACAAGATCTGCCTAGTTGGCCGGCGGATGGCGGGCGGGCAATGAGAGCCGGCCGCGGGGTGAGAGGATGAGGTCGAGGGGAAAAAGCAAGGGAATAACCCCCTGTGCCCCCCCCCCCACGGCACGATATGCTACTGGGCAGGTCGAAGACCCACACGGATGTCCGGAAAGAGCCCCGGATGATCCGGGCAGGTACAGATGTTCGGAAGTGAGCCCGGATATCCGTGCAGACACAACCCGGACGTCCGGATGTAAGTCCGGATGATCCGACTGGCCAGAATGTTGAGATCTGGTTTGGATATGGTGAAGAGTGATGGGGTGATGACGATATTTGTATATATATATATTTTTTTGTATATATATATATATATATATATATATATATATATATATATATATATAAGTAGCTTTAGTCACAACAATATCTCAAACCCATATAAACACCCAAAAAAAATAATTAGGCTAAGTCACCATGTATGAGTATATATAACTTGGGAAACCAAAAATTTGAACTTTTGGACCCATGATTATTACTCCATCATTTTAAAGTACTATGGACACAAAATAAGTGTCATAGTGACTTTGAGAGTGTTGGTTCTATTTATGCATTATGTAAGGGTGAGAGTACTCATAAATTGAATGTCTCCCCCTAAGAATATGCCTCCATCAAGACAAGACATTATGAAAATGCATGCATGAGTACGAGATTTCACAAAATGTTGTCAAGCTCCAAGATACCAAGTTCACGCCTAAGTTGACAAAACCTTGCTTCATCCAATGGTTTGATGAAAATATCTGCCAGTTGCAAATCTGTACCAATGTGATCAATGTGAATATCACCCTTCTCAACATGATCTCTCAAGAAGTGATACCTAATATCGATGTGCTTGGTGCGGAGATGATCCTTAGGGTTCTCAGCAATGTTGATGGTACTTTCATTATCACATAGAAGAGGCACATGTCTATAGGTGATACCGTAATCCTTCAAAGTTTGCCTCATCCATAATAACTGAGTTGCACAGCTGGCGGTAGCAATGTATTCAGCTTCTGCAGTAGAGAGGGCAATACAGTTTTGTTTCTTCGATGACCAACTTACCAAGGAGCGTCCAAGAAACTGACATGCACCTGAAGTGGACTTACTATCCACTTTGTCTCCGGCCCAATCTGCATCCGTGTACCCAATGAGATCAAACTTAGCATCCTTGGGATACCATAGACCCAACTTTGGGGTGTGAACAAGGTATCTAAGAATATGCTTAACCACCTTATGATGACTTTCCCTAGGGGAAGCTTGAAATCTAGCACACATGCATACACTAAACATGATGTCTGGTCTAGATGCACAAAGATAAAGCAATGAACCAATCATAGAGCGGTATTTAGATGGGTCGAAGGGATACCGTTTGTGTCTTGATGAGAGTTATTTTGGTTGGCATTGGTGTCTTACATGGACTAGCATCAGACATACCAAACTTCTCTAAGATATCCTTGAGGTATTTTGCTTGAGACAAGAAAATTCCTTCTTGAAATTGTTGAATTTGAAATCCGAGGAAGAACTTCAAATCCGCATTGAGTGACATTTCAAAATTCTTGGTCATTGAGTCCGCAAACTTCTTGCACAAATGAATGTTAGGAGAACCAAAAATTATATCATCTACATAGATTTGGCATAAGATCAAATTACCCTTATCCCTCTTAGTAAGAAGAGTGGGATCGATCACCCCTCTCACAAAACCATCATCGAGTAAAAACTTCTTAAGATGATCATACCAAGCACGAGGTGCTTGTTTGAGGCCATACAAAGCCTTATGAAGTTTATACACATAGTCTTTGTGATCGGGATCAACGAACCCAGGTGGTTGTGATACATATACTTCTTATTGTAGAGGACCGTTAAGGAAAGCACTCTTCACATCCATTTGATGTAATGTAAAACCATTGAAAGCAGCATAAGCAAGTAGATGCGAATGGATTCAAGACGGACAACGGGGGCAAAGGTCTCACCAAAGTCCAAACCTTCAACTTGTGAGTACCCTTGTGCCACTAACCTTGCCTTGTTTCGGATGATCACACCATTCTCATCTTGTTTGTTCTTGAAAACCCATTTTGTTCCAATGACGTTGTGCTCGGTAGGTGGCCTCTTGACAAATGACCACACTTGGTTGCGTTCAAAACTGTTCAACTCTTCTTGCATAGCAACTAGCCAATTGTTGTCCATCAATGCATCTTGTACCTTGATGGGCTCAAAACTAGACACAAAAGAAAAGTGAGCACAAAAGTTGGTCAAATGTTTACGAGTGACTCTACCTTCCGATATGCCGGTGAGTATTTTGTCAACATCAACACGACCGGCCACTCGTGGCATGATAGAGGTAAGGGTTTCACGAGGTTCAACTTCATGTCCATCATCCACATCCTCAACATATGGATCATTAATGTGTGGAGGAAGATCTTCTTGTTCATATTGCATTTGTTGAGGTTCATCATCAATGATTAGATTTTCTTGTTCTTGTTCGTGAAGATTGTCATGAGGAGGAACTTGATCATCCTCTTCAACTTGGGCTAAGGGTATCGGTTGAACAATAGGAGCTTGTGGTGGTATGTATGTTGAAGTAGTTTGATGATGTGTGAGACTTCCATCTTCTTCTTCATCATCATGAGGTTCTTGTTCCATAGGAAGAAGTGCACCAACACCCATGGTCAAAATGTCTTGAGAAGAATCTTCTTCACCTACATCACTTAGATCAACTTGCTCCCCATGGGAGCCATTAAATTCATCAAACACCACGTCACAAGTTTCTACAACACATCCATTGGATTTGTTGTAGACTCTATAAGCGTGAGAGTTTGATCCATAATAACAAATATACCCTCAACCATTTTGGATTGAAATTTTCCTAACCGTTCTCTTTTGTTGAGGATGAAACATTTGCACCCAAATACACGAAAGTACTTGACATTTGGCTTGTTCCAGTTAGAAGCTCATATGGAGTCTTTTCCAATATAGTGCGGAGGAAGAGCCAGTTTGATGCATGGCATGCGGTGTTGACAGCTTCGGCCCAAAAACTATGTGGTGACTTGTATTCATCCAACATGGACCTTGCCATCTCCACAAGGGTGCGGTTCTTCCTTTCGGCTACACCATTTTGCTGAGGAGTGTATGGAGCTGAATATTGATGCTCAATCCCTTCATCACTAAGGAATTCTTCCAAGGTGTAGTTTTTGAACTCGGATCCATTGTCACTTCTTATTGCCAAGATTTCTTTGTCAAACTTGCATTGTGCTTGCTTGGCAAAGTCAATGAAAGTGATCTTTGTCTCGTCCTTGGACTTGAGGAAAACACCCATGTATATCTTGAGTAATCATCAACAATGACAAGTCCATACTTTTTCCCACCAAGATTATCCCATGAAGGAGGCCCAAAGAGATCCACATGAAGGAGCTCCAAAGGCCTTGAAGTAGACACAATATTCTTGGGTGGGTGCTTTGATTGATGTTGCTTCCCGGCTATACATGCACTACACACACGATCTTTCTCAAAAGAGACATTTGTTAGTCCAAGGATGTGATTACCCTTTAAGAGATCTTGAAGATTTCTCATGCCGACATGGGCTAGCCGGCGATGCCATAGCCACCCCTTGTCGGCCTTAGCCATTAGACAAGTTGCATGGAATGTGCTCTCTTTCGAGAAATCAACCGTGTAAAGGTTGCCATCCAACTCTCCAACAAAGGCCACTTCGAGAGTATCTCTCTTAAAGACTTTCACATCCGTTAGTCCAAATAGTGTATCATAACTAACAGACGCCAATTGATTGAGCGAAAGCAAATGATATTTAAGGGATTGGACAAGCATGACATTTGTAAGAGACATGTCATTTGTGATAGCCACCTTCCCCAACCCAAGTACCTGTCCTTTTGATCCTCCACCAAACATAATGCTCATAAATGGTTGAATAGCTTCCATGAAATCGTAGAGCAATTTGCTATCTCCGGTCATATGATTGGTACATCCACTATCAATCACCCATTTTACTCCACCGGAGAAGGCAACCTACACACAATTATTACTTGGTTAGAGGCACCCATCTTGCAATGGGACCTCTCAAGTTAGTCACAAGGGTCTTAGGGACCCAAATAGCACAAAACCAAAATGCTTTTTGAGGACCAACAAACTTTGCATAAACTTCTCCATCCTTAGTCTTACGAAGTACATAGGATGGAGGCATGAACTCTTTTGGCTTGTTGAGAGTGGGCATGCCCTTGTGGCCTTCCACTAGCAACCTTACCTTTCTCCTTGTGCCCTTCTCGTACAAAAGTTTCTTTTAAAGGGGTGGTGCACTTTTGAGAGGATGTCTTCTTCTTGCTTGTGCTTGGGTCAAACCCGAGTCCCTCTTTGGCGAACACTTCATTGTGTTGGCTCAACACCTCATTAAGGTTCTTTTGCCCTTGAGCACATGTCATGAGCCCTTTCTCAATCTGAGCCTTGAGAAAACGATTCTCCTCAAGAATAGATGCTAGATCACTACTAGAGTTAGTAGAACAAGCATCAACATTTATAATAGGAGACGAGTAGGCCTTAGCTAGAGTTTCAAGATAAGTAAGTTTGAGCGTCTCAAAACTCTTTGTAAGAAGGGTGAGCTCTTCTTCCTTAGTCTTGAGGGACACAGATAGAAGCTCACAATCCTTAGAGAGAGAATCATGAGACTTCGCAAGCTTACTTTTATCATTCATCAACTCTTCACAAGAGCCAATAGCCTTTTTCAAGGAGGCAAGATCTTTAGTATGAACATCAATATTTGCACCAATTTTTAAGCATAGTTCATCATTTCGTTTTTCCTCATATTGGACTTTCTGCTCAAGGATTTCACATTTTCCTTTTCCTCGGTGACGAGGGTTTGAGTTCCTTAATGGTGATGGTGTGCTTACTCACCATCTCCATAAGCATACGAAACATAGTGAGCTTCTTTCCTTTGAGGGAGCACATGAACTTATTAAGTTTAGCAAGCATAGGATCATTTAGATCATCATCCTCATAACTATCCTCCGCATCAAGATACTCATCACTAGGAGTAGGAGGAGTGAAAATAGGAGGGTTTGATCGTGGGGTTACCTTGACCTTGTCAGGAGAGTGTTGATCCTCTCCATCTTCTACCACGGCCTTCGCCATGAGGCACTTGTGAGCGTTGCCCTTGTAATCCTTCATGTAGTTGTAGGTGACAACTTCACCACTCTTATTGACTAGCCTCAATGTGTTTTGAGAATCTTGAGCAACTCCGGCAACACCACTAACATCATCCGGATTGGATTCTTCTTGAGCAACCATTGCTTTCCCATCTCTCTGCTTGAGCTTGGAGTTCAAAGGATTTGGCAATTTCTTCTTAGGAAAGGTCTTGGGAAACCTTGGTTTATCTTCTCTCTTCTCATAAGGGCACTCATTTGAGAAGTGGTTGGTTTCCTCACAATTGTAGCATTTTCTTACTTTCTTCTTTTGGAATCTTCCCTTGAATTTTCCCGCGCTAAACTTCTTGACAAAGAGAGCCATGTCTTCATATGAAGGACCCTCATTGGATTCAATCTCATCACCATCTTCATCATCATCATCATCTTCTTCTTCTTCACTTTGCTCATCTTCACATACATGCTTGGCCTTCAATGCAAGATTGACCTTTGATGATGGGGAACCATGCATGGCAAGATGTTTTGTGGCATTAGCCTTTGACTCTTCAAATAGTTGAAAGGTGGATATGATGTCATCTGTAGTCATTTCCTTGAAGGTATGGTGTTGTCTTATGTCCCACACCATTTTATGGTGATATGGAGCAAGAGCATGAAGCAATTTATCCACAAGGAATCTTTTAGTCATGTTGAATCCATCTTGTGTCTTGTCACACTCACATGACTCAATATCAGCAGTGAGAGTCATGAGGCGCTCATGGAGTTAATTGGGGGTTTCACCTTTCTCCATATAGAAGTTTTGCAATTGCCCCTTGGCAATTTCATATTGAGCACTCCGGAGGGTAGAGGTGCCAGTCCTGGATCGTATAATACTTTCCCATAGTTCCTTGGCACTTGTGATGTGTATGAACGGTCTCCTTTGCTTTTCATCCATACCTCTCCTTATACACATGATTGCAGTGTCACTGAGGTTCTTGTCATATATTTCTCTTGGTGTGGGGTTCTTTGGATCAACCACATGATAGCCATACTCCAGGATCTCTAGCATCTTATCGTTTCCATGTCGAAGATGATCCTGTATAGCAACTCTCCACAAGGCAAAATCGGAAGTGGCACTTAGTAAAGGAGGTTTGCCTTGAAGGTTATATCTTGGTTTCTCAACCTGAGGTCTTGCATAAAGCCAAGGAACACTAGCGTGTTCATTGCTAGAAGGTTGTTGACCAAGTGATGGAGTAGGCACAGTTGGCCTCGAAGCAGCACCACCTGAGAGTGGTGCAAGCACTGTGGACAACATGGCTAATCTCATTTGGACCAAGGCCTCAAGAGAAGCATCATGCTCCTCTTTTTGCTTAGCAAGGGCCCGTTCTAGATCCTTCGACGTAAAGGTCTTGACTTTAGAGGAAGCCTCGCCTTTATCCTTAGGATCTACAACCAGGGGAGTCCCATCCAGGTTCGTCTCGCTCTAGGGAGGTTAAGCCACAAGAATAGAGCACGAGGCTCTGATACCAATTGAAAGGATCGATATGGACCTAGAGGGGGGGTGAATAGGTACAATTACAAATTTTAATTATTACTTAGCAATTTTAGGTAAAAATGCGGAATATGAAGGTGAGCCTAACAATTGCTAGTAAGTACTAAGTACTAAGCAAGTAACACAAGCATATAAGTAAGCAAGCACAATATGATGTAATTAAGTGCAACAAGACAAGTAACCACAAGTAGAGAGTTAGGGTTAGGAATAACCGCAACTCCGGGAGACGAGGATGTATGCCGATGTTCACTTCCTTGGAGGGAAGCTAGTCACCGTTAGAGAGGTGGATGTTACCACGAAGGCACACCAACACCACGAAGGCTCACCCTATTCTCACTTTGAGACAACACCACGAAGGTGTTTCTCAACCACTAGTGGTAGACCTTGGGGTGGTCTCCAAACCCTCACAAACTTTCCGGGGGTAATCACAATAGTTGATTCCTCACCGAATGACTCCTACCGCCTAGGAGTCTCCAACCTCCAAGAGTAACAAGATCCAAGGGGAAAGACTCAAGACTTGCTCAAACTTCGATTTGCTTTGGTCACAAGAAGGGGAGGAAGAAGATCTTTCTTTTGATTGGAACAACTCTTCGAAACTCTCAAGAATCAAGCCGGGATCTGGGATTTAGTGTGTGAGAAAGAGAGGGGAAGCACTGGTGTTCTTGAGGCGTGTTTGTGTGGAGTGTTCACCTTATCTCGAAGGGGTAAGGTGCTATTTATACCATGTCCAGAATCGAGCCGTTTGGACACAAGTTGACCACCCCGGATGATCTGGGACACCACCCGGATGATCTGGACATTGTCCGGATAAATCTGGCAGAAGGCCCGGATGCAGATGATTGCAGCAGAGCTGCGAGCAGCCCGGACAGACCGGAGGTCACCCTGGATGATCCGGACAAGTCCCGGATGATCCGGATGTCTGACAGAACGATCTGGCTACAACATCTGGTTCCTGCGAAAACAGGGCACGGTTATCCGGATGATCCGGAACATTATCCGGACGATCCGGGGAACAGCCCGGATGATTCGGAGGAATGTCCGGATGATCCGGCTTCAGCCACACCGTTCTGTGATGGAGAACACCTATTTTCCGGATGATCTGGTGCAGGGTCCGGCTGATCCGGGTGAAGCCCGGATGATCTGGGTAGCCGTCTGGATGATCCGGATAGGACAAAGTGGTAGGTTTTGGCTAAGGGATATTGCTAGGGATTTTGGCCTATTGTGAAAGAATTGTCTATGAGACAAAATGTGAGCAAGTCTTGAACCTACACTTCGGATCCCCTCTTAATAGTGCGGGATTCCTATTACTCAAGAAATATAAAAAGACCACAATACTTCATCTTTGTTTGCTCCTTTCCTCATTGATAATTTGCTTGAGTAAAATCTCATATGATTTGATCATGATGCTCACTAAAGAAAAACCAGAGGAAAGACGGCCTGTGTATATACTTAGCAAACAAGGTTAGTCCCCTATATGTAGGTTTGTCATCAATATCAAAAATACTCTTTAAGAGCAAGATTGCACTTTCAACATCGACTACATGACACTTCACCATTATTTGGGCCTAGAGGAAGGCATGGGGAAGTAATAAGTAGATGATGGGTTGCTAGAGTGACAGAAGCTTAAACACTAGTTTATGCGTTGCTTTGTTAGGGGTTGATATGGATCCATATGCTTAATGTTGTGGTTAGGTTTACCTTAATACCTTCTTTTGTAGTTGCGGATGCTTGCAATAGGGGTTAATCATAAGTGGGATGCTTGTCCAGGTTAGGGCAGTACCCAAGTACCGGTCCACCCACATATCAAATTATCAAAGTACCGAACGCGAATCATATAAACGTGATGAAAACTAGCTTGACGATAATTCCCAATGTGTCCTCGGGAGCTCCTTCTTCATTATTAGAATTTGTCCAGGCTTATCCTTTGCTACATAAAGGATTGGGCCACCTTGCTGCACTTTATTTACTTTATATGCTTTTTGCTCGTTACTATTTATCTTATCGCAAAACTATCTATCACCTACTATTTCAGTGCTTGCAGAGAAAACCTTACTAAAAACCGCTTATCATTTCCTTCTGCTCCTCGTTGGGTTCGACACTCTTATTTATCGAAAGTACTATGATAGATCCCCTATACTTGTGGGTCATCAAGACTCTTTTCTGGTGCTGTTGTCGGGGAGTGTAGCGCTTTTGGTGAGTGGAACTTGGTAAGGAAACATTTATATATTGTGCTGAAATTTTTTGTTACTTGTCACTATGGAAACTAATCCTTTGCGGGGCTTTTTTGGGGTATGTTCACCCCAACCAGAAGAGCAAAGAGATGCTCCTCAACCTACTGAACTTTATGAAAATATTCACTTTGAGATTCCTCCGAGTATGATAGAAAACAACTAGCTAACCCTTTTGTAGGAGACAAAACATTGCACCCCGACTTACACCTTATCTTTGTGGATGAAGTCTGTGGATTATTTAAGCTTGCAGGTATTCCCGATGATGTTGTTAAAAGGAAGGTCTACCCTTTATCTTTGAAGGGAGATGCAATGACATGGTATAGGCTATGTGATGATACGAGATCTTGGAATTATAAGCGACTGAAGTTGGAATTTCACCAGAAGTTCTACCCTAATTACATATATAATTTCTAGCCTCGCGAAGGAGAAAGCATCGCTCAAGCTTGGGGGAGGCTTAAATCAATGTTATATTCATGCCCCAATCATGAGCTCTCTCGGGAAATGATTATTCAGAATTTTTATGCTCGGCTTTCTCTTGATAATCGCAACCGCTCGATACTTCTGTCTTTGGTTCTATATATTTGAAGACTATTGATTTCAAATGGGACTTATTGGAAAGAATTAAAAGCAACTCTGAAGATTCGGGTTCCGACGATGGTAAGGAGTCAGGTATGACACCTAAGTTCGATTGAGTTAAATCTTTTATGGATACCGATGCTTTCCGTGGATTTAGCTCTAAGTATGGACTTGACTCTGAGATAGTAGCTACTTTTTGCGAAACTTTTGCTACTCACGTTGATCTCCCTAAAGAGAAGTGGTTTAAATATAATCCTCCTGTTGAAGTGAAAGTAGTTGCACCTATTACAGTCGAAGAGAAGACTATTACATATAGTGATCCTATTATACCTACTGCTTATGTTGAAAAACCTCCTTTTCCTGTTAGGATAAAAGATCATGCTAAAGCTTCGACTGTTGTTCGTAAGAGTGATACTAGGACCTATACACCTCCTGAGCAAATTAATGTTGAACCTGGTATTGCTATGATTAAAGATCTTTTGGATGAGGACTTAGATGGGCATGTTATCTCTTTCTTGGGTGAAACCGCTAATATTGCTAGACCCGATACTAAGACACATAGACCTGTTGTAGGCACGCCTGTTATTTCTGTTAAAATAGGAGATCATTGTTATCATGGCTTATGTGATATGGGTGCTAGTGCTAGTGTGATACCTTATGATCTTTATAAAGAAATTATGCACGATATTGCACCTGTTGAATTAGAAGACATTGAGGTTACTATTAAGCTTGCTAATTGGGGCACCATTAAACCTATTGGGATTGTTAGAGATGTTGAAGTCTTGTGTGGGAAGATTAAATACCCTGCTGATTTTCTTGTCCTTGCTTCCCCACAATATGATTTTTGTCCCATTATTTTTGGTAGACCCTTCTTGAATACTGCTAGTGCTAAGATTAATTTTGAAAGGAAGGTCGTCACTGTTGGCATAGATGGTATGTCTCATGAGTTCAATTTTGCTAAGTTTAGTAGACAACCTCGTGAAAGGGAACCACCTAGTAAGGATGAAATTATTGGTCTTGCTTCCATTGCTGTTCCTCCAACTGATCCGTTAGAACAATATTTGTTAGACCATGAAAATGATATGTTTATGAAGGAAAGGGAAGAAATAGATGAAGTGTTCCTTAAACAAGAACCTATGCTGAAACATAACCTTCCCGTTGAAATTCTTGGGGATCCCCCTCCACCCAAGGGTGATCCCATGTTTGAACTCAAACCCTTACCTGATAATCTTAAGTATGCTTATCTTGATGAAAAAGAAGTATATCCTGTTATTATTAGTGCTAACCTTTCAGAGAAAGAAGAAGAAAGATTATTGAAAACTCTAAAGAAGCACAAAGCTGCTATTGGATATACTCTGGATGATCTTAAGGGCATTAGTCCCACATTATGTCAACACAAAATTTCAGTGGAGAAAGATGCCAAACCAGTTAGAGATCCTCAAAGACGATTAAATCCCAAGATGAAGGAAGTGGTAAGAAAGGAGATACTAAAGCTTCTTGAGGCAGGTATTATTTATCCCGTTGCTGATAGTGAATGGGTAAGCCCTATCCATTGTGTCCCTAAAAAGGGAGGTATTACCGTTCTTCCTAATGATAAAGATGAATTGATCTCGCAAAGAATTATTACAGGCTATAGGATGGTAATTGATTTCCGTAAGTTAAATAAAGCTACTAAGAAAGATCATTACCCTTTACCTTTTATTGATCAAATGCTAGAAAGGCTGTCCAAACACACACATTTTTGCTTTCTAGATGGTTATTCTGGCTTCTCTCAAATACTTGTGTCCGCGAAGGATCAATCTAAAACTACTTTTACTTGCCCTTTTAGTACTTTTGCTTATAGACGTATGCCTTTTGGTTTATGTAATGCACCTGCTACCTTTCAACGATGCATGATGGCTATATTTTCTGATTTTTGTGAAAAGATTTGTGAGGTATTCATGGATGATTTCTCCGTCTATGGATCCTCTTTTGATGATTGTTTAAGCAACCTTGATCGAGTTTTGCAGAGATGCGAAGACACTAGTCTCGTCCTGAATTGGGAAAAGTGTCACTTTATGGTTAATGAAGGCATTGTCTTGGGGCACAAGATCTCCAAGAGAGGTATTGAAGTTGATAAAGCCAAAGTTGATGATATTGAAAAGATGCCATGTCCCAAGGACATAAAAGGTATAAGAAGTTTCCTTGGTCATGCGGGCTTTTATAGGAGGTTCATTAAGGACTTCTCTAAAATCTCTAGGCCTCTGACCAATTTATTGCAAAAAGATATTCCTTTTGTCTTTGATGATGATTGTGTAGAAGCATTTGAAACACTTAAGAAAGCTTTGATCACTGCACCTATTGTTCAGCCACCTGATTGGAACTTACCTTTTGAAATTATGTGCGATGCTAGTGATTATGCTGTAGGTGCTCTTTTAGGGCAAAGAGTCGATAAGAAATTGAATGTTATCCAGTATGCTAGTAAGACTCTTGATACTGCCCAGAGAAATTATGCTACTACTGAAAAAGAGTTCTTAGCAGTTGTGTTTGCATGTGATAAGTTTAGACCTTATATTATTGATTCCAAAGTTACTATTCACACTAATCATGCTGCTATTAAATATCTTATGGAAAAGAAAGATGCTAAGCCTAGACTCATCAGATGGGTTCTCTTGCTTCAAGAATTTGATTTGCATATTATTGATAGAAAGGGAGCTGAGAACCCCGTTGCAGACAACTTGTCTAGGTTAGAGAATGTTCTTGATGAACCACTACCTATTAATGATAGCTTTCCTGATGAACAATTAGCGGTTGTCAATGCTTCTCGTACTTCTCCTTGGTATGCTGATTATGCTAATTACATTGTTGCTAAATATATACTGCCTAGTTTCACATACCAGCAAAAGAAAAAGTTCTTTTATGATTTAAGACATTACTTCTGGGATGATCCACACCTTTATAAAGAAGGAGTAGATGGCATTATTAGATGTTGTGTGCCTGAGCATGAACAGGAACAAATCCTACGCAAGTGTCACTCTGAATCCTATGGAGGACACCACACTGGAGATAGAACTGCACACAAGGTACTACAATCTGGTTTTTATTGGCCTACTCTCTTCAAAGATGCTCGTAAGTTTGTCATATCTTGTGATGAATGTCAAAGAATAGGTAACATTAGTAGAAGTCAAGAAATTCCTATGAATTATTCTCTTGTTATTGAACCGTTTGATGTTTGGGGCTTTGATTATATGGGACCTTTTCCTGCCTCCAATGGTTATACATATATTTTAGTTGCTGTTGATTACGTTACTAAGTGGGTAGAAGCTATTCCAACTAGTAGTGCTGATCATAACACTTCTATTAAAATGCTTAAAGAAGTTATTTTTCCGAGGTCCGGAGTCCCTAGATATCTTATGACTGATGGTGGTTCACATTTCATTCATGGTGCTTTCCGTAAGATGCTCGCTAAGTATGATGTTAATCATAGAATAGCATCTCCTTATCATCCGCAGTCTAGTGGTCAGGTAGAGTTGAGCAATAGAGAGCTCAAATTAATTTTGCAAAAGACTGTGAATAGATCTAGAAAGAATTGGTCCAAAAAACTTGATGATGCATTATGGGCCTATAGAACTGCATACAAAAATCCTATGGGTATGTCTCCATATAAGATGGTTTATGGAAAGGCATGTCATTTACCTCTTGAACTTGAACATAAAGCATATTGGGCTATTAAAGAGCTCAATTATGACTTCAAACTTGTTGGTGAGAAAAGGTTATTTGATATTAGCTCACTTGATGAATGGAGAACCCAAGCATATGAGAATGCCAAGCTTTTCAAAGAAAAAGTCAAACGCTGGCATGATAAGAAGATACAAAAGCGTGAGTTT
Source organism: Aegilops speltoides (assembly GCA_021437245.1). Lineage (NCBI taxonomy): Eukaryota > Viridiplantae > Streptophyta > Magnoliopsida > Poales > Poaceae > Aegilops > Aegilops speltoides. The sequence goes on along the minus strand of CM038145.1, from coordinate 281,183,812 downwards.
AACGTAGGAGATTATGTGTTATTATTCAACTCTCGTTTAAGATTTTTTGCAGGAAAACTTCTCTCAAAATGGGAAGGCCCCTACATTATCGAGGAGGTCTATCATTCTGGTGCTATAAAAATCAACAACTTCGAAGGCACAAATCCGAGGGTGGTAAATGGTCAAAGAATTAAACATTATATTTCAGGTAATCCTATCAATGTTGAAACTAATATTATTGAAACCATAACCCCTGAGGAATACATAAGAGACACTTTCCAGAACATTCCAGACTCCGAAAAGGCATAGGTACGTGGTACGGTAGGTAAACCGACTCCAAAACAACTCTAATGGCAATATTTATCAGTTTTGGATTATTTAAGAATTTTAGGAAGAAAGAAGTAGTCCGAAGGGACACTAGGCTCCCACGAGAGAGGAGGCCGCGCCCCCCCTGTAGGGCGCACCCCCTGTCTTGTGGGCACCTCGTGTGCCTCCCGGACTCCGTTTTCTTGTATGTTACGTATTTTGGTCGGTAAAAATTCATTATATATACTCCCGAAGGTTTTGACCACCGTATCACGCAAATATCCTTTGTTTTTGTTTTGAGCTGTTTCAGTTGCACATTTAGAGCACCATGACTTCTCCCTCCTCTAACAACGAAGACAAGGATGCTTGGCTATTGAAGTTAGAGTTGAAAAGAGAGGAACCAGAAGAGATCAACAAGGATGAAGGGATCAAGAAGGCCATGGAGGTTCAAGGTCCGGTGGTGAAAGAAGAAGACATCCCTCAACCTTTACCTAACCTTTTCACTCCAACAGAGATTGAAGCTTTCAAGATGATTGAGTTAGCCCGCATACAGAACAAGTATCTCACACAGGAGAATATTTTGTTGAAGGATCATATTGTTGGGCTCAAGGGCATCATCCGCAAGTTGGAGGAGCTTTTACGCTCGATGTGCGATTATCCACCGTCATCATCACCACCTCCATCACCTCCGAGGAAATAATCACATGGGTATGGGCACTCCCCTTGGCAACTGCCAAGCTTGGGGGAGGTGCCCCGGTATATTATCACCATCACACTCCTATCTTTATCGCTTTATTTAGTTCAATCCTTTCAGTAGTATCTTGATCTAGTAGATTGAAGTTTTGATATCAAGTAGTTTTTGAGTTTTGCATTGTGATCTCTTTATGTAATCAAGTCCGTGTGCTATCTATAATAAAGAGTAGTGTTGAGTCAAGGGCTTTGCTATGTTGCTATGATCTTGAGTAATTAGAAAGAATAAAAGAGTTCATATTGATCTTATGGATAGTGATAACTTCACACATAGAAAGTATGAGGCATAAAAATTGTTGAGAGTTGATGAACGTAGCCTTGGTCATCGTTGCAATTAATAGGAAGTGATAAGGAAAGAGGGGTTCACATATAAATATATTATCTTGGACATATTTTATGATTGTGAAGCACTCATTAAGTATGGCATGCTAAAAGAGTTGATGTTGGACAAGGAAGACAACGTAATGGTTTATGTTTTCCGACATCTCAGTTAAAGTATATTGTCATTGACCTTCCAAACATGTTGAGCTTGCCTTTCCCCCTCATGCTAGCCAAATTCCTTGCACCAAGTAGATTGTGCTTCCAAATATCCTTAAACCCAGTTTTGCCATCAGAGTCCACCATACCTACCTATGGATTGAGTAAGATCCTTCAAGTAAGTTGTCATCGGTGCAAGCAATAAAAAATTGCTCTCTAAATATGCATGACTTATTAGTGCAGAGAAAATAAACTTTGTACGAACTTGTTGTGGAAGTAATAAAAGCGATGGACTGCATAATAAAGGTCCACATACAAGGGGCAATATAAAGTGACGTTCTTTTGCACTAAGACTTTATGCATCAACCCTAAACGCGCATGACAACCTCTGCTTCCCTCTGCGAAGGGCCTATCTTTTACTTTATGTTTTTTACTTTATGCTTGAGTCAAGGTGATCTTCACCTTTCCCCTTTTTCATTTTATCCTTTGGCAAGCTCCTCGTGTTTGAAAGATCATGATATATATATCCAATTGGATGTAAGTTGGCATAGGCTATTATTGTTGACATCACCTAAAGATGAATACATTGGGAGGCAACACAATAAGCCCCTATCTTTCTCAGTGTCCGGCTGAAACTCTATAACCACAAGTATTGCGTGAGTGTTAACAATTATGGGAGACTACGAGATAGTTGAGTATATGAGCTTATTGAAAAACTCTATTATTGACTCTTTTTGATGTTACAATAAATTGCAATTGCTTCAATGACTGAGATTATAGTTTGTTAGTTCCCAATGAAGTTTTGAACCATACTTGACATTGTGAATTGCTTATTACTTGAGCATGGGAAATCATATGAAAAAAATCTATATATGTTGTTGTTATCAGAATGATCATGATGCCCTCATGTCCGTATTTTATTTTTATCGACACCTCTTTATCTAAACATGTGGACATATTTTTCAATTTCGGCTTCCGCTTGAGGACAAGCGAGGTCTAAGCTTGGGGGAGTTGATACGTCCATTTTGCATCATGCTTTTATATAAATATTTATTGCATTATGGGCTGTTATTACACATTATATCTCAATACTTATGGCTATTCTCTCTTATTTTACAAGGTTTACCATGAAGAGGGGAATGTCGGCAAATGGAATTCGGCCGAAAAGGAGCAAACGTTGAAACCTATTTTGCACAACTCCAAAAGTCCTGAAACTCCACGAAACAACTTTTGGATTTAATAAGAATTTATGGGCGAAAGAAATAGGCGGGGCCCACACTGTCCAGAGGCAGGGGCCCCCAGAGGGCGCGACCTCCTATCTCTGGGCCTCTGGTGGGCCTCGGCGTCCATCTTCGCTATATCATCACTTTTACCTGGAAAAATCATGGGCAAGCTTACGGACGAAACTCCGCCACGAGGTGAACGTTGGCGGAATCAATCTAGGGCTCTGGCGGAGCTGTTCTGCCGGGGACACTTCCCTCCGGGAGGGGGAAATCATCACCAACGTCATCACCAACGATCCTCTCATCGAGAGGGGGTCAATCTCCATCAACATCTTCACCAGCACCATCTCCTCTCAAAACCCCAGTTCATCTCTTGTATCCAATCTTGTAGCAAAACCACAAATTGGTACCTGTGGGTTGCTAGTAGTGTTGATTACTCCTTGTAGTTGATGCTATTTGGTTTACTTGGTGGAAGATCATATGTTCAGATCCTTTATGCATACTACTACTCCTCTTATTATGAACATGAATATGCTTTGTGCGTAGTTACGTTTGTTCCTGAGGACATCAGTGAAGTATTGCTATTAGTAGTCATGTGAATTTGGTATTCGTTCGATATTTTGATGAGATGTATGTTGTATTTTCCTCTAGTGGTGTTATGTGAACATCGACTACAGGACACTTCACCATTATTTGGGCCTAGAGGAAGGCATGGGGAAGTAATAAGTATATGATGGGTTGCTAGAGTGACAGAAGCTTAAACCCTAGTTTATGCGTTGCTTCATTAGGGGTTGATATGGATCCATATGCTTAATGCTGTGGTTAAGTTTACCTTAATACCTTCTTTTGTAGTTGCGGATGCTTGCAATAGGGGTTAATCATAAGTGGGATGCTTGTCCAAGTTAGGGCAGTACCCAAGTACCGGTCGACCCACATATCATATTATGAAAGTACCGAACGCGAATCATATGAACGTGATGAAAACTAGCTTGACGATAATTCCCAATGTGTCCTCGGGAGCTCCTTCTTCATTATTAGAATTTGTCCAGGCTTATCCTTTGCTACATAAAGGATTGGGCCACCTTGCTGCACTTTATTTACTTTATTTGCTTTTTGCTCGTTACTATTTATCTTATCACAAAACTATCTATCACCTACTATTTCAGTGCTTGCAGAGAAAACCTTACTGAAAACCGCTTATCATTTCCTTCTGCTCTCGTTGGGTTCGACACTCTTACTTATCGAAAGGACTACGATAGATCCCCTATACTTGTGGCTCATCAAAGAACAACATACACATCATCAAAATATTGAACGGACGCCAACTTCACATGATTACTTATAACAAGACTTCTCCCATGTTCTCAAGAACAAATGGAAATACTCACAAATCATACTCATGTTCAAGATCATAGGAGTATTATATACAATTAAGGATATGAACATACAATATTCCACCAAATAAACCAACTAGCATCAACTATAAGATGTAAACAACACTTCTAGCAACCCATAGGTACCAATCTGAGGTTTTGGGACAAAGATTGAATACAAGAGAAAAAATAGGGTTCGAGATGAGATGGTGCTGGTGAAGATGTTGATGGAGATGAGTCCTCCCACAATGAGAAGATCGTTGGTGATATCGATGGCTTCGGTTTGCCCCTTCCGGAGGAATCGCTCTGCTGGAAAGGAAAAGTGCTCCTACCTGGGTTTTGCCTCGATACGTCGGTGCTTCGTCCTGAAAGTCTTCTTATATTTTTTTCTAAGGAAAATGGCTTCACCTAGTAGAAGGAGGGCACCGGAGGCCTGCTATGGGCCCCATAAAACATTAGGGCACGCACTATTATCTTGTGGACAATAGGTGGGCCCCCTTTAGTAGATCTTCATTCCAGTATTTTTTATATGTTCAATAAAAAATCTTTGTAAAATTTCAGGTCATTTGGACTTCCGTAGAATAGATGTCTCTGTTGTAGCTCCTTTAGGTCCAGAATTCCAGCTGCTGGCAATCTCCCTCTTCATATAAATCTTGCACATTAAGAGCGAGAAGGCATTAGAATTGCACCATAAAGTGAAATAATGATCAAAAGCATTATAAATAACAATAGGAAAACATGATGCAAAATGGTCGTATCATCCCCCAACCACCACTTCGGTTCCTCACTATGACATCCCGTCTGCTCCCGTCTCCACCACTCCCTAGAGAAGCTCCATAGGGGAGATGGCTAACTTTTAGTTTGACCCGGTGCCTTTTCCGATGTCGGGGCTTGAGGTGATTGAAGTTGAAGGTTGTCCTTCTGGGGTTCGTATGATCTCTCCGCACATTCATGTTATTAACAAATATCTTGCCATCATCAAATTTGGGCTAATGACAAAAAGTAATGTTAATTTTATAAATATCAAAGAGATCTTCACTGAATTCCTCCGAGATGTCAAATGTATCAGTTCCGGACGCTTCACTCCTCGCCCTCATAGCCAAGCCTTTGTTAGCACTGATAGTGTATGCGCAGAGAGGAGTTGGTTAATCGTAACCATCATCAGCATGATGACATCTCTATTAGTTTTGGAAAGCAGGATCAAGGATTGTACAAGAACATATTTCATATGAACCATGAGGCTTGGTTGATGCTTGTGGGGTTTCATGCAAATCTTAGTAATATGGCTGATATAACAAATGTTGTTACAAGCTTTGATGGTAAGCTCCTTGTTGGGATAAAGATAAAAGTATTCGCACATCTATTGTTATAAAAGTAAGAGTTGAGAAGCTAAAAAACATTCCTGCTAGGATTGTTTAGTCCAAGTTAGTTGACTTTTTGGGAGAATCTTGTCATGCGCATATGGTCATTTTACAACAAAAACTTTTCAGAGGTGGTCCACCTGATGAGAACCTAGTGCCCCCAAATAGAAACCCCCATCCTCTTCCTATGCATGAGAAATTTCACCCTAACTAGGACAACCATTTGATTGGTCATCTTCCTTTTTCTAATCCAGATGTTGACAAACAAAATGACAATCATTTGGTCAATCAATGCATCTTGAATGTTACTGATGATGAGCTATATGGGGATCATTGGTCTTTACCACCTAAGAAATGCAATCATCTAATTGACCTTGAGCTACATCGAGGATGTTTCTTTCAGAATTGGATGATCTTATGGGTTTAATTAAGGTGGAGGCTATTGCTCATATGCATCCTAACAACATTGGTAGCCTAATTTTATCTCTTAACCTATACACTAGTGCCAGTACTAATGGACCAGTTGGTGTACCTAGAGCCGATGTTCTACTAGACTTAAACCTCTTGGAAATGACTATGGGCCACCAAGCCTTGCAAGTTGTTCAACCAATTTTAAATGATTCATTTGATGGTGTTCATTTTGCTGTTGGGCAGGGACCTACTGTTGTGCCAGATATGGCTCTTGAGAAAAAAATGTCAGTCTCTACTCCCTCAGGGGAGGATTTGGTCAGGGAAATTTTTAATCTACAAATCTTTAAAGAGGAAGGAGGTTGGACCTCTATTAAGTTAAAAGATGTGTTTATCTTTTTTGTTGTACCTTATACATTTGATGCGTCACTTGTCTCTAAAGTTGTGATTAAAGGAAGATCAAGATAACTTGGTCAAGCCTTTCATTTTGAGGCTCTCTGTTGGAACTTCATCCGAAGCTTTAATTGGTTATGATATTGCAAAGGACAATCTTTTTTCCCTCTGCATAGCTTCATTGGAAATAATGTAGTGAATACAAGTTTGCCTACTAAATCCAGCACACTACAATAACAAGACATTGAGAAAATGTCATTAGTTAGTTCTAAACCCGAGATGCATTTGTTAAAGTTTCATCTCTATCCCATTTAAGAACTTGTGGTATCTGTTCTTCCGAAAGGTAAGATCCATATGCTAGTTATTGAAACTACTTCAAGATATGCTAGTAACTCCTCTAGTGATCAAGATCCTCCCTTGGTTTTCTTGAAAAGGGGGAATTCCTCACCCAGAATAATATCTCCTCTAGTGTTTATGGACCTATCATGCAACTAATAGTTTCAGGAGATCAGTTTGATCTTGACTCTTTGGATCTTAAACATACTTATCAGGAAGTAGTGGATATTTGGAAAGGGAATTTTTTTCTTGGCACAAACACTATTAAAGTAACTCAAATGCCTCTTGGTTGGGTTAACCTGATCTCCATGGCCCTATTATCATCTGAAAGATTTGAATGGGCTAAAGGATGTCTAAACTCTCAAATGCAAGGCGTCATTTCACAAGGATCTTTAATCAAAGAATAGTTCTATTTTTATGCCTAATTCATGTTTATCCACTCAAGCCCCTATGTTTAAACTTTAGTTATATGCTTTGGAAATAATTTTGACCTCAGTTTCTCAACTCCATGGTGCAAGAGCCTACCCATTCAGGTATCAAAGCAAGAGGTGGAACATGCCTCTTTCCACTAGTGCTATGCAAATCAAAAGGAAAAGAAAGAATAGAGCACATATTGTGGAGTATGAGGTAATAATAATTTATCGAATACAAAATTTATATAGAAGATTTAGAGTGAAAAGTGATTATGTGAATAGGAACAACATGGCATGAGTGCAGATTCCCTGAAATTGCTGCAATTTTTAAAGAATTTGAATATCACTTTTTGCAAGGTTACCCACCAAGATACTATTGATGCATTGTTGACCTCCTAATGGAAGATGAAGAAGATGAGAGACAAGGAGGGGAACAAGAAGATCCACTCTTCTACATAAGGCCAGGGGTTGCTGATTAGTTCCCAATGATGAAGTTTGTATTAAACCAGTGTTATGCTTATGTACTTATGGCCATCAAGTTCATCTTCTTAAGTATATTTAATCTAGGAAGTTGTTTTTTTTGTTTAGGCTATATTCACTAGATCTTTGCATAGTGGTTTGATCTCACACCCATTGCATTTTTGTCACTTGTCTTCATCAAAGTTAAAGTAATGATCAATGCACAGAGATTGGAAAATTCTCAATTAGAATATTAGAGGTACAAATTATAAGTCAAAGTGGTTGCACCTAAAAATAAAATTGAAGAATCTGGTTGTGCCATTTTTTGTCTCCATGAGACCAAAAGGGAGTGTTTTGATTCTGCATATCTGAGAAAATTTTGTCCTAGAAGATTTAATAGATTCAAATATTTGCCATAGGTGGGGCCTCTAGTAGTTTACTGATTGCTTGAAATGGAATCATATTTGGAGTAATACACATAAAGCTCCCCTTCTTGAAATAATGAATGGGTGCTTCTCTTCTGAAGCCTGGACTTTGAGTTACTTGAATACCTCTATTTATGCTCTTGCAAAACATGTTATTGATCATGTTCCTTGCATAATTCAAGTGGGAAACTCAATACCCCATGTCCAATTTATTTAGGTTTGAGACTTTTTGATTGAACATAGTGACTTTAAGGAAGTGGTTAAAAACATTTGGGAACAAAATAGGCAATTGGGAGAGGATGCCAAGATAATTACAACTAAATTTATAGGGCTGGGAAAAGGGTTAAAGCTCTGATCCAAATTTCAGTCCAACTTGTCTAAGACTATTAAGAACTTCAATACTTCCATTCATTCTTGGGATTTTCTTGAGAAATTTAGAAATCTCAGCACTATGGAATGGAAGAGAGAATCCCAAAGGTCACCTGAATAATCTCTTAGCTTATCAGAACACATAGTGGAACATAAAGCAACAGTTAGATGGGCTAAGTTTGGTGTTGAAAATCAAATACAAAGTTCTTCCATGCTAAAGCTACCACCAAATACGTACATAACCACATTTCCACCCTTCAAGATGAGTTGGTCAGGAACACAGTGATCACCATGCTAAAGCCCGCCATACTGTGGAGAGCATTCAAGGAGAGATTGGTGAAGGAAATATGCCCTAGAGGCAATAATAAAGTTATTATTTATTTCCTTATTTCATGATAAATGTTTATTATTCATGCTAGAATTGTATTAACTAGAAACATAATACATGTGTGAATACATAGACAAACATAGTATCACTAGTATGCCTCTACTTGACTAGCTCATTGATCAAAGATGGTTGTGTTTCCTAGCCATAGACATGAGTTGTCATTTGATTAACGGGATCACATCATTAGGAGAATGATGTGATTGACTTGACCCATTACGTTAGCTTAGCACTTGATCGTTTAGCATGTTGATATTGCATACACTTAGGTTGAATTGATGAGCCTAGCATGTACAGACATGGCCTCGGAACACGGAAGACCGAAAGGTCGAGCATGAGTCGTATAGAAGATACGATCAACATGAAGATGTTCACCGACATTGACTAGTCCGTCTCACGTGTGGTCGGACACGGCCTAGTTGACTCGGATCATGTAATCACTTAGACAACTAGAGGGATGTCTATCTGAGTGGGAGTTCATAAGATGAACTTAATTATCCTGAACATAGTCAAAAGATCTTTGCAAATTATGTCATAAGCTCGTGCTTTAGTTCTACTATTTAGATATGTTCCTAGAGAAAATTCAGTTGAAAGTTGATAGTAGCAATAATGCAGACTAGGTCCATAAACTAAGGATTGTCCTCGTTGCTTCGAAGAAGTCTTATGTCCTTAATGCACCGCTCAGTGTGCTGAACCTTGAACGTCGTCTGTGGATGTTGCGAACATCTGACACACACGTTTTGATAACTACGTGATAATTCAGCTAAACGGTTTAGAGTTGAGGCACCAAAGATGATTTCGAAACGTCGCAGAACATATGAGATATTTCGAGGGCTGAAATTGGGATTTCAGGCTCGTGCCCACGTCAAGAGGTATAAGACCTCCGACGATTTTCTTAGCCTGCAAACTTAGGGAGAAAATCTCAATCGTTGAGCTTGTGCTCAGATTGTCTGAGTATAACAATCACTTGAATCAAGTGGGAGTTGATCTTCTAGATGAGATAGTGATGTTTCTCCAAAGTCATTGCCACCAAGCTGCTAGAGCTTCGTGATGAACTATAACATATCAGGGATAGATATGATGATCCTTGAGATATTCGCGATGTTTGACACCGCAAAAGTAGAAATCAAGAAGGAGCATCAATCGTTGATGGTTGGTGAAACCACTAGTTTCAAGAAGGGCAAGGGCAAGAAGGGATACTTCATGAAACGGCAAATCAGCTGCTGCTCTAGTGAAGAAACCCAAGGTTGAACCCAAACCCGTGACTAAGTGCTACGTAATAAGGGAACAGCCATGAGCGAGAATTACCCTAGATACTTGGTAGAAGAGAAGGTGGCAAGGTCGATAGAAGTATATTGGATATACATTATGTTAATGTGTACTTTACTAGTACTCCTAGTAGCACCAGGGTATTAGATACCGGTTCGGTTGCTAAGTGTTGGTAACTCGAAATAAAAGGCTGCGGAGTAGACGGAGACTAGCTAAAGGTGAGCTGGCGATATGTGTTGGAAGTTTTCCAAGCTTGATGTGATCAAGCATCGCACGCTCCCTCTACCATCGAGATTGGTGTTAAACCTAAATAATTGTTATTTGGTGTTTGCATTGAGCATAGACATGATTGGATTATGTCTATCACAATACGGTTATTCATTTAAGGAGAATAATGGTTACTCTGTTTATTTGAATAATACCTTCAATGGTCTTGCACCTAAAATGAATGGTTTATTGAATCTCGATCGTAGTGATACACATGTTCATGCCAAAAGATATAAGATAGTAATGATAGTACCACCTACTTGTGGCACTGCCATATGAGTCATATTGGTATAAAACGCATGAAGAAGCTCCATGTTGATGGATCTTTGGACTCACTCGTTTTTGAAAAGTTTGAGACATGCGAACCATGTCTATTGGTGTATATGCATGAAGAAACTCCATGAAAATGGACCGTTTGGACTCACTTGATTTTGAATCACTTGAAACATGCAAATCATACCACATGGGCAAGATGACTGAAAGCCTCGTTTTCAGTAAAATGGAACAAGAAAGCAACTTGTTGGAAGTAATACATTTTGATGTGTGCAGTCCAATGAGTCTTTGTGGCACGTGATGGATATCGTTATGTTCTTACTTCACGGATGATTTGAGTAAATACTGAGTATATTTACTTGATGAAACACAAGTCTGAATTATTGAATGGTTCAAGTGATTTCAGAGTGAAGTTGGAGATCATCGTGACAAGAGGATAAAATGTCTATGATATGATCATAGAGATGAGTATCTGAGTTACGAGCTTTGGCATGCATTTAAGATAGTGTGGAAATTGTTTCACAATTAATACCGCCTGGAACACCATAGTGTGATGGTGTGTCCGAACATCATAGTTGCACCCTATTGGATATGGTGCGTACCATGATGTCTCTTATCGAATTACCACTATCGTTCATGGGTTAGGCATTAGAGACAACCACATTCACTTCAAATAGGGCACCACGTAACTCCGTTGAGATGACACCGTATGAATATGGTTTGGAGAAATCTAAGCTGTCGTTTCTTGAAAGTTTGGGGCTGCGACGCTTATGTGAAAAACTTTCAGGTTGATAAGCTCGAACCCAAAGCGGATAAAATGCATCTTCATAGGACACCCAAAACAGTTGGGTATACCTCCTAATTCAGATCCGAAAGCAATAGGGATTGTTTCTTGAATCGGGTCCTTTCTCGAGGAAAAGTTTGTCTCAAAAATTGAGTGGGAGGATGGTGGAAACTTGATGAGGTTATTGAACCATCACTTCAACTAGTGTGTGGTAGGGCACAGGAAGTTGTTCCTGTAGCGTCTACAACAATTGAAGTAGAATCTTATGATAGTGATCATGAAGTTTTGGATCAAGTCACTACCGTACCTCGTAGGGTGACAAGGATGCGTACTACTTTAGAGTGGTACAGTAATCCTGTCTTGAAGGTCATGTTGCTAGACAACAATGAACCTACGAGCTATGGAGAAGCGATGGTGGGCCCATATTCCGACAAATGGTTAGAAGCCATGAAATCCGAGATAGGATCCATGTATCAGAACAAAGCATGGACTTTGGTGGACTTGCCCGATGATCGGCAGGCCATTAAGATAAATGGATCTTTAAGAAGAAGACGGACGTGGACGGTAATGTCACCATCTAAGAAGCTCGACTTGTGGAGAAGAGTTCTTCACAAGTTCAAGGAGTTGACTACGATGAGATTTTCTCATCCGTAGCGATGCTTGAGTCCGTCGGAATCATGTTAGCATTAGCTACATTTATGAAATCTGGCAGATGGATGTCAAAACGAGTTTCCTTACCAGCTTTCGTAAGGAAAGGTTGTATGTGATACAATCAGAAAGGTTTTGTCGATCCTAAGGATGCTAAAAGGTATGCTGGCTCCAGCGATCCTTCCATGGACTAGAGTAAGCATCTCGGAGTTGGAATATACACTTTGATAAGATGATCAAAGATTTTGGGTTTATACAAAGTTTATGAGAAACTTGTATTTCCAAAGAAGTGAGTGGGAGCACTATAGAATTTCTGATGAGTATATGTTGTTGACATATTGTTGATCAGAAATGATGTAGAATTTCTGGAAAGCATATAGGGTTATTTGAAAAGTGTTTTTCAAGGGAAAACCTGGATTAAGCTACTTGAACATTGAGCATCTATGAGGATAGATCAAAAACGCTTAATGGTACTTTCAAATGAGCACATACCTTGACATGATCTTGAAGGTGTTCAAGATGGATCAGTCAAAGGAGTTCTTGCCTGAGTTGTAAGGTATGAAGTTAAGACTTAAAGCTCGACCACGGCAGAATAGAGAGAAAGGACGAAGGTCGTCCCCTATGCTTAGGCATAGGCTCCATAGTATGCTATGCTGTGTACCGCACCTGACGTGTGCCTTGCCACATGTCTGGCAAGAGGGTACAAAGGTGATCAAGGAGTGGATCACCAGATAGCGGTCAAAATTGTCCTTGGAGTAAATAAGGACATGTTTCTTGATTATGGAGGTGATAAAGAGTTCGGCGTAAAGGGTTATGTCGATGCAAGCTTTAACACCTATCCGAATGACTTTGAGTAGCAAACCGGATACGTATAATGGAGCAACCATTTGGAATAGCTCCAAGTGGAGCGTGGAAGCAGCATTTACAATATGACCTAGAGATTTGCGAAGTACATACGGATCTGAATGTTGCAGACCCGTTGACTAAAACGTCTCTCACAAGCAAAACATGATCAAACCCCAGAACTCATTGCAACTTAATCACATGATGATGTGAACTAGTAAACTCTTTGGATGTTGGTCACATGTCGATGTGACCTGTAAGTGTTAATCACATGGCGATGTGAACTAGATTATTGACTCTAGTGCAAGTGGGAGACTATTGGAAATATGCCCTAGAGGCAATAATAAATTAGTTATTATTATATTTCCTTGTTCATGATAATCGTTTATTATCCATGCTATAATTGTATTGATAGGAAACTCAGATACATGTGTGGATACATAAACAACACCATGTCCCTAGTAAACCTCTAGTTGACTAGCTCGTTGATCAATAGATGGTTACGGTTTCCTAACCATGGACATTGGATGTTGTTGATAACGGGATCACATCATTAGGAGAATGATGTGATGGACAAGACCCAATCCTAAGCCTAGCACAAAGATCGTGTAGTTCGTATGCTAAAGCTTTTCTAATGTCAAGTATCATTTCCTTAGACCATGAGATTGTGCAACTCCTGGATACTGTAGGAATGCTTTGGGTGTACCAAACGTCACAACATAACTGGGTGGCTATAAAGGTGCGCTACGGGTATCTCCGAAAGTGTACATTGGGTTGGCACGAATCGAGGCAGGATTTGTCACTCCGTGTGACGGAGAGGTATCTCTGGGCCCACTCGGTAGGACATCATCATAATGTGCACAATGTGACCAAGGGGTTGATCACGGGATGATGTGTTACGGAACGAGTAAAGAGACTTGCCGGTAACGAGATTGAACAAGGTATCGGGATACCGACGATTGAATCTCGGGCAAGTACTATACCGCTAGACAAAGGGAATTGAATACGGGATTGGTTGAATCCTCGACATCGTGGTTCATCCGATGAGATCATCATGGAACATGTGGGAGCCAACATGGGTATCCAGATCCCGTTGTTGGTTATTGACCGGAGAGTTGTCTCGGTCATGTCTACATGTCTCCCGAACCCGTAGGGTCTACACACTTAAGGTTCGATGATGTTAGGGTTATAGGGAAAGTATGTACGCGGTTACCGAATGTTGTTCGGAGTCTCGGATAAGATCCCGGATGTCACGAGGAGTTCCGAAATGGTCCGAAGGTAAAGATTGATATATAGGAAGTATGGTTTTGGCCATCGGAAGTGTTCCGGGCATCACCGTTAGTGTACCAGGACCACCGGAGGGGTCCAGGGGTCCACCGGGAGGGGCCACGGGCCCCGGAGGCATACATGGGCCAAGTGTGAGAAGGGACCAGCCCCTAGGTGGGCTGGGGCGCCTCCCCACCAAGGCCCATGCGCCTAGAGAGAGGAGGGGGCAAACCCTAGGGCAGATGGGCCCTAAAGGCCCATGCTTGGTGCGCCTCCCTCTCCCCCCCCCACTTGGCCGCCACCCCAGATGGGAATTGGGGCTGCCGCCACCCCTAGGGAGGGAACCCTAGGTGGGGGCGCAGCCCTCCCTCTCCCCCTATATATAATGGAGGCAAAGGGGTAGCCCAATGCATGATGTTCTTCTCCTGTTGGCGCAGCCCTACCCCTCTCCCTCCTCGTCTCTCGTAGTGCTTGGCGAAGCCCTACTGGAGTTCCGCGCTCCTCCACCACCACCACGCCGTCGTGCTGCTGCTGGACGGAGTCTTCCCCAACCTCTCCCTCTCTCCTTGCTGGATCAAGGCATGGGAGACGTCACCGGGCTGCATGTGTGTTGAACGCGGAGGTGCCGCGCGTTCGACACTAGGATCATCGGTGATTTGGATCACGACGAGTACGACTCCATCAACCCCGTTCACTTGAACGCTTCCGCTTAGCGATCTACAAGGGTATGTAGATGCACTCTCCTTCCCCTCATTGCTAGATTACTCCATAGATTGATCTTGGTGTTGCGTAGAATTTTTTTGATTTCTGCTACGTTCCCCAACACACGTCTCAGGACCGGAGTGTTTTAGTAGAGCCATCAGGGCCGCGGTGATTCCTCCCAACTTCAGGTTGGCGACTGGAGTCAGTAAGTTCACTGGTGAGTCCAAGGCTGATGCTTGGCTTGAGGATTACCGAGTGGCTGTTCAGATTGGCAGCGGCAATGATGAGGTGGCCATGAAACACCTACCCCTTATGTTGGAGGGCTCGGCCAGAGCATGGCTGAATCAGTTGGCACCTAGCAGCATTTACACTTGGGAAGATCTTGCCCGAGTGTTTGTCAGAACATTTGAAGGAACTTGCAAGCGACCACAGGGTTGACAGAGCTGCAGGTTTGTGTGCAAAAGTCGAATGAGACTCTGAGGGATTACATCTAGAGGTGGATCACACTGCATCACACGGTGGAGAATGTATCTGATCACCAGGCAGTCTGTCCCTTCAAGGAAGGTGTCCAGAACAGAGAGCTAAGTTTGAAATTCGGTCGGACCGGAGACATGACCCCTGAGTCGAATGATGGAGATTGCCACCAAGTATGACAATGGTGAATAAGAGGATCGGCTCCGGAGTGGCAAGTACAAGCCAACCGCTCATGAAACCGGGGGAGGGAACAGAAGCGGAAAGCCGAGCCAGCTGCTCCTGGAGAAGCCTTGGCCGTGACTCAAGGAAAATTTAAAGGAAAGCCCAAAGGGTCTTGGAACCCTAAGAAGGTGAAAGATAAGGAAGGAAATGACGTGATGGATTTACCATGCCACATCCACACGAAGAAAGATGAGGAGGGTAAATTCATTTACCCGAAACATACCACTCGACAGTGTCGGCTCTTGATCCAGCAATTCCAGGGAAAACAATCCAAGGATAAGGAAAAGGAGTAGGACAAAGTTGAGGACAAAGAAGATAGTGATGATGGATACCCCTAGGTCAATTCCACCTTGATGATTTTTGCTGGCAAAAGTCGATCGAAAGTTATCAACCGTGAGGTAAATATGGTTGCTCCGGCAAATCCCAGTTATCTGAAATGGTCTCAGACTGCCATCACATTCGACCAGTCTGATCATCCGACACACATTGCCACCCCTGGGAGGCAAGCTTTGGTGGTTGACCAAGTCATCGAAGGAACTCGACTGACTAAAGTCTTGATGGATGGTGGCGATGCTTTGAACATATTGTATGCGAGAGACCACGAAGGAATGGGCATTCGATGTCGGACTCGATTACCAAACAACATGAGTTTCCATGGATTCATTCCTGGGAAGAAGGTTGAGTCACTCGACCAAATTGCTCTCGATGTGGTTTTCGGTAATTCAAAGCATTACCGCAAAGAAAAGTTGACGTTTGAAGTTGTGGATTTCCAGAGTGCTTATCACGCCATTTTGGGCAGACCAGCTTATGCACGCTTCATGGCTCGACCATGCTATGTGTACCTTAAATTGAAGATGCCTGGTCCCAAAGGTGTGATCACCATTACTGGCAATCGCAAAAAGGCAGAAAAGTGCTTTCAAAAGGGCTCAAAGATCGCTGATGCTCAGATGGCAGTAGTAGAGCTACAGGAATACCAGAAAACTGCATATCCGAGTGATTTGTTGCGAGCCAAGAAGCCCGCTACAGAGTCAGCATTTCAGTCGTCCGGTGAGACAAAGCCGGTTCACATTCACCCGACCGACCCCAGTGCTGCTCCGACTCATATCTCCACATCACTCGACTCCAAATAGGAAGAAGCGCTCATCCATTTCCTCCATGAGAACTGGGACATCTTCGCATGGAAGCCTGCTGACATGCCGGGTGTTCCCAGGGGGCTGGCTGAGCATCGTCTATGAGTCGACCCAAAGGTAAAACCTGTCAAAGAACACCTTCGATGGTCCGCCGTCCAGAAGAGAAAGGCCATTGGCGAGGAGGTTGCTCGGCTCTTAGCAGCGGAGTTTATCCGAGAGATTTACCACTCCGAGTGGCTCGCTAATGTTGTCATGGTCCCCAAGAAGGACAAGTCACTCCGTATGTGCATTGACTTCAAACATATCAATCGGGCCTGCCCGAAAGATCATTTTCCCCTCCCCCGCATCGACCAAATAGTCGACTCAACTACGCGATGTGAGCACCTGTCTTTTCTAGACGCCTATTACGGTTACCATCAGATCCGTCTATATGGACCTGACGAAATTAAAACAGCTTTCATCACTCCATTCGGGTACTTTTGCTATGTCACCATGCCATTTGGCCTTAAAAATGCCGGAGCCACATTCATGAGGATGATTCAGAAGTGTTTTCTCACTCAAATCAGTCGGAATGTGGAAGCGTACATGGATGATATTGTGGTCAAATCACGAAAGGGTTCCAACCTGTTGACTGACCTCGCTGAAACATTTGCCAATCTCAGGAGGTACGATATCAAGCTTAATCCATCAAAGTGCACATTCGGAGTTCCTGGCGGAAAGTTACTCGGTTTTCTCGTTTCCGAACGAGGAATCGATGCCAACCCAGAAAAACTTGGTACTATACTCCGAATGAAAGCATACGTGCGTGTGCATGATGTCGAAGCTTCTTGGATGCTTGGCGCTTTAAGTCGATTCATCTCCCATCCGGTGAAAAGGCATTGCCTCTTCTTGATGATGAAGAAGTCGACAAGTTCGAGTGGACTCGAAGTCGATGCAGCGTTTGCGAGCTAAAAGCTCGCTCTCCACCAACCGGTGCTTGCTGCCCTAATCGATAAAGAGCCTTTGTTGCTTTACATTGCAGCCACAGGACAAGTCGTCAGTACAGTACTTACGGTCGAGCGGGAAGAAGAAGGAAAAGCCTTCAAAGTTCAGCGCCTAGTATATTATCTTTCTGAAGTATTGAACCCATCAAAGCAAAGATATCCTCATTATCGAAGCTTGTATATGGGATTTATATGACCACGAAGAAGGTTGCTCATTACTTCTCGACCATTCCATTACGATTCGTCGTGACGCCCCATTGTCACTGATTTTGCACAACAGAGATGCAATCTGGTCGAGTGGCGAAATGGGCGATTGAACTCCTTCCTTGATACCAAGTTTGAGGCAAAGAAAGCCATCAAGTCCCAAGCGAGCAGATTTCATCGCGAGTGGATTGAGCAGCGAGCTACCGACTCAAGTTCACTCGAACCTTTGGACCATGTTCTTTGATGGTTCTAAGATCTGAATGGTTCGATCTTTGGGGTAGTGTTGGTTTCCCGAGGAGATAAGCTCGGATATGTGCTCCAGATCCACTTTGATTCCTCCAACAATGAAGCAGAATACGAGGCACTTCTGTATGGGTTGCGTATGGCTGTTTCAGTCGGCGTCCGTCGCCTCATGGTCTATGGTGACTCAGATTTGGTGGTTAACCAGGTGACGAAGGAGTGGGATGTCAGAAGCCCAGCCATGACTGGTTACTGCAATGCAGTGAGAAAGCTAGAGAAGAAATTCGAGAGGTTAGAGCTCCATCATATACCCCGACTGAAAAATAAAGCGGCTGATGATTTGGCAAAGATAGGTTCCAAAAGAGAAGCCATTCCCAGTAATGTGTTTTTGGAACACATCCATACTCCATCAGTTCAAGAGGATCCTTTCACCGAAGAAGCTCCACAGCCAAAAAGTGTCACAGATCCGACTGAAGTTGAAGTTCCAGCTGTGGTCGACCTGATCATGGAAGTCTTGATCATCACTCCCGACTGGACAGAGCCGTACATCGCGTATATCCTAAGGAAAGAACTTCCAGAGGATGAAGAAGAGGCTCGACAAATCGTCCATCGATCCAAAGCCTTTACCGTGATAAAGGGACAGTTGTACCGAGAAATCGCGATTGGAGTCGGTCCGAAATGTATAACACCAGAAGAAGGTCGGATAATCCTTGACGATATCCACTCGGGGACCTATGGTCACCATGCGTCCTCTCAGACCATTGTGGCTAAAGCATACCGAGCGGGATTTTACTGGCCAAGAGCAAATGAAATGGCAAAGGAAATAGTCGACAAGTGTGAGGGATGTCAATTTTATTCCAATATGTCACACAAGCCCGCCTCAGCCCTGAAGACCATTCCACTCTTTGGCCCTTATTTGTGTGGGGATTGGATATGGTTGGACCACTGAGAACTGGCAGGAGCGGCTTCACCCATGTACTAGTGGCAGTCGACAAGTTCACTAAGTGGATTGAAGCTAAACCTATCAAGAATCTTGATGTCGGCACTGCTGTCAGCTTCATCAGAGAGTTGATATTCAAATATGGAGTTCCACATAGCATCATCACTGATAATGGGTCAAACTTCGATTCCGATGAATTCAGATACTTTTGTGCCTCTCAAGGCACACGAGTCGACTACGCTTCAGTCGCTCACCCCCAGTCGAATGGTCAAGCGGAATGAGCAAATGGTCTAATTCTCAAAGGACTGAAACCCCGGTTGATGTGTGATCTTAAGCATGCAGCAGGAGCGTGGGTCGACAAACTTCCTTCAGTTCTTTGGGGATTGAGGACCACTCCTAACCGGTCGACCGGGCGAACTCCATTCTTTTTGGTTTATGGAGCTGAAGCAGTCCTGCCGAGTGACCTGCTTCACAATGCACCCCGAGTCGAACTCTACACTGAAGATGAAACAGAACAAGCCCGGCAAGACGCAGTCGACCTTCTAGAAGAATAAAGAGAGATAGCCATGGTCCGATTGACTATCTATCAGTAGGACTTGCATCGATTCCATGCCAGAAACGTGAAGGGTCAAGCCTTCCAAGAAGGAGATTTGGTTCTCCGAGTGGATCAGTAGAAGCCACACAAGCTTGCTCCTACTTGGGAAGGTCCCTTCATCGTCACCAAAATCCTCCACAATGGAGCGTACCGTCTTTACAATGTCGGTCACCAGATTGACGAGCCTCGAGCTTGGAATGCGGAGCTGCTCCGCCCCTTTTATACTTAAGTACTCACTCGGATGAGATGTAATAAAAGTACTTCTGTAGTTTGTTTATCAAAGACAAGATTGTTATAATTTTCCCAGTGATTGTTGTTTCTTTGTTTACATGAGAAATCCCCAGTGGGTGGCTTAGCTGCGAATCCGTTTCGCCTAAGTTTGTAAAAACAATCCCTGCCGAGTGGTGATCCAGCCTCACACTCGGGGGCTTAGCTGCGAATCCGTTTCGCCTAAGTACTTGAAAATCCTACTGAGTGGCGAGCCAGTCTCCCACTCGGGGGCTTAGCTGCAGTCCAGTACTCGCCTAAGTGTCTGAAATCCTACTGAGTGGTGTGCCAGGCTCCCACTCGGAGGCTTAGCTGCAGTCCAGTACTCACCCAAGTGTTTGAAATCCTACCGAGTGGTGAGCCAGCCTCCCACTCAGAGGCTTAGCTGCAGTCTAAGTACTCGCCTAAGTATTTAATACAATGTGCGCTCTACAAGGAGGACGAGGTGCAGGTCGACTACTACCTTCTCCTTCCGAGCTACGCCACAAATACAATGTGCGCTCTGCAAGGAGGACGAGGTGCAGGTCGACTGCTACCTTCTCCTTTAGAGCTACACCACAAATACAACATGCGCTCTGCAAGGACGACAAGGTGCAGGTCGACTGCTACCTTCTCCTTCGGAGCTACGCCACAAAGAATCCTACCGAGTGGAGAGCAAACCTCCCACTCGGGGGCTTAGCTGCAGTCCAGTACTCTCCTAAGTATCTGAAAATCCTACCGAGTGGAGAGCGAACCTCCCACTCGGGGGCTTAGCTGCAGTCCAGTGCTCGCCTAAGTATCTAAAAATCCTACCGAGTGGAGAGCAAACCTCCCACTCGGGGGCTTAGCTGCAGTCCAATACTCGCCTAAGTATTTGAAAATCCCACCGAGTGGAGAGCAATCCTCCCACTCGGGGGCTTAGCTGCAGCCCAGTGCTCGCCTAAGTAGTTAATCTATTCCGCTCTGCAAGGATGACGAGGTGCAGGTTGACTGCTACCTTCTCCTTCTGAGCTACGCCACAAATACAATGTGCACTCCATAGGGACGCAGGTCGACTACCATCTGTGCTCCATCCCTACCTGAAAAAAACGGTGAAGTGCAGGTCAACTGGATTCTCTACCTCAGAGCTGCATCTCAAACGTTGAAGTGTATTCCGAGTGAAAGACAAAGTTCGTTCGAAGGCGAGCGCAAGTATATTTAATGATAAGCAAAGTTCAGATAACAGATTCAGAAGTGCTCAGGCGTCAAGTGTCGTGGTTCTAAGTCTGACAGTAGAATGGGGGGTAGGTATGGAGAGGCAAAATCTTAGCTATGGAGCAGTTGTGAAGACAAGGGATGTACGAGTTCAGGCCCTTCTCGGAGGAAGTAACAGCCCTACGTCTCGGAGCCCAGAGGCGGTCGACTGGATTATGTGTGAATAGATTACAGGGGTGCGAACCCTTTACACTGAGGAGGGGGGTGGCTTATATAGTGTCGCGCTGACCCTCCCCGCCTCGATTATGTAGGGTTTAAAGTACATTAAGGCTAGGCGTTACTGGTAACGCCTTACATAAAGTGTCCTAAATGCCATAAAGACTACTTAATTACAGACCGTTTGGATGCAGAGTGGCTCTTGATCTCCTGGTGGTCGAGTGAGTCTTCATGGTTGAGTCCTTCGAGACCGTCGAGTGAAGTCTCTCTTAGTCGACTGGAAGGCAGTTTCTTCTGAGGGTGTCCTTGGGAAGGGTACTTTAGACAAGCCTATGACCCTACCCTAGGTACATGACTTCATCATTAGCCCCCGAATGGATCGAGGTTTGCGTGAGGAAGGAGTTGATAATATTTTTGCGACCTGTTTTTGTGTTTCGAACATGTCCCATCTTGGACCAATAATCTTTTTGTTGATGCAGCAACTTTTGTTTCAGTCGCCTTGATCCATTCCTTTCTTATGTCGAGTGAACTTTTGAACTTAGTAAACTTCCGAGCAATGGATCACAGGAAATCTTCCGTCTGACAGATTGATCTGCTGTTAGCGGATTTTGTGGGATCCGAATTTGGGAAGCACGCGAAGCGGGGCAGACCGCGGCGCTCGGATGGGATAGGGCGTAAACGCCTCGATTTCCGTGCCGCCTTTTTCGCCACATATCGCGTGCACGCGACTGTTTCGGGATATGATAGGATCGTCTGGGCCCACTCGGAAGCGTCCTTATAAAAGGCGCCAGGCGAGGGTTTTTGAATAGTATCCCCCCATTCCTCCTTCTGCCCTCTCCATCTCCGCCCGCCGTGCCTGCTCTCGCCCCCGCCCATCCACTCCCTGTGCACTTCGTTGGCGACAATGGTGAAGGAGAAGACGGCGGCTTTGGAGCGCGCGAAGAAGGCGACGGCGACGGGGAAGGCGAAAGGGAGAGCGTCCAGTCGGGGCGGATCTTCGTCAAGGTCCCGCCTGCCGCAAGGCTGGGTCCAAGGGGATATGATCCGCTCGACCATCACCGAGACGGATCTCAATGAGATGGCCAATGAGGGCTTGATTCCTCACGGGGCGGCGAGGCTCCCGGGGAACGAGTGGCAACCGCAGCCGCAGGAGGGTGAGTGCGTTCTTCTAGCTACTCACGTCGACCGTGGGTTCTCCCTGCCTCCGAGTGTTTTCTTCCGTGGGTTCTTGAATTTCTTTGGGGTGCAACTCCACCATTTCAATCTGAATTCCATCGCCTACCTTGCTGCCTTCGTGTCCATGTGCGAGAACTTCCTGGGTTGTCGACCGCACTGGGGTCTCTTTAAGCACATATTCACCTGTCGCTCATAGACAATGAAAAAGGCGAGTCCGGATGACGAAGGTTATTCAGATGTGCGGGGGTCTTGGGATTCAGACGAGGAGCAAGAGTACTTTTCCGGCCATGACCCTTCCTGAGTCGGTCAAAGGATGGCAGTCGACTTGGTTCTACTACCAAGACGAGTCGACGCCGGGGCAGTCGACTGGTCTCCCTCCGTTTTCTATGGACCGAGTGAACAAGCCCTCTTCTCTGAAGGTGCTCCCTGAGGAGAAAGCCCAAGTAAGAATGTTTATGGAGCATGTAGTCCAGCTAGTTCGGGAAGGAGTGATGGGTATGGACCTTCTGGAGGTCTTTCTTAGGCGGCGCATCCAACCACTTCAGTACCGAGGCCACCCGATGTGGCTGTACTGTGGAACCGAGGATGAAACTCGGGTCCATCCAGAAGCAGTCGACGACGCCACACTGAAGAGGTGGATGGCCACGATCACAGGGAATAAGGACAACCCTCAAGGAGCCAGGAGGATTCCACCACTCGACCATTCCTACACTCCAGACACGGTACGCCCACTTTATCCTCAATTGTAATCTTGCTATACTCATTCTGCTTTTGCTGCAAACTGGTCGATTGATCTTTGCTTTGTTATCCGTCAGGCCACCACTGAACTATACTCGATGCCCAATGGAGCACGACACCGGCGAGGAGGAGGAAGGAAGTGGGGCGAAAGCCAAGAGGAGTGGGATTAGGATGCTGCTGATGATGATGAAGGTGATGACTCTGGTGAGGAGGAAGAAGAGGAGGAGGAGGAGAAAGTTGCACCACCTCGCTCGGAAAGACGCTCGAAGCTCGTTCATGACCCTGCGACCGAGCGTGGTAAGGGGGTCGCGACTGTCGCTCAGTCGACCAAGCGCCATCGAACCACTTCTCTGGTGCCGATTGAGAAAGCTTCGAAGCAATCCAGAGTGGCGCCGGCGAAGCCGGCGAAGGTCTTGCCGAAGATGAAGATGGTGATCCCCACTATCTCAGGGTAATGATGCTACTTGATTTTTTCTGTTCTACATGAACTTATTTTTGGTCGACTCATGAATCAACCGACTGACTTCTGGTACTGCAACGCTGCTACTTCTGATACCTCGGCCAGGGCTAAAGATCATGAGATGGAAGACGCTGCCATTTCAAAACCTGGTCTGACTTTCATGATTCTGTCTTCAGTCGATTGGCTCTTTGTCTCTAATTTTGATTCTTTTCTGTAGCCCCGTCTAATGTCATTATTACCCTTCCTGACGACGACGATGAGGAACCACTGAGGCACAGGAGGAGCAGGAAAGCGTCTGCTGGCAAGGCGACTCAAGACGTGTCAGCACCCGAGACACTGGTTGCGGAGGGAGAGAACATCACTCGGCCTACCGTATCTTTTACGGTGCCGTTGACGAGTGCTCGCCCCTCATCGTCGAGTGCTGCACAACCGTCACTTTTCTCGACCCACTTCGTCCCAGAGGACCAAGCCAATGCTGCGAAAGAAGCAATACACCAGGCGGGAGTCATGATGGAGCAAGTGAAGGCCATCCGAGAAGCTAGCGGGCTGCCTATGGCGCTTGATTCAGCTCTTGAGTAACGTTCAGGTCAGTCGGTCACCGCCTGTTCTGTTAGGATATAATATCTAAAAATTCTTCTTTCTGAAATTCGTAGTGATTGTCCTACACCCACTGGGTGTGTTGATTGGAATTCTAGTTTAGTGGGGGCACGCTGAGTGCACCCACTGGGTGTAGTCCCCAAGGCTATATTGGACTGCTGGCAGTCGACCATAGTCTTTATAGTTTAAGTTTTTCCTTCATTCGACTAGGTCGAATGGATTTCGAACCGGTGGGGGCACGCCGAGAGCACCCACTGGGTGTAATCCCGAGGCGTGGTCGATTCTTGGGATGGACTACGATCGAAGAACATCCCGTTTTTGTTTGTGTTGGTCGTGGTCGACTCGACTTGATAGAACTAGTGGGGCACGCTGAGTGCACCCACCGGTGTAGTCACCGAGACTATGGTCGAATGTTTGCATTCGGCCGTAGTCTTAGAAACGTATGATTTTTCCTTAGTCACTCGGAAGTGAATTGTCTTTGACAACTGTCGATTGGTTCTTCATAGAAATCCTGCGACCTTGCGGCTCGTTACACTGAGTTGGAGAACAAACACATCCAACTCGAGCTTGATCTGAAGCTGGTCCAGGAGAATTTAGCGAAGGCGAAGGAGGAAGCCAAAGGTATGTTTGGTGAGGCTTTCGATTTAACGCCTTTGCCCTCATTTGTTTCAAAGTCGACCTTGTTGTAACTGCGAGGCAAAGTGAAGGGTGCTCAAGAAGAAAGACCTTGAGTTGGTGAGATGCGAAAACAGCTTTAGAAGACCAAGCTCGCATGACGAGAAGTTGGCCGGTCACCAAGCTTGAAGAAGAAAACACCAATCTGAAAGCTGCTCTTGATGCTGCCAACAAAGAGGTCAGTCGACTGAAAAGAGATAAGATTGCCCTGAGTGACAAGGCCAGTGAGTTGGCGGGGAAGAAGAACGATCTGGAGGCCTATCTGGGTGGACTCGCCAAGAAGCTATTCCTCATGCTCAAAGGTAATCTTTTGCACTAAACAGGTATTTCAACTGTGATCTTTCCATTCGACTGTTGCCTTGACTCGGTGGTTGTGCTTGCAGAATTTTGTCAGAACTTTGAAGAGGAAACTGGCCGACTGGAAGTAAACTTGGACCCCATCAACTCTCCTGTGAAGGATGAAGCTGCCATGAACGTGCTCCGGCTCGAATCTCGTGTCGCTGCCGTCGTCGACTATCTCGCAAGGCTGAAGGTCGCCACTTCTCGCATTGACGCCACACTCTGGCCCAGAGAGATGCTCCAGAATGACCTTGAGTCTTTGATGACTCGACTGAACACGGTCCCAAGTCAAGTGCAGGAGTGGAAGAAGTCTTCTGCCAGGTGTGGCGCAGATGTTGCTCTATCTCTGGCCCGAGTCCATTGCAAGGATGCACGAGAAGATAAGTTGGCGGCCCTTCGGGTGGCTAACACCAAGAAGCATGATTTCCGGTCTTTCATGGAGACCTTCATCGCCGCTGCCACTCGGATTGCTGATGGAATCGACCTTGACAAGTTTGTTGCACCTTCCAGCCCTCCACAGGAGGGGTAAAAAACTTCTTGAGCTCGACACTTTAAATTTGCCTCGGTATGCCGAGTGAATTTTGTAACTGACAAACCTTAACAGGCTTAGCGCCTGAGTACTTTCGGTTCTGTTAGGTGTTATCCGAATTTGGATTCGACGTTTTAAATATACTTGCATTTGGTTTGAGGTATCTTTTGCAGGTTAAAGCGAGGTGCTTATTGCAATCGACTTGTTCCCCAATTCACTTAGGCAGGCACTGGGCTGCAGCTAAGCCTCTGAGTGGGAGGTCTGCTCTCCACTCGGTAGGATTTTCAAAACTTAGGCGAGCACTGGGCTGCAGCTAAGCCCCCGAGTGGGAGGTCTGCTCTCCACTCGGTAGGATTTTCAAAACTTAGGCGAGCACTGGGCTGCAGCTAAGCCCCCGAGTGGGAGGTCTACTCTCCACTCGGTAGGATTTTCAAAACTTAGGCGGGCACTGGGCTGCAGCTAAGCCCCCGAGTGGGAGGTCTGCTCTCCACTCGGTAGGATTTTCAAAACTTAGGCGAGCACTGGGCTGCAGCTAAGCCCTCGAGTGGGATGTCTGCTCTCCACTTGGTAGGATTTTCAAAACTTAGGCGAGCACTGGGCTGCAGCTAAGCCCCCAAGTGGGAGGTCTGCTCTCCACTCGGTAGGATTTTCAAAACTTAGGCGAGCACTGGGCTGCAGCTAAGCCCCTCGAGTGGGAGGTCTGCTCTCCACTCGGTAGGATTTTTACGGCGCCTTTCTTATGGAGAACGCATTACACTTGTGGCGTAGCTCGGAGGAGAGGGTAACAGTCGACTTGCACCTCGTCCTCCTTGCGGAGCGCACATTGTACTTGTGACGTAGCTCAGAGGAAAGGGTAGCAGTTGACCTGCACTTCGTCCTCCTTGCGAGCGCACATTGTACTTGTGGCGAGCTTCGGAGAGAGGGTAGCGATCGACCTGCACCTCGTCCTCCTTGCGGCGACGTTGTACTTGTGGCGGCTTCGGAGGAGAGGGTAGCAGTCGACCTGCACCTCGCCCTCCTTGCGAAGCGCACATTGTACTTGTGACGTAACTCGGAGGAAAGGGTAGCAGTCGACCTACACTTCGTCCTCCTTGCGAGCGCACATTGTACTTGTGGCGAGCTCGGAGGAGAGGGTAGCATCGACCTGCACCTAAATCCTTGTTCTTGGCGACGTTGAATTTGAACTTAGGCGAGTACTTAGGCTGCAGCTAAGCCCCGAGTGGGAGGCGGCTCACCACTCGGTAGGATTTTATTGAAACTTAGGCGAGTACTTGGACTGCAGCTAAGCCCCCGAGTGGGACACCTGCTCGCCACTCGGTAGGATTTTATTGAAACTTAGGCGAGTACTTGGACTCTGCTAAGCCCCGAGTGGGAGGCGGCTCGCCACTCGGTAGGATTTTATTGAAACTTAGGCGAGTACGGACTGCAGCTAAGCCCCGAGTGGGAGGCGGCTCGCCACTCGGTAGGATTTTATTGAAACTTAGGCGAAATGGATTAGCAGCTAAGCCCCAGTGGGAGGCCGGCTCTCCACTCGGTAAGGATTTTTTTTTACAAACTTAGGCTAAACAGATTCGCAGCTAAGCCACCCACTGAGGGGGAATTTTACTGAACAAATAAAAGTGACAAAAATCATTGGGAAAATTATGACACTATTATCTTGCGAAACATGAACTACATAAGTACTTTTATTACAACTCATCCGAGGGAATACTTAAGTGTAAAAGGGGCGGAGCAACTCCGCGTTCCAAGCTCGAGGCTCGTCGATGTTGTGCTCGACGTTGTAGAGACGGTACGCCCCGTTGTGAAGAACCTTGGTGACGACGAAGGGTCCTTCCCAAGAAGGAGCAAGCTTGTGCGGTTTCTGCTGATCCATTCGGAGAACCAAATCCCCTTCCTGGAAGGCTCGACTCTTCACGTTTTTGGCGTGGAAGCGACGCAAGTCTTGTTGGTAGATGGTCGATCGGATCAAAGCCATCTCCCTTTCTTCCTCTAAAAGGTCGACTGCATCCTTCCGCGCTTGTTCTGCTTCAGCTTCGGTGTAGAGCTCGACTCGAGGAGCATTGTGGAGCAGATCACTCGGCAAGACCGCTTCAGCTCCATAGACCAAGAAGAATGGAGTTCTTCCAGTCGACCGGTTAGGCGTGGTCCTTAGACCCCACAACACTGAGGAAAGTTCATTGACCCATGCTCCAGCCGCATGCTTGAGGTCACGCCTCAGTCGGGGTTTCAACCCTTTGAGGATCAAGCCATTGCCCCGCTCCGCTTGTCCATTCAACTGGGGATGGGTGACTGAAGCATAGTCGACTCGTGTGCCTTGAGATGTGCGACGCATACAATTCCTCGAATCGAAGTTTGATCCATTGTCGATGATGATCTTTGTGTGGGACTCCATATCTGAATATCGGTTCTCGATGAAGCCGACAGCTGTATCGACGTCAAGGTTCTTGATGGGTTTAGCCTCAATCCACTTGGTGAACTTGTCGATCGCTACCAAGACATGCACGAAACCGCAAATCCTGTTCTCAAGGGACCAACCATATCCAATCCCCATACTGCGAAGGGCCAGACGAGTGGTATGGTCTTCAGAGCTGATGCAGGCTTGTGTGAAATGTTGGAATAAAATTGACATCCCTCTCACTTGTTGACTATCTCCTTTGCCATTTCATTCGCCCTTGGCCAGTAAAATCCGGCTCGGTATGCTTTGGCCATGATGGTCCGAGAGGACGCATGATGGCCACAGGTCCCCGAGTGGATATCATCAAGGATTATTCGACCTTCTTCTAGCGTTATGCACTTCTGACCAACTCCAGTCGCGCTCTCTCTGTATAGCTGCCCTTTGATCACAGTAAAGGCTTTGGATCGGTGGACGATCTGTCGAGCCTCTTCCTTGTCATCCGGGAGCTCTTTTCTCAGGATATACGCGATATATGGAACTGTCCAATCGGGAGTGATCACTAAAGCCTCCATGACCAAGTCGACCACTGCTGGAACTTCAACCTCAGTCGGATCTGTGGCACTCTTGGGCTGCGGAGCTTCTTGATAAAAGGATCTTCTTTGGTGATGGAGTATGGATATGCTCCAAGAACACACATTGGGATGGCTTCTCTCTTGGAACCTATCTTTGCCAAATCATCACCGCTTGGTTTTTAGTCGGGTATATGATGGAGCTCTAACCCTCAAATTTCTTTTCAAGCTTCCTCATTTGCACATAAATATCCAAATCATGGCTGGGCTTCTTACGCCCCACTCCTTCATCACTTGGTTGACCACCAAATCTGAGTCGCCATAAACCATAAGGCGACGGACGCCGAGTGAAATGGCCATGCGCAATCCATACAAAAGGGCCTCGTATTCTTCCTCATTGTTGGAGGAATCAAAGTGAATCTGGAGCACATATCTGAGCTGATCTCCTCTGGGGGAAACCAAGACTACCCCAACACCGGAACCATTTAACATCTTAGAGCCATCAAAGAACATGGTCCAATGCTCCGAGTGAAATTGAGTCGGTTGCTGCTGTTCAATCCACTCGGCAAGGAAATCTGCTATTGCTTGGGACTTAATGGCTTTCTTTGCCTCAAACTTGATATCAAGGGGAAGGAGTTCAATCGCCCATTTCGCCACTCGACCAGTTGCATCTCTGTTGTGCGAGAATCTCTCGAAAGTGGAGCGTCACGACGATCGTAATGGAATGATCGGAGAAATAATGAGCAACCTTCTTCGTGGTCATGTAGATACCATACACAAGCTTCGATAATGAGGATATCTTTGCTTTGATGGAGTCAAAACTTCGCGAGATAGTACCTTTGGTATTTGGACTTTGAAGGCTTTCTCTTCTTCTTCCCGTTCGACCGTAAGTATTGTACTGATGACTTGTCCTGTGGCTGCAATATAAAGCAACAGAGGCTCTTTGCTGATCGGAGCAACAAGCACCGGCTGGGTGGAGAGCAGAGCCTTTAGCTTGGCAAACGGTGCATCAGCTTCTGGAGTCCACTCGGACTTGTCTGCCTTCTTCATCAGTCGGTAAAGAGGCAACGCCTTTTTACCGAGTCGAGAAATGAATCGACTTAACACGGCCAAACATCCAAGAAGCTTCGGACGCCGTGCACACGCATGTATGCGTTTCATTCGGAGTATAGTGCCAACTTTTTTCTGGGTTAGCATCAATTCCTCGTTCGGAAACAAGAAAACCGAGTAACTTTCCACCAGGAACTCCGAATGTGCACTTTGATGGATTGAGCTACCTCCTGAATGTTTCAGTGAGGTCAGTCAACAGGCCGGAACCCTTTCGTGACTTGACCACAATATCATCCATGTACGCTTCAATGTTCCGACTGTTTTGAGTGAGTAAACACTTCTGAATCATCCGCATGAACGTGGCTCCGGCATTCTTGAGGCTGAATGGCATGGTGACATAGCAGAAGCACCTGAATGGAGTGATGAAAGCTATTTTGATCTCATCGGGTCCGTACAGACGGATCTGATGGTACCCGGAATATGCGTCTAGAAAAGACAATCTCTCACATCCCGCGATCGACTCGACAATTTGATCGATGCGAGGAAGAGGAAAATGATCTTTCGGGCAGGCCCGATTGATGTGTTTGAAATCAATGCACATGCGGAGTGACTTGTCCTTCTTGGGAACCATGACGACATTGGCGAGCCACTTGGAGTGGTATATCTCTCGGATAAACTCTGCCGCCAATAGTCGAGCCACCTCCTCGCCAATGGCCTTTCTCTTCTGGACGGCGGACCGTCGAAGATGTTCTTTGACTGGTTTTGCTGCTGAATCGACTCTAAGGTGATGCTCAGCCAGCCCCTGAACACCGGCATGTCGTGAGCTTCCATGCAAAGATGTCCGAGTTCTCACGGAGGAACTGGGTGAGCGCTTCTTCCTATTTAGGGTCGAGTGTTGTGGAAATATGGGTCGGAGCCGCATTGGGGTCGGTCGGGTGAACGTGAACAGGCTTCGTCTCACCGGACGACTGAAATGCCGATTCTGTGGCAGGCTTCCTGGCCCGCAACAAATCACTCGGATCTGCATTTTTCTTGTACCCCTCCAGCTCGACCATTGTTATCTGGGAATCAGCAATTTTCGAGCCTTTCTGGAAACACTCTTCTGCCTTCTTCCGATTACCAGTGATAGTGATCATGCCTTTAGGGCCGGGCATCTTCAGTTTGAGGTACACATAACATGGTCGAGCCATGGACCGTGCGTAAGCTGGTCTCCCCAAAATAGTGTGGTAAGCGCTCTGAAAATCCACGACTTCAAATGTCAGCTTCTCTTTGCGGAAATGCTTCGAGTCGCCGAACACCACGTCCAGAGCTATTTGGCCGAGTGACTCAGCCTTCTTTCGGTATAACTCCATGAAAACTCATGTTCTTTGGTGCTCAATCGGGACATCGAATGCCCATTCCTTTCGGCGTCTCCGCATATAATATGTTCGATCCACTAGCACCATCCATTAGCACCTTCGTCGATCGAGTGCCTTCGACGGCCGGGTCGACCACCAAAGCTTGCTCTCTGGGGTGGCTATATGAGTTGGGTGATCGACCGGTCGAATGTAATAGGAGTTTGGGACCATCTCGGATAATCTGGCGTCGGCGGGGCGTATATTCACCTCACGGTTGATAACCTTCAGTCGGCTCTTGCTTTCCACATCCGCAAAGATTATTAGAGTGGAGTTAACATGAGGATATCCTCGTCCTTGTCCTCCTTGTCTTGGCTTTGTCGACTCCTTTTCCTTGTCCTTGGGCTGTTTACCTTGGAACCGCTGGATCAGAGGGCAGCCTTTGGTGAGTGGTATGCTTCGGGTAAATGAAATTACCCTCTTCGTCTTTCTTCGTGTGGATGTGACACGGCAGATCCATCAAGTCATTTCCTTCTTTATCCTTCACCTTCTTAGGGTTCCAGGATCCTTTGGGTTTTCCCTTGAACTTGCCACGAGTCACGGCGAGCCTCCTCGGGGCAGCTGGCTCGACCTTCGCTTCGCTTCCGACTGGAGTTTCCTTTCTCCGACTGACTCGGCTTGTACTTGCCGCTCCGGAGTCGGTCCTCCTCTTCACCATTGGCGTACTTGGTGGCAATTTCCATCATTCGACTCAGGGTCATATCTCCGGTTCGCCCAAACTTCAAACTTAACTCTCTGTTCTTTACACCATCCTTGAAGGCGCAGACTGCCTGATGGTCCGACACGTTTTCTACCGTATGATGAAAAGTAATCCATCTCTGAATGTAATCTCTTAAAGTTTCATACGACTTCTGCATGCAGACTTGCAGCTCTGTCAATCCAGCTGGTCGCTTGCAGGTTCCCTCAAACGTCCTGACAAACACTCGGGAAAGATCTTCCCAAGTGTAAATGCTGCTTGGAGCTAACTGATTCAACCATGCCCTGGCCGAACCTTCCAACATGAGTGGTATATGCTTCATAGCCACTTCATCATTCCCGCCGCCAATCTGCACCGCCACTTGGTAGTCTTCAAGCCAAGTTTCGGGCTTAGACTCTTTGGTGAACTTACTTACTCGATCGCCCACGAAGTTGGGGGAATCACCGCTGACTCGATAGCCTCTGAAACATTACGGACGGAAACATGTACTTGGCGCTAGTGGGCGCATCTCTGTTAGGCCACCTCGATGAGCCTGTTACGATCGACCGGGCCTTGCATGATGATGGATCGTAGCGTCAAAGCCTGGTTCCACAGGGTCGACCGAGCTCTTCGCCCTAAACCGAGTGGCGCTGTCATCTTCTTGCCGATGGCGTAGGTCCCACCCCTTGGGGAGGAGTGGGCACTCGGCGCCTATCATCACGATCGTATCGGTCACCATATTGGTCCCGTCGATTCTCGCGTCCTTCACGCCGCGGAGGCGATCTAGGGCTGTGAGCCGACTGAACCGTATTCGCGGCGACGGATCGACTATGAATCCTGTTGCGTGACTGTGACACGGCTGAGTTCTGATCTCCTGCTGCCTGGAGCAAATCCCTAATCTGCATCAAGCCTCTGCCGACCTCCGTGAGAGGGCTGAATTGACTCGCTATACGGGTTGCGCTGCTAAATTCTGAATCGGGTTCGATATACCCGAGTCGGCTCACGGAAGAGTTGACATCGTTGGAGTGGTGCACTCGTTGCTGCGCGCTCGTCAAGTGCTCGCTGGAGGTTCTCGAGACGAGTGCGTTCAGCCAAGTTAATGGCGTGCCTCCTCCAAGGTGCGAGCCTCGGGGTTTCTCTGCGATGGGAGTATCACGGGGCATCCATGTTCCTGCGGCGAAGTTCTTCCCTTTGCAGGGAATTAAGTGGCTCGGGCTGATATTCCTCATGGACTTGAGCGGGGTCGCCTCCACCGTCTATCCCATCGTCGCGGGGGAAGCCGGGAGGTCTACGAGGCCCATTGACCATCAAGACCTCCGCCCCGGATCGCTCGCTGTCACACTCGGATCACGGTCTCTCTGAGCCGGTCGACAGATCGAGCAGGCCGTAGAGGATTCGTCGAGCTCGTCGCGCGACTTGGGGTGTGGCCGTGGCGAGCCACCGCGTGCCTCACCCACCGGCTGGAGCCTCGACCGACCAGGCGCGCTTATACCAAGGGAGACGAGGAGGAGGGCGACATGGGAGTCGACCGATATGGAGTCGACGGTTGCCGCAGCAGGACACTGCGGACCACGCCTAAAAATCGTCACACCACGGACGGGGGCGCGCGTCGATGTCGGCGGAGCCTCACGGAGCCAAGCGGAGTCATCGGCGATGAAGGTGGCGCCGAGGCGGATCTCATGACCCTCGACCAAAACTCCACGAAACCATGATGAAGGCAATCGGAACAATTGCAACTTCTCCAAAAATCGCTAAGACACCTGCCCCATGGTGGGCGCCAACTGTCGTGGTTCTAAGTCTGACAGTAGAATGGGGGGTAGGTATGGAGAGGCAAGATCTTAGCTATGGAGCAGTTGTGAAGACAAGGGATGTACGAGTTCAGGCCCTTCTCCGAGGAAGTAACAACCCTACGTCTCGGAGCCCAGAGGCGGTGCGAACCCTTTACACTGAGGAGGGGGTGGCTTATATAGTGTCTGCCAGACCCCTCCGGCCCTCAGTTATGTAGGGTTTAAAGTACATTAAGGCTAGGCGTTACTGGTAACGCCTTACATAAAGTGTCCTAAATGCCATAAAGACTACTTAATTACAGACTGTTTGGATGCAGAGTGGCTCTTGATCTCCTGGTGGTCGAGTGAGTCTTCATGGTCGAGTCCTTCGAGACCGTCGAGTGAAGTCTCTCTTGGTCGACTAGAAGGCAGTTTCTTCTGAGGGTGTCCTTGGGAAGGGTACTTTAGACAAGCCTATGACCCTACCCTAGGTACATGACTTCATCATCAAGCCTGTGAAAGTTTATCGGTTACAAAACCACTCGGCATTCTGAGGCAAATTTAAGATGAAGCATAGAAGTTTTTTACTCCTCAGGTGGAGGACTGGAGGGCGCGACAAACTGGTCCAGGTCAATTCCATCAGCAATCTGAGTGGCAGCAGCAATGAAGGTCTCCATGAAAGATTGGAAGTCATGCTTCTTGGTATTGGCCACCCTGATGGATACTAGCTTGTCCTCTCGAGCATCCTTGCAGTGAACGCGTACCAGGGACAGTGCAACATCAGCACCACACCTGGCAGAAGACTTCTTCCATTCCTGCACTTGACCTGGAACGTCATTTAGTCGAGTCATTAAAGACTCGAGGTCATTGTGAAGTGTCTCTCTTGGCCAGAGTGTCGTGTCGATCCGCGACACCGCAACCTTCAGTCAAACGAGGTAGTCAACCACCCCAGCAACGTGAGACTCCAGTCGGAACATGTTCATCGCAGCCTCGTCCTTCACAGGAGAGTTAATGGGGTGCAGGTTTGGCTCCAGTCGACTGGTCTCCTCCTCGAAGTTTTGACAGAATTCTGTAAGCATAGTTTGAAGTTAAGTCAACAGTTCTACGACGAGTCGATGATAACAAGTCAGTCGGATAGGAAAGATTACCTTCAAGCACGAGGAATAACTTCTTGGCGAGCCCTTCCAAATAAGACTCCAGATCGTTCTTCTTCCCCATCAGTTCGCTAGCCTTGTCACTAAGGGCTATCTTGTCATTCTTCAGACGACTGACCTCCTTGTTGGCCGCGTCGAGAGCAGCCTTCAGATTGGTATTCTCCTCTTCAAGTTTGCCGGTGAAGCCAGCTTTTCTTCATGAGCTTCGTCTTGTCGAAGCGGGTTTTCTGCGCCTCGGCGAGGTCAAGGTCCTTCTTCTTCAGAGCCTCCTTCAGTTTATATGCAAAGTGACAATGGGATCGGAATCAGGACTGGACAAAAAATAAAGGCAGTCGTCAAGATTCTCACCAAGCATACCTTTTGCTTCCTCCTTCGCCTTCGTGAAGTTCTCCTGGACAAGCTTCAAGTCAAGTTCGAGCTGGATATGTTTGTTCTCCAACTCAGTATAGCGAGCCACAAGTTCGCAAGATTTCTGTGAAAGGACAGTCGACAAACATCAAAGATAAGTTGCTTCCGAGTGACTAAGAGAAAAATTGTAGCATTTCTAAGACTACAGTCGAATCAAAATATCCAATAGTAGTCTCGGGGACTACACCTAGTGGGTGCACTCAGCATGCCCCCACTGGTTCTACCGACTCCATTCGATCAGTCGACCAAAAGAGACGTAAAATTATGATCCTAAATCATAGCTAACTGCCAGCAGTCAGCCACGGTATCATCAAAAAAAAGAGACGTTCTTCAGACCTTAGTCGACTGCCAGCAATCGACCATGGTCTCGGGGACTACACCAAGTGGGTGCACTCAGCGTGCCCCTGCTGGTTCCAAGATTCCATTTGATCAGACCGAGCGGAGAAGTTAGAGTGAAGAAATTCAAAGTATAAAGACTACAGTCGACTGCCAGCAGTCCACCATAGTCTCAGGGACTACACCCAGTGGGTGCACTCAGCGTGCCCCCACCAATCCAAAAATTCAATCGACACACCCAGTGGGTGTACAGATTCAAAGATCTTCAGGTACCATATCCTAACAGAACAAGCGGTGACCAACTAACCTGGATGTTGCTCTGAAGAGCTGAGCTTGCATCATAAGCTGCTTGGCTGGCTTCTCGGATCGCCTTCACCTGCTCCATCATGACCCCCGCCTAGCGTATAGCCTCCTTAGCAGCACCCGCTTGGTCCTCCGGGACGTGGTGTGTGGCGAAAAGGGAAGGCGGAGTAGCAGTCGACGACGAAGGGCGAGCACTCATCAGCGGCACAGCAAAGGACACGGAAGTCCGAGTGACGTTGCCTCCCTCCTGAACCAGCATCTCAGGTGCTGATACAACCTGAGCAGTCTTGCCAGCAGACACCTTTTTGTTCCTCCTCTGCCTCAATGGCTCGTCATCGTCGTCATCAGGGAGTTCAATGACAGGAGGTGGGGCTACAGGAAAGATTCAAAGTTAAAAATGAAAGATCCAATCGACCAAAAGCGAAACTACAGAGATCATACCAAGGTTGGAGGTGGCAGCATCTTCCATTTCTTGGTCTTCATGCCTGACTGAGGTCTCGGAGGTAGCAGCACTGCGGATTTCAGAAATCAGTCGGTCAGCCAACGAGTCGACCAAGAGTGTATCCATGCTAAACAAGAAAACAAAAGTTCAGATGATTACCCGGAAATGGTGGGAATCACCATCCTCATCTTGGGCAGGGCCTTTGTCGGCTTTGATGACGCCGCTCGGGGTTGCTTCGGTGCCTTTTCAGTCGATGCCGGAGAGGTCGTCCGAGGGCGTTTCGTCGACTGCCCAACAAGCACAGTCGATTTGCCACGCTTGACTGCAGGATCATGGGCGAGCTTGGATCGCCTTTCAGTGCGAGGAGGGTCTACCTCCTCCTCCTCTTCTTCCTCCTCCTCCTCTTCACCAGAACCGTCGTCTTCTTCATCCTCCTCACCATCAGATTGCCACTCCTCTTGACTTTCACCTCCGCTCCCCTCCTCCTCCTCGATCTGTTCTTGCGCCCCGTTGGGCATCGAATACATCTCGGTAGTGACCTGGAAGACAACAGACAAGACAAAAGTCAGTCGACCGGTGTTAAGCAAACATGATGGAGAATGCAGGATCACGGTAAAAGATACAAGATCGGACCTTGTCTACTTCATACGACTGGTCGAGTGGAGGAATCCTCCTAGCTCCTCGAGGGTTATCCTTGTTCCCTATGATGGTAGTCATCCACCTCTCCAGCGTGGCATCCTTGACCTCCTCCGGGTGGATCCGAGTGGTGTCTTCAGTGCTAGAATACATCCACATCGGATGGTCTCGATATTGAAGCGGCTGGATGTGTCATCGGAGGAAGACCTCCAAGAGATCCATGCCGGTCACCCCGTCACGGATAAGCTGGACTACACGCTCGACCAACACCTTAACCTGCGCCTTTTCCTCCGGGACCACCTTCAAAGTAGATGGCTTGCTCACTCGGTCCATGGAAAAAGGAGGGAGTCCAGTCGACTGCCCTGGCGTTGGCTGGTCTTGGCAGTAGAACCAGGTCGACTGCCACCCTCAAACCGACTCGGGAAGGACCATGGATGGAAAGGAACTTTTTCCTCTCATTTGAACCCCAAGGCCCCCACACATCTGAATCACTTGGGTTTTCTCGTCACTCGGATTGGCCTTTTTCACCGTCTGAGAGCGACAGGTGAAAATGTGTTTGAAAAGGCCCCAATGGGGTCGACAACCCAAGAAATTCTCACACAAGGACACGAAAGCTGCAAGATATACTATGGAGTTGGGGGTGAAGTGGTGGAGTTGTGCCCCAAAGAAGTTCAGAAATCCCCGAAAGAAAGGGTGGGGCGGCAAAGAAAACCCGCGGTCAACATGGGTGGCCAAGAGGACATACTCACACTCCTGAGGCTGCGGCTGCCATTCCTTCCCCGGGAGCCTCGCTGATCCATGGGGGATCAGTCCTTCATTTTCCAGGTCGTCGAGATCCTTCTAACGGATATTCGAGCGGATCCAGTCGCCCTGGATCCAGCCCTGCGGCAGACCGGCCCGTGACGAGGATCCGCCCCGACTGGTCGCCGTTCCCTTCGCCTTGGCCATCGCCTTCTTCGCCCGCTCCAAAGCTGCCATCTTTTCCTTCATCATCGTCACCGGCGAAGCACGCACGGATCAGCAGCGCTGGGATGGAGGCGAACGCGGCGGAAGAGTTTGAGGGAGAGGGAAAAGAAAATTAGGGCGCACTGTTCAAAAACCCCCGTCCGGCGCCTTATATGGGGTTGCTTCCGAGTGACTGACCGGTAGGCCCGGACGATCCTGTCAAATCCAGCAACAGTCGTTCACCCGATACGCGGCGAAAAAGGTGGTGCAGAGATCGAGGCATTCCTGCCTTATCCCATCCAAGTACCGCGGTCTCCTCTGCCTCGCGCGCTTCCCGAAATTTAGATCCCGCTAAATCTGCAAACCGCAGAGCAACTTGTCAGACTGGAGATTTCCTCCGCTCTATCGTTCGGAGATCTCCAAGTACAGAAAACTCACTCGACGGATATAAAGAATGGATCAAGGCGACTGAAAAAGAAGTTGGTGCCGTCACCTAAGTTCATTGATCCAGAACAAGACATACTCATATCATGAAAAATGGGTCGGAAGAGTTCTCAACTCCTTCCCCACTCAAACCTCGATCCATTCGGGGGCTAATGATGAAGCCATGTACCTAGGGTAGGGTCATGGACCTGTCCAAGATACCCTCCCCAAGGACATCTCTAGAAGAAGTTACCTTTCAGTCGACCTGGAAGGATTTCACTCGACGGACTCGAAGACACTCGACCATGGAGTCACTGAATTGACCACCAGGAGATCTAGAGTCACTCTGCACAGGAACGGTCTGTCATTAAGTAGTCTTTATGATCATCGTAGCACTTTATGTATGGCGTTACCAGTAATGCCAGGTCTTAATATACCTTAAACCCTGCATAACTGAGGGCCGGAGGGGTCTGGCGGACTCTATATAAGCCACCCCCTCCTTAGTGTAAAGGGTTCGCACCCCTGTAACTCATATGCACATAATCCAGTCAACCGCCTCTGGGCTCCGAGACATAGGGCTTTTACTTCCTCCGAGAAGGGCCTGAACTCGTAAACATCTTGCGTATACAACTACTCCATAGCTAGGATCTTGCCTCTCCATTCCTACCCCCATATTCTACTGTGAGACTTAGAACCACGACAATGACGAAAACGATTCCCGAGCTCTTCGTGATGTTGAAATCAACGAAGGTAGAAATCAAGAAAGAGCATCAAGTGTTGATGATTGACAAGACTACTAGTTTCAAGAAAAGGGCAAAGGGAAAGAAAGGGAACTTCATGTAGAATGGCAAGCAAGTTGTCACTCCCATGAAGAAGCCCAAAGCTGGAGCAAAGCCTAAAACTGAGTGCTTCTACTGCAAAGGAAATGGTCATTGGAAGCGGAAATGCCCTGAATATTTGGTAGATAAGTAGGATGGCAAAGTGAACAAGGGTATATTTGATATATAGGTGATTAATGTGTACCTTACTAGTGTTTATAGTAGCCCCTGGGTATTTGATACTTGTTCGGTTGCTACAAAAATTAGTAACTTGAAACAGGAGTTATAGAATAAACTGAGACTAGTTGAGCCTGAAGTGACGATGAGTGTTGGAAGTAGTTCCAAGATTGATATGATCATCATCGCACACTCCCTATACTTTCGGGATTAGTGTTAAACCTAAATAAATGTTATTTGGCGTTTGCGTTGAGCATGAATATGATTTGATCATGTTTATTGCAATCTGATTATTCATTTAAAGTCAAAGAATAATTGTTGTTACATTTACATGAATAAAACCTTCAATGGTCATACACCCAATGAAAATAGTTTGTTGGATCTCGATCGTAGTGATACACATATTCATAATATTGATGCCAAAAGATGCAAAGTTAATAATGATAGTGCAACTTTTTTGTGGCACTGCCGTTTGGGTCATATCGGTGTAAAGCGCATGAAGAAACTCCATAAAGATGGATTTTCAGAATCACTTGGTTATGAATCATTTGATGCTTGCGAACCGTGCCGTTTGGATAAGATGACTAAAACTCCGTTCTCCGGAACAATGGAACGAGCTACTAACTTGTTGGAAATAATACATACCGATGTATGCGGTCCAATGAGTGTTGATGCTCGTGGCGAGTATCGTTATTATCTGACCTGCACAAATGATTTGAGCAGATATGAGTATATCTACTTAATGAAGCACAAGTCTGAAACATTTGAAAAGTTCAAAGAATTTCAGAAGTGAAGTAGAGAATCATCGTAACAAGAAAATAAAGTTTCTATAGTCTGATCGTAGAGGAGAATATTTGAGTTACGAGTTTGGCCTTCATTTAAGACAATGTGGAAAAGTTTCACAGCTCACGCCACATGGAACACCACATCGTAATGGTGGGTCCGAACGCATCACCTCACTTTATTGGATATGGTGCGATCTATGATGTATCTTACCGATTCACCACAATCGTTTTGGGGTAATGCATTAGAGACAGCTGCATTCTTTTAAATAGGGCACCATC
The DNA here is from genome assembly GCA_021437245.1 of Aegilops speltoides. Lineage (NCBI taxonomy): Eukaryota > Viridiplantae > Streptophyta > Magnoliopsida > Poales > Poaceae > Aegilops > Aegilops speltoides. Next base: position 281,143,589 of record CM038145.1, on the reverse strand, counting down.
AAAATCCGTTGAGACGACGCCTTATTAATTGTGGTTTGGCAAGAAACCAAAATTGTCGTATTTTAAAGTTTGGGACTGCAATGCTTATATGAAAAAGTTTCAGCCTGATAAGCTCAAATCCAAATCGAAGAAGTGTGTCTTCATAGAATACCCAAAGGAAACTATTGGGTACACCTTCTATCACAGATCTGAAGGCAAGTTATTCATTGCTAAGATGGATCCTTTCTAGAGAAGGAGTTTCTCTCGAAAGAAGTGAGTGGGAGGAAAGTAGAACTTGATGAGGTAACTGTACCTGCTCCATTATTGGAAAGTAGTACATCACAGAAATCAGTTCCTGTGATTCCTACACCAATTAGTGAGGAAGCTAATGATGATGATCATGAAGCTTCAGATCAAGTTACTACCGAACCTCCTAGGTCTTCCAGAGTAAGATCGGTACCAGAGTGGTACGGTAATCCTGTTCTGGAAGTCATGTTACTAGACCATGATGAACCTACGAACTATGAGGAAGCGATGATGAGCCCAGATTCCGCGAAATGGCTTGAAGGCCATGAAATCTGAGATGGGATCCATATATGAGAACAAAGTGTGGACTTTGGTGGACTTGCCCGATGATCGGAAGCCATATAAAATAAATGGATCTTCAAGAGCAATACAGACGCTGATAGTAGTGTTACTATCTACAAAGTTCGACTTGTTGCAAAAAGTTTTTCGACAAAGTTCAAGGTGTTGAATACGATGAGATTTTCTCACTCGTATCGATGCTTAAGTGTGTCTGAATCATGTTAGCAATTGCCACATTTTATGAAATCTGACAAATGGATGTCAAAACTGCATTCCTTAATAGATTTATTAAAGAAGTGTTGTATATGGTGCAACCAGAAGGTTTTGCCAATCCTAAAGGTGCTAACAAAGTGTGCAAGCTCTAGTGATCCATCTATGGACTGGTGCAAGCATCTCGGAGTTGGAATACACGCTTTGATGAGTTGATCAAAGCATATAGTTTTATACAGACTTTTGGAGATGCCTATATTTACAAGAAAGTGAGTGGGAGCTCTGTAGCATTTCGAAAACTATATGTAGATGATATATTGTTGATTGGAAATGATATAGAAATTCTAGATATCATAAAAGGATACTTGAATAAGAGTTTTTCAAAGAAAGGCCTCGGTGAAGCTACTTACACATTGAGCATCAAGATCTATAGAGATAGATCAAGACGCTTGATAAGATTTTTCAATGAGTACATACCTTGATAAGATTTTGAAGTAGTTCAAAATGGAACAGTCAAAGAAGGAGTTCTTGCCTATGTTGCAAGGTGTGAAGTTGAGTAAGACTCAAAACCCGACCACGGCAGAAAATAGAAAGAATGAAAAGTCATTCCCTATGCCTCAGTCATAGGTTCTATAAAGTATGCTATGCTGTGTACCAGACCTATTGTATACCTTGCTCTGAGTTTGGCAAGGGAGTACAATTTTGATCTAGGAGTAGATCACTGGACAGCGGTCAAGAATATCCTTAGTAAGGACTAAGAAATATTTCTCGATAATGGAAGTGATAAAAGAGCTCGTTGTAAAAAGTTACAATGATGCAAGCTTTTACACCAATCCAGATGACTCTAAGTCTCAATCTGGATACATATTGAAAGTGGGAGCAATTAGCTAGAGTAGCTCCGTGCAGAGCATTGTAGACATAGAATATTTGCAAAATACATACGGTTCTAAATGTGACAGACCCGTTGACTAAACTTCTCTCACGAGCAAACACATGATCATACCTTAGTACTCTTTGGGTGTTAATCACATAGTGATGTGAACTAGATTATTGACTCTATTAAACCCTTTGGGTGTTGATCACATGACGATGTGAACTATAGGTATTAATCACATACAGATGTGAATATTGGTGTTAAATCACATGGCAATGTGAACTAGATTATTGACTCTAGTGCAAGTGCGACACTGAAGGAAATATGCCCTAGAGGCAATAATAAAGTTATTATTTATTTCCTTATTTCATGATAAATGTTTATTATTCATGCTAGAATTGTATTAACCGGAAACATAATACATGTGTGAATACATACACAAACATAGTATCACTAGTATGCCTCTACTTGACTAGCTCGTTGATCAAAGATGTTGTGTTTCCTAGCCATAGACATGAGTTGTCATTTGATTAATGGGATCACATCATTAGAAGAATGATGTGATTGACTTGACCCATTCCGTTAGCTTAGCACTTGCTCGTTTAGCATGTTGCTATTGCTTTCTTCATGACTTATACATTTTCCTATGACTATGAGATTATGCAACTCCCATTTACCGGAGGAACACTTTGTGTGCTACTAAACGTCGCAACATAATTGGGTGATTATAAAGGAGCTCTATAGGTGTCTCCGAAGGTACATGTTGAGTTGGCATATTTCGACATTAGGATTTGTCACTCCGATTGTCGGAGAGGTATCTCTGGGCCCTCTCGGTAATGCACATCACTATAAGCCTTGCAAGCAATGTAGCTAATGACTTAGTTACGGGATGATGCATTACGTAACGAGTGAAGAGACTTGCCGGTAACGATATTGAACTAGGTATTGAGATACCAACGATCGGATCTCGGGCAAGTAACATACCGATGACAAAGGGAACAACGTATGTAGTTATGCGGTTTGACCGATAAAGATCTTCATAGAATATGTGGGAGCCAATATGAGCATCCAGGTCTCGCTATTGGTTATTGACCAGAGACGTGTCTCGGTCATGTCTACATAGTTCTCGAACCCATAGGGTCCGCACGCTTAAAGTTCGATGACGATCGGTATTATGAGTTTATGTGTTTTGATGTACCGAAGGTAGTTCGGAGCCCCGGATGAGATCGGGGACATGACGAGGTGTCTCGAAATGGTCAAGACGTAAAGATCGATATATTGGATGACTATATTCGGACTTGTAAAGGTTCCAGTGATTCGGTATTTTTCAAATCCGGGAGTTACGGAATTCACCGGGAAGTATATGGGCCTTATTGGGCTATACGGGAATAGAGGAGAGAGGCCAAAAGGAAGGAGGCGCCCCCCCTCTGGTCCGAATTGGATAAGGGATGCAGCCCCCTTTTCCTTCTCCCTCTCCCCCTCTTTCCTTCTCTCCTACTCCGGAAAGGAAAGGGGAATCCTACTAGGACTTGGGAGTCCTAGTAGGACTCCCCATACTTGGCGCGCCCTCCTCTAGGGCCGGCCTCTCCCTCCCTCCTTTATATACGGGGGCAGGGGGCACCTCTAGACACAACAATTGATCTCTTGATCTCTTAGACGTGTGCGGTGCCCCTCTCCACCATATTCCACCTCGGTAATATCGTAGCGGTGCTTAGGCGAAACCCTGCGTCGGAAGCATCATCAACACCATCATCACGCCGTCGTGCTGACGGAACTCTCCCGCAAAGCTCTGCTGGATCGGAGTTCGTGGGACGTCATCAAGCTGAACGTGTGCTGAACTCGGAGGTGTCGTACGTTCGGTACTTGGATCGGTCGGATCGTGAAGACGTATGACTACATCAACCGCGTTGTGCTAACGCTTCCGCTTTTGGTCTACGAGGGTACGTGGACACACTCTCCCCTCTCTTTGCTATGCATCACCGTGATCTTGCGTGTGCGTAGAATTTTTTTTGAAATTACTACGTTCCCCAATAATTGGGTACTTCCAAGTCTTCTAACTCTTCTTTTTTTTCTCACGAGTCTTTTGGAAAGAATGAACAACCATAAGGATCTACATGTTCCTTTTTCTAAATAGGAGATTGGTGAGGTTGTTAGGAACATGCCTTACTATAAGGCTCCTAGACCTGGTGGTTTCAATAGAGCTTTTATTAAAACTTATAGGTGTATAATTACACATGATTTTTATGATCATATTGAAGATTTTTATCACGGGAGACTAAGCCTACAATCTATTAATGCCTCATTTATTACCTTGATCCAAAACAAAGACAACCCACAAACTCCAAGTGACTACAAACCAATTTGTTTGTTGAACTGCACTATAAAGATCATTACCAAGCTACATACTAGGCTACAATGGGTTATTCGTTCACTAGTACACACTAACCAATATGGATTTCTAAAGGATAGATGCATGCAAGATTGCCTTGCTATGTATTTTGAGCTTATGTTTCAATATCATCGGTCCAAAAAGGAAATTGTGGTTGTTAATGTTGGGGAACGTTGCATGGAAAACAAAAATTTTCTACGCACACTCAAGATTTATCCATGGAGATACATAGCTACAAGAGGGGGAGAGCATCTACATACCCTTGTAGATCGCTAATCAGAAGCGTTTATCAACGCGGTTGATGTAGTCGTACACCTTCACGATCCGTCCCGATCAAGTACCGAACGTACGACACCTACGCATTCAACACATGTTCAGCTCGATGACGTCCTCGCCGTCTTGATCCAGTAAGAGGGGCGAAGTAGTAGATGAGTTCCAGCAGCACGATGGTGTGGTGATGGTGGTGGTGAAGAACAATCTCCGCAGGGCTTCACCAAGCACAACGGAAACTATGACGGAGAATAAACTAGAGGGGGTGGGGTTTTCTGCGCACGACTTGGTGAATCTTGATGTGTTCCTGGTGCTAGCCCTGCCCCTCTATTTATATGTTGAGCCCTGGGGTCATTTCTTGGAGAAGGAGCCTCCTCAAAGTTGGTTTAGCCCGCAAGGCAAGAGTCCTTCTCGGACTCCAAGACCAGACGCCAGGGTCCTGGTGTCTGGCCCCTTGGCCTCCGCAAAACTACCTTTTGCACCTTCCTAAAGCCCCGTGGGCTTTACCCCTTGGCCCAAATAAAGTTTTCTCATACCCGAACATTTCGGGAAACATCTGAAACCTCTTTCGGTGAATTCCGGAACCCTTCGGGAGACCAAACACTATTATCCCATATATCAAATTTTACCTCCAGACTATTCTGGAGCTCCTCGTCATGTCCGTAATCTCATCCAGGACTCTAAACAACATTCGGTCACCAACATACATAACTCATATAATACTATATCATCAACAAATGTTAAGCGTGCAGACCCTACGGGTTCGAGAATGATGTAGACATGACCGAGATGCTTCTCTGGTCAATAGCCAATAGCGGGACCTGGATGCGCATATTGGTTCCTACATATTCTATGAAGAACTTTATTGGTCGAACCTTTATGACAACATACATAGTTCCTTTTGTCCGTCGGTAAGTTACTTGCCCGAGATTCGATCGTCGGTATCTCCGTACCTAGTTTAATCTCATTACTGGCAAGTCTCTTTACTCCTTAGTCACTTTGCTTGCAAGCTTCTTGTGATGATGTATTACCGAGAGGGCCCAGAGATACCTCTCCATCACATGGAGTGACAAATCCCAGTCTCGATCCATGCCAACCCAGTTTGGAGATACCTGTAGAGCACCTTTATGATCAGCCATTTATGTTGTGAAATTTGATGGCACACAAGGCATTCCTCTGGAGTCCGGGAGTTGCATGATCTCATGGTGGAAGGAACATGTATTTTCCATTAATAAAGTAGTAGCAATAATTGGAACAACCATATGTTATGCTAACGGTTGGGTCTTGTCCATCAGATCATTCTCCTAATGATGTGATCCCATTATCAAATGATAACTCATGTCTATGGTTAGGAAACCTTAACCATCTCTGATCAACGAGCTATTCTAGTAGAGGTTCACTAGGGACATGGTATTTGTTTATGCATCCGCACATGTATTTAAGTTTCTGTTCAATACAATTCTAGCATGAATAGTAAACCTTTTATCATGAATAAGTAAATATAACAATAAGAACTTTATTATTGCCTCTAGGGCATATTTCGATCAGTCTCCCACTTGCACTAGAGTCAATAATCTAGATTACATTGTAATGAATCTAACACACATTGAGTCTTGGTGCTGATCATGTTGTGCTTGTGGAAGAGGCTTAGTTAATGGGTCTGCTACATTCACATCTGTGTGTACTTTACAAATTTTTATGTCTCCATCCTCGACATATTCGCGAATGGAGTTGAAATGTCGCTTGATGTGTTTGGTTCTCTTGTGAAACCTGGGCTCCTTGGCTATGGCAATTGCTCCAATGTTGTACAAAAGATTGTCCTTGGACCCAATGCACTGGGTATTACCCCTAGATCAGATATGAACTCCTTCATGCGCTGCTTCCGAAGCAGCTATGTACTCCACTTCACATGTAGATCCCGCCACGACGCTCTGCTTAGAACTGCACCAACTGACAGCTCCGCCATTTAATACAAACACGTATCCGGTTCGCGACTTAGAGTCATCCAGATTTGTGTCGAAGCTACCATAGATGTAACCCTTAACGACGAGCTCTTCATCACCTCCATAAACGAGAAACATATCCTTGGTCCCTTTTAGGTACTTCAGGATATTCTTGACCGTTGTCCAGTGATCCACTCCTGGGTACTTTGGTATCTCCCTGCCATACGTATGGCAAGGTACACGTCAGTTCTGGTACATAGCATGGCATACATTTGTAACACCCCGGATCCGTTGCGCCAGGTGTCCGCCAGTTATTCGCTGTTGTTGCCTTGTCATTTGTTTGCGTGTGCATCTTATCATGTCATCATCCGCATTGCATCACCATGTTTTCAAAACTTGCATCCGTTCTGGTTCCGCCGGTTCTCTCCGTTGTCCGTTCTAAGCCCGACCACACTCGCACGCGCCCGTGGCACGTCCGATTTATTATTTTATAAGTGGCATAAAAATGTTCTCGGAATGGGATGCAACTTGTCGTGCGGTCTTATTATTGTGTAGTCAGGTCGCCTGCCAAGTTTCGTCGCATTCGGAGTCCATTTGATAGCCCAACCGTAAACTTAGCGGTATCGTTGCCGGTACCTGCGTCGGACGTTTTCGGTATCCGGAAACCCGTGCCGGGCTGCACCTCTCTTCTCTCCCCTCAGCCCGAGCCCTCTCTTCACAGCACACCAACCCTTCACCTAGTCTCCCTCCGCACCGGACCGTCGGATCAAAATCCGATGCCCGAAACCCCCTCCAAACCCCCCAAACCCTAGCATTTTCGCTATATATGGACACCCTTTGTCCATTTTGGGCAGCCTACCCCTTCCCTAACCCCAGCAGCAGCCAATTCCCCCTCCTCCTCGGGATCTCCGCCGCCTCCACCTCCATTTCGCGCCACCCTCCAGCCGCCACTTGGCGCCGCCATCCCGCGCCCGGTCCAACCAGCGCGCCACCTCACGCGCGCAGACGCCTGTGGCCACTCTCCCGGCGCCACGCCGCCCTAATCCTCCTCCGCGAAGCCCAGATCCGGCCCGCGCAGGCCCGGATCTCGCGCCGCCGCTCCCCGCGCGTGAGCCCGCAGTCCCGAGCTCCCGTCCTCGCTCGTCTGGATCGGGAGGAGCCCGATCCCAGCTCCGCCGCCTCATGCCCGTCGTGCTGGCGTCCCTCGTCGTCGCCACCACCGCCGCCACCCACGCCGTGGCGCTCTGCCAGTCGCCGCCCGTCGCCCTCTTCTCTCCTTCTCTCCTCGACCCGCCCGTCTCTCTCTCTCTCTCGCGACAGGCCACGGTCCCTTCGCTGAATATGCCATCCTCGCCGCCGAGCTCGTCGCCGGCCTCCGCGTCCGGACTTCACGGATCTGGGATCCCGACTTGGATCTCCCCATCCGGCCTTCCCGGCCTCCGCCCTCGCCGAGCTCCTCCCCATCGCCGTGGACCGCGGCTGCCGCCGCCCCTGATCCCGCTCGGGGCCGATCCGGTCCAGGAGGACGGCGCCTCCGTTCGCCTCTCCCGTGGGCCCCTGTGCCCCGGCCCAACCGCGACTCGGCCCAGCTCCTCCCCAGCGCCGGCCTGCTTCCCCTCTGCATGGGCCGAGCCCAGTGGTGAGCAGCCCCTAAGCCTCGCCCTGTGCACTTTTGGGCCTGCCAGTTTTGGCCTGTTGCATTTTTTTCCTGCACTACGATTTTCTCCATTATCCAGAGATTACAGTTTTACAGATAGGCCCCTATAGTTCATGCATTTAATAACTCCACAACCGTGCATCGGATTAAAACAACTTATATATGTAAAATGCTTAGTTTTTCATCTAGTTTCATAATTTGCCACTTTCACCCATGTTTAAAATGTTAAAAATGCTGTTTGTGTTAATTTTCATATATGCCATGCTAAAATGATTTATTTCATACTATTTAACCGTAGCTCCGATTTTAATAAACTTTATATGTAAATGGGGTAGAATTTTGCCTAGTTTAACATGATGCACTCATCTTGCATGTTTAACAACTTTAAAATATGGTTTAGGACAGAACAGTACCAAACCTTAAAATATGCACATGGGGAGTTTCCGGACTTGTTGGTTGTTGTTCCGGCCTCATTTAAACTTGCCTAGAGTAGGTAGTTTCGTCATGCTTCACCCCTTGCCATGTTAATCAACATTTAATATTGTTGGGTAGCTTAAACGAGAGTGAACTAAATAATGCATGTGGTGTTTTGTCAATATGCAACTCGTTGCATATTGAACTCCACTTAACTTGTAGTATTGATTGTTGCACTTTGCCATGCCATGCCATGCCTCATTAAATCGGACATGCATCATACTTGGTTGTGCATCATGCCATGTTTATGCGATGGTTGTTTACTATATTGTTTGCTTCTTTCCGGGTTGCTTCTCTCGTTAGCTTCGGTTTCGTTCCGAAGTTGTGAGGATCCGTTCGACTACGTCCGTTTGTCTTCTTCATGGACTCGTTCTTCTTCCTTGCGGGATCTCAGGCAAGATGACCGCCGCTACTGGATCTCACTACTATCATTGCTATGCTAGTTGCCTCGTTCTTTCGCTATGCTGCGATACCTATTACCTGTTTGTCCAGCCATCCCATATTGCCATGAACCTCTAACCTTTGACACCATTCCTATGCAAACCGTTGTTTGGCTATGTGACCGCTTTGCTCAGCCCCTCTTATAGCGTTGCTAGTTGCAGGTGAAGTTGAAGATTTCTCCATGGTGGACAGGGTTTTGTTGGGATATCACAATATCTCTTATATTATTAATGCATCTATATACTTGGTAAAGGGTGGAAGGCCCGGCCTTATGCCTGGTGTTTTCTTCCACTCTTGCCGCCCTAGTTTTCCGTCATACCGGTGTTATGTTCCCGGATTTTGCGTCCCTTACGCGATCGGGTGATTTATGGGACCCCCCTGACAGTTTGCTTTGAATAAAACTTGTCCAGCAAGGCCCAACATTGCCTTTTACCATTTGCCTCACCACCACCTACTTTTTCCCTTGGGAGTCGGTCTCTCGAGGGTCATCTTTTTATAGCCCCCCCGGGCCAGTGCTTGTCTAAGCGTTGGTCCAAACTAGAGCACCGTGCGGGACCATCCCTTGGCAACTTGGGTTACGTCGGTACTGACGCTTAGCTCATCCGGTCGTGGCTCGAGGCGAGATACGCGGCTACTATCGAGGATGTCGGCAGCCGGAGGCTTTCTGGTCTTGTTTTACCATTGTCGAAATGTCTTGATGTACGGGATACCGAGTCGATCGAGTGTCTCGGTGAAGGTCTATTCTTCGATGATCGCGAGAGCTTGTCATGGGCTAAGTTGGGACACCCTGCAGGTATAAACTTTCGAGCCGTGCCCGCGGTTATGTGGCAGATGGGAATTTGTTAATGTCCGGTTGTAGACAACTTGACACTTGATCCGAATTAAAACGCATCAACCGAGTGTGTAGCCGTGATGGTCTCTTCTCGGCGGAGTCCGGGAAGTGAACACGGTTTCTGTGTTATGTTTGACGTAAGTAGGTGTTCAGGATCACCTCTTGATCATTGCTAGTTGACGACCGTTCCGCTTGTTCTCTTCTCGCTCTTATTTGCGTTGGTTAGCCACCATATCATGCTTAGTCGCTGCTGCAGCCTCACCACTTTACCCCTTCCTTTCCCATTAAGCTTTGCTAGTCTTGATACCCATGGTAATGGGATTCTTTGAGTCCTCGTGGCTCACGGATACTTCAAAACCAGTTTACGGTGCCTATGTTACCGAAAGCGGTGACACATCCAAGCTCAAGGAGGAGCTCTTGGAAGATCTTGCCATTTGTGTTGTTTCGTTCTAGTTGATCAGTAGTGGAGCCCAGTTGGGGTCGATCAGGGACCTCTGTCGCATTTGGGGTTCTTCTTTTATTTTGGTTCCGTAGTCGGACCTTGATTGTACCTGTATGATGTAATGCTTTATTCATGTAATTGTGTGAAGTGGCGATTGTAAGCCAACTATGTATCTTTTCCCCTATGTATTAAATGTGTTGTGTGAAGATTACCTCACTTGCGACATTGCTTTCAATGCGGTTATGCCTCTAAGTCGTGCTTCGACACGTGGGAGATATAGCCGCATCGAGGGCGTGACAAGTTGGTAATCAGAGCCTTCCCTGACCTTAGGAGCCCCACTGCTTGATCGTTTTTAGTGGCCGAGTTGTGTCTAGAAAAATGTTTTGAGTCATTTAGGATTATATATATCGGAGAGTAGGATTCTTTTTACTCCCGGTCCTTCGACCTTCTGGTGAGGTATCCTGACGTAGAGTTTTGACTCTTCTCTTCTCAAATTTCACTAAATTTTTTAGGATCACGCTGGTATCTTGGAATCGTTCGATGGTTTTATGATGACAACATTGTCTTGGTGCCTCCTTTCATTTAGGGGTTGTGGCGGTGTCGGGGAGTTGAGCTCGAGGTGTTGTCGTCATAATTTTATCGTTGCGATTCTCGAATACCTGAGTTTAGTACGCCGACATCGAAAATCTCTTTTATGCAGTTGTTGGTGAGATAACCCCGCTAACCCAGTACTGAGGTGAGTACGGGAGTATTGCCATGACTCGTATAACGGATGCTTTTCGGAGGTTGAGGTACACGATTTCCGAAGGTTTCTTGGTTATGTGTTGAAGGATGGATACAGCTGGATGTAGGGATTGTTAGCTTGGGTGAGATATATATTGCTCCCCTGTATCCCCAACACCTGATTGCATAACCGGAAAGTTTCGGGAGTTTTATAGGTGGGAATTCAAGTAGCTCTTAGGATATCTTTCCGACGGATGTATGATATGAAATTGGGGTTCGACGTCTAGTGGTCCGCCTATTCACGGTTGGTTTTCTGATGGTCTCGTTGTGTCTTAAAGAGTCCTTGGCTATGCCGACTGGGACACTTCAGTATGTCATGTGCACTGCCTTGTACATGATGGTGCTGTACGATTGAGCCCGTGTAGGCCCCACCACGAAAACTTCGGACGAAATCTCTATCATATGTTTGTTCCGGCTTATTCTGCAAGCCAAATCCTTTGTTTTGTTTTATTTGTGGTATTCGAGTTGCTTCAATGTCAAATGTTGAATCCATACTTTTTCCTAAACGGTGTTCTCATATTTCTATGTGAGTGTTAATCCTTCTTGATCATTGAGGTTGTCATGTTAATTCTTTTCCAACCGGTGTGCTTCTCTTCAAGTGGATCCCATCATTCTCCCCATCAGCAAGACCAATTATCGTTTCTTCTCAACGGTGTTTGTTCCATCTTCCCAAGTTGCCTTTGTTTTCCCGCCCTCCCACCCTTTTTCTTCAAGGACTCAGATTTTTTAATCAAATATCCATTTATTCATGTGAAGTCTCTTCATTCTTTTCTTTCAATGTTCTGATCCGGTGATCCCTCGTGAAAATGCTCAACAGTTTCAAGTTCATCATCCTTCATTGTTGTTTCTTATCCGGTGGATCCTATTCAAGCTGTCGATATTCATCATATTCTTTTCCTCATTTCAATGTCTTCTCATACCGGTGCACCTCATTATCATTCTACTTCTCGCTATTTGTTATTCCGTAGTGCTCAAGATATCTTGAAGATTCGTGTTTTCCACTCTGCATTCGTGCAAGCTCTTTCGAGATTGGTATCTCATTCAAGTCATTTAATTCAACCGGTGCAACATCTCTTTTAAATCATTTCAACGGTGTTCTTTTGAGTGGGCCCTAACCCACAGGTCTTTTCCCAGGATCTTACCTGACTCTTCTAATTATCAGGAGCCATTCTCAAATTCTTCTCCAAGTTTGACGTAAGAATGAGTTATCATCAGTCAAATGCTTTTCTCCAAAATCTTTGGAATTCTTTTCATAGTTGGCTCAACCTCTTCGCTTTTGATTCTTCCGGTATGCCTCAATAATTCTTGGTGGTGTTTCTCGTTGTCATTCTCATCATTTGAAGAACGAAGAAGCATTTATCTTTAATCAGGGTCCATTCTCTTGAATATTCATGGTTCTAGCTTCATGCTATCCTCATAATTGTTTTGATTGTGAGAATTCTTTTCTTACCATCCGGAGGATTTCTTGAGTTGTTTCCATTTCTTTCTTCCGAAGGCCATCATGTCATAATTCCTAATGCTCAGCTTTCAGCTCTCGTTCTCCAAATCTTACCGGTGCATCGTTCAAATATCCTCTAATCAGTTCATGTTCTCTTCGTTCTCATGTATCTAAATCCCCTCAAATATCTTCATTCGTTTTCCAATTCTTCCCGGTGAATTGTGCCTTTGCTACTCTCTTTTTCATTTCTTACGGTGATTCGTTCAAGATTTCACCTCTTTCGTTATCTTTTAATTCATTCGTTCTTTCCAATCCTACCGGTGGTTCGTTGAAGACCTTCCCAAGCTTGCGCTATATCTCTTTTAATCCTTTCTACGGGAATAAGTAGTATGCCAAATCCGTTGATTGTCATCAATTTAATTGATGAAGGATAAGCATAACATAATTCTTATTCTTGTTCATCCAAGTGATTAATTCCTTCTTTCGGAGTTTGTTCATGACGAATAAATCCTCGGTTTCATTTGTTTCATCTTCTTTTTTCCCGGAGATCCAAGCTCTAATTATCACGGAGATCCATCTAAATCGTTGTAAGGATTCACCTTGTGTTTTCAATTTCTCTTTCTTTTCATTCCTTTTGTTTACCGGAGTTCTTCATGGAGGCTCTACATGGTGGTTCCTCAAGGATTCTTTTCACTCTTCAACTGTTCTTCAAGATTTCTCTCGAAGTTAAGATCCGTCAAGCCATACTCTAAAATAAACATGGTGCTCAACACATGTTTTTCCTGAGGAGTTCAAGTATTCTACATCTTGCATTCCAAAGTGCAATTCCTTCTATATTACCTTTTGAAATGGTGTTATGTCACTCTTGACAATTTGCTTCATGTTTCATGATTCATATGTTGTCAAGAATGAGGTATTCTAAATCCATCTTTTCTCTTCGTTCAAGAGATCTTTTCGACCAATCAACTTCTTCGTTGGAGTTATCTTGTGTCATATTTCACCTAAAGCCTTCCCCAAGGGTTGTTGCTATTTATGGTGCTTATAAATGACCCAAGTTCTTCATTTGTCCTCCCGGTGAAATTAGTTTCTCGTTTCCTTGTTGATATCAATCCAATCATTTGTTTCCGTTGATGGCAGAAGCTCACCTCATCATTTTGAGATGTTTTTCATAAGCCTGCCACAAGCTTATTCTTTTCGTTGTTGATTTTCCAACAACTCTATTCTAACCTTCTTGCAAGGGTGCATTCCAAGATCATTGGTGGCAGAAGTTGTCATTTTCTTCTCCGTCCCTTTATTCCAATGATCTATCTTCTATTTTTCTTCCGGAGGTATTGTGATGCTACTCTCTTCACTCATCATCATCAATTGTGAGGATCATGATCTTTTCGTGCTTATCCGTTTAGCCGGAGTGTTGTGTTCTCATTCGAGTTCTTTCATCTTATCAAGTTTTGCCTCCTTTCTCAACCGGAGTGCGGTTTGTAATGTTTCTTACCCCTTGTGCCATTCTTTCAATTCCGGAGGCAGTGTGTTGTTGATTTCATCACGTATCCTCTCATCTTGTCAAATTCATGTTCAACTCCTTCCATTTACAGTCGGAGTGCTGCCCAAATTATATCAATCTTATTCATTCTCTATCTAATTTTAACCGGAGTGGTTTCAATATCTATCTTATCACTAAACTTTTTGGTACTCATCGTATCCCTTGTTCCTCCTTTTAACGGAGTGTTTTCAACTTTGCTCATCTTCATTGTTTTCTTTCTTTCATTTTGCTCAACATCTCAAGGCTCATGGTTTCACTCGTCTGTCAAAGAAGCAACTTAGTTTTACCTCTTCTTTTGTTGGAAATATGCCCTAGAGGCAATAATAAAAGTATTATTATATTTCAATGTTCATGATAATTGTCTTTTGTTCATGCTATAAGCGTGTTATCCGAAATCATAATACACGTGTGAACACTTAGACCCCAATATGTCCCTAGTGAGCCTCTAGTTGACTAGCCCGTTGTGATCAATAGGTGGTCATGGTTTCGACTATGGACATTGGATGTCGTTGATAACGGGATCACATCATTAGGAGAATGATGTGATGGACAAGACCCAATCACAAGCTTAGCATAAAAGATCGTATAGTTCGTTTGCTAGAAGCTTTGCCAATGTCAAGTATCTATTCCTTCGACCATGAGATCGTGTAACTCCGGTTGCCGTAGGAGTGCCTTGGGTGTATCAAGCGTCACAACGAATCGGGTGACTATAAAGGTGCATTACGGTGTCTCCGAAAGTATGTTGGGTTGACATGGATCGAGATGGGATTTGTCACTCCGTATGACGGAGAGGTATCTCTGGGCCCACTCGGTAATGCATCATCATAATGAGCTCAATGTGACCAAGGTGTTGGCCACGGATCATGCATTACGATGCGAGTAAAGTGACTTGCGATAACGAGACTGAACGAGGTATTGGGATACCGACGATCGAGTCTCGGGCAAGTAACGCACCGATTGACAAAGGAATTGCATATGGGGTTTGATAGAATCCTCGACATCGTGGTTCAACCGATGAAATCATCGAGGAGCATGTGGGAGCCAACATGGGTATCCAGATCCCGCTGTTGGTTATTGCCCGAGAGTCGTCTCGGTCATGTCTGCGTGTCTCCGAACCCGTAGGGTCTACACACTTAAGGTTCGGTGGCGCTAGGGTTAGTAGGAAGACTAGTATGTGAATACCGAATGTTGTTGAGTCCGGATGAGATCCCGGACGTCACGAGGAGTTCGGAAGGGTCCGGAGGTAAAGAATAATATATAGGAAGTGGTGTTTGACCATCGGGAAAGTTTGGGGTTCTAGGCAAAATCTGGGACCACGGAAGGGTCCGAGGTCCACCGGTGGGGCCACCCATCCGGAGGGCCCCATGGGCCATAGGGGAAGGAACCAGCCCACAGGGGCTGGTGCGCCCCTAGGCCCACCTCGCGCCTAGGGTTGAAACCCTAGGGGTGGGCGCCCACCGGCTTGGGGGCACTCCACCCCCTTGGCCGCCGCCCCCCCCTTGAGATTGGATCTCTAGGGGGCCGGCCACCCCCCTGGGGGGCCTATATAAAGGGGGGGGAGGGGGGCTGATATATACATCTCCCAAGGCGCAGCCCCTCCCCTCCCCAACACATCTCCTCCTCCGTAGAGCTCGTGAAGCCACGCCGAGATCTTGCTTCACCACCATCACCACGCCGTCGTCTTGCCGGTGGTGCTGTCTTCCTCAACCTCTCCTTCCCCTTGCTGGATCAAGGAGGAGACGTCGCTCGTCCCGTACGTGTGTTGAACGCGGAGGTGCTGTCCGTTCAGCACTTGGCATCGGTGATTTGAATCACGTTCGAGTACGACTCCATCATCACCAAGCAAGCTTCCGCACGCGATCTACAAGTGGTATGTAGATGCAAACTCTCTCCCGTTACTCGTTGCTTAGATGAACTCATAGATGGATCTTGGTGAAACCGTAGGAAAAATTTTAATTTTCTCGCAGCGTTCCCCAACAGTGGCATCATGAGCTAGGTCTATCGTAGTTCTCTATTGCACGAGTAGAACACAAATTTGTTGTGGGCGTTGATCTTGTCATCTTACTTGCCCCTACTAGTCTTTTCTTGCTCAGCGGTATTGTGGGATGAAGCGGCCCGGACCAACCTTACGTGACGCTTACGTGAGACCGGTTCCACCGGTGACATGCACTAGTTGCATAAGGTGGCTGGCGGGTGTCTGTCTCTCCCACTTTAGTTGCAGCGGATTCGATGAACAGGGCCCTTATGAAGGGTAAATAGAAGTTGACAAAATCACGTTGTGGTGATTCGTAGGTAAGAAAACGTTCTTGCTAGAACCCAATCGCAGCCACGTAAAAGATGCAACAACAACTAGAGAACGTCTAACTTGTTTTTGCAGCGATTGATCATGTGATGTGATATGGCCGAAGTTGTGATGAATGATGAATTGTGATGTATGAGATCATGTTCTTGTAATAGGATTCACGACTTGCATGTCGATGAGTATGACAACGGCAGGAGCCATAGGAGTTGTCTTTATTTTTTGTATGACCTGCGTGTCATTGAAGAACGCCATGTAAACTACTTTACTTCATTACTAAACGCGTTAGTCATAGAAGTAGAAGTAGTCGTTGGCGTGACAACTTCATGAAGACACGATGATGGAGATCATGATGATGGAGATCATGGTGTCAAGCCGGTGACAGGATGATCATGGAGCCCGAAGATGGAGATCAATGGAGCTTGATGATATTGGCCATATCATGTCACAACTATATAATTGCATGTGATGTTTATTATGCTTTTACATCTTGTTTACTTAGGACAACGCTAGTAAATAAGATGATCCCTTATAAAATTTCAAGAAGTGTTCTCCCCTAACTGTGCACCGTTGCTACAGTTCGTCGTTTCTAAGCACCACGTGATGATCGGGTGTGATGGATCCTTACGTTCACATACAACGGGTGTAAGACAGTTTTACACAGCGAAAACACTTAGGGTTAACTTGAGGAGCCTAGCATGTGCAGACATGGCCTCGGAACACGAAGACCGAAAGGTCGAGCACGAGTCGTATGAAAGATACGATCAACATGAAGATGTTCACTGATGATGACTAGTCCGTCTCACGTGATGATCGGACATGGGCTAGTCGACTCGGATCGTGTAACACTTAGATGACTAGAGGGATGTCTAATCTAAGTGGGAGTTCGTAATTTTGATTAAGAACTTTATTATCATGAACTTAGTCTAAAACCTTTGCAAATATGTCTTGTAGATCAATGGCCAACGCTAATGTCAACATGAACTTCAACGCGTTCCTAGAGAAAACCAAGCTGAAAGATGATGGCAGCAACTATACGGATTGGGTCCGAACACGAGATCATCCTCATAGCTGCCAAGAAACAGTATGTCCTAGAAGCACCGTTAGGTGACCCACCTGTTCTCAAAGCCTTTGCAAGATGATTTGAGCGTCTGGCGGACTCGTTCGATGATTACTCCCTCGTTCGGTCGCGGCATGCTCTACAGCTTAGAACCGGGCTCCAAAAGCGTTTTGAGCATCACGGAGCATATGAGATGTTCAAGAGCTGAAACTAGTTTTCCAAGCTCATGCCCGGTCGAGAGATATGATGTCTCGACAAGTTCTGAGTTGTAAGATGGAGGAAAATAGTTACGTCGGTGAGCACATCCACGAAGATGTGCAGGTTGCACAACCGTATGACCCAGTGAACATAAACCTCCCAGATGAGGCGGTCATTGACAGAATCCTCCGATCGCTCCCACCAAGCTACAAGAGCTTTGTGATGAACTACAACATGCGGGATGGTAAAGACCATTCTGAAGTGTTCTCGATCTTTGAGGTCGCAGAGGCTGAAATCAAAAGGAACATCAAGTGTTGATGGTCAATAAGACCACTAAGTTCAAGAAAGGCAAGGGTAAGAAGAACTTCAAGAAGGACGGCAAGGATGTTGCCGCGCGTAAGTAAGTCTGCTTGCGGAAGAAGTCAAAGAATGGACCCAAGCACGAGGTCGAGTGCTTTTATTGCAAGGAAGGGTCTTCGAAGCGGAACTGCCCCAAATACTTAGCGGATAAGAAGGCCGGCAACACCAAAGGTATATTTGATATACATGTAATTGATGTGTACCTTACCGATTACTCGTAGTAACTCCCGGTATTTGATACGGTGCCGTTGCTCATATTTGTAACTCACAGCAGAGCTGCGGAATAAACGGAGGCTGGCGAAGGGCGAGGTGACGATCGCGCGTCGGGAATGGTTCGAGTTGATGTGATCGCCGTCGACACGCTGCCTCTATATTTACCTACGGATTAGTTTTAAACCTCAATAATTGTTATTTAGTGCCAAGTTTGAGCATGAACATTGTATCTGGATCTCGTTTGATACGAGATGGCTACTCATTTAAGTCCGAGAATAATGGTTGTTCGATTTATATGAGAGATATGTTTTATGGTCATGCTCCGATGGTCAATGGTTTATTCTTAATGAATCTCGGCGTAATATTACACATGTTCATAGTGTGGATGCCAAAAGATGTAAAGTTGATAACGATAGTCCCACATACTTGTGGCTTGCCGCCTTGGTCACATTGGTGTCAAGCGCATGAAGAAACTCCATGCTGATGGACTTTAGAGTCTCTTGATTATGAATCGTTTGACACATGCGAACCATGCCTCTTAGGCAAAATGACCAAGACTCCGTTCTCCGGAACAATGGGCGAGCAACCAACTTGTTGGAAATCATACATACCGATGTATGCGGTCCAATGAGCGTTGAGGCTCATGGAGGATATCGTTATGTTCTCACTCTCACCGGCGACTTGAGTAGATATGGGTATGTCTACTTAATGAAACACAAGTCCGAGACCTTTGAAAAGTTCAAGGAATTTCAGAGTGAGGTGGAGAATCAACGTGACCGAAGATAAAGTTCCTACGATCGATCGTGGAGGAGAATATTTAAGTCACGAATTTGGTACACACTTAAGAA
The DNA here is from genome assembly GCA_021437245.1 of Aegilops speltoides. NCBI lineage: Eukaryota > Viridiplantae > Streptophyta > Magnoliopsida > Poales > Poaceae > Aegilops > Aegilops speltoides. Next base: position 281,124,754 of record CM038145.1, on the reverse strand, counting down.
AATGTGGAATCGTTTCACAACTCACGCCGCTGGAACACCTCAAATAAACGGTGTGTCGAGCGTCGTGAATCGCACTCTATTGGATATGGTGCGGTCTATGATGTCTCTTACCGATTTACCACTTGTCATTTTGGGGATACGCTCTAGAGACAGCTACATTCACTTTAAATAGGGCTCCGTCTAAATCCGTTGAGACGACACCGTATGAATTATGGTTTGGGAAGAAACCTAAGCTGTCATTTCGAAAGTTTGGGGATGCGATGCTTATGTCAAGAAACTTCAACCCGAAAAGCTCGAACCCAAGTCGGAAAATGCGTATTCATAGGATACCCTAAGGAAGCGTCGGGTATACCTTCTACTTAAGATCCGAAGGCAAAGTCTTTGTTGCTAAGAACGGATGCTTTAGAGAAAGAGTTTCTCTCGAAAGAAGTAAGTGGGAGGAAAGTAGAACTCGATGAAGTACTACCTCTCGAACGGGAAAGTGGTGCGCGCAGAAACCGTTCTGTAATGCCCACACCCATCAAGAGGAAATCATTGATGATGATCAAGATACTTCGGATCAAGTTACTATGAACTTCGAAGGTCCACAAGGACACGTTCCGCACGAGTGGTGCGGCAACCTGTCATGGAAATCATGTTGCTAGACAACAATGAACCTTCGAACTATGAAGAAGCGATGGCGGACCCGATTCCAACAAATGGCTTGAGGCCATGAAATCCGAGATAGAATCCATGTATGAAAACAAAGTATGGACTTTGACAGACTTGCCCGATGATCGCGGCGATAGAAAATAAATGGATTTTTAAGAAGAAGACGGACGCGGATGGAAATGTCACCATTTATAAAGCTCGACTTGTCGCTAAGGGTTATCGACAAGTTCAAGGGATTGACTCTGACGAGACATTCTCTCCGTGGCGAAGCTTAAGTCCGTCCGAATCATGTTAGCAATTGCGCATACTATGATTATGAGATATGGCGATGGACGTCAAAACGGCATTCCTTAGCGGACATCTTAAGGAAGAGCTGTATATGATGCAGCGGAAGGTTTTGTCGATCCTCGTAACGCTAACAAAGTATGCAAGCTCCAATGATCCATTTATGGACTGGTGCAAGCATCTCGGAGTTGGAACATTCGCTTTAATGAGATGATCAAAGCGTTTAGTTTACGTGAGACTTATGGAGAAGCCTGCGTTTACAAGAAAGTGAGTGGGAGCTCAGTAGCATTTCTCCTATTATATGTAGATGACATACTCTTGATGGGAAATGATACAAAACTTCGGACAACATTAAGGCCTACTTGAACAAGTGTTTTTCAATGAAGGACCTTGGAGAAGCTGCTTATATATTAGGCATCAAGATCTATAGGGATAGATCGAGGCGCCTCATAGGTCTTTCACAAAGCACATACCTTGATAAAATTTTGAAGAGGTTCAAAATGGATCAGTCCAAGAAGGGTTCTTGCCTATGTTACAAGGTGTGAAACCGAGCTCAGCTCGATCACCGACCTGACAAAAGATAAAGAAGAGATGAGTGTCATCCCTATGCTTCAGCCATAGGATCTATTATGTATGCCATCTTGTGTACTGACCGATGTAAACCTTGCCGTAAGTTTGGTTGCAAGATACCAAAGTAATCCCGCAAGGAACACTGGACAGCGGTCAAGAATATCTGAAGTACCGAAAAGGACAAAGGACATGTTTTCGTTTATGGAGGAAGCGAAGAGCTCGTCGTAAAGGCTACGTCGGCGCTTAGCCGACTCGGATCTGGATGACTCTAAGTCACAAACCGGATCGTGTATATGTTGAATGGTGGAGCGATGGTGGTGCAGTGCAAGCGAGCGTCGTGGCGGGATCTACGTGTGAAGCGGAGTACATGGCAGCCTCGGAGGCAGCGCATGAAGCGATTTGGGTGAAGGAGTTCATCACCGACCTAGCAGTCATACCCAATGCGTCGGGGCCGATCAAACTCTTCCGTGACAACACTGGAGCTATTGCCCTTGCAAAGGAGCCCAGTTTCACAAGAAGACTAGGCACATCAAGCGTCGTTTCAACTCCATCCGTGAAAATGTTCAAGATGGAGACATAAAGATTTGCAAAGTGCACACGGATCTGAATGTCGCAGATCCGTTGACTAAACCTCTCTCGCGTGCAAAACATGATCAACACCAGAACTCTATGGGTGTTCGATTCATCACAATGTAACTAGATTAGTGACTCTAGGGCAAGTGGGAGACTGTTGGAAATATGCCCTAGAGGCAATAATAAAAGTATTATTATATTTCATTGTTCATGATAATTGTCTTTTGTTCATGCTATAAGCTGTGTTATCCGGAAATCATAATACACGTGTGAACACTTAGACCCCAATATGTCCCTAGTGAGCCTCTAGTTGACTAGCCGTTGTGATCAATAGATGGTCATGGTTTCGACTATGGACATTGGATGTCGTTGATAACGGGATCACATCATTAGGAGAATGATGTGATGGACAAGACCCAATCACAAGCTTAGCATAAAAGATCGTATAGTTCGTTTGCTAGAAGCTTTGCCAATGTCAAGTATCTATTCCTTCGACCATGAGATCGTGTAACTCCGGTTGCCGTAGGAGTGCCTTGGGTGTATCAAGCGTCACAACGAATCGGGTGACTATAAAGGTGCATTACAGGTGTCTCGAAAGTATCATTGGGTTGACATGGATCGAGCTGGGATTTGTCACTCCGTATGACGGAGAGGTATCTCTGGGCCCACTCGGTAATGCATCATCATAATGAGCTCAATGTGACCAAGGTGTTGTACGGGATCATGCATTACGGATGCGAGTAAAGTGACTTGCGGTAACGAGACCGAACGAGGTATTGGGATACCGACGATCGAGTCTCGGGCAAGTAACGCATCGATTGACAAAGGAATTGCATATAGGGTTTGATAGAATCCTCGACATCGTGGTTCAACCGATGAAATCATCGAGGAGCATGTGGGAGCCAACATGGGTATCCAGATCCGCTGTTGGTTATTGCCCGAGAGTCGTCTCGGTCATGTCTGCGTGTCTCCCGAACCCGTAGGGTCTACACACTTAAGGTTCGGTGGCGCTAGGGTTAGTAGGAAGACTAGTATGTGAATACCGAATGTTGTTGAGTCCGGATGAGATCCCGGACGTCACGAGGAGTTCGGAAGGGTCCGGAGGTAAAGAATAATATATAGGAAGTGGTGTTTCGCCATCGGAAAGTTTGGGGTTCTGGCAAAATCTGGGACCACCGGAAGGGTCCGGGTCCACCAGTGGGGCCACCCATCCGGAGGGCCCCATGGGCCATAGGGGAAGGAACCAGCCCACAGGGGCTGGTGCGCCCCTAGGCCCACCCCGCGCCTAGGGTTGAAACCCTAGGGGTGGGCGCCCACCGGCTTGGGGGCACTCCACCCCTGGCGCCGCCCCTTGAGATTGGATCTCTAGGGGCGGCCACCACAGGGGGCCTATATAAAGGGGGAGGGGGCTGATATATACATCTCCAAGGCGCAGCCCTCCCTCCCAACACATCTCCTCCTCCGTAGAGCTCGTGAAGCCCCTGCCGAATCTTGCTTCACCACCATCACCACGCCGTCGTCTTTGCCGGTGGTCTTGTCTTCCTCAACCTCTCCTTCCCCTTGCTGGATCAAGAAGGAGGAGACGTCGCTCGTCCGTCGTGTGTTGAGCGCGGAGGTGCTGTCCGTTCAGCACTTGGCATCGGTGATTTGAATCACGTCGAGTACGACTCCATCATCACCAAGCAAGCTTCGCACGCGATCTACAAGTGGTATGTAGATGCAAACTCTCTCCCGTTACTCGTTGCTTAGATGAACTCATAGATGGATCTTGGTGAAACCGTAGGAAAAATTTTAATTTTCTGCAATGTTCCCCAACATCTTTTTCTCTTCCGTTTTCCCTCCGGTGCCATCCTAGATCTCGGGACGAGATCCTCTCGTAGTGGTGGAGTGTTGTAACACCCCGGATCCGTTGCGCCAGGTGTCCGCCAGTTATTCGCTGTTGTTGCCTTGTCATTTGTTTGCGTGTGCATCTTATCATGTCATCATCCGCATTGCATCACCATGTTTTCAAAACTTGCATCCGTTCTGGTTCCGCCGGTTCTCTCCGTTGTCCGTTCTAAGCCCGACCACACTCGCACGCGCCCGTGGCACGTCCGATTTATTATTTTATAAGTGGCATAAAAATGTTCTCGGAATGGGATGCAACTTGTCGTGCGGTCTTATTATTGTGTAGTCAGGTCGCCTGCCAAGTTTAAATCGCATTCGAGTCCATTTGATAGCCCAATCAGAACTTAGCGGTACCGTTGCCGGTACCTGCGTCGGACGTTTTCGGTATCCGGAAACCCGTGCCGGGCTGCACCTCTCTTCTCTCCCCTCAGCCCGAGCCCTCTCTTCACAGCACACCAACCCTTCACCTAGTCTCCCTCCGCACCGGACCGTCGGATCAAAATCCGATGCCCGAAACCCCCTCCAAACCCCCCAAACCCTAGCATTTTCGCTATATATGGACACCCTTTGTCCATTTTGGGCAGCCTACCCCTTCCCTAACCCCAGCCGCAGCCAATCCCCCTCCTCCTCGGGATCTCCGCCGCCTCCCACCTCCATTTCCGCGCCACCCACTCCAGCTTCGCCACTTGGCGCCGCCGCCACCGCGCCCGGTCCAACCAGCGCGCGCCACCTCACGCCGCGCATCGCCCGTGGCCACTCCCCGTCGCCACGCCGCCTAATCCTCCACTCCGCGAAGCCAGATCCGGCCCGCGCAGGCCCGGATCTCGCGCCGCCGCTCCCCGCGCGTGAGCCCGCAGTCCCGAGCTCCCGTCCTCGCTCGTCTGGATCGGGAGGAGCCCGATCCCGAGCTCCGCCGCCTCATGCCCCGTCGTGCCGGCGTCCCTCGTCGTCGCCACCACCGGCCGCCGCCCGGCGAAGCGCCCGCCAGTCGCCGCCCGTCGCCCTCTTCTCTCCTTCTCTCCCGACCGGCCCGTCTCTCTCTCTCTCGCACAGGCCACGGTCCCTTCGCTGAATATGCCATCCTCGCCGCCGAGCTCGTCGCCGGCCTCGCGTCCGGACTTCGCGGATCTGGGATCCCGACTTGGATCTCCCATCCGGCCTTCCGGCCTCCGCCCCTCGCCGGAGCTCCTCCCCATCGCCGTGGACCGCCGGCTGCCGCCGCCCCTGATCCCGCTCGGGGCCGATCCGGTCCAGGAGGACGGCGCCTCCGTTCGCCTCTCCCGTGGGCCCCTGTGCCCCGGCCCAACCGCGACTCGGCCCGGCTCCCACGGCCCGGCTGCTTCCCCTCTGCATGGGCCGAGCCCAGTGGTGAGCAGCCCCTAAGCCTCGCCCTGTGCACTTTTGGGCCTGCCAGTTTTGGCCTGTTGCATTTTTTTTCCTGCACTACGATTTTCTCCATTATCCAGAGATTACAGTTTTACAGATTGGCCCCTATAGTTCATGCATTTAATAACTCCACAACCGTGCATCGGATTAAAACAACTTATATATGTAAAATGCTTAGTTTTTCATCTAGTTTCATAATTTGCCACTTTCACCCATGTTTAAAATGTTAAAAATGCTGTTTGTGTTAATTTGCATATATGCCATGCTAAAATGATTTATTTCATACTATTTAACCGTAGCTCCGATTTTAATAAACTTTATATGTAAATGGGGTAGAATTTTGCCTAGTTTAACATGGTGCACTCATCTTGCATGTTTAACAACTTTAAAATATGGTTTAGGACAGAACAGTACCAAACCTTAAAATATGCACATGGGGAGTTTCCGGACTTGTTGGTTGTTGTTCCGGCCTCATTTAAACTTGCCTAGAGTAGGTAGTTTCGTCATGCTTCACCCCTTGCCATGTTAATCAACATTTAATATTGTTGGGTAGCTTAAACGAGAGTGAACTAAATAATGCATGTGGTGTTTTGTCAATATGCAACTCGTTGCATATTGAACTCCACTTAACTTGTAGTATTGATTGTTGCACTTTGCCATGCCATGCCATGCCTCATTAAATCGGACATGCATCATACTTGGTTGTGCATCATGCCATGTTTATGCGATGGTTGTTTACTATATTGTTTGCTTCTTTCCGGGTTGCTTCTCTCGTTAGCTTCGGTTTCGTTCCGGAGTTGTGAGGATCCGTTCGACTACGTCCGTTTGTCTTCTTCATGGACTCGTTCTTCTTCCTTGCGGGATCTCAGGCAAGATGACCGCTACCCTGGATCTCACTACTATCATTGCTATGCTAGTTGCCTCGTTCTTTCGCTATGCTGCGATACCTATTACCTGTTTGTCCAGCCATCCCATATTGCCATGAACCTCTAACCTTTGACACCATTCCTATGCAAACCGTTGTTTGGCTATGTGACCGCTTTGCTCAGCCCCTCTTATAGCGTTGCTAGTTGCAGGTGAAGTTGAAGATTTCTCCATGGTGGACAGGGTTTTGTTGGGATATCACAATATCTCTTATATTATTAATGCATCTATATACTTGGTAAAGGGTGGAAGGCCGGCCTTATGCCAGTGTTTTGTTCCCTCTTGCCGCCCTAGTTTTCCGTCATACGGTGTTATGTTCCCGGATTTTGCGTCCCTTACGCGATCGGGTGATTTATGGGACCCCCGACGGTTCGCTTTGAATAAAACTTGTCCAAGAAGGCCCAACATTGCCTTTTACCATTTGCCTCACCACCACCTACTTTTTCCCTTGGGAGTCGGTCTCGAGGGTCATCTTTTTTTATAGCCCCCCCGGGCGTGCTTGTCTAAGCGTTGGTCCAAACTAGAGCACCGTGCGGGACCATCCCTTGGCAACTTGGGTTACGTCGGTACCTGTACGCTTAGCTCATCCGGTCGTGGCCTGAGACGAGATCTGTGGCTACTATCGAGGATGTCGGCGGCGGAGGCTTTGCTGGTCTTGTTTTACCATTGTCGAAATGTCTTGATGTACCGGGATACCGAGTCTGATCGGAGTGTCTCGGGTGAAGGTCTATTCCTTCGATGATCGCGAGAGCTTGTCATGGGCTAAGTTGGGACACCCTGCAGGGTATAAACTTTCGAGAGCCGTGCCGCGGTTATGTGGCAGATGGGAATTTGTTAATGTCCGGTTGTAGACAACTTGACACTTGATCCGAATTAAAACGCATCAACCGAGTGTGTAGCCGTGATGGTCTCTTCTCGGAGTCCGGAAGTGAACACGGTTTCGTGTTATGTTTGGCGTAAGTAGGTGTTCGGATCACCTCTTGATCATTGCTAGTTGACGACCGTTCCGCTTGTTCTCTTCTCGCTCTTATTTGCGTTGGTTAGCCACCATATCATGCTTAGTCGCTGCTGCAGCCTCACCACTTTACCCCTTCCTTTCCCATTAAGCTTTGCTAGTCTTGATACCCATGGTAATGGGATTCTTTGAGTCCTCGTGGCTCACGGATACTTCAAAACCAGTTTGCAGGTGCCTATGTTACCGAGCAGGTGACACATCCAAGCTCAAGGAGGAGCTCTTGGAAGATCTTGCCATTTGTGTTGTTTCGTTCTAGTTGATCAGTAGTGGAGCCCAGTTGGGGTCGATCAGGGACCTCTGTCGCATTTGGGGTTCTTCTTTTATTTTGGTTCCGTAGTCGGACCTTGATTGTACCTGTATGATGTAATGCTTTATTCATGTAATTGTGTGAAGTGGCGATTGTAAGCCAACTATGTATCTTTTCCCCTATGTATTAAATGGGTTGTGTGAAGATTACCTCACTTGCGACATTGCTTTCAATGCGGTTATGCCTCTAAGTCGTGCTTCGACACGTGGGAGATATAGCCGCATCGAGGGCGTGACAACATTATAGAACCTATGGCTGAGGCATAGGGAATGACTTTCATTCTCTCTCTATCTTCTGCCATGGTCGGGCTTTGAGTCTTACTCAATTTCACACCTTGCAAAACAGGCAAGAACCCCTTCTTGGACTGATCCATTTTGAACTTCTTCAAAATCTTATCAAGGTATGTGCTTTGTGAAAGTCCTATTAAGCGGCTTGATCCATCCCTATGGATCTTGATGCCCAATATATAAGCAGCTTCACCGAGGTCTTTCATTGAAAAATTCTTATTCAAGTATCCTTTTATGTTATCCAGAAATTCTATATCATTTCCAATCAGCAATATGTCATCCACATATAATATTAGAAATGCTACAGAGCTCCCACTCACTTTCTTGTAAATACAAGCTTTACCATAAGTCTGTATAAAACCAAATGCTTTGATCACCTCATCAAAGCGTTTATTCTAACTCCGAGATGCTTGCACCAGTCCATAGATGGATCGCTGGAGCTTGCACACTTTGTTAGGACCTTTAGCATCGATAAAACCTTCTGGTTGCATCATATACAACTCTTCCTTAAGAAACCCGTTAAGGAATGTAGTTTTGACGTCCATTTGCCAGATTTCATATGATTTGGACAAACTTAAGCATCGCTACAGGTGAGAAAGTCTTATCATAGTCAACCCCTTGAACTTGTTGAAAACCTTTTGCAACAAGTCGAGCTTTGTAGACAATGATATTAGCGTCGGCGTCCATCTTCCTCTTAAAGATCCATTTATTCTCAATGGCTTGCCAATAATCGGGCAAGTCCACCAAAGTCCATACTTTGTTTTCATACATGGATTCAAGCCAGTTATCGGAATCTGGCTTGTCATAGCTTCTTCATAGTTCGTAGGTTCGCCGTTGTCCAACAACATGACTTCCAAGATAGGATTACCATATCACTTTGGTGCAGAACGTGTTCTGTTCGACCTACGAGGTCCAGTAGTAACTTGATCTAAAGTTTCATGATCATTATTATTTGCCTCCTCTCTGGTTGGTGTAGGCATCACAGGAACATTTTTCTCTGATGTACTATTTTCCAATTCGAGAGCAGGTACAACTATCTCATCAAGTTCTACTTTCCTGCCACTCACTTCTTTTGAGAGAAACTCGTTCTCTTGAAAGGACCCATTCTTAGCAACAAATATTTTGCCTTCGGATCTGTGGTAGAAGGTATACCCAATAGTTTCATTCGGGTATCCTATGAAGATGCACTTCTCTGCTTTGGGTCGAGCTTATCAGGCTAAAGCCTTTTGACATAAGCGTCGCATCCCCAAACTTTAAGAAACGACAGCTTAGGTTTCTTGCCAAACCATAGTTCATACGGTGTCGTCTCAATGGATTTAGATGGTGCCCTATTTAACGTGAACGCGGCTGTCTCTAATGCACAACGCCAAACGATGGTGGCAAATCGGTAAGAGACATCATAGAACGCACCCTATCTTATAAAGTACGGTTACGACGTTCGGACACACCATTACGTTGTGGTGTTCCAGGTGGCGTGAGTTGTGAAACTATTCCACATTGTTTTAAATGAAGGCCAAACTCGTAAGTCAAATATTCGCCTCCGCGGTCTGATCGTAGAAACTTTATTTTCTTGTTACGATGGTTCTCCACTTCATTCTGAAATTCTTTGAACTTTCCAAATGTTTCAGACTTGTGTTTCATCAAGTAGATATATCCATACCTACTCAAATCATCTGCGGAGGTAAGAAAATATGATACCCACCGCGTGCTTCAAGGGTCATCGGATCGCATACATCGGTACATATTATTTCCAATAAGTCATTAGCTCGCTCCATTGTTCCGAAGAATAGAGTTTTAGTCATCTTGCCCTTGAGGCATGGTTCACAAGTATCAAATGATTCATAATCAAGTGATTCCAAAAGTCCATCCGCATGGAATTTCTTCATGCACTTTACACCAATATGACCTAAACGGTAGTGCCACAAGTATGTTGCACTATCATTATCAACTTTGCATCTTTTGGCATCAATATTATGAATATGTGTATCGCTACAATCGAGATTCAACAAGAATAGACCATTCACTAAGGGTGCATGACCATAAAAGATGTTACTCATATAAATAGAACAACCATTATTCTCTGACTTAAATGAATAACCTTTTCGCCTTAAACAAGATCCAGATATAATGTTCATGCTCAACGCTGGCACCAAATAACAATTATTGAGGTCTAAAACTAATCTCGAAGGTAGATGTAGAGGTAGCGTGCCGACGACGATCACATCAACTTTGGAACCATTCCCGACGTGCATCGTCACCTCGTCCTTAAACAATCTTCGTTTATTCCACAGCTCTTGTTTCGAGTTACAAATATGATCAACTGAACTAGTATCAAATACCCAGGCGCTACTACGAGCACTTGTAAGGAACACATCAATAACATGTATATCAAATATACCTTTGTTCAGTTTGCCATCCTTATTATCCGCCAAATAATTGGGGCAGCCGCTTCTAGTGACCATTACCCTTGTAGTAGAAGCACTCAGTCTCAGGCTTGGGTCTAGCTTTGGACTTCTTCATGGGAGTGGCAACTTCCTTGTCGTTCTTCTTGAATCTTCCTTTCTTTCCCTTGCCCTTTCTCTTGAAACTGGTGGTTTTATTAACCATCAACACTTGATGCTCTTTCTTGATTTCTACCTCTGCCGATTTCAGCATCGCGAAGAGCTCGGAAATTGTGTTAGTCATTCCTTGCATATTATAGTTCATCACGAGCCTTTATAGCTTGGTGGCAGTGATTGAAGAACTCTATCAATAACATAGTTGTCTGGGGTCTCAATTCCCAGCTGAGTTAAATGGTTGTTGTACCCAGACATTTTGAGTATCTGTTCACTGACAGAACTGTTCTCCTCCATTTTACAACTAAAGACCCAAGCATTAGCTTGAAATATCAATTTAAGCTCATGGAACATCTCGTATTCTCTGTGGTGCTCAAAAGGCTTTTGGAGCCCCGGTTCTAAGCCATAAAGCATGGCACACTGAACTATCGAGTAGTCATCAGTCTGCGTTTTCCAGGCATTCACAATGTCTAGACTAGCGGGAGTGGGTGGATCACCTGGCGGTGCATCAAGGACTTAATTCTTCTATGCAGCAATGAGGATAATCGTCAAGTTACGGACCCAGTCCGTGTAGTTGCTACCATCATCTTTCAACTTAGCTTTCTCTAGGAACGCATTAAAATTAAAATTAACGGTAGCACGGGCCATTGATCTTCAACATAGGTTTGCAAAGAATATTAGGACCAAGTTCATGATAAATTTTAGTTCAACTAATTAAATTACTAATGAACTCCCACTTAAATCAACATCCCTCAAGTTGTCTAAGTGATACATGATCCATATCAACTAAACCATTTCCGATCATCACGTGAGATGGAGTAGTCTTCAATGGTGAACATCTTCATGTTGATCATATCTACTATATGACTCATGTTCGACCTTTCGGTCTTGAGTGTTTTGAGACCATGTATGTACGTTATATGCTCGTCAAGTTTAACCCAAGTATTCTGCTTGTGCAAAACTGGCTTACACCCGTTGTATGTGAACGTAGAGTCTATCACACCCGATCATCACGAGGTGCTTTGAAACGATGAACTTTAGCAATGGTGCATACTCGGGGAGAACACTTTTATCTTGCAATTAAGTGAAGGGATCATCTTATAATGCTACCGTCGTTCTAAGCAAAATAAGATGCATAAAGGATACACATCGCATGCAATTAAAATATGCGACATGATATGGCCATCATCATCTTGTGCTTTTGATCTCCATCCCCAAAGCAATGTCATGATCTCCATCGTCACCGGCGCGACATCTTGATCTCCATTGTTGCATTGGGGTCATCTTGCCAACTATTGCTTCTACAACTATTGCTAACACATAGCGATAAAGTAAAGCAATTACATGGTGCTTAATGATTGACACGCAGGCCATACAATAATTAAAAGACAACCCTAAGGCTCCTGGCTGTTGTTGACATTACAAAACATGATGATCTCATACAACAACGTATATCACATCACATCTTGACCATATCACATCACAACATACCCTGAAAAAACAAGTTAGACGTCTTCTACTTTGTTGTTGCAAGTTTTACGTGGCTGCTATGGGTAACTTGCAAGAACCATTCTTACCTACGCAAAACCACAACGGTGATTATCAAGTTTGCTGTTTTAACCTTCTTCAGACCGACTATAGTCAAATTCAATTCAACTCAAGTGAGAGAAACAGACACCAGCCAACCACCTTATGCAAAACAAGTTGCATCAGTCGGTGGAACCGGTCTCATGTACATGGACATGTAAGGTTGGTCCGGGCCGCTTCATCCCACAATACCGCCGAATCAAAATAAGACGTTGGTGGTAAGTAGTATGAACATCACCACCCATAACTCCTTTGTGTTCTACTCGTGCATATCATCAACGCATGGACCTAGCTCATGATGGCACTGTTGGGGAACGTTGCATGGAAAACAAAATTTTTCTACCCACACGCAAGATCTATCCATGGATATGCATAGCTATGAGAGGCGGAGAGCATCTACATACCCTTGTAGATCGCTAAGCGGAAGCATTTATCAACGCGGTTGATGTAGTCGTACACCTTCACAATCCGTCCCGATCAACTACCGAACATAAGGCACCTCCACGTTCAGTACACGTTCAGCTCGATGACATCCACGCCTTCTTGATACAGCAAGAGGGGCGAAGTAGTAGATGAGTTCCGGCAGCACGATGGTGTGGTGACGGTGGTGGTGAAGAACAATCTCCGCAGGGCTTCGCCAAGTACAACGAAAACTATGACGGAGGATAAACTAGAGGGGGTGGGGTTGCCGGCACATGGCTTGATGAGTGTTGATGTGTTCCGGGTGCTAGCCCTGCACCTCTATTTATATGTTGAGCCCTGGGGTCGTTTCTTAGAGAAAGAGCCTCCTTAAAGTCGGCTTAGCCCGCAAGGCAAGAGTCCTTCTCGGACTCCAGGACCAGACGCCAGGGTCCTTGGCGTCTGGCCCCAGACGCCAGGGTCCCTGGCGTTTGGCCCCTTGGCCTCCGCAAAACTGCCTTTTGCACCTTCCTAAAGCCCCGTGGGTTTTACCCCTTGGCCCAAATAAAGTGTTCTTGTACCTGAACATTTCGGGAAACTTCTGAAACCTCTTCCGATGAATTCCGAAAAACTTCCGGAGACAAACACTATTATCCCATATATCAATTTTTACCTCCAGACTATTCCGGGGCTCCTCGTCATGTCTGTGATCTCATCCAGGACTCCGAACAATATTCGGTCACCAACATACATAACTCATATAATACTATATCATCAACAAATGTTAAGCGTGCAGACCCTGCGGGTTCAAGAATGATGTAGACATGACCGAGATGCTTCTCTCGTCAATAGCCAATAGCGGGACCTGGATGCGCATATTGGTTCCTACATATTCTATGAAGATCTTTATCGGTCAAACCTTTATGACAACATACGTAGTTCCTTTTGTCCGTCGGTATGTTACTTGCCCGAGATTTGATCGTCGGTATCTCCATACCTAGTTCAATCTCATTACTGGCAAGTCTCTTTACTCGTTCTGTAATAGATCATCATGTAACTAACTCCTTAGTCACTTTTCTTGCAAGCTTCTTGTGATGATGTATTACCGAGAGGGCCCAGAGATACCTCTCCATCACATGGAGTGACAAATCCCAGTCTCGATCCATGCCAACCCAACAAACACCTTCGGAGATACCTGTAGAGCACCTTATGATCACCCAGTTACGTTGTGATGTTTGATGGCACACAAGGCATTCCTTCGGAGTCTAGGAGTTGCATGACCTCATGGTCGAAGAAACATGTATTTGACATTAAGAAACCAGTAGCAATAAACTGAATGATCATATGCTATGCCAACGGTTGGGTCTTGTCCATCAAATCATTCTCCTAATGATGTGATCCCGTTATCAAATGACAACTCATGTCTATGGTTAGGAAACCTTAACCATCTCTGATCAACGAGCTACTAGTAGAGACTCACTGGGGACACGATATTTGTTTATGTATCCACACATGTATTTGAATTTCCGGTCAATACAATTCTAGCATGAATAATATACCTTTTACCATGAATAAGGAAATATAATAATAATAACTTTATTGTTGCCTCTAGGGCATATTTCCATCAGTTAAGACTTTCAAAAAAATGACATGATTGAGCAGGGCACTATAATGGTTGAAATGGATGGATATGATATTCTATTTTGGCACATCATCAATTTTTCTAAATGGAAAGTGGTTTCCCTATAAGAGAGGAGTTAGTAATGGGGCCCCACTTTCTCCTCCCATTTTTGTGCCTGTTGCAGATCTTCTACAACCAGTTCTGAATGAGGCCATCGATAATGGCTTGATCAACCCTCCTCTCTCTATTATGTCCTGCCCTTATTTTCCTCCCATTCAATATGTTGATGATACGATTCTTGTGTTGTCGTTGTGGAAGCCAAAATGAATTAATAATTTACTAAGGCACTTTTCTAATTGAATTGGATTGATAATCAACAACTCTAAACCTGTGATGGTCTGTCTCAACCTGTGATGACAAATCTCAAAGACTAGTCAACATTCTGAGATGTCAGTAGGGTGCATCCCCATTCACTTATCTGGAATTGCCACTCAACACTACGAGACACAAATTTAGAAGATCTATTTGTCAAAGATTTGAGATAAGATTGGTTGGCTGCTCCATAGCGATGTCATATGATGGAAGACTTCAACTATTAAATTCAGTCTTATCCTCTTTGCCCATTTACTTCATGTGCTCTCTTGCTTTCCCAATTGGCATTTCTAGGCAAATCAATAAATATCTTAGAAATTTATTTAGGTGTAAGTATGGATAGGAAAATAAAGGGCATGCTTTCATTAATTCAGATGTAGTGTGTAAGCCCTGGCACAAGGTGGTCTGGGGCTCTGGGCATCCATGATGTGCAAACTTAGAACAAGGCACTTCTGATGAAAAACCTCCATAAATTATTCACACAAGAAAGATTTGCATTGGGTCAAGATTATATGGTATTATGCTATACAATTGCCTTCCAATGGACAAGGACCCGAGGGTTCCCACTAGTGGAGAACATACCTCAAACTTCTGAATAAATTCAAGCAATCTGCTATATGCAAAAATCAATATGGAAATTCTATTCTACTCTTGCATGATCATTGGCAAGATGTACCTCTTACTCGGCAATACCCTGAACTGTTCTCTTTTAGTGAACTCTCTGAAAAGATTCAACAAATAAGTCTGACTGCTCAAGAGGATAACTGGACTTACAAATGGCAAGGTCAAAATTATTCCTGTATGAAGATGTATAAAACATGGATGGATGTGAGAAAGCTCATATCATCTTTTAGTGGCTCTGGAAATGTGCTGCTAGGCTGAGATAAGATTTTATTTTGGCTCTTGTTGGATGATAGATTATATACAAGAAATATGCTTAAAAGTAAATCCATGCACATGGATTGTTAAAATTGTGCTCTTCGCCATAAGAATACCGAAGAAACCACATTGCACCCTTTTTTTGAGACTGTGCTTCGGTTCAGAGCTTCTGGAATTCTGTACTACCCAAAAAGCTGAAAGACATCTCTATCTACGATGGAGTTCTTCTTGCCTTACAAGATCTCCCATGAGAAATGGATTTGATATCATAATCATAGCATGCTACGATGCTGTATTATTTGGAATCAGAGAAATGGAAAGATCATTAAAAATGAAGCTCATGCGCTCAACACCTGGAAATACCTATTGAAACAAGACCTTCTTCTCCTTGAACACAGAATGAGAATCAAGAACGTGGAATGTCTTCACAATTGGATTGACAATCATCTATGGTGATATGATCATACTTTAGTCCCACCATTTAAAATGTTGATGCTAGCCAAAACATGAGTTGGATAGAGAGTTTAGTCGTTGGTCAATCTGTTATAACTATATTTTAAATATTCTGCCTTTTAAAATTAATGGAAAAAATATCGTAGAACTATTGTTGTACGGTTCCGAGCTTCAAAGAAGATCCATTCAGCCCATCACTAAACTTGCCTACAATAGCACTTCATTATCATAACTTCCAGCCTTGACGATTGAAGCCTTGTAAATACAAGCGACGACACCACGAATTTCATGGCAAGTGGCTTACTATATGTTGAAGTTCGGTCTAGGTTTGGGGGGTTTCAGTTTCAAAATTTAACATGAGCTTGATCTTGGCAAACCAAGTGAGATGAGCCTATATGACCTGAAAAATATAGCAGATAAGGTTGTTTAGACATAAATTGAGAAAAGATAGTGGATGAGAGAGATGAGGATGGATTGATATCACAAAGGGAAGAAGATATGTGTAGAAAGATCAATGGAGGGTGGTATTGGTAAAAAAGAAGGATCAATGTTGCAACTTGCAAGGATGAATGTTGAAACTGAATAGAGCCCACTTTTGGTTTTAAAGTTGAAACTGTGATTATTATTAGTGTTATTATTTGGAAAGGGTGGTATTAGGAAGTGGGTCTAGCTTATTAAAAAAAAACTTGCTCACCTAGGTTCAGATCGTAACAAACATGAACTTAGAATCCTTTTTATACATCGGGGCTTCCCTTACTGTTTGCTAAAAATAAAAGTAAGTGGCAGTCTCAAGACTGATGACTACAAAAATCTTGCCAACAAACAATCCCTATGGCACCCCTTTTTTCTTCAAGAAACTAGCACGGATTCTAGCAGTCGCTACGTATTACAGGTCACCCAACATGCATAAAATGCACTGTTTGTAGCCACGGAATAGGAACAAACATATCACAAGTTGGAGACGGAAAGATCAAGCGAAAATAAAGCGCCTTCCGATAGCCATGTCTTTTGTCCCAATT
Organism: Aegilops speltoides; assembly: GCA_021437245.1. NCBI lineage: Eukaryota > Viridiplantae > Streptophyta > Magnoliopsida > Poales > Poaceae > Aegilops > Aegilops speltoides. The sequence goes on along the minus strand of CM038145.1, from coordinate 281,107,984 downwards.
GTCGTTACTATGAGTTTGGCCTATGACCGCCACACAATTTGCAAGAGGGACCCTTTTTCCTTTTTTTTTTTCATGCTTTTCAGTAAAGGCCAGGGAAAATGATAGCTGGAGAACCCACTTGGTGAGATGGCGAGGTTACGCATCCAGTAGTTTCCAAATTACGCGCTCCTATTTGCACAAGAATGGATGTGCATTTCGTATGAATTCAGAGAATTTTGCCGACTTATCATAAGATATAGTGAATGCCAACTCTTTGGCGGTACGATCGACATCATTCAAATACTCATCCACTTGAGATAGCTGAACACGGCAGGTGTGATAGTCTGGACTAATTCTAGTGTGTGCACGCTCTGGTGGATTCGTGTAGCTTGCAGTAGTGTTGAGTGCGGTGACAAATACATCTCTCTCGTGATCGAAAGATGACGAAAATAAAGGGAGATGGAGACAAGAAAAGTGGGGCAATGGGGGGTGCGAGTGAGTGAGCTGATCGAGTGGGTGACAGGAGGTGTCGCCTGTGGCGTGCGTGGACAACTGGATGGTGCTTGGGGCCTGGAGCCTGCGGTTGGGTGCAAGTGCGTCCAACGCAACGGACCACTCGTGACATATCGGGGTGGTGGTGGTGCCTGGAGTGGACTGGCTGACATGGGATGGGAGGGACGATCCACCACCTATCTATCAGTCTCCAAAAAATGTGATGCGCTTATCAGGCATGCATGCATTGCTGACGAGGCTAACATGTCAATGAGAGGAGAGCCCAGCAGCTGCAGCGGCTCTGTTCGTGGATGCTTCCTCGATCTAGTCAGTGAGAATCAGGGAACCCAAATTATTTAAGGATCTGTGGAAGAGAATCGATGCTTCCAAGCCGCGCACGAGCAAGTAGAGCTGATTCTGTGGATTTCGGAGTCACATGATTCCAGATTTTTTTTTTTAAAAATGAGTTAGAAGAAGTTTTAAAAATCCACAAAACAATTTGGTGTGTAGGTATTGGACGTGAATCATGTACCAACAAGCCTCTATATAGAAGGGGAAACGAACGTTGGTTTGCAGACTGTGCGAAAGGAAAAGACGAAACTGGGGAGGCACAATAGCATCTTCAGATTTTGAAAAGGCGCCCGTTTGTTATTTTCTTTCCACGGGTCACAAATGGGTTGTGTTCTCACAAAACTTTTAAATCTGCAGACCATATTGAGTAATATGCACATGAGATTTTCTATAAGTTTTTTTTCAAAACGGAGGCAAAAGAATTGCCTCATCGATTAATTAAGAATAAGAGAATTGCCCAATTAATTTATGAAAAACCGGGCGAAAACAGATCTATAAGTTTTTAGATAAGTGCCAGGAAATTAATTGAAAAGGTATCATGTGATCCGGAGAGTCAAAAGAGGTTTTCTGGTTCTATTGTGCATGTAAATACACAGATATACTCCTCCGCCGGATTTACAAGGTTTATTAATCCTAAGTCATATTTGTTTAAGTTTACAGAAAAACGTCAAACATCTATAATATTTAATAAATGTTTTTTTGAAACGGAGGCAAAAGATTTGTCTCATTTCTATATTAAATAAGGAGAGAAGAGTTTGTTACAACACACACCCAGGACGGCATGACAAATAAATATATTACAAAATACTATCTACAATAACATCTTATATTATGGGATGGAGAGAGTAGTAAGTAGTGACATCGATTTGGTTTTGTAATCTTATTTTTCTATAATATAAACTTGATTAAATTTTGAAGAGTTTAACTGTAAACTTGCAGGAGAGAGTACATATACTTGCACTTGCACATAGGAATAGTCGCTAGAGTCGTCTGAATTTTGTCTTATCGTTGCAATTAGTGAGCAAGTGCTTAGTAGTAAAGCTCACAGCCATATCCGTATCATGAGAGCCAACAAGCTTTAATACACTGCCGCAGCGCTGCTCACGGGGTTGATTAGTTACCACGCGACTGGTTCAATGACTCTTAACTTTCAGCCTGGCGGCGGCCTCACGAGCACGTAACAACAGTGATCACATATTTTTTTGACTGCACACATCACCAAGACTTGATTACACTAGGCAAGATAAGATTTTTTTTTCTCTCTTCATTAAAGTGCAATTTTGTTAACGCATTCGGTCTAGCTAGTACGCAGTACTGCAATCTGAAGCGTCGAGGATGCACAAAGCCAAACAAGATAAGACCCGTGAGGTGATGCAATTAACTAATCGATCAGTAGTGGAGTAGTACCGTGGGAAGGAACGATCTCAGAAACGGATTCGAGCTCCAAGTGTACATGATACAATTGATAAAAAGCTATGCAGTTGTACTGAGGCGATGGTCGATCGATCGACCAGCGGTGGTTGACGGCCTTCACAGATCGATTACCGGCGTTTCATAGTCGAGGCGTACGTACGTACGAGTAATACATGCGTAGCGCTGAGAGCTACTGGCCTGGGCAGGTAGCTTCGGAAGATGATAGCGTGCCTGCCTCTCGTGCGCAGTCAGGTCAGGCCGCCGCCACCGTGCCGCTGGTGTCGGTCTTCCCGGAGCGGCCGCGGCTGGTCGCCGGCGCCGCCGCCTCGCTCATGGACCTTGACGTGCACTTGTCCTTCCACTCCTCGTGGGTTATGTGCTGCTGCCGGCACTCCAGGCTGCAGAACGCCGCCTCGCCCCTGAAAAATCGTGCAACGGAAGCAGAAGCAAAGCAACAGATTAGTATATTGGCTAGTGGTACAACTTGGCCATGGATGCACGTGCATGCAGGAGCGGACAGCTCACGTACTTGTACATGAAGGTGTCGCGGCCGGGGCCGAGGAGGCGGCGGCAGAGGCCGCAGTGGCGGAGGAACGCGGCGGTCTCGACCTTGGAGTAGTCGGCCGAGTTGCGCCGGAGCCCCGCCCGCGCCGGCGCCGCGCGCGCGCGGTATGCTGCGAGCCAGTCCGTCCCGGGGACGGCCCCCGCGCCGCTGCCGCCGCCTAGGGCCGCCAGCCAGTCCTGGCCCCCGCCGGCGCCACCTTCTTCGGCCTGCACCACCGCCTTGGCCTGCTCGGCCTCGTCCTCGTCCTCCAACACCACTGCCAGCACGGACGGCGGCGCGACCTCCGTCAAGCTAGTCGTTCGCCTCATCGGGTTCTTGCAGGCTATCCCCCAGCTAGCTCCACCCCGCACCACAGCCTAGCTCCTCCCTTCACCAACAAACCAAGACGTACGTACGCCTCCGCTCTTGCACGATCCACCCTAGCACACGCACGCTCGCAAACTCCGTAAAAGGCACGAGGAAGCTGGGCTGGGAGAGGGGGAGGCGGCGGCCATGGAAGTGCGTCCGTGCGTGTGTGGAGAGGATGAGACGAGGGTGGGAATCTGCGACTGCGAGAGGGTTGGAGGGAGGAGGGGGGAAGATAAAAGAAGAGGAAAAGGGTCTGGGCCGTCGGATGGGGTCCCATGACCGATCGGATCCACGTCAGCGCACTGATTGTTATTCCCCTGGGCCCTGGGCCGCCTCGTGCTCGCGCCTGATTGCTGCGCGCTTGTTCGCTTCCGGGCGCTCGGTCGGGGGCCTGTCGCAACGTCGTTCGCCGAATTTATTACGATTCCAGGCGCCTCTTGGCAACTTTCATCGGTTGGTGTTTTTTTTTTTTTGCTAGTAGTAGTAGGAGGAGGAGCATCATTGTGACCAAGAAGTTTTTGTGAAGGATAGAAAGAGAGGACGTGTGATTCAGCAGCTCGATGCATGAGATGAAAGCTGAGTTTGTGGTTGGGTTACGTAGCAACTGTAGACCCCATATATTATTTATTTACTTTGTAATTCAGAAATGACGTATTCAAACCAACAAAGTACATATATGAGTGCTTAACTTGTGTTGAAAAGTTGAAAGGAACAACATGCATCATGCTTTCATCAAATTCATCTATCGATATACTTGCTAGCCTTCTTTTTCTTCCTTCTTTTCGACTCCACGCCTTGCATGGTTGGTCGTCAAAACAATGACAACGAGAAGTAGACCATGAATCATCTAAAATTATGTGCAAGATCTACACCACTATAGTTGTTTGTCTCAAAAGAATAGCAGAGGTGGTATCTTTTCATCAAACTCGCTTTGGTGTTGCTTTTGGTGTAGGGGTCACTTAGGGGCGGAGACGAGGCAGGCGGCAGCAGGCTAGACCCCCCCATCGATCGGCCCCCTCAACAATACGTACAGGTTTTACTGCTGATTTGATGCCTAATTAGCCTTAGTTTTAGGAAATTCGCCTTTTTTAGGGAAATTCGCCTTTTTGAGGATCGGCCTTAATACATGGCCACATGCAAACACCCACACCACGGACGTGATGGAATGGGCCAAGCCAGATCTATTAGCCCATAGGTCTTCGATTCTGCACGCACGTGTGTGCGTGCTGTTCGCTTCTGTTCTCTTTGGCCTTTGAAGTCCATCGTCCATCCTCGATCTTCGCCGCCACCGCTCACGCTTAGCCGCTAGGTTTTCTTCGAGTATCGACATGGCGAAGCGCCCACGCTGGTGATTGTCTTACCGGTGAATCTGCGGTTGTCGCACGCCGGTACAAGACTATTACCACCGATCCAATTGGCGAAGGTCCCTACTGTCCGAATCTCCAATCTCGACGGTTCAAGAGCGACAAAGATGACTCTAATCTAGCTCGAGTCCCAAGGTATACTACAATACAGTAAATCTGCAGGTAGTTTTATACAAGCCATCTATTGAAATTGCCTTTTCGATCAATTGCGAACTATATAATTGAGGGTCCCATAGTTGAGTCACTAGACTAGAATTGCATAAATTAAAGCACGGAGGAAGATACCACCGAATTATTAGTCGTTCGTTTTACCCTCCAATTATACCACTGAAAATGCAAATCTATTGTATATACATCAAGGAAATAACTACAAACATTGTTTGGATTATTGACAACTTCTTCGATGGACCTTGTTGACATAGATCTCTGTCAAAATTAGTACATAAAATATACTATTTTCAATTGCAAAACATATATTCACCGCATTTTTACATCGATGCTATATTAATAATAAATATCTTTTTAGGTTACATCTCTTGTACGGTCTTGGTATTTTCTTCGCCCCTATATCCATTCTGGCTCCATACAGGGTCTTGCCTAGGTGACTTGGTCTTACTCATATACTATCACAACTGAGTAGGATCTAGTGAAGTACTCAAATGAAGGAGAAAAGGGATCGTTGTGCGATCTAGCAGAAAAAACTTGTGAAAGTGGAGATGGAAAAGTTGTATATACACCTCCGAGAGATCAAACGAGTCCTCCATCCACTCAAAGCAGGCATAAATGCAAGAGAAAAGAAATGGGTTCACCGAAGAATTATTGGAGTTTGAGCTTAGCTAGGGTTCTTGGCGAAAACGCCTTCTCAACATGCATGACTTATATCACACATATTTGTGTTTTTTGCATTTTAACATCAAATGATTACGTATTTACATACAAATGGGCATTCCTGTATTTTTGATTATTTCAGATTTTGTTTTACACTTAAGCTGTTGTGGGAAAATAATAAATACACATTTTCCATGTGTTAGTGACACAGTAGCAAGATTTTGCAGCGGCGATTGTGTGATTGACTTGCAGAGTTGTAAACTTGTAATATGTTCACCATTGATAGTGACAACTATGTAAAAAAACCATTAATACTTCTCTCCCGATCCTGCATCATGTCATACTCTTCAAGAGTGTTAAATCATACTACAAAACATGATATTCTTTTTTTAATCAAAATTATAACAATTCCATTTTAAATGAACACATGTGTTTCTCAAGTGAATATTAATCCTCAAATAAATAGCAATAAAAATATGTGAAAAAATACAGAATGACATTTTTTGAAACTTTCATTATCATATCTTTTTTGTAAAGTTCAAAATATATAATTGTTTGGTAAATTTGCAACACTGACTATTTTGGGTTCCAAGTATGTGATGGGGAATGTTGCATGAAAATCAAAAAAAAAATTCTACGAACACCCAAGATCTATCTATGGAGATGCATAGCAACGAGAGGGAAGTGTGTCTACGTACCCTTATAGACCAAAAGTGTTAGCATGTGTAACATGGTTGATATAGTCGTACTCGTCGCGATCCAATTCGATCCAGTGCTGAAGGGGCGGCACCTCCGAGTTTAGCACACGTACGGCTCGGTGGCGTCCTCTCCTTCTTGAGCCAGCAAGTGAGGGAGAGGAGGTAGATGAGATCTGAACTAACACGACTGCATGGTGGTGATAGCAGCAGCGAAATTGCAGCAGGCCTTCGCCAAGCGTCTGCGCGAGGTGGAGGAGGTGTAACGGGAGGGAGACGGGCAAGGGTGGAAGTGTTGCTCCCCAATGCCTCCCACCTTTATATAGGCATGGAGTGGGCTGGTGGCTTGCCTTCCAAGCCCCTAGGGTCGTTGGCCAAGGGGGGAGGAAGCAAATCCCTCCTTTCCTTCCCCACCAATCGCTATCCCTCTTTTTAGGGATACTGATCTTATCCCTTCGGGATATGGTCCTATTCCTTTTAGGGGGGGGGGGGTCATGGTGCGCCTAGACCAGGGGTGTGGGGCCTTGCCCCACTACCCACGTCATGTGGACCCCCTTTCAGGTGGGCCCCACTTCGAAACCTTCTATAACCTTCCCGGTACAATACCAAAAAATTCGAACTTTTTTTGTATCCCAAAATATGACTTCCCATATATAACTTCCGGACCAATCCTGAGCTCCTCAAGATGTCCCGGATCCCATCCAAGACTCCGAACAACCTTTGAACTTCACCATATTAATATCTCATTACTACCCTAGCACTACCAAATGTGAAGCGTGCGACCCTACGGGTTCGGGAATCATGTAGACATGACCGAGACACCTCTCCGGTCAATGACCAACAACGGGACCTCGATGGCCATATTGGTCCCTACATATTCCATGAAGATCTTTACCGATTGAACCACAGTGTCAAGGATTGAGTTAATCCCGTATGCAATACCCTTTGTCTAGTGATATGTTACTTGCCCGAGATTCGATCGTCCGTATCTCCATACCTAGTTCAATCTCGTTACCGTCAAGTCTCTTTACTCATTTTGTAATACAAGATCCCGTGACTAAACTCATTAGTCACATGCTTGCAAGCTTCTTGTGATGTTGTATTACCGAGAGGGCCCAGAGATATCTCTCTGTCATACGGAGCGACAAATCCCAGTCTCGATCCATGCAACCCAACAAGCACCTTTGGAGATACATGTAGAGCACATTTATGATCACCCAGTTACAAAGTGACGTTCGATAGCACACAAAGTATTCCTCCGGTATCCGGGAGTGGCATGCTCTCATGGTCTAAGGAATTGATACTTGACATAAAGAAAGCTGTAGCAAATAACTAAACAATCTGATACTAAGCTTACGGTTGGGTCTGTCCATCACATCATTCTCCTAATGTTATGATCCCGTTATCAAATGACAACTCATGTCTATGGTTAGGAAACCTTAACCATCTTTGATCAATGAGCTAGTCTAGTAGAGGCATATTAGGGACGATGTTGTTTATGTATCCACACATGTATTTAAGTTTCAGTCAATACATTTCTAGTATGAATAATAAACATTTATTATGAATGGGAAATATGATAATAATCATTTCATTATTGCCTCTAGGGCATATTTCAAACAGTATGTAGGACTTTCTCGTCAATATCAATGACAAGGTAATTGCATGGGAAAAATCGATGACGAATGGTATTTGTGCATCATAAATTAATCCATTTTTATCTAGAAGAACGCCTATTCTAAGGTTTGAAATGAGAATGTGGAATCCCTGGGCTGTAGAATCATGATGATATGATTACTTCAAAAAGTGACACCTGAGCTACATAAGTAATGTTGCACCTTCTTTTAGCAGGTATATGCTGCAACTAAAAATACAAAAAACTTTTATGGATGCACATATTTTGTGAAGTTGATACTTGTATATCTTGAACAAAAATATATAGCTACCTGTCTATGCACAGAAGGAATCAAAGGCAGGAGAGCCAGAAACAACACGGTAAGTGCGAACAATTTGGTAATGTGCATATGTAGTTTCCAAATTTGTAGGTGAGTACTTCAACTCTGCATTGTACACTTAAAAGGAAATATTAGTTTTAGATGTGCGATAATAGTATGTTTCAAGAGTGTGGTGCCATATAATTGTTTTTCTTTGGTCCTTCTCACATAAAAAAGCCATTTATCATACTCGTACACGCTCTCACTCGATTTGTTGTGTCATTTATCGACAAACTAGTGTGCCCCCTCTTTGGTTATGGTCTTAGGATTATGGTTTCTAAAGATGGATAATTAGGAAAAAAATGCAAAATGTAATATACAAAACCTAATAGTGTGTAGTGAGACTATGTGAACGAGAAAAAAAAATAACTTGTGAGAATAATCATGCCAATATTATTGAATGGTGGTACTATTCACCAATGTGCACAATTACCTTTACCTAAACCATAAACAGCAAGACAATGACGGGAATGTGCATTTTGTGTATGGTGTGCATAGGTTGGATGTTTTTTTACTTTGGACTATAGACAAATTCAGTATCAAGCACAGCAAAAGAAAAAAAGCAGAGCAATGATATTGGTTAAATTACAACACGACGTCTAAGGCTTGTTTGAACTAAGGAATTGACATACTTTATAATTTCAAAGACCTATTTATCATAGAAGTGCCCTTCTTTGGATGAGAAGGTTGATACCACAAATATTATGTATATTCCCATCATGCACCATAATTTTGTACTCCCTCCATCCATAATTCTTGTGGGGGGTTTTAGTTACTTACATTTTTTTTAAATACAGAGTATATCACTAAGCATATTCTACGGGTTATGCCTACATTCTTTTTCAAATTCAAATTCCTACAAAATTTCAGTAGAGCATTCGAAGAGTTTTCTGGAATGATGGCATCATGCCTTCTAAACAGAACCGAAAAATCTAATGTCAAAAATGGTAAGCTCAGGCCTGATAAAGTGCACCCAAAGGAATCGTAGCGTGGCCCTGTCCTGAGCTGGATGACCTTGACCCCTAGAACAGTGCACGCCAAGCGGCGAATAGAACACGAGCGAGGCGAACATACTATGGGACCGACAAGTCAGTTACTACCTTCGTTCTGGTTTATTGGTCCTCTTTAAAATTTGTGTCAAATTTTGACCAAATATTTAACTAACAAAATGTTAATGCATGTCAACAAAAATTATATCGTTGGATTTGTATTTGAACATAGTTTCCAATGATATAATTTTTTATGACATGCATGAACATTTTTTTAGTTAATTTTATTGTCAAAATTTGACACGAAATACAATTAGAACCAATAAACCAGGACGGAGGTAGTACTTTTGCTGCGACGCACTGTGATCGGATCTGTGAGCTCGTCGTCCATTATACAACAGGAGGAGGTGCACGGTTGATTGTACCGTGGCCAGGTGCCCACGTGCCGGGCCTTTATAGGCGGGGAGTGCAAGACCCGTTCGTGCAAGGTGATAGTCTGCGCAGCACAGCAGACGGGCAACTCTGTGGCTGGCTGTTCGTGTAGAGTTTTCGTTTTTTTTGCATGGTAAAACATGTTTCATTCAAATAATAAAGATCAAAGTATAAGTTACGTAAAGACCGACATGACAAAACTGAAAAGACAACAAAACGTCTCTGAACGTCGTGTAGAGTTTCTGTTTAGGCCCGGTTCAGATTTCGGCAACTTTGTAAAATTGAATATGTATTAAAATAGTATGCATACTCTTGTATTTTACTGCACACAAATAAAACCATCTATTTTTGAAAAAGTACAATCCAAATACATACAAGGAAATCATTTCTTCACACCCTTTGGTAAGCTAGAACTCACATCAAAGAAAATTGCGAGGTTCGGCGTCTAGTTCTCCCGGGTCCCGGCATACCGGAGTGGGCGCATGTGGGCAAATGGGCCTAATTCTGAGAAATGAAAACAAGACTTTCATAGTCCCCTTGCAGCCTAGCGCGAAAAGGAAATATTTGGATATGTTTTTGTACGATCTGTGTTTCGTTTTTCTAATATAAAATTGATTGAATGCTGATGGGATGTTTTTGTCTGAAATCATACTAACACAACTCTACAATAATAGTTACTTTAATATTTTGAGCAACGATACATGCAAGTATACAGACTGAACATGAAAGAATAATATCTTTTTTTGCGGATAGAAAGAATAACATCCTCCTGCTGTCGTTGCTGCTGCATGCGTGATTACGCATCAAGAGAGAGGGAGAGAGGGGGGGGTTGGGGGGATGAGAGGATCATGTAAGTGCCATCTCTCGTCCCCCGTCGTCACCGTAGAGTGCGCACCATGGCTGCGGGCCTGGCCTCCCGCGCCTGGTTCCAAGATGTGCAGGGAGATCCTATTTCTCCATACCTGTTCTTGTTGGCAGCAGAGGGCCTTTCGTGCCTCTTGAAATCACAAAATCAGTCATCCCAGCTCGGCGGAATTAAGGTGGCACCAACGGCACCTCAGTAAACCACCTATTATTCGCGGATGATAGCCTGCTGTTTTTCAGGGCCAGTGTTGATGGAGCTGAAGAGGTATCAAACCTACTGGAGACATACTGTGCGGCGTCGGGACAGAGAATAAACAGAGAGAAATCGTCTATACTTTTTAGCAAAGGATGTCCTGAAATTGTATGATCGGCAGTGAAAGGCCATCTTCATGTTCCCAACGAATCTTTGAGTGACAGATATTTAGGGCTGCCTACTGATGTGGGACACTCAAAAAGGGGGACGTTCAAATATTTAAGTGACAGAATTTGGGAGAAGGTAAAGGGATGGATGGGCAAACTACTGTCAGCAGGAGGGAAGGATGTGCTAATTAAGTCCGTCGCTCAGGCTATACCTGTTTTCTCAATGTCATGTTTCAAACTCCCCAGGGGGCTGTGTGAAAACATAAATGCCATCATTCGAAAATTTTGGTGGGGTTGCAAACAGGGCAAACGAAAGCCAGCATGGGTCTCTGGAGGTGATGACAAGACCTAAGTATCTGGGAGGTTTGGGATTCAGAGATCTTGAGCTGTTTAACTTGGCTTTACTGGCGCGACAGGTGTGGAGACTTCTCCAGGAGCCAACCTCCCTGTGTGCTAGGATTTTGAAGGCCTCTTATTATCCTAATGGAACCATCCTCACGGCAGAATTGGGCTCTAGACCATCACAAATCTGGAGAGCAATATTGGAAGGTAGGGACATTATGAAGCAAGGAATCATCAGCAGAATAGGCAACGGCCAGAGTACAGATATATGGGCAGACAATTGGATACCGATGAAGGCTACACGTAGACCAATTTTATCGCTGGTGGCTAACCCTCCACGCATGGTGCATGAGCTTCTCCTCCCAGCGATGGCATCCTGGAATGAAGCTCTAGTGAGGAGCATTTTCTTGCCAGTGGATGTGGAAGAAATCTTAAAAATTCCAGTATGTATGCGGGATGTTCCTGACTCTTGGGCCTGGTACCCGGATAGGAAAGGTAATTTCTCGGCTAGCTCAGCCTACCGAATGATCATTAGCACCAAGATAGAGAGGGAGGGCTGGTTAGAAGGCCGCTCGGGCCCTTCAGAAACCTCATCAGAAGAGAAAGCATGGAGCTCTCTTTGGAAGTTGCAAGTTCCGTCAAAAGTTTGAGTGTTCTTATGGAGATTGGCAAGGCACTCGTTACCGACAACGGATGTTCTTCGCAACAGAAACATGTCTGTGCAAGACGCATGCCCTTTGTGCGGAGGGGAAGATTCATGGCGACATGCTCTTGTCTCTTGCACCATGGCGAGGTGTACATGGGCGTTGTCAGACGATGAGATTGTGGACAGAATGAGGGAGAACGGTCAGACAAGTGCCAAGCACTGGTTGTTCGATCTTTATGACACTTTGGATCATGGAAAGTTCACAAAAATGGCTGTTACCCTCTAGGCTATTTGGTTTGCAAGGCGCAAGGCAATCCATGAAAACATTTTCCAGAGTCAGCAACAAACTAGCTCCTTTGTGAAATCATATCTTCAGGAGCTACAAACTATCCCTAAACAGTCTAGACAGGCGAGCATAATTGTGTCACAACCGGCGACTACTCCTCGATGGCTTCCTTCGGAGGAGGGGGTAGCAAAGATCAACCCGGACGGGGCTATTTCTGGTGACGGTAATGTGGGTGTTGCAGCAGCAATATGTCGGGATCACACAGGAGAATACCTCGGCTCCTCGGCTGTTGTGTTAAGAGGCATCACGGATCCGCTGATCCTTGAAGTTTATGCATGTAGAGAAGCAATGGCCCTGGCAGAAGACCTCAACATCCACAGGCTTTGTATTGCTAATGATTGTCAGGGGGTGATAGCTGACATCAACTACGGAAGCAGAGGGCCACATGCAACGATCCTACAGGAAATATCAGAACGGAGGAGTCTTTTTCTTTCTTGCAATTTTGCTTTTGAACATAGAAATTTTAATTTCGAGGCTCATGATCTCGCCAAGTTTGCTAGTAGTCTTTCGGTTGGTCGTCATGTCTGGCTGGGCATGCCTCACGACCAAAACCTTGTACCCATGAACATTTTGTTGGTTTAATAAAGACTGGCGAGAATTCTCAAAAAAAAATCTGACTCCTGTGGCGCTGGTGCAATACGTCCTTCTCTGGGTACGGCTACAGCAGGTCACGCTCTCTGATGCGCCGGACGCTCTCACTTGGCGATGGACACCGAAAGACGTGTATTCCGCCAAATCGTGCTACAAAGCCCTATTCGTCGGCTCCACGATCGAGCCCTCCTGGTGACTCACCTGGAAATCATGGGCACCCCTCCGCATCAAAGTCTTCCTCTGGCTTGCTTTTCAAGGACGATGTTGGACCGCCGACCGGCTTGCTCGTCGCGGCCTTGCACATGCCCTGCTGTGCCTCCCCAGCAACTAGGAGCCCGAGACAATGGCGCACTTGTTGGCTGCGTCTTCTCTAGACAGACTTGACATGAGGTCCTTTCATGGTTTCGAATCACCGACATGCCGCTCCCAAGCCCCGGGCTGTGTTTTCGCGATTGGTTCTCCCAGGCCATGCAGGACGCTCCTACTGCTCTTCGCCGCGACTTAGCCTTGCTCATAATTCTCACCGCATGGCGCATTTGGAAGGCGCGGAACGCATGCGTCTTCAATGGAGCAACCCCCTCGATCCCGCTTCTCGTCAACGACATCAAGGAAGATCCCGCAGCTAGGCTGCCGCCGGGGCCAAGGGGCTCAGCAACATGCTCCCGCCCATGTAGTGTCTGGGCTTGCGCATCCCCCCTCCCTGTGTATGCACGCTTGTAGCTCTAGCTCATGCCCACGATGTACGTGCATGCGAGGCTACCTCTATAACTACTTTTGCTCTTTCCTTCTATCAATGCAGTGATACGCAAAGCTTTTGCGTATTCGCGAAAAAAAAGGAAAGAATAACATCCTTGTCTTTGCCTTACAAAACTCTTTCATGTTATATATATATATTCATTATTCATTATGCACATTGCAAGAGAAAATATTGAAAGCTGTGCATTGTAGGTTCTTGTGAAAGCAAACACCTATATTTTCAAAACAGATGGAATAATTTGTTCCCTAGATGTGATAAAACTTAACTCTAAGTATTTGAAAATTACTAGTCAATATACATGTGCAGGACACGTCTCAACTATTGTACATGTACAATTAAATATCACAAAATTATCCCTTAAAAATATCACAAAAATAGTAATCATGCGAAAGGACCAAGAGCTAGTGCAAATTGTTCTACCGACAACTGGAGTAAGCATTGTGAACCATTATTCTCTGAAGAAGTTGCCAGTCATTATCAATCATATAACATGATTGAGATAATATTTTTCGTACATGAAGTCAACATGTTTTCACCAATCTTACTGAATAGAAAGTAAATATGTGGCCAATGATTCCTGATTTTGTTTTGACCACAACTCACATGTACAGATGGTTCCATTGCTCACATGTCCGAACAGTTCCAACACTTGGAAAAAAATTGACGAAAATATGGCCCTAGGGCCGTATTTCATTGATTTGTCAGACGGAGAAAAAGCAGTTACAGAACAATGGAAGGCCATCTATGGCGATACTACAAGCATCCCTATTTCAGACGGATAAGTCACCTACAGTTTTAGCAAAAATACATGGGGCAGTGCTCAGGGTGGCTCAAAGAGTCTGTCCAACTGATGAATCCCGGCCGCATACCAACATCTGGCCTCCTCCATGATGCGGCTGACGACTTGCCTGGGTGTGCAATTGGTGGCGTTGAAGATGCATGCATTGCGTTCCTTCCAAAGAATCCATGCAACGAGATAGATAGGCGACCTCTAAGTGTTCCTATGTGCCGGACCCGGCAGTGCACGGAGCTGGCTCGTCCAAGAGGATCGGAGAGACCCGTCATTATTGGCCGCCGTGGCCACCACCGGTAGCGCGGAGAAAGGGGGTCCCAGCTTGATAATGATGGAGCTCCATACCTTGGCTGAGAATGGGCAAACCGTCAGCAAGTGGACAGCTGTCTCCGGCGCCGTCGAGCACAGTGGGCAGTTTGGGTTGTACGGGATACCTCAAATTATACCTGGCCCTGGGCTGGGCCAGGCCAGGCTTGGGCCGGGTCTAAAAAAGCCCATGGCAGAAAACTTAGGCCCAGGCCCTCCCAGGCCCTATCATTGGGCCTACTTTTCAAGCCCAAGCCCGGCCCATCTGGTAAAAAGCCCTGAAAAGCCCTTAGGGCTCAGGGCCGTGGGCCGGGCCCCTTCCTTAAAATGCCAAAATGCCAAGCCTAAGCCCGTCCAGGCCCTGCTGGTGGGCTCAAAACTCAGGCCCAAGCCCAACCCACGGGCAAGCCCATCGGGCCTAGGCCCTGGATTTTAGGGCCGGGCCTGGGTGGGCCGACAGGGTCGGGCCTGAGATGGCCAGGACTACCCCGGATAGCCAGATTATCAGCCGTCATGCACCGCCCCCGGGTAGCAAGCCAGAGGAAAGTTTTGGCACGCGGTGCCGCCTTGGCAGACCAGATGAGTTCCTTATCGTTCGTGCGTAGAGCTCCCTCAAATTGGCAACGGTAGGCTGACCTGGCAGTGTAAGTACCATCTACTATCCACTTCCAGCGAACCGAGTCAGTCGCCTCGTCGGTGAAGTTGATGCCAGAGGCCATCTCGGTGAGGCTTGATACGTCTCCGTCGTATCTATAATTTTTGATTGTTCCATGCCAATATTCTTCAACTTTCATATACTTTTGGCAACTTTTTATACTATTTTGGGGATTAACATATTGACCCCAAAGGCTCAAAGTGCAGTCCCATGCATTGCATGTTTTATGTTTCGCAGAAACCCAATATCAAACGGAATCCAAACGGGATAAAAACGGACGGAGAATTATTTTGGAATATTTGGGATTTTTCGGAGGAAGAATCAACGCGAAACGGTGTCCGGGGTGGCCACGAGACAGGGGGGCGTGCCCTCCCCCTTGGGCGCGCCCTAGACTCTCGTGGGCCACTCGTAAGGCGGTTGACGCTCTTCTTTTGCCGCAAGAAAGCTAATTTTACGAGAAAAATCTGGGCAAAAGATTCACCCCAATCGGAGTTACGGATCTCCGGATATTTAAGAAACAGTGAAGGGGTAGAATCTGAGAACGCAGAAACAGAGAGATAGATCCAATCTCGGAGGGCTCTCGCCCTCCCACGCCATGGGAGCCAAGGACCGGGGGAAACCCTTCTCCCATCTAGGAGGAGGTCAAGGAGGAAGAAGAAGAAGGGGGGCTCTCTCCCCCTTGCTTCCGGTGGCGCCGGAACGCCGCTGGGGGCCATCATCATCAACACGATCTTCACCAACACCTCCATCATCTTCACCAACGTCTCCATCACCTTCCCCCACCTTTATCCAGCGGTCCACTCTCCCGCAACCCGCTGTACCCTCTACTTGAACATGGTGCTTTATGCTTCATATTATTATCCAATGATTTTTTGCCATCTTATGATGTCTGAGTAGATTTCCATTGTCCTATCGGTGATTGATGAATAGCTATGATTGGTTTGAGTTGCATGTTCTATTATTGGTGCTTTCCTATAGTGCCCTCCGTGTCGCGCAAGCGTGAGGGATTCCCGCTGTAGGGTGTTGCAATGCATTCATGATTCGCTTATAGTGGGTTGCGCGAGTGACTGAAACACAAACCCAAGTAAGGGGATTGTTGCGTATGGGATAAAGGGGACTTGATGCTTTAATGCTATGGTTGGGTTTTACCTTAATGAATCTTTAGTATTTGCGGATGCTTGCTAGAGTTCCAATCATAAGTGCATATGATCCAAGTAGAGAAAGTATGTTAGCTTATGCCTCTCCCTCAAATAGAATTGCAATAGTGATTACCGGTCTAGTAACGTAGTCAATTGCTTAGGGGCAATTCCACAACTCCTACCACCACTTTTCCACACTCGCTATATTTACTTTATTGCATATTTATCTAAACAGCCCCTACTTTTTATTTATGTGTTCTTTATTATCTTGCAAACCTATCCTATCACTTCTACAAAGTACTTCTAGTTTCATACTTGTTCTAGGTAAAGCGAACGTCAAGCATGCGTAGAGTCGTATCAGTGGCCGATAGGACTAGAGAGGGTATTTGTTCTACCTTTAGCTCCTCGTTTGGTTCGACACTCTTACTTATCGAAAGAGGCTACAACTATCCCATATACTTGCGGGTCATCAAGACCTTTTTCTGGCGCCGTTGCCGGGGAGTCATAGCATGGGGTGAATATTCTCGTGTGTGCTTGTTTGCTTTATCACTAAGTAATTTTTATTTGCCTCTTCTTAGTTGTTTTCTATCTTTAGCTATGGGTAGGAAACGCAAAATACCAAAAAATTTAGTTGTACCTACTGAACCAGTGGTTGAAGAACCACTCAAAATCTATCACACTCCTGAAGCTTTTTACTTGGATCATCTTCGATCCCTTTGTGCTCGTGCTGAAACCCCTACTAGTTTAGTTGAGGGAAAATCTTTAGATGAGCATGCTTGTTTTGTGCGACACCGTATATCTGAAAAAGGGAAACTATTATGTGATCAAATTCAACGTTTGCAATGCTATGCTTGGAATTTATGTGAAATATATGAGTTTACTTGTTGTTCTGAAGACCCTAAGAAACACCTACCCTATCAATGCTTGTTTAGTGATAATGGAATCGTATCTTCGTATGCTAAGGGTGTTTACAATTACTATGATGTTCAACAAATTGAAGAATTTGTTGCTTTTAAAGGTGCTTATGAGATTGCCTCTTTGATTGAAAAGTATGATGCTACTCTTTACAAATCTGAAAATTTTGCCATATTTCAATATTGTTATGATAATTATGCTTCCAATGCCTATGTTAAACCATATATTGAGGACTTCTCCGCTGTCCAAGAAGAGACTAATATTTTGCAGGAAGCTATGGAAGAAGAAATTGATGAAACAGTGAGCTCATTGAATGAAAAAGGTGATGAGGAGAGCGAAGAACAAAAGGAGGAAGAGCGGATTAGCTACCCGTGCCCACCTTCTGATGAGAGTAACCCTCCAACTCATACATTATTTAATTCCCCTTCGTGCTTACCAAAGGATGATTGCTATGATGATTGATATGATCCCTTGAATTTGTTTGAAATATCCCTTTTTGATGATGCTTGCTATGCTTGTGGCAAAGATGCCAATATGAATTATGCTTATGGAGATGAACTTGCTATAGTTCCTTATGTTAAACATGAAATTGTTGCTATTGCACCCACGCATGATAGTCCTATTATCTTTTTGAATTCTCCCGACTACACAATATCGGAGAAGTTTGTGCTTATTAAGGATTATATTGATGGGTTGCCTTTTACCGTTGCACATGATGATTTTGATGAATATAATATGCATGTGCTTGCTGCTCCTACTTGCAATTATTATGAGAGAGGAACTACATCTCTGCCTCTTTATGTTTCCAACACGATAGAATTGCAACAAACTGCTTATACTATGCATTGGCCTTTACTTGGTGTGCATGAATTGTTCTTTTATGACATGCCGATGCATAGGAAGAGAGTTAGACTTCGTTGTTGCTTGATATATGTTACTTTATGCTCACTACTAAGTTAAAAATCATTGTTAATTAAAATTGGCTTTGATTTACCTTGGGATCCGGTGAAGGAAATATGCCCTAGAGGCAATAATAAAGTTATTATTTATTTCCTTATTTCATGATAAATGTTTATCATTCATGCTAGAATTGTATTAACCAGAAACATGATACATGTGTGAATGCATAGACAAACAAGATGTCACTAGTATGCCTCTACTAGACTAGCTTGTTAATCAAAGATGGTTATGTTTCCTGACCATGAACAAAGAGTTGTTATTTGATTAACAAGGTCACATCATTAGTAGAATGATCTGATTGACATGACCCATCCCATTAGCTTAGCACACGATCGTTTAGTATGTTGCTACTGCTTTTATCCATGACTTATACATGTTCTCGTAACTATGAGATTATGCAACTCCGTTTACGGAGGAACACTTTGGTGCTACCAAACGTCACAACGAATCGGGTGATTATAAAGGAGTACTACAGGTGTCTCCAAAGGCAGATGTTGGGTTGGCGATTTGAGATTAGGTATTGTCACTCCGATTGTCGGAGAGGTATCTCTGGGCCCTCTCGGTAATGCACATCACTGAAGCCTTGCAAGCACTACAACTAATGAGTTAGTTGTGAGATGATGTATTACGAACGAGTAAAGAGACTTGCCGTGCGAGATTGAACTAGGTATTGGATACCGACGATCGAATCTCGGGCAAGTAACATACCGATGACAAAGGGAACAACGTATGTTGTTATGCGGTCCGACCGACAAAGATCTTCGTAGAATATGTAGGAACCAATATGGGCATCCAGGTCCCGCTATTGGTTATTGACCGAATAGTTCTAGGTCATGTCTACATTGTTCTCGAACCGTAGGGTCCGCACGCTTAAGGTTTCGATGGCGGTTATTATGAGTTTATGTATTTTGATGTACCGAAGAAGTTCGAGTCCCGGATGTGATCACGGACATGACGAGGAGTCTCGAAATGGTCGAGACATAAAGATTGATATATTGGAAGCCTATGTTTGGAGTTCGAATGGTTCCGGCGAAAACAGAAATTACCAAGTACCGGAGGTTACGGAACCCCGGGGTAAATGGGCCTCGGTGGGCCTCGAGGGAGAAGAGGAGGGCCGGCCAGAGGTGGTGGCGCGCCTCTCCCCAGTCCGAATAGGACAAGGAGGGGGCGCCCTCCTCTTCCCCTCCCCCAATCCTATTCTAACTAGGAAGGGGGAGTCCTACTCCGGTGGGAGTAGGACTCCTCCCGCGCGCCTCTCTAGGGCGGCCGGCCTCCCCCTCCCTCCTTTATATACGGGGCAGGGGGCACCCTAGAACACACAAGTTTGATCTACGGATCGTTCCTTAGCCGTGTCGGTGCCCCTCCACCATATTCCACCTCGGTCATACCGTCGCAAGCTTAGGCGAAGCCTCGCGCCGGTGAAACATCAAGATCGTCACCACGCCGTCGTCTTGTGAAACTCTCCTCGACACTCGGCTGGATCGAGTACGAGGGACGTCATCGAGCTGTACGTGTGTCAAGAACTGGGGCGCCGAGTAACGGCGCCGGGATCGGTCGGATCGCGAGGAGAACGTCGACTACTTCCTCTACGTTGTGATCGCTTCGCCGGGTCTCGAGGGTACGTAGACAACACTCTCCCTCTCGTTGCTATACATCACCATGATCTTGCGTGTGCGTAGGAAATTTTTGAAATTACTCGTTCCCCAACGATGGCATCCGAGCCTAGGTTTTTATGGTTTGATGTTTTGCACGAGTAGAACACAAGTGAGTTGTGGGCGATACAAGTCATACTACCTACCAAGCATGTCATACTTTGGTTCAGCGGTATTGTGAGATGAAGCGGCCCGGACCGACATTACTGCAGATGCTTACGCGAGACTGGTTTCACCGCCACGAGCACTCGTTGCTTAAAGGTGGTGGTGGGTGTCTCTCACTTTAGTTGAACCGAGTGTGGCTACGCCGGTCCTTGAGAAGGTTAAACGGAGTCTATTTGACGAAGTATCGTTGTGGTTTTGATGCGTAGGTGAGACTGGTTCTTGCTTAAGCCCGTAGCAGCCACGTAAAATTTGCAACAACAAAGTAGAGGACGTCTAACTTGTTTTTGCAGGGCATGTTGTGATGTGATATGGTCAAGACGTGATGCTATATTTTATTGTATGAGATGATCATGTTTTGTAACCGAAGTTATCGGCAACCGGCTGGAGCCATATGGTTGTCGCTTTATTGTATGCAATGCATCGCTTCGTAATGCTTTACTTTATCACTAAGCGGTAGCGATAGTCGAGAAGCATAAGTTTGGCGAGACGACAACGATGCTACGATGGAGATCAAGGTGTCGCGCCGGTGACGATGGTGATCATGGTGGTGCTGCAAGATGGAGATCATGAAGCACAAGATGATGATGGCCATATCATATCACTTATATTGATTTGCATGTGATGTTTATCCTTTATGCATCTTATCTTGCTTTGATTGACGGTAGCATTATAAGATGATCTCTCACTAAATTATCAAGAAGTGTTCTCCCCGAGTATGCACCGTTGCCAAAGTTCGTCGTGCCTGACACCACGTGATGATCGGGTGTGATAAGCTCTACGTCCATCTACAACGGGTGCAAGCCAGTTTTGCACACGCAGAATACTCGGGTTATACTTGACGAGCCTAGCATATGCAGATATGGCCTCGGAACACGGAGACCGAAAGGTCGAGCGTGAATCATATAGTAGATATGATCAACATAAGATGTTCACCATTGAAAACTACTCCATTTCACGTGATGATCGGTTATGGTTTAGTTGATTTGGATCACGTGATCACTTAAGATGACTAGAGGGATGTCTATCTAAGTGGGAGTTCTTAAGTAATATGATTAATTGAACTTAAATTTATCATGAACTTAGTACCTGATAGTATCTTGCTTGTTTATGTTTAATTGTAGATAGATGGCTCGTGCTGTTGTTCCGTTGAATTTTAATGCGTTCCTTGAGAAAGCAAAGTTGAAAGATGATGGTAGCAACTACACGGACTGGGTCCGTAATTTGAGGATCATCCTCATTGCTGCATGTAAGAGTTACGTCTGGATGCACCGCTAGGTGCAGAACTTCTTGCTAATGCAACTGCAGATGTTATGAGCGTCTGGCGAGCAAAGTGATGACTACTCTATAGTTCGATGTGCCATGCTTTACGGCTTAGAACCGGGACTTCAACGACGTTTTGAGCGTCATGGAGCATATGAGATGTTCCAGAGTTGAAGTTAATATTCCAACAGAATGCCCGGATTGAGAGATATGAAGTCTCCAATAAGTTCTATAGCTGCAAGATGGAGGAGAATAGTTACGTTAGTGAGCACATACTCGTAATGTCCGGGTACTACAATCACTTGACACAATTGGAAGTTAATCTTCCGGATGATTGTGTCATTGATGTAATTCTCAATCACCGCCACCAAGCTACAAAGGCTTCGTGATGAACTATAATATGCAAGGGTTAGTAAAGACTATACCTGAGCTCTTCGCAATGCTAAAGGCTGCGGAGGTAGAAATCAAGAAGGAGCATCAAGTGTTGATGGTCAACAAGACCACTAGTTTCAAGAAGAAAGGCAAAGGGAAGAAAAAGGGGAACTTCAAGAAGAACAGCAAGCAAGTTGCTGCTCAGGAGAAGAAACCCAAGTCTGGCCCTAAACCTGAAATCGAGTGCTTCTCGCAAGCGGTAGTCCTTTGAAGCGGAACTGCCCCAAGTATTTGGCGGATAAGAAGGATGGCAAGGTGAACAAAGGTATATGTGATATACATGTTATTGATGTGTACCTTACTAGAGCTCGTAGTAGCTTTGGGTATTTGATCTGGTTCATTGCTAATATTTGCAACTCAAAACAGGACTACTGATTAAGCGAACTCGCAAAGGACGAGGTGACGACGCTGGCGTGGGAAATGGTTCCAAAGTCGATGTGATCGCGGTCGGCACGCTACCTCTACATCTACCTTCGGGATTAGTTTTAGACCTAAATAATTGTTATTTGGTGCTGCGTTGAGCATGAACATTATATCTGGATCTTGTTTGATGCGAGACGGTTATTCATTTAAATCGAGAGAATAATGGTTGTTCTATTTATATGAGTAATATCTTTTATGGTCATGCACCCTTAAGGAGTGGTCTATTTTGATGAATCTCGATAGTAGTGATACACATATTCATAATGTTGAAACCAAAAGATGCAGAGTTAATAATGATAGTGCAACTTATTTGTGGCACTTGCCGTTTAGGTCATATCGGTGTAAAGCATGAAGAAACTCCATACCGATGGACTTTTGGAGTCACTTGATTATGAATCACTTGGCACTTGCGAACCGTGCCTCATGGGCAAGATGACTAGAACCCGTTCTCGGTACTATGGAGAGAGCAACAGATTTGTTGGAAATCATACATACTGGATGTATGTGGTCCGATGAATGTTGAGGCTCGTGGCGGATATCGTTATTTTTTCACCTTCACATATGACTTAAGCAGATATGGGTATATCTACTTAATGAAACATAAGTCTGAAACGTTTGAAAAGTTCAAAGAATTTCAGAGTGAAGTTGAAAATCATCGTAACAAGAAAATTAAGTTTTTACGATCTGATCGTGGAGGTGAATATTTGAGTTACGAGTTTGGTCTACATTTGAAACAATGCGGAATAGTTTCGCAACTCACGCCATCCGGAACACCACAGCGTAATGGTGTGTCCGAACGTCGTAATCGTACTTTACTAGATATGGTGCGATCTATGATGTCTCTTACAGATTTACCGCTATTGTTTTGGGGTTATGCTCTAGAGACGGCCGCATTCACACTGAATAGAACACCGTCGAAATCCGTTGAGACGACACCTTATGAACTATGGTTTGGCAAGAAACCAAAGTTGTCGTTTCTAAAAGTTTGGGGATGCGATGCTTATGTGAAAAACTTCAACCCGATAAGCTCGAACCCAAATCGAGAAATGTGTCTTCATAGGATACCCAAAGGAGACAGTTGGGTACACCTTCTATCACAGATCCGAAGGCAAGACATTCGTTGCTAAGAATGGATCCTTTCTAGAGAAGGAGTTTCTCTCGAAAGAAGTGAGTGGGAGGAAAGTGGAACTTGATGAGGTAATAGTACCTTCTCCCTTACTTGAAAGTAGTTCGTCGCAGAAACCGGTTTTTGAGACATCTACACCAAGTAGTGAGGAAGTTGATGATGTTGATCATGAAACTTCAGATCAAGTTCTTCGCAGAACCACATAGATCAACCAGAGTAAGATCCGCACTGAGTGGTACGATAATCCTGTTCGGAAGTCATGCTACTAGATCATGATGAACCTACGAACTATGAAGAAGCGATGGTGAGCCCAGATTCCATAAAATGGCTTGAGGCCATGAAATCTAAGATGGGATCCATGTATGAAAACAAAGTATGGACTTTGGTTGACTTGCCGAGGGTCGGCAAGCAATAGAAAACAAGTGGATCTTCAAGAAGAAGACCGACGACGGTAATGTTATCGTTTATAAAGCTCGACTTGTCGCAAAAGGTTTTCGCAAGTTCAAGGGATTGACTACGATGAGACCTTCTCACCAGAAGCGATGCTTAAGTCCGTCCGAATCATGTTAGCAATTTCGCATTTTATGATTATGAAATTTGGCAAATGGATGTAAAGACTGTATTCTGAATGGATTTACGGAAGAAGAGTTGTATATGATGCAACGAAGGTTTTATCGATCCAAAGGAGCTAACAAAGTGTGCAAGCTCCAATGATCCATCTATGGACTGGTGCAAGCATCTCGAGTTGGAATAAACGCTTTGATAGTGTGATCAAAGCATTTGGGTTTGTACAGACTTTTGGAGAAGCCTGTATTTACAAGAAAGTGAGTGGGAGCTCTGTAGCATTTTTGATATTATATGTAGATGACATATTGCTGATCGGAAATGATATAGAATTCTGGATAGCATAAAGGGATACTTGAATAAGAGTTTTCAATGAAAGACCTCGGTGAAGCTGCTTACATATTGGGCATCAAGATCTATAGAGATAGATCAAGACGCTTAATTGGACTTTCACAAAGCACATACCTTGACAAAATTTTGAAGAAGTTCAAAATGGATCAAGCAAAGAAAGGGTTCTTGCACGTGTTACAAGGTGTGAAGTTGAGTAAGACTCAATGCCCGACCACCGCAGAAGATAGAGAGAAAATGAAAGATGTTCCTATGCTTCAGCCATAGGCTCTATCATGTATGCAATCTTGTGTACCAGACCTGATGTGTGCCTTGCTATAAGTTTAGCAGGAGGTACCAAAGTAATCCAGAGTGGATCATGGACAGCGGTCAAGAACATCTGAAATACGAAAAGGACTAAGGATATGTTTTCGTATATGGAGGTGACAAAGAGCTCATCGTGGAACAGTTACGTTGACGCAAGCTTTGACAACGATCTAGACGATTCTAAATCGCAGACCGGATACGTATTTACACTAAGCGGAGGAGCTGTCGGTTGGTGCAGTTCTAAACAAAGCGTCGTGGCGGGATCTACATGTGAAGCGGAATACATAGCTGCTTCGAAGCAGCTAATGAAGGAGTCGGATGAAGGAGTTCATATCCGATCTAGGTGTCATACCTAGTGCATCGGGTCCAATGAAAATCTTCGTGACAATCTTGGAGCAATTGCCTTAGCGAAGGAATCCAGATTTCACAAGGGGACCAAGCACATCAAGAGACGCTTCAATTCCATCCGGACTTAGTCGGTGGGAGACATAGAGATTTGCAAGATACATACGGATCTGAATGTTGCGCAGACCCATTGACTAAGCCTCTTCCACGAGCAAAACATGATCAGCACCAAGACTCCATGGGTGTTAGAATCATTACTATGTAATCTAGATTATTGACTCTAGTGCAAGTGGGAGATGAAGGAAATATGCCCTAGAGGCAATAATAAAGTTATTATTTATTTCCTTATTTCATGATAAATGTTTATCATTCATGCTAGAATTGTATTAACCGAAACATGATACATGTGTGAATGCATAGACAAACAAGATGTCACTAGTATGCCTCTACTAGACTAGCTTGTTAATCAAAGATGGTTATGTTTCCGACCATGAACAAAGAGTTGTTATTTGATTAACAAGGTCACATCATTAGTAGAATGATCGATTGACATGACCCATCCCATTAGCTTAGCACACGATCGTTTAGTATGTTGCTACTGCTTTTATCCATGACTTATACATGTTCCTGTAACTATGAGATTATGCAACTCCGTTTACGGAGGAACACTTTGGTGCTACCAAACGTCACAACGAATCGGGTGATTATAAAGGAGTACTACAGGTGTCTCCAAAGGCGATGTTGGGTTGGCGTATTTCGAGATTAGGTATTGTCACTCCGATTGTGGAGAGGTATCTCTGGGCCCTCTCGGTAATGCACATCATCGAAGCCTTGCAAGCACTACAACTAATGAGTTAGTTGTGAGATGATGTATTACGGAACGAGTAAAGAGACTTGCGAACGAGATTGAACTAGGTATTGGATACCGACAATCGAATCTCGGGCAAGTAACATACCGATGACAAAGGGAACAACGTATGTTGTTATGCGGTCGACCGACAAAGATCTTCGTAGAATATGTAGGAACCAATATGGGCATCCAGGTCCCGCTATTGGTTATTGACCGAATAGTTCTAGGTCATGTCTACATTGTTCTCGAACCGTAGGGTCCGCACGCTTAAGGTTTCGATGGCGGTTATTATGAGTTTATGTATTTTGATGTACCGAAGAAGTTCGAGTCCGGATGTGATCACGGACATGACGAGGAGTCTCGAAATGGTCGAGACATAAAGATTGATATATTGGAAGCCTATGTTTGGAGTTCGGAATGGTTCCGGTAAAACAGAATTTACCAATCACCGGAGGTTACGGAACCCCGGGGTAAATGGGCCTCGGTGGGCCTCGAGGAGAAGAGGAGGGCCGGCCAGGAGGTGGCCGCGCCTCTCCCCCAGTCCGAATAGGACAGGAGGAGGCGGCGCCCCTCTCCTCTTCCCTCCCCCAATCCTATTCCAACTAGGAAGGGGGAGTCCTACTCGGTGGGAGTAGGACTCCTCCAGCGCGCCTCTCTAGGCGGCCGGCCTCCCCTCCCTCCTTTATATACGGGGGGGGCACCCTAGAACACACAAGTTTGATCTACGGATCGTTCCTTAGCCGTGTGCGGTGCCCCCTCCACCATATTCCACCTCGGTCATACCGTCGCGAAGCTTAAGCGAAGCCCTGCGCCGGTGAAACATCAAGATCGTCACCACGCCGTCGTGCTGACGAAACTCTCCCTCGACACTCGGCTGGATCGGAGTACGAGGGACGTCATCGAGCTGTACGTGTGTCAAGAACTCGGGGGCGCCGGAGTAACGGCGCCGGGATCGGTCGGATCGCGAGGAGAACGTACGACTACTTCCTCTACGTTGTGATCGCTTCCGCTTCGGGTCTACGAGGGTACATAGACAACACTCTCCCCTCTCGTTGCTATACATCACCATGATCTTGCGTGTGCGTAGGAAATTTTTTGAAATTACTACGTTCCCCAACATCCGGGTGGATCCATTACTTGAGCACTATATGCCTAGCTTAATGGCTTTAAAGAAAGCGCTGCCAGGGAGACAACCCGGAAGTTTTAGAGAGTCATTTATTTCTGTTGAGTGCTTTCATATAGTTTAAAAGCAAAAAAGTAAAGAGGGCAACCTAAAACTTTTCAAAAAAGGAAAGTGAAAGTGAGAAAGACAAGCATTGTTGAAGTGGGAGAGCTCCTTGAACTTTGTTCATGCTCGCGGAAACTTTGTGAATCTTAATTATAGAAAATTTTCAACAAAAATAATTATCCCCTTTTATAATTCCATTGTATTATAAAAATAATGTGCTAAGGTTTGCCTTTAGGATGTTTACAACGCTTGTTGGTTTGTACGGTGCAGGACAGAAACTTTGTCTGTAGTGCCCGGTTTTACATTTTTAACTGGAACGTCAATTGGTTCTGATTCCTTTTGCAATGTCTTGCCATACAACTTTTTTATTTTTCTTAATTTTGGTAGAATTTTTGGGGTACCAGAAGTATGGTGGATGTTCAGATTGCTACAGTCTGTTCTGTTTTTGACAGACTCTGTTTTTGATGCATAGTTTGCTTGTTTTGATGAATCTATCAATTTGTATCAGTGGATTAAGCCATGGAAAAGCTATATTACAGTAGACACAATGCAAAAACAAAATATGAATTGGTTTTAAACAGTACTTAGTGTGGTTATTTGCTTTATTATACTAATGGATCTTACCGAGTTTTCTATTGAAGTTTTGTGTGGATGTAGTGTCTAATCGAGGATGTCTCGATATGAGGAAAAGGAAGAGAGGCAAGAGCTCAAGGTTGGGGATGCCCGAGGTATCCCAAGTAAATATTCAAGGAGACTCAAGCGTCTAAGCCTGGGGATGCCCCGGAAGGCATCCCCTCTTTCTTCAACAAGTATCGGTATGTTTTCGAATTCGTTTCGTTCATGCATTATGTGCAAGTCTTGGAGCGTCTTTTGCATTTAGTTTTCATTTTTATTTTATGCACCATGCTGTTATGAGATAGTCCTTGGTTGATTTATAGAATGCTAATTGCACTTCACTTAAATATTTTGAGTATGGCTTTATAGAATGCTTCATGTGCTTCACTTATATCAGTTGAAGTCTGGATTGCCTGTTTCTCTTCACATAGAAAACCGTCATTTGTAGAATGCTCTTTTGCTTCACTTATATTTGTCAGAGCGTGGGCATATATTTTGTAGAAAGAATTAAACTCTCTTGCTTCACTTATATCTATTTAGAGAGATGACAGGAATTGGCCATTCACATGGTTAGTCATAAAATCCTACATAAAACTTGTGGATCACTGAATATGGTATGTTTGATTCCTTGCAATAGTTTTGCGATATAAAGGTGGTGATATTAGAGTTGTGCTAGTTGAGTAATTGTGAAATTGATAATTACTTGTGTTGAGGTTTGCAAGTCCCGTAGCATGCACGTATGGTGAACCGTTATGTAACGAAGTTGGAGCATGAGGTGCTCTTTGATTGCTTTCCTTATGAGTGGCAGTCGGGGACGAGCGATGGTCTTTTTGTACCAACCTATCCCCCTAGGGGCATGCGTAGTAGTACTGTGCTTCGAGGGCTAAGTATACTTTTGCAATAAGTATATGAGTTCTTTATGACTAATGTGAGTCCATGGATATACGCACACTCACCCTTCCACTTTGCTAGCCTCTATTGTGCCGTGCAACTTTCACCGGTATCATGAACCCATTATTTACCTTCCTCAAAACAGCCACCATACCTACCTATTATGGCATTTCCATAGCCATTCTGAGATATATTGCCATGCAACTTCCATCATCATCATATACATGACTTGAGCATTCATTGTCATATTGCTTTGCATGATCGTAAGATAGCTAGCATGATGTTTTCATGGCTTGTCCATTTTAATGTCATTGCTATGCTAGATCATTGCACATCCCGGTACACCGCCGGAAGCATTCATATAGAGTTATATCTGTGTTCGTTGTAATATTGAGTTGTAAGTAAATAAAAGTGTGATGATCATCATTATTAGAGCATTGCCCCAGTGAGGAAAGGATGAAGGAGACTATGATTCCCCCACAAGTCGGGATGAGACCCCGGACTTTATGAAAAATAAAAGAGGCCAAAGAAGCCCAAATAAAAAAGAGGCCAAAGAAGCCAACCAAAAAGAAAAAAAAATGAAAAAGAAAAAGAAAAAAATGAGAGAAAAAGACAGAAGGGGCAAACTATCCTTTTACCACACTTGTGCTTCAGAGTAGCACCATGTTCTTCATAGAGAGAGCCTCCTATGCTTTCACTTTCATATACTAGTGGGAATTTTCATTATAGTTGTCAGTGTCAAAACCGGCGGATCTCGGGTAGGGGGTCCCGAACTGTGCGTCTAGGCGGATGGTAACAGGAGACAAGGGACACGATGTTTTTACCCAGGTTCGGGCCCTCTCGGTGGAGGTAAAACCCTACTCCTGCTTGATTAATATTGATGATATGGGTAGTACAAGAGTAGATCTACCACGAGATCAAAGAGGCTAAACCCTAGAAGCTAGCATATGGTATGATTGTTGTTCGTCCTACGGACTAAAACCCTCCGGTTTATATAGACATCGAAGAGGGTTAGGGTTACACAGAGTCGGTTACAATGGTAGGAGATCTACATATCCGTATTGCCAAGCTTGCCTTCCACGCCAAGGAAAGTCCCATCCGGACATGGGACGGAGTCTTCAATCTTGTATCTTCATAGTTTAGGAGTCCGACCCAAGATGATAGTTCGGCTATCCGGACACCCCCTAGTCCAGGACTCCCTCAGTAGCCCCTGAACCAGGCTTCAATGACGACGAGTCCGGCGCGCATATTGTCTTCAACATTGCCAGGCGGGTTCCTCCTCCGAATACTTCATAGAAGATTTTGAACACAAGGATAGTGTCCGGCTCTGCAAAATAAGTTCCACATACCACCATAGAGAAAATAACATTTACACAAGTTCAATCTGCTGACGTATTCCGTGGCATGACATCACACCACGGCCAAGCCTTTATTCGAATAGTTTTTACTGTCCCGCCTCAGCGCGTTTAGCGAAGCGGTTTCCTTGGCACGTCTTGTCAAAGCAGAGATCGTGTCCCCTTATTCCGGGATTCTCATCAATACGGGCGTGGGTAACCCAACCGCGCCATTGATTACGGCGCTTGGGAGATAAGCGAGTTTTACCAGGCTAGTGGGGACGCATAGTTTCGTCCGTACATATAAGGGGATAAGGATCCACCTTTTTACCTACGCCTTCTTTCTCCTTTGCTTATCCATTTCCGCGTACTCGAGCTCCAGCGCCCAAGTCCGCACATCTCGCCTCAATCTTCCCCAGCCATGTCCGGAGTGGGAGGCAAGTGGATGGCCTCCTCCGTCACGGAGGGGCACATCAAAAAGTTGAGGAAAGCCTAGATACCTGCACAACGAAATTGCGCACGGGCTTCCAGACGAGGGGAAGCTCGTCCCCACCCCCAGGCCCCATGAGAGGGTGGTGTTCCTTCCCCATTTCCTCCGCGGACTGGGCTTCCCACTCCACCCATTTGTCCGGGGGCTCATGTTCTACTACGGTCTGGATTTCCACGATCTGGCCCCGAATTTCATCCTCAACATCTCAACGTTTATCGTTGTGTGCGAGGCCTTCCTCCGCATCAAACCCCACTTTGTCTTATGGCTGAAGACCTTCAATGTCAAGCCGAAGTTAGTGGGCGGCCAGCAAGCGGAGTGCGGAGGCGCCATGGTGGGCAAGATGCCCAACGTCATATGGCTCGAGGGCGCCTTCGTGGAAACTATCAAAGGGTGGCAATCGGGGTGGTTCTACATCACCGAGCCGCGTGACCCTAAATGGGCAGCGGCCCCCAAATTCAGATCTGGCATCCCCACACGGCTCACCTCCTGGAAAGAGAAGGGCCTATCATGGGGTGATTCGGAGGAGCTGACCGGACTCCAATCCTGCGTCCAAACCTTGGTGAACAAGAAGCTCAAGCTTGTCAACGTAGTCCAGGTCATGCTCATCCGCCGGATCCTCCCGTGCCAAAAATGGGCCTTTAATTTGTGGGAGTTTGATCCGGCACAACACCAAACCTTGAGCAGGCTCTTCGACACTATGTACGAAGATGCCTGGAAGGTGCTATTCAAGGCGCCGAGGCTCCCGCATCTGCTACCGAAGATCGTGGATTCAGCTCGCAGCGTCAAGCCGGCGAGGTAAGCTATTTTACCCTTTACAGGATGCTTATTTTCCATATTTTGACTCTATGCGGGATCTAAACTCCCTTTACCTTTGACAGGCCTGGCAAAAGACGTCCGGGCAGGTTAATTGTCCGGCTCCCTTGCCAGAAGACCCAGCGGATGCCCAATTAACGGGGCTGCTGGCTCCGGCGCCTTATGTGGTACCGGAGAAGAAGGCCAAGAAGAAGGCCACGGGAACCTGAAAGAGTTCCCGGCGTCAGGTGTTATCGGACTCATCGTCCGATGACTCCAAGGCGGACTCCTCCCGCGAAGACGAGGAGGAGAAAAAAGAGGCCTCTCCCCCAGCGGGGGGAGAGAAGAAAAAGAAGGCCTCCCCAACGGGGGAGGCCGAAGGGTCCAAGAAGGGAAGGACCGTCTCCCGGACTACTCCACCAACGCCGACGACGATGAAGAGGAGTGGCCACCAAGGACTAAGCTCCTGGCGACTTTGTAAGTGTCCGGATACCAGAACAACTCATGGTGTTTCATTTGTTGCATAGAATCTCTTAATGCCGAATATAACCCTGCAGCCCGCCCATGGACGGGCTCGACACTTCAACGAGCGGCTCCCTGGCGCCATCGGACGTGGATAGCACTTCACATCCGGCCGTCTCCTCTCCTTGCGCTGCGGATGACGCCGAGGTGGGGTCCCAAAAGGGGCCCAACCAGGAGGAGGAGGTTCCGGAGGTGCCGCAGGGCAACCTCCCAGACTTTGAGCACGAGGTGGATCAACCCCCAAAGGGTTCTGAGTTCGGCCCTGGGCCGGACTCCGCACCGGAACCTTTAATGGTTCCGAAGTCCGGCGGGCGGCCCCTTCGTAAGAAGGGCGAGACTACGACGCCGGTGACCTCCGTCCAACCGGAGGCGCCGGATAATTTGCTGGAGGCGCTCAATGGCGCCTCCATCAACGAGGAGCACCGCACTGTTACGAGTGCGGTGATTCAGAAAGTTCAGTCCGCCAAGAGCGGGCTGACTGAAGCATGCACCAGCCTTCTAACAGGCTTTGAGGTATGTAATTAAGATATGTAAAAATAGTACCACATAGACAGTAGCCCTTGATGCTCAGTTTGGTGTTCGGAAAGAAAAGCCGAACTGAGGATCTAAAAAGATATATGCAGGAGTCTAACATAAGCATGTCAATATGGGAATCTTGGCTCTTGCTGCTGACCTCTGCCAGACCGATCGCGGAGGTCAATGTATTGAAGCAGAGCCTCGAGCGGTCCGAGAACGAGCTCCGCCGTGCCAAGAAGCAGCTCGAGGACAAGGAAGGTAAGTAGTACCTTATTAAAGTAAAAATACCTTATAGAAAGGGTTTGGTTGCAAAAAATGAGAGGAATAACGTGAGTATTGCAGGGGCCACGAACGAGGTGGCGACCCTGAAGGAAGAGGTGTCTGAGGCCGAAAGCAATGCGGCCGCGGAACGCACCGAGCGAGAGAAGCAGGAGGCGCAGGTGGAGGAGGTGCGGCAAGAGCTCCAGGCTCTCGTGGAAAAACACGAGAGTTTGGAGCGTGACTCGAAGACTCGAGAGTCCGATCTCGCCTCGGCTCTTGAGAGTGCCAAAGCCGCTAAGGCAGAAGCCCAAAAAGCCCTCGAGGAAATTGAGGCAATAAAGAAGATAGCGGCGGGTAAGGCATTCTTCATGCAAAGCAAGCACGTGAAAGTGAATTACTTGTTACTTACCCGAATCCGGAGCTCTCCAGGAGCATTTGCAGATTTGCCCCGCAGTGTGTCCGACGCTGCCGCATTCTACCGGGCCGAGGAAGGGAGCTCAACGGAGAAGGTATTCTGGTCTCAGTATGCTGAGGCCGGACACCTGGTGCCCTTGAGCGACCAGCTAAAGCAGCCGGTCGAGCTTCATAAGGTGGCCGAACAGGCCATGAAGGGCCTCATAGCTCGGCTGTGGCCGAAGGAGGCCATGCCTGGGAGCTACTTCGGGCTGGTGCGGCGGCTAGTGGACGCCTGTCCATGGATTGAAGTCGTCAAGTGCTCCGCTCGCATCGAAGGTGCCTCAGGGCCCTTGCCCGTGCTAAAGTGCACGGGGCAAGATGGACGCCGAGAAGCTTGTGACGGACGCTCCACCGCCGGGCAGTGAGTATCGCAAGCCCGAGATGTATTATGAGAACGTCCTGAAGGGTGCCCGCCTTATAGCGGGTGAGTGCTCCAAAGATGTAATTTTTGAGTAGACTCGCATTTCTTATCCTGTACGCTGAAAACTTTGTTCATATGCACTAAGCAACACTTGTTAATTTAAAATATTACCTTATGTGCGGCCGTTTATCAAATTTGAGAGATGGCAAGTCGTTGGCTTCAGCCCCCATGCCACGAGTGTTGGGGTGTTTGGGATAAACTTGAGCGCTCTTGTTCCCATTTTTGGGTCCTTCGAGGGAGGTGCTCAACACAACGAACGAGGCAACCGGACTTATAATGCTTGAACACTCCCACTTAGCCATAGAATTCTATAATTTTAAATTTCGGTGAAGCCCCTAGTGTTTGGAAGACCGAATTCGGGGCGCTATCCACGCCTGGGCCGGACAAAGCCGACTCCTCGCTCTAAGCGGCATAAGTCTTTAGGGACTCGAAAAACCTCTCGAACAGCGACCGGCTCTCGCCCTATCATGACGGTCGGTTTAGCTTTCTCCGAGGTGCTCAACCCAGCTCAACGGGCACAATCGCTGTGGTTCTCCCAGCGCTACCTTAGCCGATATAACGGAACGTAAGGTACCAAAACATGGGAGCCAGGCAAACCCAACTATTGACCCAAGACATGATTCGGAGCCGATGCATATAATGCTATAAGTTCAGGGTGCCGCACTTGTTAAAGTGTTCGGACTTATCACACCATATTTTGGGGTACTTAAGCCCCTGGTGTATTTGGCCGTACCAAAGCGTACGGATGCAACATGTCATAAGTGAACATATATAGATAGAAAAAGGAATGCATTAATAGGCAAAAAAGTGATGCATTGTTTATTCAAAAAATACTGCAATGAAAGCAGAACGATGAAAATAGTGCGATAAGCAAGGGATGGTACTATTTAACATGTCCCCCTCCAGGGGTAGGCTGCGGGATGGTATGTAAAACAGGTATACTGCTCGTAATAGAGACCACCTGGACACTCGATGTAGCTTTTCTGCTTCCCTGGCTGTTGCATCGTGAGTTCGGCAATTCTCTTGCGGACGGGGCTTCTGGAAAACGGAGTCCTGCGAATAAGAAAAAAAGAATGACACAATTGGGAGCCCCTGGTGCGGTTGAGCCGCTCTTCGGGCATGCCGTGGTCGTGCCCCTACCCCTATGCCCATGGTATCTCCAAAGCATAGTTATGTACGTGTGGTGCTGGTCTCGCGATTTCGCGAGGGCTGGGGTTAGCCGCATTACTCGCGTGCTTTCGGAGCGTGCGAGCGGTCTTGTTGTAGGTTACTCGGTAGCGCAGCGGTGTGTCGGCCGCTTAACAGCCGGACTCGAGAATTGCCTTAAGAGGCTGCTTTGGACTTCCGCCGCGAGAGCCGCTATATGCTCCTCCGTTCGGAGAGAGCGTTCGGTCTTTCCGTTGACCGTAATGACTCCTCGAGGGCCTGGCATCTTGAGCTTGAGGTATGCGTAGTGCGGCACCGCATTGAACTTTGCAAATGCGGTTCGTCCGAGCAGTGCATGATAGCCGCTGCGGAACGAGACTATGTCGAAGATTAACTCCTTGCTTTGGAAGTTATCCGGGGATCCGAAGACCACTTTAAGTGTGGCGAGCTGTCTGATTGGCCTCTACACTGGTATGGCGCCTTTGAAGGTCGTCTTTGTGGGTTTAATCCTTGAGGGTCTATGCCCATCTTGCACCTGTATCTCGATAAAGCAGGTTCAGTTCTTTGCCGCCGTCCATCGGGACTCTAGTGAGGTGAAATCCGTCGACGATTGGGTCTAGAACCAATGCGGCGAATCCGCCATGGTGGATGCTAGTGGGGTGGTCCCTTCGATCAAAAGTGATCGGGAAGGAGGAGCACGGATTGAACTTTGGGGCGACTGGCTCCATCGCATATACGTCCCTGAGTGCATGCTTCCACTCCCTTTTGGGTATGTGGGTTGCGTATATCATGTTCACCGTCCGCACTTGTGGGGGGAAACCCTTCTGTCCTCTATTGTTCGGCGGCCGGGTCTCCTCCTTGTCATCACTATGCAGCCCCTTGTCATTGTTTTCGACAGTTAACTTGCCTGCCTGCTTGAACACCCAACAACCCCTGTTGGTGTGATTGGCTGGCTTTTCGGGGGTGCCGTGTATCTGGCACGAGCGATCGAGTATTTCGTCCAAATTGGACGGGCCCGGAGTATTTCTTTTGAATGGCTTTTTCCGCTGACCGGGTTTAGAGCCTCTGAATCCGGCATTGACCGCCGTATCCTCAGTATTGTCGCCATTAATGTGGCGCTTGTGCTTATTGCGACGCGACCTGCCATTGGTGTCCTTGGTATCCGAATTACCAGGGCTCTTGGTCATGTTGTTACTACGAGCTAGCCAGCTATCCTCTCCTGCGCAGAAGCGGGTCATGAGTGTTGTGAGGGCTGACATGGATTTCGGCTTTTCCTGTCCTAGGTGCCGGGAAAGCCACTCGTCGCGGATGTTGTGTTTGAAGGCTGCAAGGGCCTCTGCATCCGGACAGTCGATGATTTGATTTTTCTTGGTTAGGAACCGTGTCCAGAATTGTCTGGCCGATTCTTCTAGATGCTGAATTATGTGGCTTAGGTCATTGGCGTCTGGTGGTCGCACATAAGTGCCCTGAAAGTTGTCGAGGAATGCGGCTTCCAGGTCTTCCCAACAACTGACTGACTCTGTTGGCAAGCTGTTAAGCCAATGCCGCACTAGTCCTTTAAGCTTGAGTGGGAGGTATTTGATGGCGTGTAGATCATCACCGTGGGCCATGTGGATATGGAGGAGATAGTCCTTGATCCAGACCGTCGGATCTGTTGTGCCATCATATGATTCGATGTTTACGGGTTTGAAACCCTTAGGGATTTGATGATCCATCACTTCGTCTGTGAAGCATAGTGGGTGTGCGGCGCCTCTGTATTGGGCTATATCACGACGTAGCTCAAATGAGCTTTGTCTACTATGTTTGGCCCGGCCGGAATTGCCATATCCGGCGTGACAGTTATCATCACGTATCGTGGGGCGCCCACGCGATCCGTAGATCGATCTTGTTTGTCTTGCCTCGTCCTTGAGTATATCCATTGGTGGCGCATTTTCCGCACCTTGGTATTTTTGGCGGCGCTGGGTGCGGCTTGAGTGTAGGGCGAGAGGCCTCTCTGTCATGACCACGAGGTGGCGGTCGGCCATATTATCTTGCTGGTGATGCAGGTTTAGGTGCTTCCTCCTCTAATCGGGTAGCAGCCCACGTTTTGGGTAGCTCTTGGAGGGCGTTCGAGTTCATACTCTTGACGCAAGGACTTGATCCATCTGTCGGCTAGCAAGTCTGGTCAGCTCTAAGTTGTTCTTTGCTTTTCTTGAGGCTGCTTTCTGTGGCCATAAGCCTGCGTTTGAAACGCTCTTGTTCGACGGGATCCTCAGGCACGACAAATTCGTCGTCGTCGAGGCTTGCCTCGTCTTCGGAGGGAGGCATATAATTATCGTCATCTACCTCTCTGTCTACCACTCTCTCATGAGGGTTGGCTTCTCCATCCTCCTGCGATGAATCCTGCTGGAGGGGGTTGTCTTCGGCACTGTCCATGGTGTTATTGTCTCCGGTGCCGGAATCTCCATTTTTGCTGTGGCGGGATTTAGAGCGGCGCCGCTGACGCCGGTGCTTAGGCTGTTTCTTGGAGGGGTCGTCCTCCGTTGTTCCATCGCTATTCCCATCCTTTGGGATGTCCACCATGTAAATGTCATATGACGAGGTGGCCTTCCAGTGCCCTGTAGGCGCTGGTTCTTGGTCGTCTCCTACATCGTCATCCATACCGTCGATGTCTTCAGAGTCGAAGTCTAGCATGTCAGTTAAGTCATCGACAGTGGCTACGAAGTGGGTGGTGGGTGGG
The DNA here is from genome assembly GCA_021437245.1 of Aegilops speltoides. NCBI lineage: Eukaryota > Viridiplantae > Streptophyta > Magnoliopsida > Poales > Poaceae > Aegilops > Aegilops speltoides. The sequence goes on along the minus strand of CM038145.1, from coordinate 281,070,998 downwards.
CTTTGAATTTCTTCGTCGTCTGCATCCCAACCGCCCCGACCATAATCGGCCAGGCTCTCGATAAAGAGAGACACTTTAGCGAATTCAGGATGTCGCCAAAGGGCGAGTCTTTGAAAGATGTCCGCAGCGGTGAACCCCATGATCGGCGCCTAATCGGATTCGATTGGCGCGTATGAAGGTTGAGTCCGGCACCTTGGAGTCACGAGCTTCACAAAGGACAGGGTTGGTATTCGGCTCTATCGCCAAGAGGTAGCAGCCCGAGGCGGTGTCCACCACATCCTCGATCGCCTTGATCGGCTCGAGCTAAGGGTCGGAGCGGACACTTATGCGACCTCGAGGCACTGATCCCGCAGCAGAGGTAGATCATGCCCATCGTGACAGTGCGGCACGCTTGGCTGTGGCTCAAACCCGTCGAAGATCAAGTCTCTGCGGACGTCAGCCGTATAGTTCAAACTGCCAAATGTGACCTGATGGCCAGGGGCGTAGCTTTCAATCTGCTCCAGATGGCCAAGCGAGTTGGCCCGTAGTGCAAAGCCGCCGAATACGAAGATCTGTCCGGGGAGAAAAGTCTCACCCTGGACTGCGTCGTTGTTGATGATCGAAGGGGCCATCGGGCCTAAAGGTGACGACATAGAGGAACTCTCAATGAAAGCACCAATGTCGGTGTCAAAACCGGCGGATCTCGGGTAGGGGGTCCTGAACTGTGCGTCTAGGCGGATGGTAACAGGAGACAAGGGACACAATGCTTTTACCCAGGTTCGGGCCCTCTCGGTGGAGGTAAAACCCTACTCCTGCTTGATTAGTATTGATGATATGGGTAGTACAAGAGTAGATCTACCACGAGATCAAAGAGGCTAAACCCTAGAAGCTACCCTATGGTATGATTGTTGTTCGTCCTACGGACTAAAACCCTCCGGTTTATATAGACACCGAAGAGGGTTAGGGTTACACAGAGTCGGTTACAATGGTAGGAGATCTACATATCCGTATTGCCAAGCTTGCCTTCCATGCCAAGGAAAGTCCCATCCGGACATGGGACGGAGTCTTCAATCTTGTATCTTCATAGTCTAGGAGTCCGGCCAAAGATGATAGTTCGGCTATCCGGACACCCCCTAGTCCAGGACTCCCTCAATAGAACTTGGCTTGTATATTCCGATGATGGGCTTCCTCAAACGCCCGAGGTCTTCATGAGCAAGCAAGTTGGATGCACACCCACTTAGTTTCCAGTTTGAGCTTTCATACACTTATAGCTCTTAGTGCATCCGTTGCATGGCAATCCCTACTCACTCACATTGATATCTATTGATGGGCATCTCCATAGCCCGTTGATACGCCTAGTTGATGTGAGACTATCTTCTCCCTCCTTTTGTCCTCACAACCACCATCTTTTACCATCATAGTGCTATGTCCATGGCTTACGCTCATGTATTGCGTAAGAGTTGAAAAAGCTGAAGCGCGTTAAAAAGTATGAACCAATTGCTCGGATCGTCATCGGGGTTGTGCATGATGGGAGTATTTTGTGTGATGAAGATGGAGCATAGTCAGACTATATGATTTTGTAGGGATGAGCTTTCTTTGGCTATGTTATTTTGATAAGACATAATTGCTTGGTTGATATGCTTGAAGTATTATTGTTTTTATGTCAAATGATAGACTATTGCTTTGAATCACTCGTTTCTTAATATTCATGCCATGATTAGACATATGATCAAGATTATGCTAGGTAGCATTCCACATCAAAAATTATCTTTTTTATCATATACCTACTCGAGGACGAGCAGGAATTAAGCTTGGGGATGCTGATACGTCTCCGTCGTATCTATAATTTTTGATTGTTCCATGCCAATATTCTTCAACTTTCATATACTTTTGGCAACTTTTTATACTATTTTTGGGATTAACATATTGATCCGAGGCCAGTGCAGTTCACATGCATTGCATGTTTTATGTTTCGCAGAAACCCAATATCAAACGGAATCCAAACGGGATAAAAACGGACGGAGAAATATTTTGGAATATTTGGGATTTTCTGGTGGAAGAATCAACGCGAAACGGTGTCCGGGGTGGCCACAAGACAAGGGGCACGCCCTCCCCCTGGGCGCGCCCTGGACTCTCGTGGGCCACCCGTAAGGCGGTTGACGCTCTTCTTTTGCCGCAAGAAAGCTAATTTTACGAGAAAAATCTGGGCGAAAGATTCACCCCAATCGGAGTTACGGATCTCCGAATATTTAAGAAACGGTGAAGGGCAAGAATCTGAGAACGCAGAAGCAAAGAGATAGATCCAATCTCGGAGGGGCTCTCGCCCCTCCCACGCCATGGGAGCCAAGGACCAGAGGGGAAACCCTTCTCCCTTCTAGGGAGGAGGTCAAGGAATAAGAAGAAGAAGGGGGGCTCTCTCCCCCTTGCTTTCGGTGGCGCCGTAACGCTGCCCGGGGCCATCATCATCACCGTGATCTTCACCAACACCTCCATCATCTTCACCAACGTCTCCATCACCTTCCCCATCTTTATCCAGCGGTCCACTCTTGTCCAACCCATTGTACCCTCTACTTGAACATGGTGCTTTATGCTTCATATTATTATCCAATGATGTGTTGCCATCTTATGATGTCTGAGTAGATTTCCATTGTCCTATCGGTGATTGATGAATTGCTATGATTGGTTTGAGTTGCATGTTTTATTATTGGTGCTGGCCTATGGTTCCCTCCGTGTCGCGCAAGCGTGAGGGATTCCCGCTGTAGGGTGTTGCAATGTGTTCATGATTCGCTTATAGTGGGTTGCGTGAGTGACTGAAACACAAACCCGAGTAAGGGGATTGTTCCATATGGGATAAAGGGGACTTGATGCTTTAATGCTATGGTTGGGTTTTACCTTAATGAATCTTTAGTATTTGCAGATGCTTGCTAGAGTTCCAATCATAAGTGCATATGATCCAAGTAGAGAAAGTATGTTAGCTTATGCCTCTCCCTCAAATAGAATTGCAATAGTGATTACCGGTCTAGTAACGTAGTCAATTGCTTAGGGGCAATTCCACAACTCCTACCACCACTTTTCCACACTCGCTATATTTACTTTATTGTATCTTTATCTAAACAGCCCCTACTTTTTATTTACGTGTTCTTTATTATCTTGCAAACCTATCCTATCACACCTACAAAGTACTTCTAGTTTCATACTTGTTCTAGGTAAAGCGAACGTCAAGCGTACGTAGAGTCGTATCAGTGGCCGATAGGACTTGAGAGAGTATTTGTTCTACCTTTAGCTCCTCGTTGGGTTCGACACTCTTACTTATCGAAAGAGGCTACAACTATCCCGTATACTTTCGGGTCATCAAGGCTGCAGAGTTGTTGCAACATGACAACAGAGGGGTTGGCCTTCAAGAGTTGCATCCATCTGTTTCCGGTGAGTGCATCGCGCAAACAAATCTGACGCTTTGTGCAATGGTGTATCAGCTCCGGCCATCTGTCAACGAGGCAGAGCCCATTGGCCCAATGCGAGTCCCAGAAAGAGGCGAGTCTGCCGTCTCCGATTATAATGGTTGTTGAGGATCTGAATAACTCCTCAGCCGCCCAATCTGGTAGAAGAGGTATGCCCTGCCATGGCTTGGTTTGGTCCGTCCATTGCAACCAATGCCAACGACATCTGAGCGCTCTGCCTTGATGTGCTATATCCATGATGCCAAGGCCACCGAAGTCCTTGGGGCGACAAACAGATGGCCAGTTCTCCAAGCACTTCCCGGATGCTGTGTTTTGATCTTGTGCCCACAGGAACCCACAGAGAAGCTTATTTATTCTTTTGATAAGCTAGACAGGGGGTCCAGCACCATTAGTTGAAACACCACCATGGAGGAAAGCATCGATCGGACAATCTCAATCCGGCCCGACAGTGCAATATGCTTTGCTTTCCATCCCCCAGTGTGCTTAGCAATCTTGTCAATTATAGGTTGCTGATCCACTCGGCGCAGATGGTTGTCGGATAGGGGGGCATTACCAGGTCGGTAATTGGGAAATGCGCCACTGTGCAGCCAGAGTCGTGGGTGATGTTGTTGATGATTGAGTCCTCGGTGCAGCCAATGGCGATGACCGCACTCTTATTCCAATTGACGTGTAGCTTCGTAGCATCTCCAAACAGCCTGAGTAGCTCCATGATTCCTCTGAATTTTGTGTCATTGGCATTGAGAAAGAAGAGGACATCGTCGGCATACAGGGATGCCTGTGAGGGCAACCTTGTTTTTCCCCAACGGAGTGAGGTCCCCATTGTGTGTAGCAAAACTCACAATGGCTGAGAGCACATCCATTGCGATGACAAATAGGAGGAGGAGAGGGGGTCCCCCTGTCGGAGCCCTTTCGAGTTGCGGATGATATTAGTGAGATCCCCATTGACCAACACTCTCATGGATGAGGTTGCAAGCATCCCAGCAATCCATCCCACCCACCGGTCGCTGAATCATCTTATTTTTAATAATTGTAGCAGGAACTCCCAAGAAAGGATGTCAAAGGCTTTAGTTATATCCACCTTCAGGAGCATCGCCGGCCATTTCTGCCGCTTTCAAAGTTCTGATGAGCCCGCGTACCAACACGAAATTGTCCATGATGGATCTTTTCTTGATGAATGCACTTTGACAGGGGAAACCAGCCAGTGCATCTTCGGTTGTAATCTGCATGCTAGCATCTTGGTGAAGAGTTTGGCAAGTGTGTTCACCCTAAACCCTAACACTTAGAAAATGAAGTCGGATTAGCGGTAAGGCATTTTAGAGAACGGTTTCAACATAGACAGTAAGCGGCTGATCTTGCTTATCTTTGCTGCAAGCGCCATCATATGTGTTAGGAAGGTCACCGCTTGATCCAAGTTCTTCGTCTCCCACCAGAAATCAATGAACCTCTAGTGTAGCTTCTCCATTTCCCCGTTGGTGACTACATTTTATGCTCCTTCGGCCGGTGCCATAGTTTCGTTCAGGCTTGTCGTTGCTCACTGTCGCGCACGCATCATGAAACGCCTTGTCTGTGTTTTGCTTTTCTGGGCGAGGCGATTCGGTGTCCAGATACTCTTTGGCCGAGGATGGGTTCTGCATTGGGCATAGAGTGGTGGTTGTGGTTTCATCGTCGGTGGATGATTCCATGGTTTTTACTAGTTACTACGTCAGCAGAAGGAGTCAGCAAAGGTTTCATTTCTGTATGGTTCCCATTCGAGACTGACCATGCAACGATCTGGATGGTTGCTTGCCAATCAGCTCTTTTTGTTGTGCATCCTGGAAGAAGGAGTGCAGGCGTCGGCGCACCTAATTCCGGTGTCTCCTCTACGCAATCTCATTTCTTATTGTTCGTGGGCTGTGTTGATACGTCTTAAACGTATCTAAAAAAAATTATTGCTCACGCTATTATATTATCATTATTGCATATTTTTATAGAAATTTATATTATATTTCTTGACTAACCTATAAGTTCTGTTCTGAGAGCCAGTTGTTGTTTTCTACATGTTTTTAACTTATTAGAAAATTCATATCCACAAAGGTGGCAAAACCTAAAGATTTAATACAAATTTTTTGAAGTCAGAAGGAGTCCAGAAAGTACCCGGTGAGGTGGCGCGGACAGAGCTGGGCCCGTGCCACTAGGTCGTGTGTGCCCCCATTTGGACCGCCCTACTCCCATTTTTCTCCTACAAATCCTATATTTCGTGAAGTCATTTGTATCAATTTTCTCCGATTTTTCCGCCGCAGCAAGTTCATGTTCTAAGAGGTCCAATTTGGAGGCCTGTTCTGGCACCGTGCTGGAGGGGGAATTCATCATCAGAGGCTTCTTCATCAACCTTGCTGCCTCTATGACCATTTTTGAGTAGTTCCTTTCGGACCCGAGGGTCCATAGCAGTAGCTAGATAGCATCTCTCTCCCTTGTATTCAAAACAAAGTTCTCGTGAGCTGCCTCACATGATCAGGGTCCATACGATGCAATCGATGGTGTGTTTGTTGGGAGATGTGATGAATTTTCACTTTATGATCAGATTGTGCATTGAATCTTTTGAAGTTCCTTTCTTGTATAATTAAATAGCTTTGTATGCTCTCCGATCTATTGTCTTCTGTAGCCAAGATTGTGTTGGGAATATGACCTAGAGCCAATAATATTTGCATTATTATATTTCCATATCCATGATTTTGCTCCTTAGACCATCATAGTATTGTAGTCACTTCTTACCGCACTATAGGCTTTGGGGTTGTTCAAACGTCACCTATAACATGGTGATCACAACGACAACTTACAGGTTCATCGGAAAGTTTGACAAGGGCTAGATAGCTCGAGAGTGGGATTTGCTCCTTCGAGGATGGATGAGATACTCTTAGGGCCTCTCAGTGTGATGGCATGCATCATCGTATGTCCGACACAGGTGACTATGTCACGGGGATGCTGGAACACAATAACGAGAAAGAAGAACAAAATCAGTAACGAGGATTTCGGTATAGTAAGCATGGTGATGACTCAGGAGGATACCGATGCATCCTGGGTTTTTTGAAGTATCATGAAGAAAAGGGAACATCACATGATAACCAAAGGTTCACTCAAATATGATTTGTGTGCTCATAGGGCTTGATATGGTCGTCCAAGGTTCCGCTGTCGGTCATTAAACGAACGGTTTTGTTCATGTCTATGAGTTACCGAACCTATGGGGTCACAAGCTTAAGTCAATCACGATTTATTGAGTGTTAGTAGGACAAGAGTGATGAGAATATTATTGTGGAATTGTATCATTCATATTCAGAATAGTTCCGAGAGGATCCAGAAGCGTTTTGGGGTCACAAGAAGGGTTTTGGAGAGTATCGGGTAGTACCAGGTATTACCGATAACATATAGGTGGAAAATGTTTTCGGGGATGTTCAATTATATATAAAATGGTATGAAAGTATTTAGAGAAATTTTATATTTAATTTAATATCAACGGGCCTTAAAAAGCCAAGAGGTGGAAGGCAACTTGGCCCACAAAGGCCCAAATGGGGAGGCGTCTTGTTCCCTAAGGAAGCAGGCCAAATTGGGTGGAGGAGTCAGACTCCTCCCCCCTAGGTAGGCTCACCAAAGGGGACTCCTCCCCCCTTGGTGGCAGCCCTCCCTGTCCCCTTCAACCTATATAAACTAGGGGATTTTGCTCTTTTGAATATACAAGTTTTGGAGCCTCCTCTACTTCTTCATGTTTTAGTTATAGTTGGTTCTAGTTGACTAATTAGAGCTAGACTAATCCTCTAATCCTCATAATTAGAAGCCCGTGTGGTTCTAATATCCTCCCTCTAATTCTCTGGCAACGATTAGCTCTGGACGCGAAGCGCTGCTGGTTCGTGAAGGTTGCACGCTTGTAACCAAGTAGAGAGGTCGTGCTTTCGGTCTTCGATTCGAGGGACTGTTCGTGGGCGGTTTGTTAGATCGTTCATCGACGGTTTGAGGGACTCCAAGTATGGTCTACACCAACACGTTCTTATTCTTCTACATCTCGGTGCCGGTAACGATCGTGATCACAACCATTTCATAACAAGATTCAGCAAAGCAGTATTAATATCACAAGTCTCCGCACTAGTGGCGGGAGGAGCAAGAGGAGTGCCAATAAAATCATTGTTGTTGGTATTTGAGAAATCACATAACTTGGTGTTCTCTTGAGTCATGATGACTACACAACAAGATCGCACTCAAAAACAGATCTGGCAAGAAAATGGCGAACGGAAAAAGAGAGGCGAATAAAACGGCAAATTTTTGTGAAGTGGGGGAGAGGAAAACGAGAGGCAAATGGCAAATAATGTAAATTGCAAGGAGATGAGATTTGTGAGTAGGAACCTGGTTATGTTGAAGATCCTCCCCGGCAACAGCGCCAGAAATTGGCAAGTTGACGGGGGACTATCTTGACTTGATCCTCCCCGGGAACGGTGCCAGAAATTCCCTTGATGATGTTTGCTAAGACTACGTTGGTGTTTCCCCCAAGAGGAGAGGATGATGTAGCACAACAACGGTATTTATTTCCCTTAGTAATGAAACCAAAGTATCGAACCAGTAGGAAAACCAAGCAACACAACGTAAACAGCCCTGCACACAAATAACAGCCACTCGCAACCCGACGTGTTAAAGGGGTTGTTAATCCCTTTTGGGTAACGGCGCCAGAAGGCACGATGATGGGAGAAAACTATAGTAGATTGAAATAATAGATCGCAAATAAAATAAACACATCAAAGTATTTTTTTGTATTTTTGGTTTAATAGATCTGAATAAAAATGCAAAGGAAAAATAGATCGCAAGGAAAATATATGAGAAAGAAGACCCGGGGGCCGTAGGTTTCACTAGTGGCTTATCTCGAGAAAAATAGCAAACGGTGGGTAAACAAATTACTGTTGGGCAATTGATAGAACTTCAAATAATCATGACGATATCCAGGCAATGATCATTACATAGGCATCACGTCCAAGATTAGTAGACCGACTCCTGCCTGCATCTACTACTATTACTCCACACATCGACCGCTATCCAGCATGCATCTAGTGTATTAAGTTCATGGAAAAATAGAGTAATGCAATAAGAACGATGACATGATGTAGACAAGATCCGTTTATCTATATGGCGGTAGATATAGATCTCGTCTTTTTATCCTTAGTAGCAACGATACATACGTGTCGGTTCCCTTTCTGTCACTGGGATCAAGCACCATAAGATCGAACCCACTACCGGGCACCTCTTCCCATTGCAAGATAAATAGATCAAGTTGTTCAAACACAACCCAAATATTGGAGAAGAAATACGAGGCTATAAGAGATCATGCATACAAGAGATCAAAGAAACTCAAATAACTTTCATGGATATAAAAAGATATAACTGATCATAAACTCAAAGTTCATCAGATCCCAACAAACACACCGCAAAAAGTGTTACATCATATGGATCTCCAAGAGACCATTGTATTGATAATTCAGCGAGAGAGAGAAAGCCATCTAGCTACTAACTACGGACCCGAAGGTCTACAAAGAACTACTCACGATTCATCGGAGAGGCACCAATGGAAGTGGTGAACCCCTCCGTGATGGTGTCTAGATTGGATCTAGTGGTTCTGGACTCTGCGGCGGCTGGATGAGTATTTCATCGACTCCCCTAGGGTTTGTGGATTTTTGGGGTATTTATAGAGCAAATATGTGGTCCCGGGGGCACCTGAGGTGACAACCCACCAGGGCGTGACTGGGCCTCCTAGCGCGCCCTGTTGGGTTGTGCCCTCCTCGGGGCACCCCCCAGGTGCAACCAGGGCCCATTGCCTTCCTTCTGGCCCATAAAAAGTCATCGTGGAGTTTCGTGGCATTTGGACTCCGTTTGATATTGATTTCTTGCGATGTAAAAAAATGGAAAAAACAGCAACTTGCACATGGCACTATGTCAATAGGTTAGTACCAAAAAATGATATAAAATGACTATAAAATGATTATAAAACATCCAAGATTGATAATAAAACAGCATGGAACAATCAAAAATTATAGATAGGTTGGAGACGTATTGATAAGTGTCCAAAGTTTATATTATAATTTTTGATTGTTCCATGCTATTATATTACCCGTTTTGGATGTTTATGGGCTTTACTTTACACTTTTATATCATTTTTGGACTAACCTACTAACCGGAGGCCCAACCCGAATTGCTGTTTTTTTTGCCTATTTCAGTGTTTCGAAGAAAAGGAATATCAAATGGAGTCCAAACAGAATGAAACCTTTGGGAGCGATCTTTTTGGAACAAACGTGATCCAGAGGACTTGGAGTAGAAGTCAAGAAACAAGGGAGGCGGCCACGAGGGTTCCCGGCGCGCCACCTACAGGTGGGTGCGTCCCCCACCCTCGTGGGCCCCTCGAGCGTCCACCGACCTACTTCTTCCTCCTATATATACCCGTGTACCCTGAAAACATCAAAAGCGACCACGAAAAACTATTTCCACCGCCGTAGCCTTCTGTATCTGCGAGATCCCATCTTGGAGCCTTCGTCGGTGCTCCGCCGGAGGGGGAATCGACCACGGAGGGCCTCTACATCATCTCCAAGGCCATTCTGATGAGTTGTGAGTAGTTTACCACAGACCTTCGGGTCCATAGTTATTGGCTATATGGCTTCTTCTCTCTCTTTGAATCTCAATACAAAGTTCTCCTCGATCTTCTTGGAGATCTATTCGATGTAACTCTTTTTGCGGCGTGTTTGTCAAGATCCGATGAATTGTGGGTTTATGATCAAGTTTATCTAGGAGAAATATTTGAATCTCTTCTGAATTCTTTTATGTGTGATTAAGTTATCTTCGCAAGTCTCTTAGAATTATCAGTTCGGTTTGGCCTACTAGACTGATCTTTCTTGCAATGGGAGAAGTGCTTAGCTTTGGGTTCAATCTTGCGGTGTCCTTTCCCAGTGACAGCAGGGGCAGCAAGGCACATATTGTATTGTTGCCATCGAGGATAAAAAGATGGGGTTTATATCATATTGCATGAGTTTATCCCTCTACATCATGTCATCTTTCTTAATCGTTACTCTGTTCTTTATGAACCTAATACTCTAGATGCATCTTTGGACAATGATCGATGTGTGGAGTAATTGTAGTAGATGCAGGCAGGAGTCGGTCTACTTGTCACGGACGTGATGCCTATATACATGATCATGCCTAGATAATCTCATAATTATTCGCTTTTCTATCAATTGCTCGACAGTAATTTGTTCACCCACCGTAATACTTATGCTATCTTGAGAGAAGCCACTAGTGAAACCTATGACCCCCAGGTCTATCTTTTATCATATAAGCTTTCAATCTACTTTTATTTGCATCTTTACTTTTCCAATCTATAACATAAAATACCAAAAATATATTTATCTTATCATATTATCTCTACCAGATCTCACTTTCGCAAGTGGCCATGAAGGGATTGACAACCCCTTTATTGCGTTGGTTGTGAGTTCTTATTTGTTTGTGTAGGTGCGTGGGACTTCTGAGGAGCCTCCTACTGGATTTATACCTTGGTTCTCAAAAACTAAGGGAAATACTTACGCTACTATTGCCGCATCACCCTTTCCTCTTCAAGGAAAACCAACGCAAGCTCAAGACATAGCAAGAAGGATTTCTGGCGTCGTTGTCGAGGAGGTCTTCGCTCAAGTCAAGACATACCAAGTACCCATCACAAACTCATCTCCCTCGCACTTACATTATTTGCCATTTGCCTCTCATTTTCCTCTCCCCCACTTCACCCTTGCCATTTTATTCGCCCTCTCTTTCCCAATCTCCTCTCTCTTTCGCTCGCCTTTTTGTTTGCTCGTGTGTTGGATTGCTTGTCGCTATGGCGCAAGATAATACCAAAATTGTGTGACTTTTCTAATACCAATAATAATGATTTCCTTAGTACTCCGATTGCTCCTCTTAATGATGTTGAGTCTTGTGAAATCAATGCTGCTTTGCTGAATCTTGTTATGAAAGATCAATTCTCCGGCCTTCCTAGTGAAGATGCCGCTACCCATCTAAACAACTTCGTTGATTTGTGTGAGATGCAAAAGAAGAAAGATACGGATAATGATATTGTTAAATTGAAGTTATTTCCGTTTTCACTTAGAGATCGTGCTAAAGTTTGGTTTTGGTCTTTGCCTAAGAATAGTATTGATTCAGGGAATAAGTGCAAAGATGCTTTTATCTCTAAGTATTTACCTCCCGCTAAGATCATCTCTCTTAGGAACGATATTATGAATTTTAAACAACTTGATCATGAGCATGTTGCCCAATCTTGGGAAAAAATGAAATTGATGATTCGCAATTGCCCCACTCATGGTTTGAATTTATGGATTATTATACAAAACTTTTATGCCGGATTGAATTTTGCTTCTAGAAATCTTTTAGATTCGGCCGCGAGAGGCACGTTTATGGAAATCACCTCAGGAGAAGCTACCAAACTCCTTGATAATATTATGGCTAATTATTCTCAATGGCACACCAAAAGATCTACTAGTATAAAAGTGCATGCTATATAAGAAATTAATGTTTTGAGTGGAAAGATGGATGGACTTATGAAATTGTTTTCTACTAAGAGTGATTCTATTGATCCCAATGATACGCCTTTGTCTACTTTGATTGAGAATAATAATGAATTTGTGGATGTGAATTTTGTTGGTAGGAATAATTTTGCTAACAATGCTTACAGAGGAAACTTTAATCCTAGACCGTTCCCTAGTAATTCCTCTAATAATTATGGAAATTCCTACAATAATTCTTATGGTAATTTTAATAAGATGGCCTCTGATTTTGATAATAGCATTAAAGAATTTATGATCTCTCAAAAGAATTTTAATGCTTTGCTTGAGGAAAAATTGCTTAAAATTGATGATTTGGCTAGGAACGTTGATAGACTTTCGCTTGAAGTTGACTCTTTGAAACTTAGATTTACTCCTCCTAAACATGATATCAATGAGTCTCTCAAGGCTATGGGAATTTCCATTGATGAGTGCAAGGAAAGACCGCTAGATTGCATGCTAAGAAAGATTGTTTTGTAAAAGCGTGCTCTTCTAGTTTCCATGAAAATAATGATGAAGATCTAAAAGTTATTGATGTGTCCCCTATTAGATCCTTGTTTTGTAATATGAATCTTGATAATGATGGGACTGGAGATGAGTCAACTTTAGTTAAAAGGTGTCCCAATGATTCGGAGGTTTTAGATCTTGATGCTAAATTTGGTAAAAGTGGGATTGGAGAGGTCAAGACTTTAAATAGCATTGAACCCACTATATTGGATTTCAAGGAATTTAATTATGATAATTGTTCTTTAGTAGATTGTATTTCCTTTTTGCAAGCCGTGTTGAATTCTCATCATGCTTATTGTCAAAATAATGCTTTTACCAAACGTATTGTTGATGCCTTGATGCAATCTTATGATGAAAAACTTAACTTGGAAGTTTCTATACCTAGAAAACTTTATGATGAGTGGGAACCTACTATTAAAATTAAAATTAAAGATCATGAGTGTTATGCTTTGTGTGATTTGGGTGCTAGTGTTTCGACGATTCTGAAAACTTTATGTGATATTCTACGTTTCCATGATCTTGATGATTGCTCTTTAAATTTGCACCTTGCGGATTCCACCATTAAAAAGCCTATGGGAAGAATCAATGATGTTCTTATTGATGCAAATAGGAACTATGTGCCCGTATATTTTATCGTTCTTGATATAGATTGCAATCTTTCTTGTCCTATTATTCTTGGTAGACCTTGTCGTGGTTCTAAGTCTGACAGTAGAGTAGGGGCGTAGGTATGGAGAGGCAAGGTCCTAGCTATGGAGAGGTTGTAAACACAAGCGATGTACGAGTTCAGGCCCTTCTCGGAGGAAGTAAAAGCCCTACGTCTCGGAGCCCTGAGGCGGTCGAGTGGATTATGTGTATTTGTGTTACAAGAGTGCGAACCCCTCTGCTGCTGTGGGGGGGTGGCTTATATAAGTCGCCAGACCCCAGCCAGCCCACATAATGGAGGGTTAAAGTACATTAAGCACAGGGCGTTCTTGTAACGCCCTCATAAAATGCCTTAACTATCATTAAGTCTATTCAATTACAGGCCGTTGCGTTGCGGAGTGTCTTCTAACCTTCTGGTGGTCGAGTGTATCTTCATGGTCGAGTGAGTCTCCATGGTCGAGTCCTTCTAGTCAGTCGAGTGGGTTCCTCGTTGGTCGACTGGAAGGTGATCTCTTCTAAGGGTGTCCTTGGGTAGGACGTTTAGGTCAGGCCTATGACCCTACCCTAGGTACATGAATCCATCATTAGCCCCCGAATGGGTCGAGGCTTGAATGAGGAAGGAGTTGATGCTGTTTCCGATTGAACTTTGGCATGACGGTTATGCGTCGGTCTTGACCAAGATCTTCTTTGTTGATAACGAGCAGCTTTTCTTCAGTTGACTCGATCCATTCTTGTTCTTTCGTCGAGTGATCTTTTGTACTTTGCCGGTTCCCGAGCGACGGATCGCAGGAAATCTCGCACTTGACAGACCGATCTACCGCTCGCGGATCCCGCGGGATACGAAATTTGGGGGAGCGCGCGAGAACGGACCGTGGCGCTCGGACGGGACAGGACATGGACGCCTCGATCTCCGCTCCACTTTTTCCGCCACGTATCGTGTCAATGCAACTGTTTCGGGATATGATTGGATTGCCCGGGTCCACCTGTCATCCACTCGGAAGGGATGTTATAAATGCGACTTGCGAGGGTTTCTGCACAATACTCCATTCTTTCTCCTCTGCTCTCCTTGTCTCCGCCCAACGCAACCGCTGTCACCTCCGCAACGCTCTCCCTTGCGCATTTCGCCGGCGGCCATGGGCAAGGAGAAGACGCCGGCGGCGGAGAAGGCGAAGGGGAGATCCACCAGCCGCAGCGGGTCTTCATCGAGATCCTGCCTGCCGAAGGGTTGGGTCCAGGGAGATTGGATCTAGTCGACCATCAGGGAGAAGGATCTCCTCGACATGGCCAACGACGGGCTGATCCCCCACGGCGTCGCGAGGCTTCCAGGAAAGGAGTGGCAACCCCAGCCGGAAGAGGGTGAGTGCGTGCTCCTGGCCACTCATGTCGATCGAGGATTTTCTCTGCCACCGAGCATTTTCTTTTGGGGTTTTTTGAACTTCTTTGGAGCCCAGCTCCACCACTTTACTCCAAACTCCATCGCGTATCTTGCTGCATTTGTATCCATGTGTGAAAACTTCTTGGGCTGCCGACCGCACTGGGGCTTGTTCAAGCACATCTTCACATGTCGTTCTCAGACTGTGAAGAAGGCGAGTCCAGGCGATGAGAAAACCCAAGTGGTCCAGATGTGCGGGGGCCTAGGAATCCAAGTGAGGAATAAGAGCACCTTCCCAGCCATGTCTTTTCCGAGTCGGTCGGGGTTGGCGATCGACTGGTTCTCTTGCTGAATGAGCCGACGACGGTCGAGTGGACTTCCTCCATTCACCATGAGTCGAGTGAACAAACCCTCCTCTCTGAAGGTGGTTCGGAGGAGAGCTGATGTGAAGATGTTGATGGATCGCGTGGTGCGGTTGGTTCGGGACGGCGTGGTGGCATGGACCTTCTAGAGTTTTCCTCGGGAGGCGAATCCAGCCTCTTGATTCGAACCCTTGCATGTGGTTGTCTTGCTGAGGCGAAGGCGAGACTCGAGTCCACCGGAAGCGATCGGCGACGCCATAGTGGAAAGGTAGATGGCGCGATCACTTTGGGAACAAGGATAATCCTCGTGGATCGGGAGGATTTCTCCACTCGACCATCACGGCGTTCGGATAAGGTACATTTGCTCGCTTTCCATTGCATGTCTGTTGAATTTGTTTCTGTATGTTCTGCAATTTGGTCGATTGAACTCTGTCTTGACGTCTTCCCGAGCTGTACTCAATGCCCAACAGACTCGAGCTCAATCGAAGAGGGAGAAGCCGGCCGGGGTGAGAGCGAGGATGAGTGGGATTGGACGCTCTTGAAGATGAGCGATGGCGGCGACGGCGATGATGAGGATGAAGTAGAGGAGGAGGTTGCACCACCGCACTCGGAAAGGCGGTCAAAACTTCGTTCATGACCCTGCGATGAACGCGGTAAGGAGGTTGCGATCGCCTCGCAGATCGACCAAGCATCCCTCGGACCGCTTCTCGGTGCCGGCCGAGAAGGCGCCAAGCGGTCGAAGGTAGCTCCGTCGAGGCCAACCAAGCCCCGCCGAAAATGAAGGTGTCCATCCCCACCATATCGTGGTAAACATATTACTTAAGTCTTCTGTCTTGTACAAGCTTTTCTCTGGTTGATACTTGAATTAATCGGTGATTCTTTGGAACTTGGTCTTTGCAACTTCACGAAACCTCAGGCAAGGCTGAGGACCATGAGATGGAGGACGCGGCAACCTCAAATCCTGGTACTATACCCTTAATTCTGTCCTTAGTCGACTGACTCATGGTTTCTAACTTTGATTCTTCTCTGAAGCTCCATCCAATGACATTATCACCCTTCCTGATGATGATGATGAGGACGAAGAACCACTGAGGCATAGGAGGAGCAGGAAGGCGTCCACACGCAAAGCAGCCCAAGATGTGACGGCGCCCGAGACTGCTGCCACGGAGGGGGAGAACACCACTCGACACACCGTGTCTTTCGCGGTGCCGTTGACGAGTGCTCGTCCCACTTCGTCGAGTGCTGGGCAGCCTTCGCTCTTCACCACGCACCACGTCCCGGAGGACCAAGCTAGCGCTGCTAAGGAGGCGATACGCCAAGCAGGGATCATGATGGAGCAGGTGAAGATCATCCGGGATGTAAGCCAAGCAGCTTATGACGCCAACTCCGCTCTTCAAAGCAATGTTCAGGTCAGTCAACCACCGCTTGTTCTGTTAGGATATGCTATCAAAACTTTTTCTTTCTGAAATCCATATCAATCACCCGGTGGGTGTGTC
Source organism: Aegilops speltoides (assembly GCA_021437245.1). NCBI lineage: Eukaryota > Viridiplantae > Streptophyta > Magnoliopsida > Poales > Poaceae > Aegilops > Aegilops speltoides. The sequence goes on along the minus strand of CM038145.1, from coordinate 281,054,594 downwards.
GATAAAAACTCCGTGTTAGCGGGGCACGCTGAGTGCACCGCTGGGTGTAATCCCCAAGGCTAAGGTCATTGTTGGCGATCGGCCTTAAACTTTATAAATAAAGATTGATCATCATTCGACTAGGGCGAATGGGTTTACAAACCAGTGGGGGCGCGCTGAGTGCACCCTTGGGTGTAATCCCCGAGGCGTGATCGATGCTGGCGATTGATTACTGATCAAGAAAAATTTTTTTGGTCGATTGGTCGACTCATGTGAATAGGACCCGGGGGGCACGCTGAGTGCACCCACTTTGGGTGTAATCCCGAGACTACGGTCGAATGCTTGCATTCGACTGTAGTCTTAGAAACGTATGATTTTTCCCTATTCACTCGGAAGTGAATCATCTTTGACATTTTGTCGATTGGTTCTTCGCAGAGATCCTGTGACCTTGCGGCTCGCTACACTGAGCTGGAGCAAAAGCACACCAACTCGAACTGGATCTGAAGCTGGTGCAGGAAAATCTGACGAAGGCGAAGGAGGAGACCAAAGGTATGTTCGGTGAGACCTCGACGACTCCTTTTTCCTTCCACTTGTTTCAAAATCTGACTTTGCTGTAACTTGCAGGCAAGGTGAAGGAGGCCCAGAAGAAAAAAGACCTCGAGCTAGCTGAGAAGACCAAGCTTGCTGACGAGAAGTTAGCCTCAGTCACCAAGCTCGAACAGGAAAATACCAATCTGAAAGCTGCTCGGCAATTGCCACCAAAGATGTCGACCCGGTGAAAGTCGACAAGACCACTCGACCGAGAAGATCAACCAGTTGGTTGGGAAGAAGAATGACCTTGAAGGCTTCTGGGTGGTCTTGCTAAGAAATTGTTCCTTATGCTCGAAGGTACCTTTTTTGATCGACCAACATTTTCAAGCTGTGATGCTTCCATTCGACCGGTGTCTTGACTCGGCGTTTTGTCTTTTGAATTCTGTCGAAACTTTGAAGAAGAGACTAGCCAGTGGAACCAAACCTTGACCCGTCAATTCTCCGGTGAATGATGAAGTTGCCATGAATGTCTTGATTTGGAGTCCGTGTTGCAATTGTCGTGGACTACCTCGCAAGGCTGAAGGTTGCTCGTCCGCATCGACTTGACGCCTCGCCTGTGGCGACGACTCCAAAATGACCTTGAGTCGCTGATGGCTCGACTGAACGCCATCCCTGACCGAGTGCAGGAGTGGAAGAAGTCCTAGGCTCGGTGTGGCGCAGATGTCGCCACATGCTGGCCCGAGTACACTTGCAAGGATGCACGAGAAGAAGTGGCGGCTCTCCGAGTGGCCAACACCAAGAAACACGACTTGGGTCCTTCATGGAAACTTTCATCGCTGCTGCTACCCGGATCGCAGAGCGGGATCGATCTCGATGAGTTCGTTGCTCCTTCAGCCCTCCACAAGAGGGTAAAAACTTCCTTTAAGTCCGACACTTTAAATTTGCCTCGGTATGCCGAGTGGAATTGTAACCGATAAACCTTAACAGGCTTAGTGCCTGAGCACTCTCGGTTCCTTTAGGTATCGACCTAAACTTGGATTTGATGTTTGGATATGATTGCTTTTGGCTCGAATTGCCCTTTGCGGGTTCACTGACAAGATGCCTCTGCGATCGACTTATTCCTTAGGCGAGCACTGGGCTGCAGCTAAGCCCCAGTGAGAGGTTTGCTCTTCACTCGGTGGGATTTTTTATACCTTAGGCGCAGCACTGGCTGCAGCTAAGCCCGAGTGAGAGGTTTGCTCTTCACTCGGTGGGATTTTTATACCTTAGGCGAAAGCTTGGGCTGCAGCTAAGCCCCGAGTGAGAGGTTTGCTCTTCACTCGGTAGGATTTTTTATACCTTAGGCGAGCACTGGGCTGCAGCTAAGCCCCCGAGTGAGAGGTTTGCTCTTCACTAGGTAGGATTTTTTATACCTTAGGCGAGCACGGGGCTGCAGCTAAGCCCCCGAGTGAGAGGTTTGCTCTTCACTCGGTAGGATTTTTTATACCTTAGGCGAGCACGGGGCTGCAGCTAAGCCCCCGAGTGAGAGGTTTGCTCTTCACTCGGTAGGATTTCCATTGTATTTGTGGCAAAGCTTGGAGGAGAGGGTCGCAGTCGACCTGCACCTCGTCTTCCTTGCGAGCGCACATTATACTTTTGGTGTAGCTCGGAGGAGAGGGTCGCAGTCGACCTGCCCCTCGTCCTCCTTCTAAGCCCACACATTGTACTTATGGCGTGGCTCGGAGGAGAGGGTCGACTGCGCCTCGTCCTCCTTCTTGAGCGTCACGTTGTACTTAGGCGAGTACTTGGACTGCAGCTAAGCCTCGAGTGGAAGTTTGGCTTACCACTCGGAGGATTTTAATAACTTAGGCGAGCACTGGGCTGTAGCTAAGCCTCCGAGTGGAAGTCGGCTTACCACTCGGTAGGATTTTTAATAACTTAGGCGAGTTACTGGGCTGTAGCTAAGCCTCCGAGTGGAAGTATGGCTTACCACTCGGTAGGATTTTTATAACTTAGGCGAAGCGGATTGGCTAAGCCCCGAGTGGAAGTCGGCTTACCACTCGGTAGGATTTGTACAAACTTAGGCTAAAGCGGATTCGCGACTAAGCCACCCATCGGGGAAAATTTTTTGGAAAAAAAGGTGACAAAATTATGAAGGAATTATGACACTATTATTTGAAATCCATGAACTCTGAAGTACTTTATTACAACTCATCCGAGTGAAAAACTTTAAGTGTAAAATGGGCGGAGCAGATCCGCATTCAAGCTCGGGCTCTTGATATTGTGTTTGGCGTTATAAAGACGATCGCCCGTTGTGGAGAACTTTGGTGACAATGAAGGGTCCTTCCCAGGAGGGAGCGAGCTTATGTTGTTTCTGCTGATCCACTCGGAGAACTAGATCCCCTTCCTGGAAGGCTCGACCTCTCACATTTACGGCGTAAAAGCGGCGCAAGTCTTGCTTTGGTAGATGGTCGGCGGATCGAGCCATCTCCCTTTCCTCCTCTAGAAGGTCGACTGCGTCCTGACGCGCTTGCTCAGCTTCTGCCTCATTGTAAAGTTCAATTCGGGGAGCGTTGTGAAGAAGATCACTCGGTAGGACTGCTTCAGCTCCATAGACCAAGAAGAATGGAGTTCTTCCGGTCGACCGATTAGGCGTGGTCCGCAATCCCCAAAGCACTGAAGGGAGTTCGTCGACCCATGCTCCAGCCGCATGCTTGAGATCTCGCATCAGTCGGGGCTTCAAACCCTTGAGGTTTAAGCCATTGGCCCGTTCTGCCTGTCCATTCGACTGTGGATGGGCGACTGAAGCGTAGTCGACTCACGTGCCTTGAGCGTTGCAGAAATCTTTGAATTCTTCCGAGTCAAAATTCGACCCATTATCCGTGATGATGCTGTGCGGGACTCCATAGCTGAACGTCAGCTCCCTGATGAAGGAAACAACAGTACCGGCGTCGATATTCTTGATTGGTTTAGCTTCAATCCACTTGGTGAACTTGTCGACTGCTACCAGCACATGCGTGAAACCGCTCCGACCTGTTCGCAACGGACCGACCATGTCCAACCCCCATACTGCGAAGGGCCAGACGAGTGGAATGGTCTTCAGAGCTGACGCAGGTTTGTGTGACATATTGGAATAGAACTGACATCCTTCGCATTTGTCCACTATTTCTTTCGCCATCTCATTCGCCCTTGGCCAGTAAAATCCGGCTTGGTATGCTTTGGCTACAATGGTCCGAGAGGACGCATGGTGACCACAGGTCCCCGAGTGGATGTCATTGAGTATGACTCGACCTTCTTCTGGCGTTATGCATTTTTGACCAACTCCAGTCGGGCTTTCTCTATACAACTGCTCTTTGATAACGGTAAAGGCTTTGGATCGATGGACGATCTGCCGAGCCTCTTCCTCATCTTCTGGGAGCTCTTTTCCCAGGATATATGCGATGTAGGGAATTGTCCAGTCGGGAGTGACCACTAAAACTTCCATGACCAAGTCGACCACTGCTGGGACCTCGACCTCAGTCGGGTCTGTGGCACTCTTGGGCTGTGGAGCTTCCTCTGTGAAGGGATCTTCTTTAACTGTCGGAGTATGTATATGCTCCAAAAACACACCACTCGGGATGGCTTCTCTTTTGGAACCTATCTTCGCCAGATCATCTGCTGCTTGATTTTTCAGTCGGGGGATGTGATGGAGCTCCAACCCTCGAACTTCTTTTCCAGCTTCCTCCTTGCATTGCAAGTATCCGATCATAGCTAGGTCTCACGCCCCACTCCTTCATCACTTGGTTGACCACTAAATCTGAGTCGCCATAGACCATCAGCGACGGACGCCGAGTGAGATGGCCATCATAAACCATATAAAAGGGCCTCGTACTCGCCTCATTGTTGGAGGAATCAAAGTGAATCTGGAGCACATACCTAAGCTTATCTCCTCCGGGGAAACAGAACAACCCCAAAGACCGGAACCATTCAGCATTTTAGAGCCGTCAAAGAACATGGTCCAATGCTCCGAGTGAACTTCGACCGGTCTGTTGTTGTTCAATCCACTCGGCAAGGAAATCCGCTATAGCACAGGACTTAATGGCTTTCTTTGCCTCAAATTTGATATCAAGGGAAGAAGTTCAATCGCCCATTTAGCCACTCGACCGGTTGCGTCTCTATTGTGCGAATCTCTCGATAGAGGGCGTCACGATTTAATCGTGATAGAATGATCGAGAAATAATGAGCAACCTTCTTCGTGGTCATGTATATTCCATACACAAGCTTCTGATAATGCGGATATCGCTGCTTGGATGGAGTCAAGACTTCAGACAAATAATACACCGGGCGTTGAACTTTGAAGGCTTTTCCTTCTTCTTCCCGCTCGACCGTAAGCACTGTACTGACGACTTGTCCTGTGGCTGCGATATAGAGCAACAGAGGCTCTTTGCTGATTGGAGCAGCAAGCACCGGCTGGGTGGAGAGTAGATCTTTTAGCTCGGCAAACGCTGCATCAGCTTCTGGAGTCCACTCGAACTTGTCGGCCTTCTTCATCAGTCGGTAAAGAGGCAATGCCTTTTCACTGAGTCGTGCGATGAATCGACTTAATGCGGCCAAGCATCCAGTAAGCTTCTGGACGTCGTGCACTCGCACAGGGCGTTTCATTCGGAGAATGGTGCCGATCTTCTCTGGATTAGCATCGATCCCTCGTTCGGAAACGAGAAAACCGAGTAATTTTCCACCAGGAACTCCGAATGTGCACTTTGACGGATTGAGCTTGATATCGTACCTTCTGAGGTTGGCAAATGTTTGGCGAGGTCGCAAGCAGGTCGGAACCCTTTCGCGACTTGACGGCGATATCATCCATATACGCTTCCACATTCCGGTGATTTGGTGAGAAGACACTTCGAATCATTCGCATAAATGTGGCTCCAGCATTCTTGAGGCGAATGGCATGGTGATATAGCGAAGCACCGAATGGAGTGATGAAAGCTGTTTTTATTTCGTCGAGTCCATCTGACGGATCGATGATACCGGAATATGCGTCTAGAAAAGACAACCTCTCACATCCCGGTCGAGTCAACAATTTGATCTATGCGAGGAGAGAAAATGATCCTTCGGGCAGGCCCGATTGATGTGCTTAAAGTCAATGCACATGCGGAGCGACTTTTCGTCGAGTCCATACAGACGGATCTGATGATACCCGGAATATGCGTCTAGAAAAGACAACCTCTCACATCCCGCGGTCGAGTCAACAATTTGATCTATGCGAGGGAGAGGAAAATGATCCTTCGGGCAGGCCCGATTGATGTGCTTAAAGTCAATGCACATGCGGAGCGACTTTTCCTTCTTGGGGACCATGACTACATTAGCTAGCCACTCGGAGTGGTATATCTCTCGGATAAATCCTGCCGCCAACAGTCGAGCCACTTCTTCACCAATAGCCTTTCTCGTCTGGACGGCGGACCGCCGAAGATGCTCTTTGACTGGTTTTGCTGACTTGTTGACTACGAGGCGATGCTCAGCCAGATCCCCAGGAACACACGGCATGTCGGTGGCTTCCATGCAAAATGTCCCGATTCTCACGGAGGAACTAGATGGCGCTTCTTCCTATTTGGTCGAGTGTCGTGGAGATGTGGGTCGGGCTGCATTGGGGTCGATTGGGTGAATGTGAACTGGCCGTCTCACCGAACGGTGAAATGCTGATTCTGTGGCGGGTTTCTTAGATCGCAACAAATCACTCGGATCTGCGTTTTGCTTGTATTCTTGAATTCGACCGCTGTCACTTGGGAGTCGGCAATCTTGAGCCCTTCGAAAGCACTCTTACGCCTTTTTCCGATCGCCGGTGACAGTGATCACTCCCTTGGGACCTGGCATTTTCAGTTTGAGGTACACGTAACATGGTCGAGCCATGAATCGTGCATAGGCTGGCCTCCCCAAAATGGCGTGGTACGCACTCTGAAAATCCACAACCTCAAAGGTCAACTTTTCCTTGCGAAAATGCTTGGAATCGCCAAAAACCACGTCCAGAGCTATTTGGCCGAGTGAGTTGGCCTTCTTCCCTGGTATGACTCCGTGAAAACTCATGTTGCTGGCGCTTAGTCGGGACATCGGGATGCCCATTCCTTTTAATGTGTCTGCATATAACAAGTTCAGTCCACTACCACCATCCATCAGCACTTTCGTCAGTCGAGTGCCTTCGACAACTGGATCGACCACCAAAGCTTGCCTCCCAGGGGTGGCAATATGAGTCGGATGATCAGATTGGTCGAATGTGATGGGTGTTTGGGACCATTTCACATAACTTGGTTTTGCTGGGGCAACCATGTTTACCTCATGGTTAATGACTTTCAGTCGACTCTTGCTTTCCACATCTGCGAAGATCATCAGAGTGGAGTTGACATGCGGATATTCTTCCTCTCTGTCCTCTTTGTCTCCGGCCTTGTCTGGCTCCTTCTCCTTGTCCTTAGACTGTTTTCCCTGAAACCGCTGGATCAGGAGTCGACACTGGCGAGTGGTGTGCTTTGGGTAAATGATGTTGCCCTCTTCATCTTTCTTCGTGTGAATATGGCATGGCATATCCATCACGTCGTTTCCTTCTTTATCCTTTACTTTCTTAGGATCCCAAGATCCTTTTGGCTTCCCCTTGAACTTCCCCTGAGTCACGGCCAGAGCCTCTCCAGGAGCTGCTGGCTCGGCTTTCCGCTTCTGTTTCCGACTGGAATTTCCCTTCTCCGACTGGCTTGGCTTGTACTTGCCGCTTCGGAGTCGGTCTTCTTCCTCGCCGTTGGCGTACTTGGTAGCAATCTCCATCATTTGACTCAAGGTCATGTCTCCAGTTCGACCAAACTTCAGACTCAATTCTCTGTTCTTGACGCCATCTTTGAAGGCATAAAACTGCTGATGATCGATACATTTTCCACAAGTATGGTGCGAGTAATCCACCTCTGAATGTACTCTCGGAGAGTTTCATTGGTCTTCTGCACACAGACTTGCAGCTCTGTCAAACCAGCCGGTCCCTTGCAAGTTCCTTCAAAAGTCCTAACGAACACTCGGGACAAATCTTCCCAAGTGTATATACTGCTAGGAGGTAACTGATTCAGCCATGCCCTGGCAGAACCTTCCAACATGAGGGGCAAATGCTTCATGGCCACCTCGTCATTCCCACCACCAATCTGAACAGCCACTCGGTAATCTTCAAGCCAAGTTTGTGCTTGGACTCCCCGATGAATTTTGACTCTGTTGCCAACTTTGAAATTGGGGGATCCTGCGGCTCGATAGCCCTACTAAAACACTCTGGACCGTAAAGCGTGCACTCGGCGCTCGTGGGTGCATCTCTCTCGGTCCACCTCGATGGGCTCTGTTCGATCGACCAAGCCTTGCACGATAATGGATCGCGCGTCGAAACCTGGTTCCACAGGGTCGATTGGAGCTCTTCACCCGTCTTGAATCGGCGCTTTGTCATCCTGTCACCGAGGAGCGTAAGGCCCTTCCCTCGGAGGAGAAATGGGCACTCGACGCCTGTCATCTCGGTCGAATCGGTCTCCATACTGATCCCGCCGGTTGTCGCGCCCTTCCCGCTTGCGGAGGCGATCTGGGCTGTGAGCCGATCGAGCGGTATTCGCAGCGACGGATCGATCTATGAATTACATTGCGCGATGCGACACGGCTGTGTTCGGTCTCCTGCTGCTCGGAGTAAATCTCGATCGCATCAAGCCTCTCCCGCTTCCGACCGAGAAGGCTGGATGGACTCTGCTATCTGAGTTCTGTTGCTAAATTCTGAATTGGCGTGCGGTATACGAGTTGGCGGGAAGAGTCGGTCGCCGGGAACTTCGTTGCTGCAGCGCTTCGTCGAGTGCTCGCTGAAGGTTCTCCAGACGAGCGCGTTCAGCCACATTGGCCAAACGTGCCTCCTCCAAGGCGCGGGCCTCGGGGGTTTCTCCCGCGATGGGAGTGTGCAGGGCATCCATGTTCCTGCGGCGTAGTTCTTCTCTCTGCAGAGAGTCGAGTGTCTCGGGCTGGTACTCTTCGTGGTCTTGCACGGGGTCACCTCCACCGCCTGCTCCGCCCCCATGGGCGAAGCCGGGAGGACTGCGGGGACGGTCGACCATGAGGATTTCCGCCGCTGGATCACTGCTATCGCGATTCGGATCACGATCTCTCTGAGCCGGTCGATAGATCGAACAGGTAGTAGAGGGACTCGTCGAGCTCAATTGCGCGACACAGGCGATGGCTGTCGGACGAGCCACCGCGTGCTTCACCCACCGCTGGAGTCTCGACCGACCAGGCGCTTGCATTGGTGGGAGACCGGTGGCGGCCGATAAAGGAGTCGACCGATATGGGGTCGACGGTTGCCGCAGATGAACGCCACGGACACATGCGCTGAAATCGTCGCATGCGCATGACGGGAGCGCCTCGATGTCGAGTGGAGCCTCCACGGAGCCATGCGGAGTTGTCGGCGACAAAGGTGAGAGCACCGAGACGGATCTCACGCCCCTCGACCAAAACTCCAGCAGTCGTCATGATGAAAGTACTCGGAAGTACCGCAACTTCTCCACAAATCGCTAAAACACCTGCCCCACGGTGGGCGCCAACTGTCGTGGTTCTAAGTCTGACAGTAGAGTAGGGGGGTAGGTATGGAGAGGTTGTAAACACAAGCGATGTACGAGTTCAGGCCCTTCTCGGAGGAAGTAAAAGCCCTACGTCTCGGAGCCCTGAGGCGGTCGAGTGGATTATGTGTATTTGTGTTACAAGAGTGCGAACCCTCTCTGCTGTGGAGGGGGTGGCTTATATAAGTCTTGGGACCCCAGCCAGCCCACATAATGGAGGGTTAAAGTACATTAAGCACTGGGCGTTCGTAACGCCCTCATAAAGTGCCTTAACTATCATTAAGTCTATTCAATTACAGGCCGTTGCGTTGGAGTGTCTTCTAACCTTCTGGTGGTCGAGTGTATCTTCATGGTCGAGTGAGTCTCCATGGTCGAGTCCTTCTAGTCAGTCGAGTGGGTTCCTCGTTGGTCGACTGGAAGGTGATCTCTTCTAAGGGTGTCCTTGGGTAGGACGTTTAGGTCAGGCCTATGACCCTACCCTAGGTACATGAATCCATCAGACCTTTCCTTATAACGATTGGTGCGATTATTGATATGAAGGAAGGGAATATTATATTCCAATTTCCATTAAGGAAAGGCATGGAGCAATTTACAAGAAATAAAGTCAAATTACCTTATGAATCTATCATGCGAGCTACTTTTGAATTGAGTGCCAATGATGGCACTACTTAGATCTATCCTCGCTTTTATGCCTAGCTAGGGGCGTTAAACGATAGCGCTAGTTGGGAGGCAACCCAATTTTATCTTTGTTTTTGTTTTTGATTCTGTTTAGTAATAAAATTTTCATCTACCTTCTGTTTAGATGTTTTTTTATGTTTTAATTAGTGTTTGTGCCAAGTAGAACCTATAGGATAACCTATGGTGATAGTTAATTTGATTCTGCTGAAAAACAGAAACTTTGCACGTATGAAAATAATTTTATTAATTCACAGAAACGTGATTTTGCGTTGATTATTTTTGCTGTAGATCAATAGACAAATTTACCAGGACTTCCTATTTTGGTAGAAGTTTTAAAGTTCCATAAGTATTCGATAGTTACAGATTGCTACAGATTGTTCTGTTTTTGACAGATTCTGTTTTTTCCGTGTGTTGTTTGCTTATTTTAATGCATCTATGGCTAGTATGTAGGGTATGAACCATAGAGAAGTTGGAATACAGTAGGTTTAACACCAATATAAATAAAGAATGAGTTTATTACAGTACCTTATGTGGTGGTTTTTCTTTCTTGCACTAACGGAGCTTATGAGATTTCCTGTTGAGTTTTGTGTTGTGAAGTTTTCAAGTTTTGGGTAAAGATTTGATGGATTATGGAATAAGGAATGGCAAGAGCCTAAGCTTGGGGATTACCATGGCACCCCAGGATATTCAAGGATAACCAAAAGCCTAAGCTTGGGGATGCCCCGGAAGGCATCCCCTCTTTCGTCTTCGTCTATCGGTAACTTTACTTGGAGCTACATTTTTATTCGCCACATGATATGTGTTTTGCTTGGAGCGTCATGTATGATATGAGTCTTTGATTTTTAGATTTCCACAATCATCCTTTTTGTACACACCTTTTGGTAGAATCCCACTTGATTATAATTTATCAGAACACTCTATGTGATTCACTTATATCTTTTGAGCTAGATAGTTTTGCTCTATGTGCTTCACTTATATTTTTAGAGCACGGCGGTGGCTTAATTTTGAAGAAATTGTTGATATCTCATGCTTCACTTATATTATTTTGAGAGTCTTTTAGAACAGCATGGTATTTGCTATGGTCATAAATTTGGTCCTAGAATGATGAGCATCCAAGTTGGGTATAATAAAAACTATCATAGGAAGTGCATTAAACACTATGGTCAATTTGATGCTTGATAATTGTTTTGAGATATAAAGGTGGTAATGTTAGAGTCATGCTAGTTGGGTAATTATGAAATTGAGAAATACTTGTGTTGAAGTTGGCAAGTTCCGTAGCATGCACATATGGTAAAAGTTGTGTGACAAATTTGTTGCATGGGGTGCTCTTTTAATTGTCTTCCTTATGAGTGGAGGACGGGATCGCGTGATGGTTAACTCCTACCAACCCTTCCCCTAGGAGCATGTGTAGTAGTACTTTGCTTCGAGGGCAAGTAGACTTTTGCAATAAGTATATGATTTCTTTATGACTAATGTGAGTCCATGGATATACACACACTCACTCTTCCACTTTGCTAGCCTCTATTATGCCGCGCAACTTTCGCCGGTATCATGCACCCATTATTTACCTTCCTCAAAACAGCCACCATACCTACCTATTATGGCATTTCCATAGCCATTCCGATATATATTTCCATGCAACTTTCCACCATTCCGTTTATTATGACACGTTCCATCATTGTCATATTGCTCTTTGCATGATCATGTAGTTGACATTGTATTTGTGGCAAGGCCACCTCCATAATTTTTCATACATGTCACTCTTGATTCATTGCATATCCCGGTACACCGCCGGAGGCATTCATATAGAGTCATATTTTGTTCTAAGTATTGAGTTGTAACCTTGAGTTGTAAACTAATAAAAGTGTGATGATCTTCATTATTAGAGCATCATCCCAAGTGAGGAAAGGATGATGAAGACTATGATTCCCCCACAAGTCGGGATGAGACTTCGGACTTTACAAAAAAAGGAGGCCAAAGAGCCCACCAAATAAAAAAAGGCCAAATAAAAAAAGAGAAAGGCCAAACAGAAAAAATGAGAGAAAAGAGAGAAGGGACAATGCTACTATCTCTTTTCCACACTTGTGCTTCAGAGTAGCACCATGATCTTCATGATAGAGAGTCTCTTATGTTGTCACTTTCATATACTAGTGGGAATTTTTCATTATAGAACTTGGCTTGTATATTCCAATGATGGGCTTCCTCAAAATGCCCTAGGTCTTCGTGAGCAAGCGAGTTGGATGCACACCCACTTAGTTTCTTTTGTTGAACTTTCATATATTTATAGCTCTAGTGCATCCGTTGCATGGCAATCCCTACTCACTGACATTGATATCTATTGATGGGCATCTCCATAGCCCGTTGATACGCCTAGTTGATGTGAGACTATCTTCTCCCTTTTTTGTCTTCACAACCACCACCATATACCACATATAGTGCTATGTCCATGGCTTGCGCTCATGTATTGCATAAGAGTTGAAAAAGCTGAAGAAGTTAAAAAGTATGAACCAATTGCTTGGCTGAAACCGGGGTTGTGCATGATGGGAGTATTTTGTGTAATGAAAATGTAGCATGGCCTAACTATATGATTTTGTAGGGATAAGCTTTCTTTGGCTATGCTATTTTGATAAGACATGATTATTTGTTTGTATGCTTCGAGTGTTACTATTTTTATGTTTTATAAGCTTTTATCTTGAATCATTTGGATATGAAAAATCATGCCACAATAAAGAAAATTACATTGGGAACTATGCTAGGTAGCATTCCACATCAAAAATTCTGTTTTTATCATTTACCTACTCGAGGACGAGCATGAATTAAGCTTGGGGATGCTTGATACGTCTGCAACGTATATATAATTATTGATTGTTCCGTGCTATTATATTACCCGTTTTGGATATTTTTTTAATTTACACTTTTATATCATTTTTGGGACTAACCTACTAACCGGAGGCCCAGCCCAAATTGCTGTTTTTTTTTGCCTATTTCAGTGTTTTGAAGAAAAGGAATATCAAACGGAGTCCAAACGGAATGAAACCTTCGGGAGCGATCTTTGTGGAACAAACATGATCAAGAGGACTTGGAGTGGAAGTAAAGAAACAAGGGAGGCGGCCACGAGGGTGCCCGGTGTGCCCCCTACAGGTGGGCGCGACCCCACCCTCGTGGGCCCCTCGAGCGTCCACCGACCTACTTCTTCCTCCTATATATACCCATGTACCTTGAAAACATCAGAAGTGACCACGAGAAACTATTTCCACCGCCGTAACCTTCTGTATCCGCGAGATCCCATCTTGGAGCCTTCGCCGGCGCTCCGCCGGAGGGGGAATCAACCACGGAGGGCCTCTACATCATCTCCAAGGCCCTTCCGAAAAGTTGTGAGTAGTTTACCACAGACCTTCGGGTCCATAGTTATTAACTAGATGGCTTCTTCTCTCTCTTTGAATCTCAATACAAAGTTCTCCTCGATCTTCTTGGAGATCTATTCGATGTAACTCTTTTTGCGGTGTGTTTGTCGAGATCCGATGAATTGTGGGTTTATGATCAAGTTTATCTATGAGAAATATTTGAATCTCTTCAGAATTCTTTTATGTGGGATTAAGTTATCTTTGCAAGTCTCTTAGAATTATTAGTTTGGTTTGGCCTACTAGATTGATCTTTCTTGCAATGGGAGAAGTGCTTAGCCTTGGGTTCAATCTTGCGGTGTCCTTTCCCAGTGACAGTAGGGGCAGCAAGGCACATATTGTATTGTTGCCATCGAGGATAAAAAGATGGGGTTTATATCATATTGCATGAGTTTATCCCTCTACAGCATGTCATCTTTCTTAATGCGTTACTCTGTTCTTTATGAACTTAATACTCTAGATGCATGCTGGTTAGCGGTCGATGTGTGGAGTAATTGTAGTAGATACAGGAAGGAGTCGGTCTACTTGTCACGGACGTGATGCCTATATACATGATCATGCCTAGATAATCTAATAATTATTTGCTTTTCTATCAATTGCTCGACAGTAATTTGTTCACCCACCGTAATACTTATGCTATCTTGAGAGAAGCCACTAGTGAAACCTATGGCCCCCGGGTCTAACTTTTATCATATAAGCTTTCAATCTACTTTTATTTGCACCTTTACTTTTCCAATCTATATCATAAAATACCAAAAATATATTTATCTTGTCATATTATCTCTATTAGATCTCACTTTTGCAAGTGGCCGTGAAGGGATTGAAAACCCCTTTATTGCGTTGGTTGCAAGTTCTTGTTTGTTTGTGTAGGTGCGTGGGACTTCTGAGGAGCCTCCTACTGGATTGATACCATGTTTCTCAAAAACTGAGGGAAATACTTACACTACTATTGCTACATCACCTTTTCCTCTTCCAAGAAAACCAACGGAAGCTCAAGACATAGCATGTATCACAGCTGTCTCTAAAGCATAACCCCAAAACGATAGCGGTAAATCGGTAAGAGACATCATAGATCGCACCATATCTAATAAAGTACGGTTACGACATTCAGACACACCATTACGTTGTGTTTTTCCAGGTGGCGTGAGTTGCGAAACTATTCCACATGGTTTCAAATGAAGACCAAACTCATAACTCAAATATTCACCACCGCGATTAGATCGTAGAAACTTTATTTTAGTGTTACGATGATTTTCCACTTCACTCTGAAATTCTTGGAACTTTTCAAATGTTTCGAATTTATGTTTCATTAAGTAGATATACCCATATCTGCCCAAATCATCTGTGAAGGTCAGAAAATAACGATACCCGCCGCGAGCCTCAACACTCATCGGACCGCATACATCAGTATGTATTATTTCCAATAAGTCAGTTGCTCACTCCATTGTTCCGGAGAACGGAGTCTTAGTTATCTTGCCCATGAGGTATGGTTCGCAAGCATCAGGTGATTCATAATCAAGTGATTCCAAAAGCCCATCAGCATGGAGCTTCTTCATGCGTTTTACACCAATATGAACTAAACGGCAGTGCCACAAATAATTTGCACTATCATTATTAACTTTGCATCTTTTGGCTTCAATATTATGAATATGTGTATCACTACGGTCGAGATTCAACAAAAATAGACCACTCATCAAGGGTGCATGACCATAAAAGATATTACTCATATAAATAGAATAACCATTATTCTCTAATTTAAATGAATAACCGTCTCGCATCAAACAAGATCTAGATATAACATTCATGCTCAACACTGGCACCAAATAACAATTATTTAGGTCTAAAACTAATCCCGAAGGTAGATGTAGAGGTAGTGTCCCGACGGCGATCACATCGACTTTGGAACCATTTCCCACGCGCATCGTCACCTCGTCCTTAGCCAATCTTCATTTAATCCGTAGCCCCTTTTTTGAGATGCAAATATGAGCAATGGAACCAATATCAAATACCCAGGCGCTACTACGAGCATTGGTAAGGTACACATCAATAACATGTATATCAAATATACCTTTCACTTTGCCATCCTTCTTATCCGCCAAATACTTGGGGCAGTTCCGCTTCAAGTGACCATCCCTTTGCAGTAGAAGCACTCAATTTCAGGCTTAGGTCTAGACTTGGGCTTCTTCCCTTGAGCAACAACTTGCTTGCTATTCTTCTTGAAGTTCCCCTTCTTCCCTTTGCCCTTTTTCTTGAAACTAGTGGTCTTGTTTACCGTCAACACTTGATGCTCCTTGTTGATTTCTACCTTCGCAACCTTTAGGATTGCAAAGAGCTCGGGAATTTTCTTTTCCATCCCTTGCATATTATAGTTCATCATGAAGCCTTTATAGCTTGGTGGTAGTGATTGAAGAACTCTATCAATGACACTATCATCAGGAAGATTAACTCCCAGCCGAGTCAAGTGGTTATGGTACCTAGACATTTTGAGTATATATTCACTGACAGAACTATTCTCCTACATCTTGCAGCTATAGAACTTGTTGGAGACTTCATATCTCTCAACTCGGGCATTTGCTTGAAATATTAACTTCAACTCCTGGAACATCTCATATGCTCCATGACGTTGAAAACGTCTTTGAAGTCCCGATTCTAAGCCGTAAAGCATGGCACACGGAACTATCGAGTAGTCATCAGCTTTACTCTGCCAGACGTTCATAATGTCAGTAGTTGCTCCTGCAGTGGGCCTTGCACCTAGCGGTGCTTCTAGGACGTAATTCTTCTGTGCAGCAATGAGGATAATCCTCAAGTTACGGAACCAGTCCGTGTAGTTGCTATCATCATATTTCAACTTAGCTTTCTCTAGGAATGCATTAAAATTCAAGGGAACGGTAGCACGGGCCATTGATCTACAACAACATAGATAAGCAAAAACTATCAGGTACTAAGTTCATGATAAATTAAAGTTCAATTAATCATATTACTTAAGAGCTCCTACTTAGTCATATAAATGATCACGTGATCCATATCAACTAAACCATGTCCGGCCATCACATGAGATGGAGTAGTTTTCAATGGTGAACATCTCTATGTTGATCATATCTACTATATGATTCACATTCGACCTTTCGGTCTCAGTGTTCCGAGGCCACACCTGCATATCCTAGGCTCGTCAAGTTTAACCCGAGTATTCTGCATGTGCAAAATTGGCTTGCACCCGTTGTATGTGAACGTAGAGCTTATCACACCCGATCATCACATGGTGTCTCGGCACGACAAACTGTAGCAATGGTGCATACTCAGGGAGAACACTTGTACCTTGAAATTTAGTGAGGGATCATCTTATAATGCTACCGCCGTACTAAGAAAAATAAGATGCATAAAAGATAAACATCACATGCAATCAAAATATGTGACATGATATGGTCATCATCATCTTGTGCCTTTGATCTCCATCTCCAAAGCACCATCATGATCTCCATCGTCACCGACTTGACACCTTGATCTCCATCGTAGCGTTGTTGTCGTCTTGCCAACTATTGCTTCTACGACTATCGCTACCGCTTAGTGATAAAGTAAATCAATTACATGTCGATTGCATTTCATACAATAAAGCGACAACCATATGGCTCCTGCCAGTTGCCGATAACTTCTACAAAACATGATCATCTCATACAATAATTTATATCTCATCACGTCTTGACCATATCACATCACAACATGCCCTACAAAAACAAGTTAGACGTCCTCTACTTTGTTGTTGCAAGTTTTACATGGCTGCTACGGGCTTTCTAGCAAGAACCGTTCTTACCTACGCATCAAAACCACAATGATTTTTTGTCAAGTGTGATGTTTAACCTTCAACAAGGATCGGCTGTAGTCAAACTCGATTCAACTGAAGTTGGAGAAATAGGCACCCACTAGCCACCTGTGTGCAAAGCACGACGGTAGAACCGGCCTCATGAATGTGGTCATGTAATGTTGGTCCGGTCCGCTTCATCCAACAATACCGCCGAATCAAAGTAAGACATTGGTGGTAAGCAGTATGACTATTATCACCCACAACTCTTTGTGTTCTACTTGTGCATATCATCTACGCAAAGACCTGGCTTGGATGCCACTGTTGGGGAATGTAGCATGCAATTTCAAAAAAGTTCCTACGATCATGCAAGATCTATCTAGGAGATGCATAGCAACGAGACGGGGAGAGTGTGTCCACGTACCCTCGTAGACCGAAAGCTGAAGCATTAGGTTAACGCGGTTGATGTAGTCGAACGTCTTCACGATCCAACCAATCCTAGTACCGAACGTACGACACCTTCGTGTTCAGCACACGTTCAGCTCGATGATGTCCCTCAAACTCCTTATCCAGTAGAGGGTCGAGGGAGAGTTCCGTCAGCACGACGGCGTGGTGATGGTGATGGTGATGTGATCTGCGCAGGGCTTCGCCTAAGCACTACGACGCTATGACCGGAGGAGTAAACTGTGGAGGGGGGCACCGCACACGGCTAAGAGAATTCTTGGTGTGCCTTTGGGGTGCCCCCTGCCCCCATATATAAAGGAGAGGGGGAGGAGGTGGCCGGCCAGGAGGAGGCGCGCCAAGGGGGGGAGTCCTACTAGGACTCCACTCCTAGTAGGATTCTGCCCCCCTTCCTTCCAACGGAGAGAGGGAAAGGAGAAAGGGGGAGAAGGAGAAGGAAAGGGGGCCGTGCCCCCACCCCTTGTCCAATTCGGATTGGCAAGGGGGAGGCGTGCGCCACCTCCCGTGGCCTGCCTCCTCTTCTCCACTATGGCCCATGAGGCCCATTAACTTTCCCAGGGGGTTTCGATAACCTCCCGGTACTCCGAAAAATCCCCGAACCTCTTCGGAATCATTCTGGTGTCTGTATATAACCTTCCAATATATCAATCTTTACCTTTCGACCATTTCGAGACTCCTCATCATGTCCGTGATCTCATCCGGGACTCCAAACAAACTTCGGTCACCAAAACACATAACTCATAATACAAATCATCATCAAATGTTAAGCGTGCGGACCCTACCGGTTCGAGAACTATGTAGACATGACCGAGAAACATCTCTGGTCAATAACCAATAGCGGAACCTGGATGCTCATATTGGTTCCTACATATTCTACGAAGATTGTCAGTGTCAAAACCGGCGGATCTCGGGTAGGGGGTCCCGAACTGTGCGTGTAGGCGGATGGTAACAGGAGACAAGGGACACGATGTTTTTACCCAGGTTCGGGCCCTCTCGATGGAGGTAAAACCCTAGGTCCTGCTTGATTAATATTGATGATATGGGTAGTACAAGAGTAGATCTACCACGAGATCAAGGAGGCTAAACCCTAGAAGCTAGCCTATGGTATGATTGTTGAGATGTATGTTCGTCCTATGGACTAAGGCCCTCCGGTTTATATAGACACCGGAGAGGGCTAGGGTTACACAGAGTCGGTTACAATGGTAGGAGATCTACATATCCGTATTGCCAAGCCTGCCTTCCACGCCAAGGAAAGTACCATCCGGACACGAGCCGGAGTCTTCAATCTTGTATCTTCGTAGTCTTGGAGTCCGGCAGATATTGATAGTTCGGCCGTCCGGACACCCCCTAGTCCAGGACTCCCTCAGTAGCCCCTGAACCAGTCTTCAATGACGATAAGTCCGGCGTGCATAATGTTCGCCATTGCAAGGCGGGTTCCTCCCTTGAATAATCCAGAGAAGATAATGAACACCAGGATAGTGTCCGGCTCTGCAAAATAAATTCCACATTCCACCGTAGAGAGAATAAAATGTACACTTAGTTCAATCTGCTGACGTATTACACGGCGCGTCATCACACCACTACCAAGCCTTTATTTGAATCGTTTTTTACTATACCACCTCAGAACGTTTAGCGAAGCGGTTTCCTTGGCACGTCTTGTTGAAGCAGAGATCATGTTCCCCTTATTCCGGGATCCTCATCAATACGTGCGTGGGTAACCCAACCGTTCCCGTTGCCACACCTCCTCTATCGAAGGGAAATCCCAAACGGTCACGGAGACGGCCCTTGGTATTTCTTCCCCTTTATAAGAGGACCAAGGCCTATCCTTGTTCTTCAATCTTGCATCGAATCTTTTCCCGCCCGGTTCCAACACCCGAGCCTCAGATTGGCGCGCCGGATCCTCAATCATGTCGGCTCCGACCTCCAGGGCCGGTGGATGCCCTCCTCCGTCACGGAGGAGGACATATTGAAGTTGCGTGAGGCCAAGTATCTGGCCTACGAGGTTTCGCACAGGTTGCCTGCCCAAGGGCAGGCCGTGCCAGCCCCCGAGCCCGGGGAATACGTCGTTTTCGTATCCCACCTCCGCCGGGGTTTAGGCTTCCCGACGGATCCCTTCGTGAGAGGGCTCCTGTTCTACTACGGGCTGGACTTCCACGACTTGGCTCTGGAGTCTACCCTCCATATCTCCGCATTCATCATCGTCTGCGAAGCCTTCCTCCGCGTCATCCCCCACTTCGGCCTATTGCTGAAGACCTTCAAGGTGGAGCGAAGATGGTCGGGGCGTCAGCGGAGTCTGGCGGGCGACCATAAGCAAGAAGGTCGATGCCCCGTGGCCTGAGGGTTCCTTCCAAAAGGAACTCGGACTGTGGCAGCAGGAGTGCTTCTATATCACCGCTCCGAGGGGCAGCAGGCAAAAGCCGCCGCCCTCATTCCGCACGGGACCTCCACGCCAACTGATGTCGTGGGTCAACCAAGGGCTCAACTGGGGACCGTCCGAAGATGTGCCCTCACTACAGGGCCGGATTCGAGATCTCCAAGCGAGGGAGTTCGACCTGATCAAGGTGATGCAAGTTATGCTAGTCAGGCATCTTCTGCCCTGCAAACGCCGTCCTCTCTGTCTATGGGAATTCAACCCGGAGGGACCACGGATTCTCCAGCACTTCATGGGTGCAACACCCGTGGAGATGTACAAGTTGTTCTTCGGACCGCAGGTGGCGTGTCCGGATTTAGCCGAGGATGCAGGCCTAAGCCGCGATCGCCCGGATACTCAGGTAAGTAGCTCAGAGTCCGGACATTTTGTTTATGTGCCTTTGTGCAGTTCGCCTCGACCCTTTGTTCTTCTGAGGAATGGGTGGCGCGGTCAAGGCTGATAAGGTGTCTGCCCCCTCCAGAGACCGTGACTGGAGCCCGTCTTTGGTCGAGAATGTTGGAGGTTGCTCCCACAGAAGGGGGCAACGGGGAAAATAGAGAAGCTAATATTTCGCCCAAAGGGGAGACAGAAGAGGAGGGAACCAAGAATCCCTCCCTTCAGGGGGAGAAGAGGACCGCCTCCGAAGATCCGGAGGCCAAAGCCCCTAAGCGTGGGAAGAGATCTTCACCGGGGGGTCCGTCGTCCGGAGAGAATCTGGGCGCGCAATCATCACCAAAGGATCGGCCCTCCAGCGAGCCGTGAGTATAAAAGAGAAAGTTAATAAATTAGGAAATACCTTCATTTGTGCTTCTGTGGGTAACCGAAATATTTATATTGTAGTTCGGATCCGCAACCTTCTCAGATGAGTTCATCTTCGGGGGACCTTCTTCTGGAGATGATGGAGAGCGACACGCCTCCGTCCGCAGTGCCGCCAAGTGAGGCAGGCGAACCCGAAGTGTCATCACGGAGGGTATCCCCAAGTCCGGAGGGGCCAGAGAGTTCGACACCTACTAGTGTCCGGCCGGGAGAACTAAAAAATCTGCTTGAGAGGGCGTCCATTTCAGAAGATCACCCTGCGTTAATGCGTATGGTGATTGGAAGGATTTAAATCGCTGAAAGCGGATTATGAATGCCGCCATGAGTTTCTTGGCGGGATTTGAGGTATGCAATAATGACGCACCTTCATCTTTTAACAGTTTTGCATATAAAAATGCTACCAGATAGATAGTAGCCCCGAGACTCGGTAGGTTGTCGGAAGCGACAGCCGCGTCGAGGATCGAAATCTTGAAATCTCAAGTAATGAATACTTCCGTCCCTATACAGGTGGCGGATAGTCCGAGGGCCAGCCGGACTAATGAGTTTGCCAAATTAAGTCGGCAACTTGACGTGGCGGATGCTGACATCGCGCTTGTCAACCAGCGACTTGACGAGTCGCAAGGTAAATAAATTCTCCACAGTTTATTTATTTAAGGGGGTCGAAGCCCTCTTCTGATAAATTGTATGCTATTGTACAGACGGTGCTGCTGCTGTGGAGAGCCTTCGGGCCGAACTTGCTCAAGCTAAGGAGCAAGCCCGAAGGAGTGACGCGGCTGCCTCGAAGGCGGCCGAGGAGTTGAAAGCCGAAAAGGCTGCGCACTGCCTAAGCAGGGCGGAGGTGGCTGAATTGGCCAGGAAATTAAAGGATGCTACCGACCGCAATGAGGCTCTTGAAAAGGAGCGCTTATCGGAGCGGGAAGACCTGAAGAAGGCCACCGCCGAAGCCAAGGATGCCCGCTCTGCAATGCGGGCTATGAAGGAGGAGCTGCGCCAGGCCGGAGAGATCGTGGCTGGCAAGCCTATTGTGCTGCGTCGCCGGTTTATGGATGCAAAGTATGCTCAATTTGAGCGGCTGTGGAGTCCGGAGGATCCGTATATGGATTTAGCTGCAAGCGCGGTGATGATGCGTTAAGCACTTCCGGAGCCGGGGATCACGAGACGGAAGAGCTGTATTGGTCTCAATTCCACAGTCCGGATCGCTCCCTTCCGTTGACGGACGGTTGGCGAATGGGCGAGCTAAATAGATTGTCCAGACTTGCCATGTCTGACATCGTGGCCCATGTCTGGCCAGAGAGGTCCAAGGTGACGAGCTACTTTGGCTTACTGCAGCAATTCCTTGGAGCGGTGCCGCATATAAAGGACATGAAGCGGTCGGCCTGCATCAAGGGCGCGCGGATGGCTCTTGCCCGTGTGAAGGCGCATTATCCGGAGATGGATGCCACCGCCGTTGCCGCCCAGGGTCCGGATGAAAGCCGGCTCCCTGCCGAGCACTACTTCGGAGAAGTCATGCGCGGTGCTCGTATAATAGAGTCGCAATGCTCGAAGAATGTAACGTTCAAATGAACGCATTAGCTTGTAAATCGATGATTACGTTATAACTGCTTTTTATAATTGAGCGTCCAAGTAAAACTTCTCCTGTGCGGCCGTTTACGTATACTTGTGTATAACTTGAAAGATTGCAGTCTTCGGCTTCAGCCCCCACGCACAGGGTGCGGGGGTGTTCGCAAAAATAGCGCGTTTGCACACTTAATCCGACGTCTCGGTCCTGTTTAAGGAGGTGGTAGCGTAGCGAACTAGGCAATCCGGACTATAATGCTTTATCACTTTCACTTAGCGGTGGAGCTTGAGGGTGGGGTGCGATATAGCCCTGGTGGCACCGCACATCTCGGATTCGAGTGCGTATGTGCTCGACCGAAACGGTCCTTCGTCAAAGCGAAATTCTAAACATTCCGATAGTCGATCGAGTGGTTGACGGACTCTCATTTGTATCATGATAGTCGGTTTCGGCTTTCTCTCGAGGTGCTCGCCAAATTAACGGGGCACAATCGCGATAGTTCTCCGGTGCCGCGTTAGCCGATGATACGGAGCGAAGGCAAGTAAAACACGGAGCGGGCAAACCCAACATTTGACCAAAGACATGATTCGGAGCTGATGCATATAATGTCTAACTCGAGACGCCGAACACTCCCGAAGGTGTTCGGACTTTATAGTAATGGGCAGAACGATACCCTAAGCCCCTAGTGTCCAGGTACGGGCATGGTCTTCTGACGCGGCCGATGCCAAGGCGTCAGGCTCCGCTTTGGCTATAGGAAGAAACCAAGGGAGAGTAACAACAAGAGACAGTAAAAAAGGTCTACACAGGGTCTTAATCTGAAAAGAATCCTTGCAACGTGTCCCTACCGCTGCGTCTGCGCTGTGTCTCCGCGGCGCCGTTATCACGGGCGGGTATGCACGTTGTTCATCTGTAGAAAGAGAGGAACGTTTAGTTTTAGAAACAATTAGATGCGAAAAATATGTAAAATAAGAAATATAAATAATTAAAGCAAGGTTTGTGAAACCGCGATTGTTTGTCGCCGCAGCCCCTGTGAAGGGTATGCGGCTAGGGAGCCCCTAACCCGCTTGAGTCCGGATTCGTCTATCCGAGTCCGGGGTCCTAAGTGACCCTCGCCTTTGAAATGGCGCCATGTGGACCGGGCATCTTGAGTATAAGAGGCGCGAATGCGGTATGGCATTGAAGCGGACAAAAGCCTTCGTCCCAAGAGTGCTTGATATTCACTTTCAAATAGGGACGATATGAAAAATTAATTTTTCACGTCGAAAATTGTTCGCGATCGAACACGACTTCTAGTAATATAGAGCACGTGCACTTGGCGTAAGGGTGCAGCATCACTCCTTTGAAGGAAGTGCGGCTGTGTCGAATTTTGGTAGGGTCTATCCCCATCCTACGGATTGTGTTTGAATATAGCAGGTTTAAGTCAATGCCTCCGTCCATTAGGACGTTAGTGAATTGTAATCCATCTATTATGGGATTCAATATCGAGTCCGCCCCGCATTTGAACGCTTCGAATAGTCCGGTGGTCGAAAGTGATTGGTTTTGATATCCAATCTCTACGGTTCTGGGTTGGACCGTGCGAAGCTCTTTTAGAAAGTGCCGCACTATTTTTCCGTGTTATCACATGAAGTGAGTTTTGCTTTGACCCCTTGTGGGAAAGTCTTTTGTTTTCGGTGCCTCTTTGGCGGGTTTATCTTCTTCGCTTGACGCGTCGAGCCCTTGTGTTCAGCATTTAGTTGGCGATTGTTTAAAACCCAACAATCCTGTGGGTGTGATTTGCGAGCCTTAGGGTCTTGTGGATTTGACATATCCGACCCAAAATTTTGTTTAAGTTGGACAATTAAATCATTGTCATCCTTGAGAGGCTGTGTTTTGTTATTGGGCGCGAGCTTTTGAATCCGGCGCCGATTGCCGTGCTCTTTGGGCCTTTCTCTTTATTCCGCGCTGCTTTTTTCTGCGCCGTGATTTTCCGTTCCATCTCGTATCTCGGATGTACTTGGGTCGCTGGTGCTGCTTCTTGCTAGCTATCCTCTCCCGCACGAAGCGGGTCATGAGGCTTGTTAGTGCGGACATTGTTCTCGTTTCTCTTGACCGAGGTGCTGGCGAGCCATTCGTCTCGGACATTGTGCTTGAAAGCTGCTAAGGCTTGGCGTCCGGACGATCGACTATTTGGTTCTTTTTGGTAAGAAACCTGTTCCGAATTTCACACGACTCTCCGAGCTGTTGAGTTATATGACTTAAATCATCGCATCCGGAGGACGGACATAAGTCCCTTGAAAATTTGCTCTAAACGCTTCCTCGAGCTCTTCCCAACTTCCAACAGTGTTTTTCGGGAGGCTTTTGAGCCAATGACGGGCTGGTCCTTTGAGCTTGAGGGTAGATATTTTATGGCGTGGAGATCGTCTCCTCCGCCATGTGTATATGCAGATATAATATTCTATCCAGACTCGAGTGGCATTGTTCCATCGTAGGCCTCTATGTTTATGGGTTTAAACCCTGCTGGGAATTCATGGTCCAGCACCTCATCGGTGAAACATAATGGGTGTCTGGCGCCCTATACTTGTGTGTGCCGCTATCACGGACACTTGACGTGTTACTTTGCTTCTGGGGCCTTCTTTTTGGGTCCGTAGATGGACTGGCTGGGCCATTTGACGGTGGAGGCTCTATGGCCTCCTCGTCGACTCGTAGCAGCTTACGCTTGGGTAGCTCTTCGATTGGTGGCCATTGCCGATTTATCTGCGGTTTTGAGCACTTTGCTCCATCTTATTACGAGCGTGTCTTCCGCTGTCTTGAGCTTCGCTTTTCCTTCTTGAGCTTCTTGCCGTGGCGATGAGCCCGCGCTTAAAAAGCTCTTGTTCGACGGGGTCCTCGGGCGCGACGAGTTCGTCGTCATTGAGGCTTGCTTCGTCTTCGGAGGGAGGTATATAGTTATGATCTTTGACCTCTTCGTCTGCTGCCCTTTCGTGAGGGCTTGCTTCGCATCCTCTGCGCTGAGTCTTCTTTGGAGGGTTGTCTTCAGCGCTCTCGGGGTATTGTTATCTCTGTGCGGAATCTCTATTCTTCTTTGTGGCAGGATTTAGAGCGGCGCCACTGACGCCGGCGTTTGGGTTGCTTCTTTAAAGAGTCTGCCTCCGCTACTTCTTCGCCATCCCCTTCTTTTGGGGTATCCACCATGTATCGTCATATGACGAGGTGGCCTTCGATTGCCTCATGGCGCTGGTTCTGTTCGTCTCCGGCATCGCCGTCCATAGCGTCGATGTCTTGAATCGTAGTCTAACATGTCGGTTAAATCCTCGATAGTGGCTACAAAGTGGGTGGTGGGTGGGCTCTGAATTTCTTCGTCGTCCGTACTCCAACCATCCTGGCCATAGTCCGGCCAGGACTCTCCCGATAACGAGAGATGCTTTAATGAATTTAGGATATCGCCAAAAGGCGAGTGTTGGAATATGTCCGCGGCGGTGAATTCCATAACCGCGCCAATCCGGATTGATTGGTAGGGGCGGGAGGTTGAGTCCGCGAGGAGGCGCCTCGGATTCACGAGTTTCGCAAGGGACAAGATTGGTGTTCGGCTCCATCGCCGTGGATGTTGAAGCCCCCAGGGCGGCGTCTATCCGCCGACCCTCGATCTGGGCGATCGGCTCCGGGCTAATGGCCGAAGCTGATCCATGTGCGCCACCGAGCCATTGTTCGTGGCAGAGCTAGAACATGCCCATCGCCACAAGGCGGCACGCTATGGCGGGCTCGAGTCCATCGAAGATCAAGTCTCCGCGGACATCGGCCGTGAAGTTTAAGCTTCAAATCGACTCGCGGCCGGGGCGTAGCTTCGATCTGCTCGGATGGCCAAGAGAATTGCCCGATGCAAAGCCGCTGAATACGAAGATCATGCGGGAGAAAAGTCTCACCACGAACAGCGTCGGTGGTAGAAGATGCCATCGAGCCTATCGGTGGCGACACGGAGGAACTCTCAATGAAAGCACCAATGTCGGTGTCAAAACCGGCGGATCTCGGGTAGGGGGTCTGAATCGTGCGTCTAGGCAGATGGTAACAGGAGACAAGGGACACGATGTTTTTACCTGAGTTGGGCCCTCTCGATGGAGGTAAAACCCTCGTCCGCTTGATTAATATTGATGATATGGGTAGTACAAGAGTAGATCTACCACGAGATCAAGGAGGCTAAACCCTAGAAGCTAGCCTATGGTATGATTGTTGAGATGTATGTTCGTCCTATGGACTAAGGCCCTCCGGTTTATATAGACATCGGAGAGGGCTAGGGTTACACAGAGTCGGTTACAATGGTAGGAGATCTACATATCTGTATTGCCAAGCTTGCCTTCCACGCCAAGGAAAGTACCATCCGGACACGAGCCGAAGTCTTCAATCTTGTATCTTCGTAGTCTTGGAGTCCGGCGGATATTGATAGTCCGGCCGTCCGGACACCCCCTAGTCCAGGACTCCCTCAAAGATCTTTATCGGTCAAACCGCATAACAACATACGTCATTCCCTTTGTCATTAGTATGTTACTTGCCCGAGACTCGATCGTCGGTATCATCATACCTAGTTCAATCTTGTTACCAGCAAGTCTCTTTACTCGTTCCGTAATGCATCATCCCGCAACTAACTCATTAGTCACATTCTTGCAAGGATTATAGTGATGTGCATTACCGAGAGGGCCCAGAGATACCTCTCTGATACACGGAGTGGCAAATCCTAATCTTGATCTATGCCAACCCAACAAACACCTTCAGAGACACCTGTAGAGCATCTTTATAATCACCCAGTTGCTTTGTGACGTTTGATAGCACAGAAGGTGTTCCTCCGGTATTCGGGAGTTGCAAAATTTCATAGTGAGAGGAATATGTATAAGTCATGAAGAAAGCAATAGCAATAGAACTGAACGATCATAGTGCTAAGCTAACGGATGGGTCTTGTCCATCACATCATTCTCTAATGATGTGATCCCGTTCATCAAATGGCAACACATGTCTATGGTCAAGAAACTTAACCATCTTTGATTAATGACCTAGTCAAGTAGAGGCATACTAGGGACACTCTGTTTTGTCTATGTATTCACACATGTACTAAGTTTCTAGTTAATACAGTTCTAGCATGAATAATAAACATTTATCATGATATAAGGAAATATAAATAACAACTTTATTATTGCCGCTAGGTCATATTTCCTTCAGATGACACGTATTGTATCATTTCTATTAAGGATAAAAAGATGGGGTTTATTCATGTGTGAGTTTACTTTGTCTACACCATGTCATCTTGCTTAAGGCGTTACTCCATTCTTTATGAACTTAATACTCTAGATGCATGCTGGATAGCTGTCGATGTGTGGAGTGATAATAGTAGATGCAGTTAGGAGTCCGTGTACTTGTCTCAGACGTGATGCATGTATACATGATCATTGCCTTAGATATCGTCATGATTATTTCCTTGTCTATCAATTGCCCAACAATAATTTGTTTACCTACCGTATGCTATTTTCTCGAGAGAAGCCTCTAGTGAAAACTATGGCCCCCGGGTCTATCTAAATCATATATTAAAATCCAAAAATATACTGCTGCACTTTTTACTCTGTTATTTTATTCTGTGTTTTATTTATCCATCTATCACTACAAGATTTGATCATAAACTCAAACTTCATCAGATCCCAACAAACACACCGCAAAAAGTCATTAAATCAAATAGATCTCCAAGAGACCATTGTATTGAGAATCAAAGAGAGAGAAAGAGAGAGAAATCCATCTAGCTACTCCCTACGGACCCATAGGTCAATGGTGGACTACTCACGCATCATTGGAGAGGCACCAATGAGGATGATGAACCCCTCCGTGATGGTGTAGATTGGATCTCGTGGTTCTGGAACTTGCGGCGGCTAGAATTGTGTTTCGTCTGCTCCCCTAGGGTTTCTGGATTTTCTGGGGATTTATAGAGCGAAGCGGCGGTGGAGGAGACCCCGTGGGACCCACAACCCATCAGGGCGCGCCAGCGGCCTCTGGCGCCCCTTGTGGGTTGTGGTCCCCATGGGCCACCCCCAGGTACTTCCTTGGCCTCCAAGGTGTCTTCTGGTCTAGAAAAATCTCCAAAAAGTTTCGTGGCATCTGGACTTCGTTTGGTACTGATATTCTGCAAAGTAAAAAACAAGCAAAAACCAGCAACTGGCACGAAACTTTGCACTACGTCAATAGGTTAGTCCCAATAAATGATATAAAGTTGCTATAATATGAGTGTAAAACATCCAAGAATGATAATATAACAACATGGAACAATAAAAAATTACAGATACGTTGGAGACGTATCAGCATCCCCAAGCTTAATTCCTGCTTGTCCCCGAGTAGGTAACTGATAATAACATAATTTTTGATGTGGAATGCTGCCTAACATGTTCATCACATATTCTTTTTCTTTTGTAGAATGGACATTGGGAATTTTAGATGATTCAAAGCAATAGTCTAGTTTTGACATGAAGACTTCAATACTGAAGCATATCAACAAGCAACCTGTCTTTCGAAATATCAACACTAAAGAAAGATATCCCTAGCCCATCATGCTCAATTATTGATCCATTCACGAAGCGCACTCGAATATTAGCTACATCCAATGCTCAAGTACGGTCATAGTGCCCCCTAGTTGGTGCCTTAAAAGAGAAGATGGAGACTCAAATAAAAATTGCATAAGGTATAGATAGGCCCTTCGCAGAGGGAAGTAGGGATTTGTAGAGGTGCTAGAGCTCAAAGCAAAAAAATGAGAGATAAAAACATTTTGAGAGCCTTGCTTTTCCTGTTAACGAAAATGACCGAGAAGTTCGCAATACTTTTCATGCTAGATATATCATAGGCGGTTCCCAAAAAGAAAATAAAGTTTATTCTTTTCTCCACCATTCTTTCACACTCCACGACTAGCCGTATCCAGGGGTACTGTCCATACCAACACTTTCCAAAGAATTTATTATTTGACAACATAAGTAATTTTTCATTTCGGGACTGGGCATCCCTATTACCGCCGTAGTCTTGTGCAATGACAAGTGAATAAACACTCATCTTGAGAATAACACATCTAGCATGGAAAAATATTAGCCACCACCTGCCGTTTCATGAGCGGTGCAGGCACACAAAAAGGAAATTTATTTTGAAAATTAGAGTTGGCACATACAAATTTGCTTAGAACGGCACGGAAATACCGTATATAGGTAGGTATGGTGG
Source organism: Aegilops speltoides (assembly GCA_021437245.1). NCBI lineage: Eukaryota > Viridiplantae > Streptophyta > Magnoliopsida > Poales > Poaceae > Aegilops > Aegilops speltoides. Next base: position 281,025,193 of record CM038145.1, on the reverse strand, counting down.
ACCCATATGGAAAAACTGGGTTTAAGGATTTTGGATGCACAAGTAGTATTTCTACTTAGTACAAGTGGAGGCTAGCAAATAGATTGAGAAGCAACCAACCAAGAAACATATTGATAAAAGTGGGATTGGCAAGGTCAAGACTTTAAGTAGCGACGAACCCACTCTTTTGCATTTCAAGGACTTTAATTATGATAATTGTTCTTTGATTGATTGTATTTCCTTGTTTCAGTCCATGCTTAATTCACCTCATGCTTATAGTCAAAATAAAGCTTTTACTAAACATATTGTTGATGCTATGATGAAATCTTTTGAAGAAAAACTTGAGTTGCAAGTTTCAATCCATAGAAATCTTTATGATGAGTGGGAATCTACTATAAAAATTAAGATTAAAGATTATGAGTGCTATGATTTATGTGCTTTGGGTGCTAGTGTTTCAACTATTCCAAAAACTCTATGTGATGTGTTAGGTTTCCATGAATTTGATGAGTGTTTTTTAAATTTGCATCTAGCGGATTCCTCTATTAAGAAACCCATTGGAAGGATTAATGATGTTCTTATTGTTGCAAATAGGAATTATGTGCCTATAGATTTCATTGTTCTTGATATAGATTGCAATCCTACATGCCCTATTATTCTTGGTAGACCTTTCCTTAGAACGAATTTGTGCAATTATTGATATGAAAGAAGCAAACATTAGATTTCAATTTCCGTTAAGGAAGAACATGGAACACTTTCCAAGAAAAAAATTAAGTTTCCATATGAATCTATTATGAGGGCTACTTTTGGATTAAATACCAAAGATGACAATACCTAGATCTATTGCAATATGCCTAGCTAGGGGCGTTAAACAATAGTGCTTGTTGGGAGGCAACCCAATTTTATTTTGTATTTTTTGTTTTTGCTTATATTTTTCAATAAATACACATTATTACTTCTGTAGTGATTGTGTTTTAGTGTCTTAATTAGTGTTTGAGCCAAGTAAGACCTTCCGGATGGTCTATGGTGATAGTTGATTTGATCTTTGTGAAAAAAAGAAACTTTTGAGCTCATTGTCAAAATTTTAGAAAATCACATAAGCTTAATTTTGATCTGAAATTTTTACACAAGATTTATGTACAAATTGCCTAGGTTTTTCTAATTTTTCAGAATTTGTGGAGTTACAGAAGTATACGGAATTTCCATATTACTACAGACTATTCTGTTTTTGACAGATTCTGTTTTCTATGTGTTGTTTGCTTATTTTGATGAATCTATGGGTAGTATCGGGGGGTATGAACCATGGAGAAGTTGGAATACAATAGATATAACACCAATATAAATTTAGAATGAGTTCACAACAGTACAAAAAGTGGTGATTTATTTTATTATACTAACGGACCTTATGAGTTTTCTGTTGAGTTTTGTGTTGTGAAGTGTTCAAGTTTTGGGTAAAGTTTTGATGGAACACGAAATAAGGAGTGAAAAGAGCCTAAGCTTGGGGATGCCAAAGGCATCCGAAGGTAATATTCATGGTCAACAAAGTATCTAAGCTTGGGGATGCCCCGGATGGCATCCCCTCTTTTATCTTCAATCCATCGGTAAATTTACTTGAGGCTATATTTTTATTCACCACATGATATGTGTTTTGCTTGGAGCGTCTTGTATGATATGAGTATTTGCCTTTTAGTTTGCCACAATCATCCTTGCTGTACACATGTTTTGAGAGGGATATAATAAAAACTTTCATAAAGAGCATTGAATCTATGAGAAGTTTGATTCCTTGCATTTGTTTTGAGATATAAAGATGGTGATATTAGATTCATGCTAGTGACTAATTGTGGATTGGTAGGAATACTTGTGTTAAAGTTTGTGATTCCTGAAGCATGCATGTATGGTGAACCATTATGTGATGAAGTTGGAGCATGATTTATTTTTTGATTTTCTTCCTTATGAGTGGCGGTCGGGGACGAGCGATGGTCTTTTCCTACCAATCTATCCCCCTAGGAGCATGCGTATTAGTACTTTGCTTTGATGGCTAATAAATTTTTGCAATAAGTATGTGAGTTCTTTAAGACTAATGTTGGGTCCATGGTTTATACGCACTCTCACCCTTCCACCATTGCTTGCCTCTCTAGTACCGCACAACTTTTGCCGGTGCATTAAACCCACCATATACCTTTCCTCAAAACAGCCACTGTAGGATCGTTGAAGGCAAGAGTGTCTAGAGGGGGGGTGATTAGACAACTCGACAAGATAAAAGTTTATGCCTTTTGATTATCATAAGATCATAGCAAGTTCACAATGAAGGGCAACTCAAGCATCATGCATACAAGTCGAGCAACATACTAAACATGCAATTCTAGAGTATAGGGCAGCGGAAAGTAAATTGCATGAATAGTAAGGGAGAGATTGTGAAGAGCAAACGCAATTGGAGACACGGAGATTTTTCTCGTGGTTCCGATAGGTGGTGCTATCGTCAATCCACGTTGATGGAGACTTCAACCCACGGAGGGTAACGGCTGCTTGTGAGTCCACGGAGGGCTCCACCCACGAAGGGTCCACGAAGAAGCAACCTTGTCTATGCCATCATGGCTTACGCCCACGGAGGACTAGCCTTACTCGGGGTAGATCTTCACGAAGTAGGCGATCTCCTTGCCCTTACAAACTCCTTGGTTCAACTCCACATCATGACGGAGGCTCCCAAGCGACACCTAACCAATCTAGGAGGCACCACCCTCCAAAAGGTAATAGATGGGGTTGGTGATGATGAACTCCTTGCTCTTGTGCTTCAAATGATAATCTCTCCAACACTCAACTCTCCTCACTGATTTGGCTGTGGTGGAGGAAGGGATTGAGTGGAAAGCAACTTGGAAAGACTAGAAATCAAGTGTCATATGGTGGGAGTGGAGCAACTTGATCTCAACACAAGGGTAGGTAGTTTTCTTCTCGAAATGTAAGGTAGGAGTGGTAGTTCTTTCGATGGCTCTCTCCACGAATGAAGAGGAGGTGGAGGGTATTTATAGCCTCCACACAAAATCCAACTGCGTTACACACATTTGAGCAATCTCGGTCGGACGAAGTTGACAACTCGGTCGGACCGAAAGTTCAAATCTTGTGAGCGTTGGGATTTTCGGTGGGACCGAAAATACAATCTCGGTTAGACCGATTCTTCCAAAGTCTAGGGTTTGCCAATCTCGGTGGGACCGACTTTCTCATCTCGGTGACACCGATTTGAGTCTGTATGTTCTGAAGCTTGGCAACACCAATTTCGAATGACCGAGTTTGGAATCGGAAAATCCGAGATTCTTAGGGTTTGGCTATATGGCTGAGGTGGTTCATCTCGGTGTGGTGAGTTTGGAATCGGTGGGACCGAGATTACTTATGAGTTTATGTTGGAATGAAAGATTGCTGATTGTTTGAGAGATAAATCACTAAGCACCTTAGAGCAACCAGATCATCATCATAACCTCACCCCCTTTTAATAGTATTGGCTTTCCTATGGACTCAATGTGATCTTGGATCACTAAACCAAAAATGGAGTCTTGAGCTTTTGCCAATCCTTTCCTTAGCATCTTAGGGGTTCACCTCTCTAGTCCTTTTGCCATGCCAGAGTGGTTGACTTTCCTGAAACATACTTGATAAAAGCATTAGTCCAACCACAGAGTATGTTGTCATTAATTACCAAAACCACCTAGGGAGCAAATGTGCTTTCAATCTCCCCCTTTTTGGTAATTGATGGCAACACACAGAAAAGGATATCAAAGCTTACTAAAAGAAGGACATGGTTAACATTAAAGCTTTGACAGACATGTAGTATACAAGCTCCCCCTACAAGTGTGCAAGATTTTAGATTTTGGTTTTGGACTACCACAAGCACACATGAGAGAAGAGCAAAATGTGCTACATGCAGCTTGGCTATATGCATCAGAGCAGATAAGGTAAGTGAGATATGATGCATATGTGCATGGTGATTTCTTGCAAACAAGTATTCACAAGCAAGTCACCATCATGCACATCCTGCAAGATGCATATACTTACCTTGAAGTTCCTTGGTGATGTACCTGAAGAAATAAACTTGGGAAAACAGGGTTAGATAACACAAGAGTATTTCTTCAACTAACAAAGAAGAACATCAAGAGTACCAAGCCAGGGATGACATGTATAAAGAGTGTCTCATGTCGAGTACTAGCTTGAATCAGCCAACATGTCTCCCAAGACTGAAAGATTTTCAATGAGCTCAGAGAGATTTTGCTTTTCATAAGATACCAATTGTGATCTTTAGAGGATACCAATTGTGAGAGCAAGAGAAGCAAAATCAGGAGAATAATGCCAAAGGATTTAGCACAGAGAAATATATGGCAAAGCTTTGATGTGATCCTCTCCCCCTTAAGGTAAGATTGTTCTTCCTTTAATCTCCCCAGCTCCCCAGCTCCCCCTAAATCTTCTCCCCCTTTGACATCAAGTGCCGAAAAGGACAGTAAATCAGGAAGGGCAGGAAAGATGGAAGGAGAGAAGTGGGTTCATTAAGAATCACAACTGAGCAAATTAAGAATGTAGAATGGAAATCATTTAGATGAGCTGTAGAAGATGATATCCTGGTGAATGTAAATCGGTGACACCGAATTGATATGGATCGGTGAGTCCGAAAGTCAGAGACTTAGGGCAGATCCTGTTTCGGTCAGACCGAAATATTTAAATCGGTGACGCCGAGTTTAATTCCAAGGAAATACAGAAATAATTCAGCTCACTTTGCAAGGAATGTTTCAGAAGATTTGCAATGAATGTGGAAATGATTTTTAGGGAATTTATCAGAGCTAAAGGATATATACAAGAACAGAAGAAACAAAAATAAAAAGAGATTGCTAGATGAAGTTTTTTTTTTTTAAGGAAAACTCAACAAGAGAATAAAAAAAAAGACAATATCAATACTCCAAAACATATGTACTTCATCTAGACAGGGGTCGGCGACTAGGTCACCTATGTTTGAGTATATTGACTTAGGAGTCAAATGAGAACATTTGATCATAGGTCATACTCATCGTTTTAGCTCAAAATGGGGTTACCATTTTTCGATTAAGCATTTGATGTGATCACATCTTTTGAAGCTGCTTGTACTCATGACTTTGAGCAAAGCTTTTTCAAGATGTGAAAGACATACCTTGGGCTTGTTGTTGCTTGTTCTCATGTAGGTGAACTTGATGTAGTTGCTCAATTGATGTGAAGTTGGAGCATCATTTCAAGTGTGTAGTTCATCTTCCTACATGGGTTAGGCAAGCAAGGAAATACTCAAGAATATCCAATTTGACATGAATGAAGTACTAGGAGTATATGGTGTCTAAAAGGATATGTGGAATTTTGTTCCTTGAACTCAACATCCCAAAGAGCTAGATACTTGGTTAATGACAAGATTACTCATGATTTGAGTGAGTGATAATCTTGTTGAATGTAGACCATCCAAGTACCTGCAAGGAGTTAGATGCAATACAAGGGGGCAAATGTGTCCAAGACATATGATCATCATCATAAGAGAAATGTCAAGGATTAGTCAATTAGGCTCGTGCCTTGCATGCATCAATGGAGTTTTCACTCCAAGTTTGAAGCATCAATGATGTTCAACTCACTCCTCAAGCGACAAAACACTTTCTCATCAAGTGGTTTTGTGAAGATATCTGCAAGCTGTTTGTCAGTACGAACATGCTTAAGATCAATGTCACCCTTTGCAATATGATCACGAATAAAATGGTGACGAACTTCAATGTGTTTCGTCTTGAGAGTGTTGTGCAGGATTGTGTCCAATCTTAATAGCACTCTCGTTGTCACAAAGCAAAGGAACATGTCTTGCATGTATCCCATAGTCCTTAAGCATTTGTTTCATCCATAGCAACTGAGCACAACACGAACCAGCAGCAATATATTCTGCTTCTGCAGTCGATAATGATATTGAGTTTTGTTTCTTGGATGACCAAGATACAAGGGATCGACCAAGAAATTGACATGTACCCGAAGTTGACTTTCTATCTATCTTATCTCCGGCATAGTCCGAGTCGGAATAGCCAACAAGATCGAAAGAGGCCCTCTTAGGATACCAAATGCCAAAGTTAGGTGTGTGTATCAAATATCTCACAATTCTTTTGACAGCTTTAAGATGACATTCTTTAGGAGCAGCTTGATATCGAGCACACATGCATACACTCAACATAATATCAGGACGAGATGCACAGAGATATAGTAGAGAACCAATCATGGATCGATAGACCTTTTGATCAACAGGTTCTCCACCTTTTGTCAAGTCATTATGTCCATTAGTAGGCATGGGGGTTCTCATACCTTTACTCTCTTGCATGTTGAACTTCTTGAAGAGATCCTTAGTGTACTTGGTTTGTGAGACAAAAGTACCCTCCTTAGATTGCTTGATTTGCAACCCAAGGAAGAACTTGAGTTCACACATCATGGACATCTCATACTTCTCCGACATAAGCTTTCCAAACTTCTCTTTGAAATCAGGTTAGTTGATCCAAAGATAATATCATCGACATATATTTGGCACACAAATAGTTCTCCGTCAACCCTTTTTGTGAATAGCGTTGAGTCAATTTTACCAATCTCAAATCCTTTTTCAAGAAGAAAGCTAGTCAAGCATTTGTACCAAGCTCTAGGGGCTTGTTTAAGACCATAAAGAGCTTTGTGCAATTTGTAAACATGATCGGGCTTTTAGGATTCACAAACCGGAGGTTGTTTCACAAATACTTCCTCCTCAATTTCACCATTTAGGAAAGCACTTTTAATGTCCATTTGATAGAGAGTAATGTTATGGTGGTTGGCATAAGCAAGAAGAATGCGAATGGACTCAAGTCTAGCAACGGGGGCATAGGTCTCACCATAGTCCATACCTTCGACTTGTGTGTAACCTTGTGCTACGAGGCGAGCCTTGTTGCGGATGACTTGTCCATCCTCATCTTGCTTGTTCCGAAACACCCATTTGGTTCCAATGACGTTTTGGTCATCATTGGGCTTCTCTACCAAAGACCAAACGTTGTTCCTCTCGAAGTTGTGCAGCTCTTCATGCATAGCGTTCACCCAGTCCGGTCTTCAAGCGCTTCTTCTACCTTCATAGGTTCAAGACTGGAAATAAATGAGTAATGCTCACAAAAGTTAGCTAAACGAGTCTTAGAGCGAGTGATTCTCCCGGAGTCGATGTCATTCATCATTTGTTCCACGGGATGGTCCTTCTTGACTCTTTCTCGAACTCGGGATAGCTTTTGTCGTGGTCGTGGCTGAGCTTCCTCATCATTCTCATCTTCTTCCTCATCGGTGTTGTTGGTGTTGTCTTGAGGTGGTGGAGAAGGAGGTTGTGGTGGATCTTCTTGTCGCACTTCCTCATCTTGGTGAGTTCCACTTGTGGAGGCCTCCATGTTGCCTTGAGGTTCACCTTGCCGTGAGGTAGGGGGCTCCACGTTTGTAGATGAGGTACTCTCCTTCACTTCCATGGGACGAATCTTTCCAATGGATAAATCTTGAATAGCTTCCGATGGGTCCTTATCTCCTACATCAATAGGCATTTGCTCTACTTGCGAGCCATTAGATTCATCAAACTTCACATCTACCGTCTCTTCAACCTTTCGGGTGAAATTATTGTAGACACGGTAAGTGTGAGAGTTTGATCCATAACCGAGAAAAAAAACTTCATGAGTTTTAGGAGCAAATTTAGACCGACGATGCTTATCAAGAATATAGCATTTTGATCCAAAGACACGAAAATATCCCACTTGGGGTTTGTTACCCGTAAGGAGCTCGTATGAAGTCTTGCCGAGAAGCTTGTGAAGATAAAGTCTGTTGATGGCATGACAAGTCTGTCTCAACGGCTTCACCCCAAAAGTGTTTTGGTGTCTTGTATTCATCAAGCATTGTCCTCGCCATCTCAATGAGCGTTCGGTTCTTCCTCTCAACAACCCCGTTTTGTTGAGGTGTGTACGTAGCTGAGAACTCATGTAGAATCCCTTCCTCATCGAGAAAAGAGTCCACATAGGCGTTCTTGAACTCCGCTCCATTGTCACTCCGAACCTTCTTGATCTTCACCTCAAATTGATTCGAGCCTTTCTAGCAAAGGTTTTGAAGATTTTTCGAACCTGCGATTTGTCATCAAGTAGAAATACCCACGTAAATCTGGAAAAGTCATCTACAATAACTAGACCAAAGGAGTTACCACCAAGGCTTTTGTAAGCATTGGGACCAAGAGATCCATATGAAGAAGCTCAAGCGGTCTCCTTGTGGTCATGATATTCTTCACGGATGACTTCCTCCAACCTGTTTTCTGCTTGACATGCCTCGCAGAGTCTATCTTTGTCAAAGAAAACATCTTTAACACCAAGAATGTGATCACCTTTAATTAGCTTATCTAAATTTCGCATACCAACATGTCCAAGCCTTCTATGCCAAAGCCAACCTTTTGCAGATTTAGCAATAAAGCAAGTTCTAGGTTGAGCTTTCTTAGTGAAATCGACAATGTATAGGTCACCTCTACGAATGCCAGTAAAGACCATGTTGTGATTATCACTACGAAAAACTTGGCAATCTATTTTGGTGAATAGCACATTGTATCCAAAGTCAGCTAATCTAGACACGGAAAGCAAATTGTATCCAAGTGATTCAACGAGCATGACATTTTTAATCGAGCTATCATGAGATATGGCCACCTTACCAAGGCCAAGTACCTTACCCTTGGAGTTGTCTCCAAAAGTCACATACTTGCGTGGACCATCGTTCTTTGCAAGCTCTCGAAACATGTCTTCATCTCCGGTCATGTGATCGGTGCATCCACTATCAAGAATCCATTCTTTTCCTCCGGATATGTAGTCTCTCATATTTGCCATAAGACTGAGACTCTTCATGATCTTGTCTAGCTCGGTGTCCGAATTGTCATCATGCTCATGCTCATCATCATATTGACCCATAGATAATTCATCATCAACACCTAGGTCAATTTGATAATGACTTGCATCAGTTTTATCAGCGTGATAATAATCATCGGAGTGCAATACAAGAGCATTTCTTATTCGAACATTGATAAAACCGGGATCACCCTTCTTTTTCATAAGATCACGAAGCTCAAAGAAGCATTTATCAAAGTTAGGATCTTTGGGGCGCAACATATCAAATTCAACAGTCTTGTATAGAATTTCATCAAGACCTCTCAAAGAGTAGTCCGGATAAAGTTCTTCCAAGAACTTCCACATAGCATGGGCGCACTCAAAGTTCGTGACAAGCTCAAGCAAGTTATCAGGCAAACCTCTAATGATAAGATTGACAGTTCTAAGGTTACGAAGCAAATCAAGTTCTTCATCTACAGTAGGGTGCAAGGGGTCAAGTGGTGGTACATATGGAGTTTCAACATATTTGCGCAAGTTGTACATCTTGAAGATAGCAAGCATTTCAATCCTCCACGAGTTATAAGACACTCCATCAAGAATAGGCACTCTATGACTAACACTCCCAAACGTAGACACGTCCATCTTCCTCCAATGGTGTGCAAACCAAAACAATGGAAACCAAAGCTCTGATACCAATTGTAGGATCGTTGAAGGCAAGAGTGTCTAGAGGGGGGGTGATTAGACAACTCGACAAGATAAAAGTTTATGCCTTTTGATTATCATAAGATCATAGCAAGTTCACAATGAAGGGCAAGTCAAGCATCATGCATACAAGTCGAGCAACATACTAAACATGCAATTCTAGAGTATAGGGCAGCGGAAAGTAAATTGCATGAATAGTAAGGAGAGATTGTGAAGAGCAAACGCAATTGGAACACGGAGATTTTTCTCGTGGTTCCGATAGGTGGTGCTATCGTCAATCCACGTTGATGGAGACTTCAACCCACGGAGGGTAACGGCTGCCTTGAGTCCACGGAGGGCTCCACCCACGAAGGGTCCACGAAGAAGCAACCTTGTCTATGCCATCATGGCTTACGCCCACGGAGGACTAGCCTTACTCGGGGTAGATCTTCACGAAGTAGGCGATCTCCTTGCCCTTACAAACTCCTTGGTTCAACTCCACATCATGACGGAGGCTCCCAAGCGACACCTAACCAATCTAGGAGGCACCACCCTCCAAAAGGTAATAGATGGGGTTGGTGATGATGAACTCCTTGCTCTTGTGCTTCAAATGATAATCTCTCCAACACTCAACTCTCCTCACCGATTTGGCTGTGGTGGAGGAAGGATTGAGTGGAAAGCAACTTGGAAAGACTAGAAATCAAGTGTCATATGGTGGGAGTGGAGCAACTTGATCTCAACACAAGGGTAGGTAGTTTTCTTCTCAGAAATGTAAGGTAGGAGTGGTAGTTCTTTCTGATGGCTCTCTCCACGAATGAAGAGGAGGTGGAGGGGTATTTATAGCCTCCACACAAAATCCAACCGTTACGCACATTTGAGCAATCTCGGTCAGACCGAAGTTGACAACTCGGTCAGACCGAAAGTTCAAATCTTGTGAACGTTGGGATTTTCGGTGGGACCGAAAATACAATCTCGGTTAGACCGATTCTTCCAAAGTCTAGGGTTTGCCAATCTCGGTGGGACCGACTTTCTCATGTCGGTGACACCGATTTGAGTACAGAAGGTTACAGAAGCTTGGCAACACCAATTTTGGAATGACCGAGTTTGGAATCGGAAAATCCGAGATTCTTAGGGTTTGGCTATATGGTGAGGTGGTTCATCTCGGTGTGGATGAGTTTGGAATCGGTGGGACCGAGATTACTTATGAGTTTATGTTGGAATGAAAGATTGCTGATTGTTTGAGAGATAAATCACTAAGCACCTTAGAGCAACCAGATCATCATCATAACCTCACCCCCTTTTAATAGTATTGGCTTTCCTATGGACTCAATGTGATCTTGGATCACTAAACCAAAAATGGAGTCTTGAGCTTTTGCCAATCCTTTCCTTAGCATCTTAGGGGTTCACCTCTCTAGTCCTTTTGCCATGCCAGAGTGGTTGACTTTCCTGAAACATACTTGATAAAAGCATTAGTCCAACCACAGAGTATGTTGTCATTAATTACCAAAACCACCTAGGGAGCAAATGTGCTTTCAGCCACCATACCTACCTATTATGGCATTTCCATAGCCATTCCAAGATATATTGACATGCAACTTCCACCGTTCCGTTTGTTATGACACATACCATCATTGCCATATTGCTTTGCATGATCATGTAGATCATTGCACATCTCGGTACACCACTGGAGGCATTCATATAGAGTCATATAGTATCGAGTTGTAATTCTTGAGTTGTAAGTAAAGAAAAGTGTGATGATCATCATTATTAGAGCATTGTCCCATGTGAGGAAAGGATGATGGAGGCTATGATTCACCCACAAGTAGGGATGAGACTCCGGACAAAAAAATAAAAAAATGAAAAAAAGACAGGCCAAAGAGCCCAAACAAAAAAATGAGAGAAAAAGAGAGAAGGGTCAATGTTACTATCCTTTTTCCACACTTGTGCTTCAAAGTAGCATCATGTTCTTCATATAGAGAGTCTCCTATTTTTTAACTTTCATATATTACTAGTGGGAATTTTTCATTACAGAACTTGCTTGTATATTCCAATGATGGGCTTCCTCAAATTGCCCTAGGTCTTCGTGAGCAAGCAAGTTGGATGCACACCAACTTATTTTTGTTTTGAGCTTTCATACACTTATAGATCTAGTGCATATGTTGCATGGAAATCCCTGCTCACTGGCATCGATATCAATTGATGGTCATCTCCATAGTCCGTTAATTTGCCTAGTTGAGGTGCGAATTTCTCCTTTTTGTCTTCTCCTCACAACTTCCACCATATTCTTTTCCACCTATAGTGCTATATCCATGGCTCACGCTCATGTATTGCGTGAAAGTTGAAAAGGCTTGAGAACATTAAAAGTATGAACCAATTGCTTGGCTTGTCATCGGGGTTGTGCATGATGAAATATTTTGTGTGATGAAGATAGAGCATAGCCAGACTATACGATTTTGTAGGGATAACTTTCTTTGGCCATGATATTTTCAGAAGACACGGTTGCTTTATTTAGTATGCTTGAAGTATTATTGTTTTTATGTCAATATTAAACTTTTGTTTTGAATCTTATGGATCTGAACATTCATGCCACAATAAAGAAAAATACATTGATAAATATGTTAGTAGCATTTCACATCAATTTTTTTGTTTTTATTATTTACCTACTCCTCGAGGACGAGCAGGAATTAAGCTTGGGGATGCTTGATACGTCTCCAATGTATCTATAATTTTTTGATTGTACCATTCTATTATATTAACTATTTTGGATGTTTTATATGCATTAATATGCTATTTTATATTATTTTTGGGACTAACTTATTAACCTAGTGCTCAGTGCCAGTTTCTATTTTTTCCTTGTTTTTGACTTCTACAGAAAAGGAATATCAAACGGAGTCCAAACAGAATAAACTTTACGATGATTTTTCTTGGAAAAGAAGAAACCCACAAGACTTGGAGAGGAGGCGGGAAGCCCTACGGGGAGGCCACAAGCCGTATGGGCGCGCCCCAGGGGGGTGACCCCGGGGCTTATGGGCCCCGCATAAACCTTCCAACCCTAATTCCACTTCTATAAATACCCAAATATTCCCCCTACACCAGAGGGCACTCCAAAAATATTTTTCCACCGCCGCAAGCTTCTGTTCCTGTGAGATCCCATCTTCGGGCCTTTTCCGGCACTCCACCGGAGGGGGATTTGATCATGGAGGGCCTCTACACCAACCTTGTTACCCTTCCGATGATGTGTGAGTAGTTTACCACATACCTACGGGTCCATAGCTAGTAGCTACTCCCTCCGTTCCTAAATATAAGTCTTTGTAGAGATTCTACTATGGACTACATACAGAGCAAAATGAGTGAATCTACACTCTAAAATGCATCTACATACATATGTATGTGGTACATAGTGAAATCTCTACAAAGACATATATTTAGGAATGGAGGGAGTAGATGGCTTCTTATCTCTCTTTGATCTTCAATACAATGTTCTCGTCAATGTTCTTGGAGATCTATTCGATGTAATCTTCTTTTGCGGTGAGTTTGTTTAGATCCAATGAATTGTGGATTTATGATCAGATTATCTACAAATATTATTTGAGTCTTCTTTGAACTCTTTTATGCATGATTGAGATAGCTTTGTATTTCTCTCCGATCTATCGATTTGGTTTGGCCAACTAGATTGATTTTTCTTGCAATGGGAGAGATGCTTCGTGATGGTTTCAATCTTGGGGTTTCCTCACCCAGTGACAGAAGGGGCAGTGAGGCACGTATTGTATTGTTGCCATTAAGGATAAAAAGATGGGGTTTATATCATATTGCTTGAGTTTATCCATCTACATCATGTCATCTTGCTTAAAGCGTTGCTCCGTTCTTATGAACTTAATACTCTAGGTGCAGGCAGGAGTTGGTCGATGTGTGGAGTAATAGTAGTAGATGCAGAATCATTTCGGTCTACTTGTCACTAATGTGATGCCTATATTCATGATCATTGACTTACATATCATCATAACTATGCGCTTTTCTATCAATTAATCAATAGTAATTTGTTTACCCATCGTATGCTTTATTCAAGAGAGAAGCCTCTAGTGAAACATATGGCCCCCGGGTCTATTTTCCATCATATATTTTCAGATCTATAAAACCAAAAACCCAAAAATACCTTGATGCACTTTATTTGTATTTACTTTAGTTTGATCTTTTATTTATCTTTTATACCTATCTCTATTAGATCTCACTCTTGTTCATGACCGTGAAGGGATTGACAACCCCTTTTTCGTGTTGTGTGCAAGTGTTTGTTAGTTTGTGCAGGTGCATATATTGGAGACTTGTTTGTGCATACTACTGAATTGATACCTTGGTTCTGAGGGAAATACTTATCTCTACTTTGCTGCATCACCCTTTCCTCTTCAAGGAAAAAATCAACGCAAACTCAAGAAGTAGCAGTTCTCTCCCCAATATGTTGCCCCGCCCTCTTTGTGTCTTGTCCTTTAATCCTCTCCCTCCAATGCATTGTGCAGCAACTACATACATCATAGGGAAGATGAAAAAATGTTAGGAGCAGCAACCAACAATGAAGCAAAGCATTATATATCATATACTCATATGTAAATTCATGAATTGTAATATGAATCTTATTTCATTGCCTCTGGCTCATAGCCTTCTCCTTTTCCTAGCTTCGCCATATTGAATGAGCAATCGAAGCAAACTAGCAAAGTAGCAAACAAGCAATGCAATAGGCAGATCATATCACAACTTCACAACTTCACTAGTAGAAGCAAGCATATTACATAAAAAATAAAAGTCTTAAACTTGCTTGATACGTCTCCAACGTATCTATAATTTTTGATTGTTCCATGCTATTATATTATCTGTTTTGGATGTTTAATGGGCTTTAATATGCTCTTTTATATTATTTTTGGGACTAACCTATTGACTGGAGGCCCAGTGCCAGTTTCTGTTTTTTTGCCTATTTCAGTGTTTCGCAGAAAAGGAATATCAAACAGAATCCAAACGGAATGAAACCTTTGCGCTGATCTTTCTTAGACCGAAAGCAATCCAGAAGACTTGGAGTTGAAGTTTAGAACGCCACGAGGTGGCCACGAGGCAGGAGGGCGCGCCTAGGGGGCACTACAAAAAAAGATACATCCGTGACATTTTGGGCCGAACGCAACTTTTTTCTGTCATACATATGACACTTCTATGACGATAATTGTGACAAAACCCGATATCATCATAGATGTGGTGGGCTCCTACTTCTATGACAAAAAATCATGACAGAAAATGTGCTTTTCGTCCTGGGCAGGCCGGAGACGCAGCTGCATGACATTCTTTGGGTCGTCCATGATGGAAAAAACCGTCGTAGAAGCGAGGGCGAGGAAAATTTCGGGGAGTTCCCGGTTACGGTGGGAGGTCGGGGCCGAAATCGCGCTTTCTCAGATACGACGCTGCTGCGTGTGTAGGCGTTGGCTCTAATCAACCCGAAGCGAGGCGTTGGGCTCTAACTAAACCCGAGCGATTGCACTGCAGGCTATGCGTTACTGAACCAGAGCGATCGATCGATGGCTATTAACTGAACCCGATCGAGTGATTCCTTCGCTACTGCTGCTAACTGAAGCCGATCGATGGTGCCTCTCTGGATGAGCGATGGAGCGCGGGGGGTTGGATGAACAATGAGTGTTGCGAGGGGGGGAAGGGAGGGTTGGATGAACAGTGAGCGGTGGTGTTGCCTCTGGATGAACATGACCCCGTGGTGTGGAGGGCTGGATGAACAGTAGACGGTGGAGGGGTGGTAGAACAGTAGCTGGTGGAGTAGCACGCGATGGAGGATGGATGAACATGAGCCCGTGGAGGCTGGAGGAGGTCGACGGTAGCCCGTGGAGGCTGGAGGAGGTCAACGGTGGAGATGAACAAGATCCGTGGAGTCCGTTTTGCGACGCCACACCCTCCCGGCGAACAGGACCCCGTTTCATTGTGGCGCCCAACACAAGTCCGTTTGGTCCGTTTTGCGGTATGCCACACCCTCCCGATCAACAGACCCCGTTTGATTGTAGGAGGTCCGTTTAAATCCGCTTTGGCGGTATGCCACACCCTCCCGATCAACAGGACCCCCGTTTCGACCATAGGAGGTCTGTTTCCTCCATTCTGCGGTACGCCAGGCCTCGTTTCCATCGCCCGTTCCGTCCAAGCCCTCTCGATGAACACGACCATGCATTCCGTTCCGACCCAGCCGGTTGGCTCCCACGCTTCCGTTGCCTCCCGATGAACATGATGCATTCCGTTGCCTCCCCATGAACATGACAACGACGTTGTTTCTCCGTTCCGACCCAGCCATGTACACGAGCCCTGGTCGTATGTATGCGCGAGTAGGCGTTCGAGACCCTGCCCGTATGTACGTACGTGGCCGTATTTTCTTTCTTGCACCCGGTCGTTGTATATACGTGTACATGCTACGTGCATGCCTCTACTACGACACATACGCGCCTCTACATCAACCAGTATATATGTACGTACACGTTCGCGACCAGAATGACAACGCTACGTACGCTTCGACCAGGTGGGTCCCGACTGTCAAGCACTTCCTTGCGTGCGAAGATGTAGCTGGTGGGTCCCAGCGATCGGGCGAATCGCTTTTTTTTTGCCGGACGCACTTCCTTGCATGCGAAGATGTAGCTGGTGGGTCCCAACAGTCTGGGGGGCGAATCATTTTTTTTGCCCGGACGCACTTCCTTGCGTATGAAGGTGTAGCTAGTGGGTCCCAGCAGTCAGGGGAAACATTTTTTCACGAAATATGGTGGCCCGTCCGATGGGTCCCTGCTGTCAGGTGGAGGAATCATTATTTTCCGCGTAATAAGGAGGCACTTCCTTGCTGCGGCCGTGGACCCAGCTGTCAGCCTCTCCATGTACAGTCCACGTCCGATGGAAGTCGTTCCTGGACCACGTTGACCATGCCGCGCCGAGAGCACCGGGGCGGTGGACGATGGTGAGGCCTAGGAAGGGGACGATGCAGAGCCGGTGAAGACGCGGCAGTGGATGCCCATGCGGAGAGCAGTATGAGGGTTGACTCGTTCGGCTGCGGTGTGAGGCTGCCGTCACCGCAGGGCCTGGCTAGCGGTCGGAATAGTAGGGGGCGGTGAGGCCTCCACGGCAGCACAGCCGGCCACGGGAGTCAAGAGCAGGCGGCACGACCGGCGCTGCTTTGGGCAGCTGGAGCAAGAAGACCAGAGGTTGAAGAAGCACTACAGCCGTTGGGTGGACATCATACGGTCAGTGGAGCTAGAATCGTTCATATTGACTAAGTTGACAAAGCCCTTGGTACGCTCCAACTTAGTAGGCCCACACTTCAGCCTCCGAAACGGTGTGCCCCAGATGTCAGGGGGAGGAATCATTTTTTGGGCAGCCGAAACTAAGAATATCCGAGATTGAAGAAGAAGCACGACATCCGTTGGATAGACATCCAACGACCGCTACAGCTAGAACCGTGTGTTGACTATAATAAGTTGACAAAGCCTTGCATACGCATCAACTTATTTTTTTTAGGGGACGCGTCACTTAGTAGGCCCACAAGTGTGTGGCAGAGAACTTATAGCCCATTTGCGTTTTGTAAGAATGTGCAGCCCATTTTTGAATTCTAATGGAATTTACAACAGCCCATTTACAGTTTGTTAAAAGTACAACCCATTTTCTAGCTAGGACAATGATTAATAATTTCAACCAACCGTTGAAGACAGAATTCAATAAAATTTCCCACATTTTGATGGGATCCGAAATATTTTTATCCTGAAATTTCTAGTGAGATTAAATATAAATTTGTATTACGTAAAAATCCAACGAAACATTGCGCGTGCAACAATGAAAATTTAAGATTTTCAAAATCCATAAATAATATTTTATAAACTAATTTCGTGTTTGGTGCATTTTTTATAGTTACTGCCCAGTTTTTATAATTACATCCCATTCATTATTATTTTAAAGCCCATTTTCCTGTTAAGCCTAATGCATCCCTCCTAGGAAAGATTTGCAGCCCAGCGGGGCGGAGAATAACAAGTTGACCTTGCCTGGGTATTCCTCAAAAAAACGTATAGCTGGGCTAGCCATTTTCATCTTGAAAAAATTAGTATCTGGGCTGGATATCTCGCCTGGGCTACACGGGCCACAGCCCGCCCAGTTAATACCCTGCTCTCCTCTGAACAACAACGAAATCATCGCCAAGAAAAACTCTGCAGTGCTCACGCCTCAAAAACACAAATACTGCCCGAGCTGCTTGGTCCTAGCTGTCGGCCGCACCTTGTGCAATTCTCTCGTTTATATTGACTACATAGGTTGCAAATGGTGTGGGACCGTGATGTCAGGAAACCTGGAGAAAGCAAAAAATATATATATAATTGTACATAATAAGGTGGCACTTGAGTACGTACGGCTATGGCCCTAGTGGGTCCCTAGTGTCATCCAGTCAAAATAAAGTCATCTCCTGAATCCCCATGTTTGTTGACGATGTTAACAATGCTCGGCGCCACGGCGAGCGCAACAACTCGAAGGACAACAGAGAGGGCCTGGCGGGCCCTACGGATGGTCTGATACAGCGCCTACTGCTCATTCAGGAAGCCAGGATCATCGGACACCTATGAGCACCTTCGAGAAACTGAGACGGCATGAAACGGTAAGGCCACGCTTGGGAGCTCTGGTTTATTTCAAACCTGTATTAACATACAAGTGTAATTTACTCATCATCTCAAACAACGCGTAAAATACAGGCGTAATGAAACCGAGGGCCCGAGGTCTGTAAGTAAAACCGGCGGGTTACGCGTGTAATTTGAGAGACCAGTGTATATTTACGAGCACTGCTATATGGACGACACTACCAGACGATCGATGCACGACGTGTGTATCATGCCATCCATGGGCAAGGCTGAAACAGCAACTAACGGCTGGATTAGCAATCGTCCGAGTGTCGTTTAGCGTTTTTATCGTGTGTGAAGTACTTCCGATATTTTACTAGTCGAAATCGACCAACCAAGCGCCTTCGCCCGAGACCATCTGCTTTAATTTACAAGCGTCACTTTTACAAGCGGTTTTGGTTGGAAAACGACGATCCAATCACGGCCTAATATCACGAGTTGGTCGGAAGATCATATGGTTTCACGTCTAACCTACCCGACTTGTCGTATAGGCTATGAATGAAACATCAGATGATGAACTTCTTAAGCACAGAAACAACAGAAGAGGATGATCTTCTTAACAAGCAAATCACTGGCATTAGATCAACATGCAAAACAATACGAAGCATTATTCTCAGGAGGCATGGTGAACAGCTCATGATGCTGCATGCCACAACATTCCAAGCTCAACTTTATAATCAAACACAAGGCCTGGCATTAAATAGACAATATTCAGAACAAACTCTTAACACAGGAATATCTCAGCAGAGTAACTATTTACTTCTAAACTGAACACAGGAATAGGAAAAAACACTCGACGCTGCTCACAGTAAGGGCGTCCCACTCAAAAATATCAAATGCATGTCTTCTGGCTAACAAAAATTAGCAAATTTTGACAAGGTTTTCTAATTCCAATATATTAAACTAACGTCTTCTTGCTAACATTAATGATTAAACTTTGACAAGCTTTTCCCATTCAAAATATGTAATGCCTATGATCGTGGGGTCCTATCATAGCTTCTTGTACTTGTTTGGGCACTTTTTGCCCAGGGCACTCCACGTGTTGTTAAATTGCCAATGCTATCTGCAGACTAGTCATGTCACCGGTGTCTAATAATACTCTGTAAAGCTTCTCGGTCATTCCTTCTGTAATGTAGCGCAAACAGTGGCTGCTTCTTTCTGCAAAGTGGAACGACCAACTGGACCTAGTAATGCAGCAGTTTGCCTTGGACACATTGGCTCCTTCTGTGCAGTTCAACTAAAATCGAAGTTGGAATAAAACCGAGCTTTAATTTTGATATCCCTGTAAGCAACAATAGGTATAAGGGAAACAATTACTGAGAAATAACGATTGATGACTTGTACTCCTAGAAGAAAAGCATCTACTGATCTACTTTATCTTAATGGGAAACAAAGCAAGAGAGTAGCAATTCTCCATCAGTGTGATTCATTCATATTGACTGAGACATTATCTTAACAATGCCTTGTTTCAACATGTATAAAGAATGACAAAGCAGAAAATTACCATTCCTAAAACAATGCAACTGATTCATTTTAACAGAGACATTATCTTAACAATACCTTGGTGAAACATGTAGAAAGAACTACAAAGCAGGATAGTACCATTCCTAACAAGTGTTGCAGTTTTGAACTAAGATTCAGTAGTTAATTAATTCTGAGAGTGGCATTGCTTAATTTTACCAGTGGCATTAGATTAACGAAAAGCATAAGCAGTTCTAGGGGAGAGTGGGCGCAACAACAGTATGTGCTTCCATCTACTTATAAAGGGGGTGATGCAGAGTTTGTTGTAACAAAGCAACAAGCATCATGTCTGGGTTGGTCCCATTTTTGTTCACTACTTAATGGGAAAAGACAGCAATACAATAGCTTCAATTCAACATTTATTTAAAACAGTACCAATACAAGTAGCACAACATCTCAAAGCACACTGCATAATCATGTGGATGAAGGCCTGTACTGACCTTTCATGAGACAGACAAGATAAAATACGAATCAGCCAACACGAATAGGAAATCCAATCTCGTTTTGTGCAGTTGCACTGAAATCAAGCAAAGTGTTTCGCGTAGCGAAGCAAAATGTCGCAATAGCAACAAGTTGAATAGATATCCCTGTTTAAACATAGGCAAAAAAGGAATCAACCATCGCTAATAAAGGAGGATGAAACATGCGCCACAAAATGGTAATCCCGCCAATCCCTAACAAGTGTTGCAGTTTTGAAATAAGATTCGAGAGTTAATTACGAGAGTGGCATCAATTCTTGGCTTATAAAGGGGTGATGCTGAATTTGTTGTAACAAAGCAACAAGCATCATGTCTGGGTTGGTCCCATTTTTGTTCACTACTTAATGGGAAAAGACAGCAATACAATAGCTTAAATTCAACATTTATTTAAAATAGTACCAAAACAAGTAGCACAACATCTCAAAGCACAGTGCACATGATGTGGATGATACCAAGATTTGAAACAACTCGACACGAAGACTGGAAACAAATCTCGATCTCCTTTTGTGCAGTTCCACCAAAATTAAGCAAAGTCGCCGGTGTGACATTCAAGTTGAACTGCACAAAACACTCTTAAAACATAAGTGTTTGATGGCGAAGCAAAATGTATAATAGCAACATGTTGAATCAATACTCCTGTTTTTAACAGAGGCAAAAAGGAAACAATTACTTGCCGATAAAGGAGGATGAAACAAACGGTGACCAGAAAGAAGCATCTAACTTATCTTGGATGGAAAACAAAGTAGGATAGTAGCATTTCTAAAACGGTTGCATTGATTCATATTAATGAGACATTCTCTTGAAACAACATTCGTTAAAAAATGTAATTTACTTTTAACAGTGGCATTGCTTCAATTTTCCGGCGGCATTCTTAGATTAACAACAGCAAAATAGCTGTATGGGACATGCCAGCACCATGTGCGTCCACACGTATAAATGGGTGATGCAGAGTATGTAGCCAAGCATCATATGTGCGTTGGTCCCATATTTGTTCTCTTTCAACCTTTTTCCTATGTGAGGGCAGCAAATCTAGTCCTGCACAAACTACCCGACCCCCCCAGTTTCTTTCCCTTTTCAACAAAGAGATCGGTTCCTTACAGATGTGTGTACTGGGTTACCCCTTTTTCCCTTTTCAACCTACAAAGCGGCTGGATAGCCTGTCTATACTACTTTCCGCCCCTCCTTTCCTCATTGAACCACGTCCTAGATTCTTGCTCCAGCCCACCGCACCCTTCTTTCCTCTTTGAACTAAGACCTAGATTCGACTACAGATCGAAAAAGATCCACATGCAGCTAGAGCAATGACGGTTTCAAAGAAACTTATACCTTAGGGTCGTCAGGATGTGGCAAGGCGTGCGGCGGGAGGCCAGATCTGCCCACACTATGTACGATAGCGAGGAAGAAGGGGTCGGTGGCCCTCCCGCACAGGCGCTGGGTGAAAGAGAATAGCGCGGCCGGCAGTGGATTGCCTCCCTCGTCGAAGGCGATAGAGTGAACGCTGCACCTGCTCCCCTTCCCGGTGTGACGGGATACAGACTCCTCCTTCACCAGTTGTGGGGGAGAGAGAGAGACAAGAGGCCAACGCAGTCTTGTTTAGATCTGGTGAAGAGAGGGTGAGAGACTGTGAATGTAGCAAACCCTAGCAAATGAACGCTGAGCCTCCAGCGTGTAACATATATGTAGTGTGGCGAGCATGTGGAGAGTGCAAACCCTAGCGAACAAGCGCTGAGGCTCCCGCTTATATATATACTACTGTAGTACGGACTAAGCTCTGGTGCCTTCACTGCACCTGCTTTTGGCTGTATGACAGGTGAGTCAGCCACATTTTGGGCCCACCTGTCATAAACCGAAAGGTAGGTGCACTAAGTCAATGAAGCTGCGTCCATATAGTACTCTCATGTATACGACTGATATATAGTGGAGTGGTTTTCTTATTCTCTCCATAACAATAGTTTTAAATTGTGTAAGTACGAAACGAAACTCTTTATTCAATGTACAGTGAAGAAAACTAGTACTACTTCCGATGAACTAACAATCCACGCCCACGCATCCTGGTCGCACTTCCTATCCTTCACGTGTGGTACACTACCCTCCCTTAAGTGAACAACCACACATGCGCCAAATTATCGGAAACGTGTGAGAGTGTGTACAAATAAATAATTTTAATTTCAATCATCGAAAAGTTTTGAGAGTCTTACAAAGTTTGACTTCAGTCAAATCTAATATGCGGAGTAAATAAAAATGGAGGGCTACTACGTCCATTCGGGTTTTTAGTCCACACCATTTTTTAAATCAAAGTTAATAGCTGGACAAATAAAATTACAGGGGAGCTGCAGACAAATATGTGAGAAGGCTTAGAAATCAATACAAAACTTATGCTCTTAGTACCAACGTCGATCCTTCTTCGAGGAAACATTTGGTTCATAGCCAATTGTGTGATAAAATTGCACCAACATGAAAGATGACTGCGTCTCCAACGCAACCAAGGTGAACTGACGAAGGGTATCATCTTTGTGCATAACAAGCAAAGAGCACTGATGGAAGACATCTTGTTTTTCATTGAAAATCGATCAGCTTTACCAGCCGCCGCAACCATGAGGCGCAACCATGAGCATCGATAGGTCATCGTGGTGATGCATCATCCATTTGGCATCAAGTTTGGGTGAGGCACCTATGAAGTTCGAAAAATCCTCACTGTGGTTTGTTTCTTCTCAGTAATCAAGCTCAAGGAAGGAAGAACCACATGGTAGAGGACAGTGAGGCGGAACAACAATGGCCATCCAATTTTGTGCAGTTCCACTAAAATTGAGGAAGACATGCCTGGGTATGGAGACTGATACGTCCATTTTGCATCATGCTTTTATATCGATATTTATCGCATTATGGGCTGTTATTTCACGATATGTCACAATACTTATGGCTATTCTCTCTTATCTTACAAGGTTTACCATGAAGAGGGGAATGCTTGCAATGGAATTTCGGTGGAAAAGGAGCAAATATTGGAGACCTATTCTGCACAACTGCAAAAGTCCTGAAACTCCACGGAATATCTTAAAATAAATAAAGAAAAATCGTCACCAAAGATGAAGGCCAGGGGGCCCACACCCTGCTCACGAGGGTGGGGGCACGCCCCTCCCCCCTGGGCGCGCCCCCTACCTCGTGGGCCCCCTGGTGGCTCTCCGACGCCCATCTTCTCCTATATGAAGTCTTTCGATGAGAAAAAAATCATAAGCAACCTTTCGGGACGAGACTCCGCCAACACGAGGCGGAACCTTGGCGGAACCAATCTAGGGCTCCGGCAGAGCTGTTCTGCCGGGGACACTTCCCTCCGGGAGGGGGAAATCCTTGTCATCATCATCACCAACGCTCCTCTCATCGGGAGAGGTCAATCTCCATCAACATCTTCACCAGCACCATCTCATCTCCAAACCCTAGTTCATCTCTTGTATCCAATTCTTGTCTCCAAGTCCGGGATTGGTGCTAGTAGGTTGCTAGTAGTGTTGATTACTCCTTGTAGTTTATGCTAGTTGGTTTACTTGGTGGAAGATCATATGTTCAGATCCTTTATGCATATTATTACTCCTCTGATTATGAACATGAATATGCTTTGTGAGTAGTTACGTTTGTTCCTGAGGACAAGGGAGAAGTCTTGCTATTAGTAGTCATGTGAATTTGGTATTCGTTCGATATTTTGATGAGATGTATGTTGTCTAACCTCTAGTGGTGTTATGTGAACGTCGACTACATAACACTTCACCATTATTTGGGCCTAGAGGAAGGCATTGGGAAGTAATAAGTAGATGATGGGTTGCTAGAGTGACAGAAGCTTAAACCCTAGTTTATGCGTTGCTTCGTAAAGGGCTGATTTGGATCCATATGTTTCATGCTATGGTTAGGTTTACCTTAATACTTTTGTTGTAGTTGCGGATGCTTGCAATAGAGGTTAATCATAAGTGGGATGCTTGTTCAAGTAAGAACAACACCCAAGCACCGTCCACCCACATATCAAATTATCAAAGTACCGAACGCGAATCATATGAGCGTGATAAAACTAGCTTGACGATATTCCCATGTGTCCTCGGAGCGCTTTTCCTATTATAAGAGTTTGTCCAGCTTGTCCTTTTCTACAAAAAGGATTGGGCCACCTTGCTGCACTTTATTTACTTTTGTTACTTGTTGCTCGTTACAATTTATCTTATCACAAAACTATCTGTTACCACTTATTTCAGTACTTGCAGAGAATACCTTGCTGAAAACCGCTTATCATTTCCTTCTACTCCTCGTTGGGTTCGACACTCTTACTTATCGAAAGGACTACGATAGATCCCCTATACTTTTGGGTCATCAAGACTCTTTTCTGGCGCCGTTGCCGGGGAGTGTAGCGCCTTTGGCAAGTGGAATTTGGTAAGGAAAAATTTATATAGTGTGCTGAAATTTTCTGTCACTTGTTACTATGGAAAGTGAATCTCTGAGGGGCTTGTTCGAGGTATCTTCACCCCGTCCAGTAGATCAAAGAGTTCCTC
The DNA here is from genome assembly GCA_021437245.1 of Aegilops speltoides. NCBI lineage: Eukaryota > Viridiplantae > Streptophyta > Magnoliopsida > Poales > Poaceae > Aegilops > Aegilops speltoides. Next base: position 281,000,474 of record CM038145.1, on the reverse strand, counting down.
CTCAACCTACTGAACCTATTGAAAATGAAACCCCTTTTGAATTTCCTTCGGGTATTATGGAAAAACTGCTGGCTGATACTTTTACAGGAGATGGGACAAAGCATCCCGACAAGCATCTACGCTATGTGGATGATATTTGTGGATTATTTAAGCTTGCAGGTATACCCGATGATGTTGTTAAGAAGAAGGCTTTCCCTTTATCTTTGGAGGGAGACACATTGACATGGTATAGGCTATGTGATGATACGAGATCATGGAACTATAAAAGAGTGATACTGGAATTTCATCAAAAGTATTACCCTATGCATCTTGTTCATCGTAATCACAATTATACATATAATTTTTGGCCTCGCGAAGGAGAAAGCATCGCTCAAGCTTGGGGGAGGCTTAAATCAATGCTATATTCATGCCCCAATCATGAGCTTCCAAGAGAAATAATTATGCAAAGTTTTTATGCTCGGCTTTCTCATAATAATCAAACCATGCTCGATACTTCCTGTGCTGGCTCCTTTATGATGAAGACTATTGAATTCAGATGGAAATTATTGGATAGAATTAAACGCAACTATGAAGATTGTGACCTCGACGAAGGTAAGGAGTCAGGTATGACACCTAAGTTTGATTGTGTTAAATCTTTTATGGATACTGATATTTTCCGTAAGTTTAGCACTAAATATGGACTTGACTCTGAGATAGTAGCTTCTTTCTGTGAATCTTTTGCTACTTATGTTGATCTCCCCAAGGAGAAGTGGTTTAAATATCATCCTCCCATAGAAGTAAAAGTAGCTGCACCTATTAAAGTTGAAGAAGAGACTATCACTTATAATGATCCTATTGTTCCCACCTCTTATGTTGAGAAACCACCTTTCCCTGTTAGAGTAAAGGATCATGCTAAAGCTTCAACTGTTGTTCGTAAAAGCAATACTAGAACTTATACACCTCTTGAGCAAGTCAAAGTAGTACCTAATATTGCTATTGTTAAAGATCTCTTGTCCGATAATATTGATGGGCATGTCATTCAATTCTCTAGTGAAACTGCTAGAATTGCTAAACCCTGTGATAGAGATAAACATAGACCTGTGATAGGCGTGTGTGTTATTTCTGTTAAAATAGGAGATCATTGTTATCATGGCTTATGTGATATGGGCGCTAGTGCTAGTGTTATACCCATTGACTTATATAAAGAAATTATGCATGATATCGCACCTGCTGAGTTAGAAGATATTGATGTTACAATTAAACTTGCCAATAGAGATACTATATCTGCAATGGGAATTGTTAGAGATGTTGAAGTCTTGTGTGGAAAAACCAAATATCCCGCTGATTTCCTTGTTCTTGGTTCTCCACAAGATAGCTTTTGTCCCATTATTTTTGGTAGACCCTTCTTGAATACTGTTAATGCTATGATAGACTGCAAAAAGAATGTTGTTATTGTTGGCTTGGATGATATGGTTCATGAGTTTAATTTCTCTAAATTTAGTAAACAACATCGTGAGGAAGAATTGCCTAGTAAGGATGAAATTACTGGTCTTGCTTCTATTGCCGTACCTCCTAGTGATCCTTTAGAACACTATTTGCTAGACCATGAAAATGAGATGTTCATGAATGAAAGAAGGGAAATAGATGAAGTATTCTTTAAACAGGAACCTATTCTGCAACACAATTTGCCTATTGAAATCCTAGGGGATCCTCCTCCACCCAAGGGTGATCCCGTGTTTGAGCTCAAACCGTTGCCTGATAATCCTAAATATGCTTATCTTGATGAAAAGAATATATATATTGTTATTATTAGTGCTAACCTTTCAGAGCATGAAGAAGAAAGATTATTGAAAACTCAGAAGAAGCACCGTGCCGCTATTGGATATACTCTTGATGATCTTAAGGGCATTAGTCCCACTCTATGTCAACATAAAATAAATTTGGAAGCGGATGCCAAACCAGTTCATGATCCTCAACGACGTTTGAATCCTAAAATGAAAGAAGTGGTAAGAAAAGAAATACTCAAGCTTCTGGAGGCAGGTATAATTTATCCCGTTGCTGATAGTCGGTGGGTAAGTCCTGTCCATTGTGTCCCTAAGACGGGAGGTATTGCTGTTGTCCCTAATGATAAAGATGAATTGACCCCGCAAAGAATTATCACAGGTTAAATGATGGTAATTGATTTCCGCAAGTTAAATAAGGCTACTAAGAAAGATCATTACCCCTTACCCTTTATTGATCAAATGCTAGAAAGATTATGCAAACATACACATTATTGCTTTCTAAATGGTTATTCTGGTTTATCTCAAATACCTGTGTCGGCTAAAGATCAATCAAAGACTACTTTTACATGCCCTTTTGGTACTTTTGCTTATAGATGTATGCCTTTTGGTTTATGTAATGCACCTGCTACCTTTCAAAGATGCATGATGGCTATATTCTCTGATTTTTGTGAAAAGATTTGTGAGGTTTTCATGGATGACTTTTCCGTCTATGGTTCCTCTTTTGATGATTGCTTGGGCAATCTTGATCGAGTTTTACAGAGATGTGAAGAACTAATCTTGTCTTGAATTTGGAAAAGTGCCACTTTATGGTTAATGAAGGTATTGTCTTGGGGCTCAAAGTTTCTGAAAGAGGTATTGAAGTTGATAAAGCCAAGGTTGATGCTATTGAAAAGATGCCATGTCCCAAGGACATCAAAGGTATAAGAAGTTTCCTTGGTCACGCTGGATTTTATAGGAGGTTCATTACGGACTTCTCAAAAATCTCTCGTCCTCTGACTAATTTATTACAAAAAGATGTACCATTTGTCTTTGATGATGATTGTGTAGAAGCATTTGAAATACTTAAGAAAGCATTAGTCTCTGCACCTATTGTTCAGCCACCTGATTGGAATTTACCCTTTGAAATTATGTGTGATGCTAGTGATTGTGCTGTAGGTGCTATTCTAGGGCAAAGAGTTGATAAGAAATTAAATGTTATCCATTATGCTAGTAAGACTCTAGGCAATGCTCAAAGAAATTATGCTACTACTGAAAAGGAACTCTTAGCAGTTGTGTTAGCATGTGATAAATTCAGACCCTATATTCTTGATTCTAAAGTAACTATTCACACCGATCATGCTGCTATTAAATATCATATGGAAAAGAAAGATGCTAAACCTAGACTTATTAGATGGGTTCTCTTGCTGCAAGAATTTGATATGCATATTGTTGATAGAAAAGCAGCTGAGAACCCAGTTGCAGACAACTTATCTAGGTTAGAGAATGTTCTTGATGACTTACTATCTATTGATGATAGCTTTCCTGATGAACAATTAAATGTCATAAGCACTTCTCGTAGCACTCCATGGTATGCTGATTATGCTAATTATATTGTTGCTAAATTTATACCACCTAGCTTCACATACCAACAAAAGAAAAAGTTCTTTTATGATTTGAGACATTACTTTTGGGATGATCCACATCTTTATAAAGAAGGAGTAGATGGTGTTATTAGACGTTGTGTACCTGAGCATGAACAGGAACAGATCCTATGCAAGTGTCACTCCGAATCTTATAGAGGACACCACGTTGGAGATAGAACTGCACATAAGGTATTGCAATCTGGTTTTTATTGGCCTACTCTCTTCAAGGATGCCCGTAAGTTTGTTTTGTCTTGTGATGAATGTCAAAGAATTGGTAATATTAGTAGACGTCAAGAAATGCCTATGAATTATTCACTTGTTATTGAACAATTTGATGTTTGGGGCTTTGATTATATGGGACCTTTTCCTGCCTCTAATGGATATACACATATTTTAGTTGCTGTTGATTACGTTACTAAGTGGGTAGAAGCTATTCCAACTAGTAGTGCTGATCATAACACTTCTATTAAAATGCTTAAGGAAGTTATTTTTCCGAGGTTTGGAGTCCCTAGATATTTAATGATTGATGGTGGTTCACACTTTATTCATGGTGCTTTCTGTAAAATGCTTGCTAAATATGACGTTAATCATAGAATTGCATCTCCATATCACCCGCAGTCTAGTGGTCAAGTAGAATTGAGTAATAGAGAGCTCAAATTAATTTTGCAAAAGACTGTTAATAGGTCTAGAAAGAATTGATCCAAGAAACTTGATGATGCGTTATGGGCCTATAGAACTGCATATAAGAATCCTATGGGTACGTCTCCGTATAAAATGGTTTATGGAAAAGCATGTCACTTACCTCTCGTATTAGAACATAAGGCATATTGGGCTATTAGAGAGCTCAACTATGATTTCAAACTTGCTGGTGAGAAGAGGTTATTTGATATTAGCTCACTTGATGAATGGAGAACCCAAGCCTATGAAAATGCCAAGTTATTTAAAGAAAAAGTTAAAAGATGGCATGAAAAAAGGATACAAAAGCGTGAGTTTAATGTATGTGATTATGTATTACTATACAACTCTCGTTTAAGATTTTTTGCAGGAAAACTTCTCTCCAAATGGGAAGGTCCTTACGTTATCGAGGAGGTCTATCGTTCCGGTGCCATAAAAATCAACAACTTCGCAGGCACAAATCCAAAGGTGGTAAACGGTCAAAGAATCAAACATTATATCTCAGGTAATCCCATAAATGTTGAAACCAATATTATTGAAACCGTAACCCCGAAGGAATACATAAGGGACACTTTCCAGAACGTTCCAGACTCCGAAAAGGAATAGGTATGTGGTACGGTAAGTAAACCGACCCCAAAACAATTTTTAAAGCAATATTTCTCCGTTTTGGAATATTTAGAAAAATAGAAAAATAAGTAGCAGTCCGGGGAGGACACGAGGCCTCCACGAGGGTGGAGGGCGCGCCCCTACCTCGTGAGCACCTCGTGTGCCCTCCGGACTCCGTTTTCTTGCACGATACGTATTTTGGACGGTAAAAATTCATTATATATTCTCCCGAAGGTTTTGACGACCGTATCACGCAAATATCCTCTGTTTTCATTTCGAACTGTTTCCGTCGCAGATTTGAGGATTCCGGAGACTCGATCATCCTTCTATGAGGGTGAGCCTATGCCATGGAAGGTGGACGACAAGCTTCCATCATCAACAACAGCTCCACCGCCAACAACAAAGAAGGAGATATAATCACATGGGTATGGGCACTCCCCTTGGCAACTGCCAAGCTTGGGGGAGGTGCCCCGGTATCGTATCACCATCACAACTCCTATCTTTACCTTTTTCTTAGTTCGATCCTATTAGTAGTATCTTGATTTAGTAGAATAAAGTCATGGCACGATCTAGTTTTGAGTTTTGCTTTATGATCCCTTTATGCAATCGAGTCCGTGAGCTATATAAATAAAGATTAGTGTTGAGTCAAGGGCTTGATTACTTTGCCATGATCTTGGGTGAATAAAGAAAATAATAAAAAGAAACAAAGAGTTCATATTGATCTTATTGAGAGTAATGACTTCACATAAAAAGAGTATGATGATTGAAAGTTGTTGGGAGTTGGCAAATATAGCTTTGGTCATCGTTGCAATTAATAGGAAGTAATAAGGAGAGAGAGGTTTCACATATAGATATATTATCATTGACATCTTTTATGATTGGGAGCACTCATTAAAATATGACATGCTAAAGAGTTGATGTTGGACAAGGAAGACAACATAATGAGTTATGTTTTCTTACATCTGAGATAAAGTATGTTGTCATGGTTCCTCTAACATGTGGAGCTTGCCTTTCCCCCTCATGCTAGCCAAATTCTCAGCACCAAGTAGAGATACTACTTGTGCTTCCAAATACCCTTAAAGCAGTTTAGCCATGAGAGTCCACCATATCTACCTATGGATTGAGTAAGATCCTTCAAGTAAGTTGTCATTGGTGCAAGCAATAAAAATTGCTCTTTAAATATGCATGACTTATTAGTGCAGAGAAATAAGCTTTGTACGAACATGTTGTGGACGCAATAAAAGCGACGGACTGCATAATAAAGGTTCACATACAAGGGGAAATATAAAGTGACGTTCTTTTGCATTAAGATTTTGTGCATCCAACCATAAAAGCGCATGGCAACCTCTGCTTCCCTCTGTGAAGGGCCTATCTTTTATTATTATCCTCTACTTTACGCAGGAGTCATGGCGATCTTCACCTTTCCTTTTTCATTTTATCCTTTGGCAAGCTCAGCATGTTGGAAAGAACATGATATATATATCTAATTGGATGTGGGGGAGCATGAATTATTATTGTTGACATTACCCTTGAGGTAAAAGGTTGTGGGGCAAAACTACAAGCCCCTATCTTTCTCTGTGTCCGGTTAAAACTCACTAACCACAAGTATTGCGTGAGTGTTAGCAATTATGAAGGACTAAGTGATAGTTGTGTATGTGGACTTGCTTTTAGGCTCTAACATAGACTCTTTCCGATGTTGTGATAAATTGCAATTGCTTCAATGACTGAGGGTATAATTTGTTGGTGCTCAATAAGGTTTATCATTCATACTTTGGCTTTGTGAAAAGATCATCACTTGAACATAAGTAATCATATGATAAATCTATATATGTTGCTGTTATGAAAATAATCATGATGCCTTTATGTCCGTATTTTATTTTTATCGACGCCTGTACTTCTAAACACGAGGACATATTTATTGTTATCGGCTTTTCGCTTGAGGACAAGCGAGGTCTAAGCTTGGGGGAGTTGATATGTCCATTTTGCATCATGCTTTTATATCGACATTTATCGCATTATGGGCTGTTATTTCATGATATGTCACAATACTTATGGCTATTCTCTCTTATCTTACAAGGTTTACCATGAAGAGGGGGAATGCTTGGCAACTGGAATTCGGCCGAAAAGGAGCAAATATTGAGACCTATTCTCAAGAACTCCAAAAGTACTGAAACTCCACGGAATATCTTAAAATAAATAAAGAAAAATCGTCGCCAAAGATGAAGGCCAGGGGGCCCACACCCTGCTCACGAGGGTGGTGGCACGCCCCTCCCCCCTAGGCGCGCCCCCCTACCTCGTGGGCCCCCTGGTGGCTCTCCGACGCCCATCTTCTCCTATATGAAGTCTTTCGATGAGAAAAAAATCATAAGCAACCTTTCGGGACGAGACTCCGCCGCCACGAGGCGGGACCTTGGCAGAACCAATCTAGGGCTTCGGCAGAGCTGTTCTGCCGGGGACACTTCCCTCCGGGAGGGGAAAATCATGGTCATAATTATCACCAACGCTCCTCTCATCGGGAGAGGTCAATCTCCATCAACATCTTCACCAGCACCATCTCATCTCCAAACCCTAGTTCATCTCTTGTATCCAATTCTTGTCTCCAAGTCCGGGATTGGTGCTAGTAGGTTGCTAGTAGTGTTGATTACTCCTTGTAGTTGATGCTAGTTGGTTTACTTGGTGGAAGATCATATGTTCAGATCCTTTATGCATATTATTACTTCTCTAATTATGAACATGAATATGCTTTGTGAGTAGTTACGTTTGTTCCTGAGGACAAGGGAGAAGTCTTGCTATTAGTAGTCATGTGAATTTGGTATTCGTTCGATATTTTGATGAGATGTATGTTGTCTAACCTCTAGTGGTGTTATGTGAATGTCGACTACATAACACTTCACCATTATTTGGGCCTAGAGGAAGGCATTGGGAAGTAATAAGTAGATGATGGGTTGCTAGAGTGACAGAAGCTTAAACCCTAGTTTATGTGTTGATTCATAAGGGGCTGATTTGGATCCATATGTTTCATGCTATGGTTAGGTTTACCTTAATACTTTTGTTGTAGTTGCGGATGCTTGCAATAGAGGTTTATCATAAGTGGGATGCTTGTTCAAGTAAGAACAGCACCCAAGCACCGGTCCACCCACATATCAAATTATTAAAGTACCGAACGCGAATCATATGAGCGTGATGAAAACTAGCTTGACGATATTCCCATGTGTCCTCGGGAGCGCTTTTCCTATTATAAGAGTTTGTCCAGGCTTGTCCTTTGCTACAAAAAGGATTGGGCCACCTTGCTGCACTTTATTTACTTTTGTTACTTGTTGCTCGTTACAATTTATCTTATCACAAAACTATCTGTTACCACTTATTTCAGTACTTGCAGAGAATACCTTGCTGAAAACCGCTTATCATTTCCTTCTGCTCCTCATTGGGTTCGACACTCTTACTTATCGAAAGGAGTACGATATATCCCCTATATATAGAGTGGACACTATCATCTTGTTTTGATATGGAGAGGGCGAGAGAGCGAGACGCGATAAACTCTATCAAACAAGAGGCTATAATGGAGTAAAAAAAATCTCTCCATAGCAGTGATTTTAAATAGAATACGTGTGTTCCCGGAAAAAAGAAACGAAAACTGGTGGACAATTTTCTAAGGGTCTGTCTAGGACACATCTAGATGTGACATAGTTATGTCACATCTAAGTTGATGTCCACTCTGTTTGTGGTCTGTTTTTTTTTGTTTCTTGTTGCTACATTATATACTTGTGGGAGCTTAGATGTGATATCCTTAAATAACATCTAGATGTGAATTAGACAAACTGATTTTCTAACGTACCAAGAAAGAAAACTCGATCAAAAACACACCCCCGCTTCCAGGTCGCGAGAGTCGTCGCACACATACACATAGACATAGACATGCATATCCGTGTTTACGTAAAATTCCATTTCCATCTCCATCTCCAATCATATTTGTCCAACTAGCACATTATTTACGTTGTTAATTATATATAGAGCAATATTAACATACAACATCTCTTGTTTGCGCACGTCTGGATCGTTGCCACGGCTGGTCCTGACCAACCCGAACCCTCTTCATCACCCGCGTGTGCTTCCCGCCCGAAACGGTCGGTGCCGCATCCATGCCAGGCCAGAGCGAACGCGACCTCTCACTGGCGCCGACATTGAAGCGGCGCGCCGGCCGAGAGAGCGTCGCCCGCGCCGCTTCCGTGTGCACGTGGCTACTTCGCGTTCAAAGGTCGCAATAGCCGGGTACAACATGCATGTAAAAAGTTCTTGTGAGTCCGTGTTATAGCTAGATGTCCTCCCCCAACTCGTCAATCTCTTCCAGTAGTGCTAGTACTCCATGGCGTGATCCATCGACAAGCAAGCGGGAAAGTTATTGTATACTCGGTTTGCGGTGAGTGGCATGTTGAGCGACCGTCTGGGGTCGAGCCGTGGAGGAGGGTGAGACACGAACACGACAGACGTGATTTAAACGTTGGTTTTGCTCGATGGCGCGATGCCCCGTTACAACATTCCATCAAATACAAAGGAAAACTAACACGCATGCTGATGCATCTCAATGATTCATAGATCATAGCCAATATTTACTTCACAACTAAAGAAAAAAGTTGTGAGAGCGTGTACGAAAGAAAAACTACTGATGGGGTCACTACGACTTAAACCCTAAACCCTAAACATGATTTAATTTCCTGGCCAGGTAGAACCTGTCGAAGGAAAGACGGCTGGCACCCTCAGATCATACGATGCTTTTGTGCAGTTCCACTAAAATCGACCTGAGCATGCCTGATGGCAAAGATATTGAAGAAGTGTGATTAGAATAATAGCACTGGCACTAGTTCATGAGACATAAACTCATCACAAGTAGAAGCTGGTAGAAGTAGAGAAAGATCGACATGGAGATGGAGCTACGGTAGTGGAGCAAGCCAGCTCCAAAAGGAAGATGGACTACCTGGGACGTCGGGCTGTAGCTAGAAGGGTGGTTGGGGCGCGGCATTGGCCCATACCGCGGTGACCCCCAATTGGGATGCCCCGACTATGGGTTTTCTATCTCTCCGATGTCGACCGCGTCTATGCAGAACATTGTTCCCTTCCCCCAGCTGCGGGATCGTGCCCATCATTCTATGCTTGTGAAGAGAGCAACCTAAGCAAGCAGGCTTGTAGCTTAGGCTCCTGCTAGTGTATATATAGTGGTTTTCTTTTTCTCTCCATATCAACCATTTTATATTGGGTACGCGTCATTCAAGAGTGAAATGATGGTTGCTTCTTCCGACTAACTTACTGTGTGATTTGACTGCTCCTTAGTGGCCCCTACACATACTCCCCCTACGTGTATGCAACAGCCACACGTACACATGGACGCAAAAACGCGCGCGACGCCCTAATGCATGCATGTCCGAGCACACAACGGAACACACACGGTCACGCTCAAGTGCTCAACCTACACGTGCATGCACACACATACTCAGTCAGGGTGAGCTAGTGACCGTATAAACACCGGAAAATATATATATTGAGCGCAATGAGCGTATTATGAAGTCCACTGGCCGTATTTTTACAAATATACAGTGACAGATAGTGTATTTATCTCATTTGAAATTAAGCCATATTAACCGGAGAGGAGGCAGTATGGACTAGCATTACTTTGTTGTGTCCCGTCAACTTGCCGAACGAGGAGAAGGTTGCAGGACGGAGAAGCTTGCCGCGGTGGCTCCTGTGACAAGGAGAAACTTTTGACTAATGCAAGCTCTCCTCGCTCAAAGCGGTGGACGGCAATGCTTAATTCGGTGTCGATTAAGTAGAAGCATACACTATACTACTAGTGCTATTATTGTTCGACTTCTCGAATAGGCGAACAGCCAAGCGCAAAGTTTACTAGTACTAGTACTACTACTATAGTCTATAAAGGTATGTACTATACTAGTACTAGGAACCGGATGGAGGAGCGTCTGCACTCCTATTATAATTTTAAAATGTGATAAAGCAATCTTCAACACATATGGTTCTCTTAGAGGGTTCTCGCATGTGATAATGGAAGTTGATTGCATGGAACACTCGCCACAATTCTTGCTTAATTCTGGCTCATATCCTGTTACAAATAGTAGCGCTCGGTAATATTTCCTCTTTTTTGTTATTCAGCATGTAAACAGGTCAGCAAACCTTGCGGCGCATCTTCATGCAAACTGTGCTTGCTGCACTTTGAATGTGGCCGAGAGCTGGCTTGATGAAACACCTCGCTTCCTACTTCTTTTTTTGCGGGGTACCTCGCTTCCTAGTGACCAGTGTCTTGGCTGATCGTCCTAAGAATGCTTATATATGAATAAAGCTCTCTCATTTACCCGCAAAAAATATTAAGCCATATTAACCGGGAAGGAGGGAGTATGGACTAGCACTACTTTTTGGTGTGTCCTGTCAACTTGCAGAATGAGGAGAAGCTTGCAGGACAAGGTGAAGCTCGCTTACGCCTTTTGACTAATGCAACCTACCCTCGGTGGACATGCATCAGTCCATTCGGTGTCAGATTGTCAGAGGCATACACTGTAGTACCCAACATGCGGAGTACCATCATTGTTTGACTTCATGAAGAGGCGAAGAGCCAAGCGCAGTAGTACGAGTAGTACTACTACTAGAACCGCATGGTGGAGCGTCGTCAGATTTTATTTTTTATCTCGATAAAGTATGTGTTTATTCGGAGAAGGGCGGAAAATGGCAGCCAACATGTAATGAATGCTATCGATCAACCAACCATGCTCGAATATATCTTGGCCTCCGTGCAAGCCCGCTCAGGTGTTCTCGCCTCGCTCTCTCAAGGAACGGCGGGTTGGCTCTTTGCTATCAATTGAGAACGGTTTGCTCACACTCCTGTCCCACATGTCAGTGATATGCCAAGAGGAGGTGCGTTGACCGACTGGCCATACGCGTACTTGGTTTTGCACCTTTATACTAATCCTCCCTCCGTCACAGTTTACCGGGCGCGCTTCATTATGATGCATTTCTCTCAATGCATTTCCACCACCAGAGAGACTTTAGACGCATTTGGTTTAATGCTCAATTAATTAGGGCGTGGTAACCACAATCAAGTCCACAATTTTCTCTCCATGTACTGTACTACTACGGAGTGGAGTAAGTGCATGCATGTGTGTACCCGGGGTGGAAGCACTACATGCATGTGTGTACGCATTATTCCCTCTAGTAATAGACGCCGTGCTATAACTACCAATGCTATTTTTCAGGCCGATCGCTAGTCGCCTTGGTCCCACAGATTTTTTTATTTTTTCTGAAGCACGCTGTATAAACAGTGACGGATGGAGTAGTATGAGCGGATTCAAAGAAGAGCGTATTGATGGTTGCTTCATTAGAGCAACTTACAGTGGGAAAGGTGGGGCTTATGATTTCACTGCTCATTACTCACTATTAATGCGGCGCAATGACCGGGCTGAGTCTCCCATGCGGTTGTGCACTACCCCCTCGGTTCTTAAATATACTCCGGAGTATTTGTCTTTCTAGAGATTTCAACGAGTGACTACTCAAATATTTCTCTTTTTAGAGAGTTCAAATGGACTGGCACATACGGATGTATATAGACATATTTTAGAGTGTAGATTCACTCATTTTGCTCCGTATGTAGTCACTTGTTGAAATCTCTAGAAAGACAAATAGAATATTTAGGAACGGAGGAAGTACACATACGAAGCAAAATGAGTGAATCTACACTCAAAAATATGCCCGTTTGAAATTTGTAAAAATACAAATATTTAGGAACGAAGGAGTATAATTTTGTGCATGGCACATGGACCCGGATGATGAAGAGGCTTCTGGAAATGCTATCAAGCTTCCATCATTTGTTTACATAATTGACGACTATACAAATAATTTTCCAAATGACATGAAATTGTACAATGGTGTGAGCTTTCAGCTTTTGTTTCGCGTGTCTTGCCATCGATGCTCTTTCGAAACAATAAAAACTAACTTCCTTGTTAATGCATGTTAATTATTAGCGATCGAGCTAATAATTACATCACAATGTAAGACGAGTTGTGAGAAGGTGTTAAATTAAAATTGATCCATGCTTTCATTGGCAGCAATGTCCCCCCAGCTCTGTCTAAATCAACAAGGCATGTTGGGAAAAAAAGTAGCTGTCTGGAGCATGCAACATTCTGATCATTTTGTGTAGTTCCACTAAAATAGAGCTGAGCGTCCCTGTTCCAAAGATATTATGTGTGATTACGATAATAGAGGACTGCTGATGAAACAATAAACACACAAATAGAAGTCGGTCACCTTTGCAGTATCTCTTAAGACTAACTAGTTGGAGAAGATTGGGCTCGGAGTTGGATGAGGAGGATAGAGCAAAACCAATCTCCCTTTGTGCAGTCGCACTGAAATGTAGAGACGTTGCCAGTGTGAAATTTTAGTACAACTGCACAAAACACTCTTAAGAAAAAAGTGAGTTGTGCAGTTAACCAAGAGGTCGCAATAGCAACGAGGTGAAATGGATAGCCCTGTTTGCAAAAAAGAGGTAGAAAGGAAACAGTTACTGGCCAATAACAGTTGATGACACATGCGACGATAAAAAACAAGCATATTCCTTGTCCTAAGGGAAGATAACAACACGGTTGTGTTTGTCTAAAATGGTGTGAGGACGAGAATGCAATATCGAAAGTACGCTTGACGAGCTACATTTTGGGCGAAGAACTATGGAAGATCCACATGCAGTGACGTGGGAAGACGGGCAGTGGAGCTAGGCCGGAGGGGATACCTGGAGGTCGTCGGGATGTAACTAGGTGAGCGGCGGCGGGCGGAATCTGCGAGAAGGTGGCGTAGGCCCTGCCGCGCCAGAGCTTGGTCAGAGAGAACGGCGTGTACCGCAGATCGGGACGTGCTGCCTCGATGCCGTCGAACAGAGAAACGATGCACTTCCTCCCTTTCCCCCGGCGGATGGCATGCGGCCGGATCAACGACCAACGGTGAGAGAGAGCGAGGCCACCGCACTCCCTTTCCCCCGGCGGATGGGATGTGGCCGAATCAGTGAACAACGGTGAGAGAGAGAGAGAGAGTCCACCGCAGCCTTGTGTGAGATACTATGAAGAGTGACAAACCAGGCAGGCAGGCTCCATTGTATATAGTGAGCGGACTACCTTTTTCTCCATAAAAATCGTTTTATATTCTGTGTACATGCCATTGAGCGCTATAACTTTATTTAAAAATAACGCAGCAATGCGTCAAGTCGAACTTTGTTTCGTGCACGCGTGGTACACGACCTCCCTAGCTAAACAACCGCTACATGCATTCAAATTAGCATGTGGGCTTCCATTTCGTAAAGAAATGAGCTCCACCGTGTACCCACGCGGGTGTGGCTAGGCACGAAGCGTGAGTACGTGCATGGTGCACCTATTCTCTTCTTGTATACGTACACCACCTACGTGGGGTTGTGTGAGAGAGATACAAACCTAGAGAGATATGGTGTGTGGGTTCTTGAGAGTTTTTTTTGGGGGGGGGGTCAATCAAAAAATGTAGCATATGCAATGTGCGTGAAATAGAGTCCTAGATATAACATATATATAGAGAGAGAGGGGGCGATCCACGAGAAGAGAGTGGAGGTATCATCGGCTTGAGGTGTCCATAGAATCGAAGAGAGGGATGATGTGTGTGTGTGTGTGCGCGCGCGATCGATAAAGAGTGCCATCGAATTTGTGTGTGCCCACGTCAAAGATATAGAGTGGCTGGCCTACTGGAACGTGAGAGGGGACATGTGCAGTTTGTCTCTGTGGCATCGATACCTACCTGCAGCGCTCGACTATCGGTGTGTGGTGGGGGAAGAGGGAGGCCCAATTAACTATAGGTGTACAACGGCTAGTATATGTGTGGAGGAGGAGAGAGGCCTACCTCATATATTAAGGAGATCGATCTGCCTCATGTATTAAGGGAGATCGATCGGCATCCATGCATATGTGCAGGAGAGGAATAAGGTTGGGAGAGAGACAGAGCTAGAGTGTTGGAGGGGGTGGTTGTGGAGTTGCTTCTAACAAATGGTGGGATAGGCTTGATAGACAAACGGAGGGCACGCCTGCAATATCAATAAGAGAGGAGATGGCTGCTTGTTGTCTGTGCACGTGCGTGTGAGAGACGGGTCAGGAGGCATGCACGAATGATGAGGGGGGACGATGTGGCTGTGGTAAGCACACATAACTACATAGGAAGATCAATCGCCCTTTGTTAGAGAAAGGAGACACATAACTTGTGAGGAACGTCGATCGATGGGGCGTAGTTAAAGTCGATCTAGGTATATGTTGGGAGATCGATCGGTATACATGCATGTGTGTGTTAGAAGCAAATGGGGCACGAGGAGAAGGATAGAGAGAGAGGGATGCATGTAGGAGGTGGTACGAGAGTCATACTATATCGAGGGGGAGGAGTGTGCGAGTACGAGAACGATGAAAAGAGTGGTGGGAGTGAGGCATGGACGGTGACAAGAGAAGAGGGGAAGCTTGTGTTTGTGCTAGGCACACCTGGCTAGGGATCCATATCGATTGATGTGTGCCGTAAAGAAGGAGCTGGGGGGGCCTACACACACCGTGGGTGAACGACCTAAAGTGAAAAGACGAATTGTTGCGATGGAGCTAGAGAATGCTGAGGGAGGGTGAGAGGGATGCTGGCGTGTGCATGCACAACAGAAAGTTAGCGCTAGCTACAAAGATAAGAGGGTTGTGTGGGTGTAAAACATGAATAGAGATCATATATACTTCATTATAAAAAGCGAATTCGGATATTTGAAGAATTTATCATAGTGTTTTAAACCGACGCATGTGTGAATATATATAACGGTGATACACATGGTGTGGTTATGAACATGTTATACTACATTTAATATATTTTATCTCTACTCTTATAAAAACGGAGTTGTTGATGATGGTGTGCCTGCCATCCTGCATTATAGGCCGTCTGATTTATATCTGGCAGATAGCAAGGAAACTATGATGGTTTAAGTTGGCAACAATCATGATTGTAGATTCTTATTGAAATAGAGAAACGAATTCAAATTTAGTTCGAATTGCAGCAGTAGTATAGACATTTGGAATGCATTAAAATGTTGGTATGAGTAGGTTACATGCATTATACAGCAATGGAAAAAATTTAATCGGACATAACATGGATTCATACTCCCTCCTTCCATCTATATAGGGCGTAATGAGTTTTTTAAGACCGCCTTTGACTATTGACAAGATTCATAGTACATGACATGCACAATGTGAAAATTATATCATTGAAAGAACCTTTCACAGACTAATTTAATGGTGTGCTTTGTGTAAGTTGCATGTCATATATCATTGCTCTAATATTTGGTCAAAGTTAGCATCAAAAAATGCATTAGGCCCTATATAGATGGAAGGAGGGAGTAGCTTTGAATAGCATTTGTATAGTAAAACGGGGCAAGACTCTCTCTTTGTGTGGTGTGAATAGTTTTATTTTTTTGTTTTCTTTTTGGTTGAGGGAAGTGCGAATTGATTTGGTACGTACAAGTACAATATTACTACACGTTAGGCTTGTCCCTAAAATTCAACCCACGTCTTGTTATATCCCGAAAATTCAGATATCGTGCTCCCAAAACTGGCACCTTCACAACCCGCGCCTTGCTATCCCGAAATTACAACACGCGCGAAAACTCCCTCCAGCTGCCAAATCCCGACACGTGAAATCCCCCTTCTAACCCTGAGCCGAAAGGGCCGCTAGTTCAAATTGGTGGGGGGTACTTTTGTAACACACCCTACATTTTGGACAAGCGCGTCCCTAAGTCATGCTTCACCCCCTACCATCACCCCCTTTTCGCGATTCAAAATCCCAGGCCGCCATAACCTCTCCGCTCCAGCCGCGAAACCCCACCCTCCTTCGTCTGCCACGTCACCGATGCCCAGACGGAGCCTCTTCCCCGACGATGTCGTCCACCGCAATAGCTCTACATCCCTCCTCCACCTCCCCGGATGAGGATCCTCGTCCATCTCGCCGTACCGTCGGTTCAGCCGCCCCGTCCTCCACCTCCAAGGAGCTGCTCCGACGATCGCCTCGTCTATCGCGGCTGCTCCATCCCCACAGCGCCGCCTTAACCTGCTCCACCGGAACCGCAACATCCTCACCGACTCCTCGGACGAAGCCGAGGCTTACTCGGCGCCACCAAAGAGGTTGTACACTCATCGCATCACACCTTCTCCTTAACTCGACCTCCCGGCACCAACGGTGCTCCATCCTGCACCCCCATGGAGCGGCTACCTTGAAGCCGGCGCCACGGGCGACATCTCAACGGCGGCTCTCCCCCAGTGCGAGGCCCCTTCGGCGGCGGCGGCCATACCAGCCGGATCTGCTGCTGCTGCTCCGGCTCTCGCTCGATCACTCGCTTGCCCAGCTGCTGCTGCTGCTCTCCCCCTCGCTCGTGCTGCTGCTCTGCTCCAATTAAGCCACACTTCAGTCGACTGAATCGACTTTTGGGTCAGTCGATTTTCAAGGGTTGGGGGGATCGCCGGAGTTAAGGAAGAACCACCCGCAGTGGGGACGGGGGCTCGCCGGAGAGGTACCCCACTATCTATCTTAGGGTTCTGGGTGGGGGCGGGGGCCTAGAGGGCTAGCCGGGGCGGCGGTGGCGAGTTGTTTCGGGGCGGCGAGGCGGCGCTGGGGCCGGCGATTCGGCCGGTGATGGCTGGAGGCTCAGGGGGGTGCAGGTTGAAGATGAACTGCAGGCCCTCCCTAAACTACATGTCAAGTGCCTCTCTGCTACCATTGCGTTCATTTTCGACAGTAGCATTCAGATTCCACAGTAAATTTCAGTTTTGACAGTTAAGTTCAGAGTCAACAGTTTTTACCTCATCTGTTGTAGTCAGGTGGTTTTGGTGATGTTAATTTTACATCCATTTTACATCATCTATTGGAGATGCTATTAGAATCCCACTTGAGATTGACGATGTACGTCTTGTGTCTTCTTGCCTTGACGCCTTAGGGCTCACGGAGCTGCTCCAACGACAGAATGATCCATCACAACAGAGCAGTGCCCTGGATGCCATCTACAGATTCCTCAGATCTTCCTCCACACCTCCGACAGCCACCTCTGCCTCAACTACTTCATTGACCAACCCAATATATGATGCTGAGCTCGACACGGCTACGGCAAAGAGGTTGTACACTTGTTGCATCACTTATTACTATATATTCACGTCGATCCATTAGGGCTATTTTGGTTCAACGGGAAAACGTTGATCCACTGGTTGTTAGCATCACTCTAAATTTCTGCATGCTCTCCTTACGTAATCTCACCATTTTTTTCGTATGCATGTCAGATATTGTACACAGTCATGCTGAACATGTAGAGAAAAAGAGAAGAGTTTTGCGCGGCAATACAATGTCATGCAAACATCGCCCATGGTGGGTTCAATGGCAAACCATCCCCACCCTCTCCTCCATTGTAATCCAGAGGAAGATATTTGTTCGAGGCAGATCTGCACGCCTCGACCACTCCTATTTACCCCTAAGGTGTTTGTTCTACCTTGGCATGATGATGTTAGCCATATCATGCATATGTTTCCTTGCAAAGTGCCTACTTTTGACATCATATATGTCATCTCGCTTAGTTTAGACATGTTACGTAATGCCACCTGTTTAGTTTCTATATCATATATGGGAATTATGCAGTCTTATGTCTTTTAGCCAGCCGTAATATATGTGAAATGTGCAATGCCATCCTGTTTAACTAGGCATCATATATTTGAATGATATCTTGCCCATCCTTTTCTTCATTACATTTCCATTTGTCAACAATGTTTGTACATTAAACTACTCTTCCTGTGAATCAGCCATTTGGGTGGGAGATGGAAAAATATGGAGTGAAAACAAGGCCTTCAGAGCAGACAGTGCTACCTATCGAAGCAGATCTCTTGTTGGGTCCCGATAGCTCCTCAGAGATGGATTCAGAAACAGATGACCAGTCCTACTCCCCCACTGAGGTGTATGCTCTAACTTGGCACGGTTATACTGCTCATATCATGCATATGGTGTCTTGCATTGCATAGTTTAGACATCATATACACAATATTCAACACATGTTCTTAGTTCAGACATCATATCGAATGCCCTTTGTTTAGCATATAAATCACATATGTGATTTAAATGATGCGATCCTGATTACTTAGATAACATGTAGGTGAATTATGTCATGCGATCCTATTTAGTTATTCATCATATCTTTGAATTATGTTATGCTATGCTATCCAGTTTAGATAGACATCATATATGTGAAATTATGTCATGCTATCCGTTTTAGTTAAACAATATACATGTCAACTATTTCATGCCCTCTTTTTTCCACACTATCTATTGCATCTGTCTCTCATACAATGTCTGTACATTCAACTATGTTTCCTGTTTATCAACCATTTGAATTGGAGTGGGTGATGCCGGTATCTAGCGGACTAAAAACACGGTCTTCAATAAAACAGTGCTACCTCTTGGTGGAGATAGCACCCCGGTTGTACATGCACAAGAACCAGCCCTACCACACATAACCCAAACTCTCACAGATTGTACACCTACTGCGATGGACAAAGAACCAGCTTCACCCAATCTAACCCCAACCCCAGCCGATAGTAACACAGTTCCTGTTGACACAGCACCATATCCACCACAGAGCTCCCAAACAAGAGCAGTTAGTAAGGCAGCTCCAGTGCCCAAAGGTCCAGTACTATCACGGCGAACCCCAACTCCACCTGTTAGTACGCCTATTCCTGTGGAGGAAGCACAACCAGCTAGTCATAGTTTAACATCTATCGCATTTGATGTTGTTAAATCGTATGTGCGTATCTTCCCATCTTTGAAATATTATACTGAAGATGAAGGAAAATGCAAGTTGCAGGTGTTTGTCCAGGAGTTATGTCTAAGTAACATTATTCATGGCAATTACTTTGCTTCGTCCCATACATCCTACCTCCATGATGGTTATAATACAGCAAATTTTCCCATTTTTCTCTATAGAGAAGGACCGATTTGGAAACTCGGGATGAGGTCACCTGTGCTAATACCACTGCTATCTTCAAGAATGCTTGGTGGCGATCGAATTACTCAAGAAAACGTACTTCACCGGCAAAGAAACTCATCAAATTCCCTTACGTTCTCCTGAGACACATTTACTGGACGATGACTAGGAACGCCTTGTTCTGTACTGGTCCCGAACCAAGAATGTGGTAAGGTCTATCAGCTCATTTTCTATTTTTAAGTATTATATTTTTGCGTCTTACTGTACTCTATTCATGTAGAACAAGTACCTAAACCTAAAGAACAAATGTTCTAATTTAAGATTCCATTGCTATCATAGTTCAAAAAGCGCTAGGCGTTAATTGTGAGTTTTGCCACCGCCTTGCGTGTTACGGACCAAAGCGCATGCTTATGCGCAGTTATGCACAGATTAAGCATAGTTATGCGAATGCGTTTTGCCAACGCCTAGAGCCTAGGCGCACTTAAGCGCTCGCTTAGGTGCGCCTTTTTTAACTATGATTGCTTTGCTCTTGTATCACTGTATTTACTCATACAAACTTATTTTTAAATTGAAGGATCCAATCGAAACTCTGATGGCACAGCAGGTATGTTCACGCATGTTTCTTTAACAGGTTTGCTCTTATCAATAGCTCTATTGATTTCAATTTCAATTGTGTATACATTTGACTTTCATATCATGCACATTACTAGCATCACAACAGAGCCAATAGTGCTGTTGTACATGTAGACCCGTGGTACCCATCTGAAATCTTGTTGTGCCGTGTAGTTTCCCACGCTTTGTATTCTTTCACTGTTGCTTTGTCTTGAACTGATATGATTTGAACCGTGTCTCTATTTTGATTTGGCAAGACAATGCAAAGTGACCATAGGACATAGATATATGTTTGTTTGATTCTTTTATTATGTACTAGTACTTGGCAATAGAAGACTTGGTAGTTTAATCTTGTCCACCTTACTAATGAACTGGTTCACGAAATGAGTTTCATATACTAGTACATGCTAAACTTGTTATGTGTCCGCTTGTTTCTTCTTTTAGAATCTTGATGTAATATTGGGGAAGAGTGCCTTATTAAGCAATGGTAAAGGAAGTAATGCTGAGATAAGGTTCAGGATAGTGACACATCCTTGTTGGTCTCCAACACAGCTGATAAAACAGCTAAGGAAGACTATCTTGAAGACAGTGAGACAACCCCAAAGTCCTGTCTTGGTTTAGTGTTCGAGTTACTGGCCACTACCGCTTGCACAAGCTATTCAAACTCACTGTCCGAATCAGTTCGGTTTCTTGAGTCTCAACTACAAGCTGAAAGACATCGATCAGCTGTGCTGAGCGGAAGGACTGCAAAAGTCCTTGGAGCATTCAGATGCATACTTTCTGGTGCAACAGCAAGCGTTGGAGGATTTTAGCGCCAAACAAGACAAAGCTAATCAGCTTGCTAAGCTTATTGCTAGCATGGTGGATACCCAGGATAACGTTTCTTGAGCTCTTCTGAAGTTGTTTGAGCTTATGCTCTTGTTTTTGTCAGCGCTTATTTGCTTGGTGGCCAATTTTGACAGCCAGTGTATGTAATGTGCTGTTTTGTTCCCTATATTTGCACTGGTGGCGAACTTTGATGCCCAGCAGATGTAATATGTGTAATAGCGGTAATAGGCTAGCGGTAATTGCTTGCTTATTTATTTCCTTATTGTCTTGTTTTGTTGTTTGCTTGTAGTCACTGCAGTTCTTTTTCTGTGTTTTTCTAGTGGCCACAATAGCCTATTTTTCGTAACTAGGCCAAAATAATCATGGCAACACACGGCCTGTTGTAACCATGGGCCTCCTGCAGGCCGTATGATCCATGGGCCTTTGTCCGGCCGTAGGATCCATTGGCCTTCTATATGGGCCATAGGATCCATCGGCCTTCTATATGGGCCTTAGGGTCCATGGGCCTTCTACTGGCCGTAGGGTCCATGGGCCTTCTACGGGCCGTATGATCCATGGGCCTTCTACGGGCCGTACTATCCATGGGCCTCATACGGGCCGTAGGATCCATGGGCCTTCTACGGGGCGTATCATCATTTCGCCAATCATGGGCCATACTATTCGTGCACCATAATGGGCCGTTGATAGGCCGTATTTGATAACTCTATGAAAACAGGCCAACGGGTTTTTTTTACTTGAAAACGGCCCAACGTATTAACGGTCCGCAAATGGGCGATCAGAAGACAGCTGAATTTGGCCCACAAGCAGAAAATGACAGTAACGGGCCGTATGTAACCGAATGCTGCAAATGATCCCAAGAATCAATGGGCCCTGAGAAGGCCAAAAGATAACTTGGGCTGGAAATGGCCCAATGGAATAACGGGCCATTAATGGGTATAAAGTGATACACTGTTCATTACGGGCCAGTTTCACAACGGGTCATTAATGGGCCAGGTGTTACAAAGGTCCTCATATGGGCCGAAAGAAGTCATGGGCCACACATGGG
Source organism: Aegilops speltoides (assembly GCA_021437245.1). Lineage (NCBI taxonomy): Eukaryota > Viridiplantae > Streptophyta > Magnoliopsida > Poales > Poaceae > Aegilops > Aegilops speltoides. The sequence goes on along the minus strand of CM038145.1, from coordinate 280,978,292 downwards.
CCGGAAGTTAAAACAGGCTGGAATCATATTGGACGGCCCAGATGATGCTACTGGGCCTAATTCGGATAGGGCATAACGGGCCCTGGGTTAGCGGGCTGTAAATGGGCTATATGCGAACAGGTCGTTAATAGGCTTTCTGTGGGCCGGCCCGCCACCTTTTGACCAAGTCAAACGGGCCGGCCTTTTCACAGGAATGGGCCTCTGTTGGGCTGTGCCACGTGTCACCGTATCATAGGCGCCTTTGGTCCAATGAGCGGATGGCATCTGCCCCAACGGTGGGCCAACACATGTTTCCTCTAGCCAATGATGATTTTACACGTGGAAAATCCCCATTGGTCGGGGCTGTTAACGGGTTACCGGATCCAAAACCCGACCTGATAGCTTAACGGCGTTCTGTTACGGTGGATGCCACGTGTCGGTCACCCTTGACGAAAGCACTTCTGTGACACGCGATTTATCGTCATGGAAGTGGACACTTCCGTGATGATAATTTTGGTAATGTCAAGGAACACTTCTACGACAACACAGGTATGACTATCTTGATTCTGTCATAAAATCTTCATGGATGTACATGCATGACAAAAAACGCGACCTACTGTGACAAACATGTATCATCACGGAAGTGTATTTTGTTGTAGTGGGGGTAGGTGCGCCCCCCACCCTCGTGGGCCCCTCGTAGCTCCACCGACATACTTCTTTCACCTATATATACTCTTATACCCTAGATCGATCAGGGGGAGCCACGAAACCACTTTTCCACCGCTACAACCTTTTGTACCCGTGAGATCCCATCTTGGGTCGTGTTGGTGTCAAAACCGGCGGATCTCGGGTAGGGGGTCTGTAAGTGCATCTAGTGCCACCCCTAGTTGGTTTTGGAGTATTAACGACAAAGTTGGTTGAGGGACTAATCCGTTTGTGAGAATTGCAGGATAATGCAGGTAGTGTCCCTCATCGATTCGGTTTACCTACCAGAGAGGACCCCTAAAAATGTATGAAGACATTGAAGACAATGGTGGTATGAGAAGATATTCATATTGAAGACTATGACATGAGAAGACATTGCTTGAAGACTACGGAGCGCGAAGACTGTGTGGTTTCGTGTTTCATTTCCTTCTTTGTTGAGTCATAGGAACCACCGTACTGTTAAGTGGGGTCCAAGTGAACTAAGTCAGAGAGACTGAAGTGATGCTCAACTCAGATCCTATGTCTTTGAGCGAAGACAATGAGAGCAAACCTTATCCAGAGCTGGATGAGTCAGCTTTGCTTGTAGCCCAAGTAAAGTTGCCGCGTGTGTTTGAAATCTGACCGTTGGAACACGTGTCGGTTCCTCGATGACCTGTGGTCATTTTGGACAAATCAGGTCGGGTTGCGGTGGCTATAAATAGCCCACCCCTACACCATAAATTGGTGGCTGCTCGAGTTTGTGCACGGCTTGAGAGCAACCCACCTCAAGCATTTGAGAGAGAGAAATCCTTGTGAGGACAAAGCCCAAACACCCAGAGCCAAAGAGTGTTAGGCATCATCAAGTCTTTACGTCTGTGTGACACAAGACTTATTACACTTGAGGACTGTGAATCCTCCGGCCGGTTAGGCGTCGCGTGCTCGAGCATCCAAGAGTCATTGTGGATTGCCGGTGAACGAAGTCTGTGAAGGTTTGGAAGTCTCCTTGAAGACTTACAGAGTGATTGAGCGAGGACTGGGTGTCCTTAGCTCAAGGGGAATAAGGTGAAGATACGGTCTCGAAAGTTAAATCTCAGCCTCCCTAACAGACGTCACAGTTTTCACAAAGAATCGAACTGGTCTAACAAATCATGTGTCTTCAACAAGCAACTGGTTCTATCCCTTCCCAACCTTACTTAAGTTAGTCTTCGTGAAGTCATTGCCTATCTGTGTATCTGTTTGACTTCATTGCTTGGCCACTACTGTTGATTGGCTTCATACTATCTTCCATCTTGATCCTACTACCTAGCTGCTATTAGTCCTGTACTTTCACATCATTGCATACCTGACTATGGCTTGCTTAGGGTAGTTTATCTTCCGTTGCATATCAATTAGGTCATTTTTGTTGTTTGTCTTAGAAACTTCTAAGTTTAGAAGACTTTCATAAAAATCCCCTATTCACCCCCCTCTAGTCGATACTGGCACTTTCAATTGGTATCAGAGCAAGGTACTCCCTTGTTCTGTGTGATTCGGTTTAACCACCTAGAGTTTCAGATATGTCGACTGCAGGGATAATCAAGGTCTCCGCTGCTTGCCCCGTGTTCGATGGAACTGAATATCCCTACTGGAAGAATAAGATGCGTATGCATCTTGAAGCCATTGATGTCGACCCACGGTATGTCGTCAAGAATGGTGTTCCCAAAAGCTCGTGAAGGTGTCACCCCATCGATGTCAAGAAGTTCATTCAAGCTGGACTCTACCGCAAAGAACATCATCTCGTGGTCATCGACCAAAGGACAAGATGGCCGCAAGTCGAGTGCTCTGGAAACGTCGAAGCTAGTCTAGGACTGGCTATCCAAGGTCAACGAAGGCGTATCAACCCAAAGAGATCAAAGAATCAGTGTTCTTCGCAACCTCTTCAACCGCTTCAAGAGAAACGACAATGAAAATGTCCAGCTCACGTTCGATCTCCTAACTGACATCACAAATGAACTTCAAGCTCTCAAGAATCGAGATTACCAAGCATGAAATCGTCAAGACACTCTCGAGATCACTCGACAGCTCCTTTGACACCCTTGCCCTCATGATACAAGAACGCCCCGACTTCAAGACACTCGATCCGTCGATATTCTTGAGAGGCTCAACACACATGAGTTCCAGCTATCCGAGAAAAGAGATATCTATGGCCCAAACTATGGCCGAACTTCGCTTTGAAGGCAAAAGTTGTTTCCTCATCGAAGAAGAATCGATCGCAGCTCAAGATCCCAAGACATTGGAAAGGAACTTGCTATGCTTGTGAAGAAGTTCCGAAGTTCACTAAGAAGAAAGGCTTGAAAGTCTTCACGATCCAGCTCAAGGAATGATGAAGCTTCCACCCATGACCACAAAAAGAGAACCTGCCACAAGTGCAAGAAACCTGGTCACTACATATCTGAGTGTCCACAGTCGGACAATGAGAAGAAGAAGAAGAAGAAAAGCAAGGAATATGATTCTGATGACAACAAGAAGAAGAAATCCTCAGAGTCCTCTAAGTCTTCTTCCAAGTCTTCATCATACAAGAAGAGCTCATCTGGCAAGGCTCGTGCTTTCGTTGGCAAGGAGATGGATTCAAAGGAGGAGTCTACTTCTGAGGAGGCGGAGGTGGAGTCTGGAGAGGAGTGTGACCCTGGCGTTGCAAGTCTGGCTCTAGCGACAGCCTATGTCGCCAAGTCCATCTTCAACACTGAAGACAATGACTTCCACACCAACGCTGAAGCTAATGATGAAGACGATCCTACTCCCACCTACTACTTCATGGCACGTGGTGCCAAGGTAAAATCACGCAATGCTTACTTTCAAACATCAAGTGAAGATGACTCTGATTTTGAATCCAAACCCGGCTACAAAAGACTTGCTAAAATTGCAACTGAACAACAAAAGGCTATGGAACATACTCAAAAACTGTTCGACAAAAGCGATGACCTGTTGGACGCTAAAATGACACGTTCACTGTCCTTAGTTGATGACATAAAAAATCTCCATGCTAAGTACCAGGAACTTGAAGGTCGTCATGAATCGCTCTCAACTACTTATGAAAGGCTCTCCTATGATTACCTTCAAAGGAAACAAGAGCTTGAGAAATTGAGAGTGGCTCATGAAGATCTTCAAAAGGTGAATGAGTCACTTCGCGCTCAACAGATCAGCTCCGCTCAGGATGGATTTGAACCACCATGTCTAAAATGCATTGAGCGTGATAACGCTACATCTGTTGTTGAATGTTCCACTGCTGCTGCTGTTTCATTGTCTTCACCTACTGATGTGGTTACTAACCCCTCTACGGAGGATACCACTGCTGTTGTTGATGAAAATGCTATGTTGAAGACATTGCTTGAAACAGGATGTACAAAAGTTTGAAGGACATCGACTCTCTGCGATGTCCTCAAAAGCGATTCTAAACCGAAACCCTAGGAAAGAGGGTGTTGGGTTCAAAAGGAAAATGAATGTTGATGGCTCAGATCGAAGCTTTGAGCAAAGTACCCCAAAACCACATGGGTTCTGCAAAGGAACCTTCAAGAGATCCATCCACCTTATCCGGCTTTACCGTGCTAATCCTATTATCATTGATGAATCCTTTGATGCAAACTATAAGCTGTTCAAAAATCAGAATGGTGAAGTGTTTGCGTGTACATTGGTACTAATCGCAGGAATGGACCACCTATGAAGAAGATCCGGTACCTAAGCGGTACATTATGAATCTTCCGTGAATGTCGTCATGACACCACCAAGGAAGAAGACAAACCCTGCACCTATAGCTTCATGTGGCCCAAAGGCTTCATACAGATACAGGACTCACATGAGTCACCCTAACGCCAATGTTTTGCAGGGAAATCATGCTCAGACTTCTGAATATGAGCGTGTATCTTCAAATCGCTATGTTCATAGGACTAAGAACTTTTCAGCTTATTCATACGAGTATCATTCATCTCCTGCAAGACTATTTGCTAGGGCTTCAAAGCCAAAATTCTCAGATGTTGCACTTAGACTCATTGCTTCTAAGCCACCACTGAAGATGTGGGTGGCAAAGAAGAATTAACTCTCTTTGCGTAAAACGGTCTCCACCAAGAATCAATGGTGTATGATACTATTGTGGGGACCTAAAACTCATTTAGGATGCACGATAAAATGTCATTCTATATACTTCACATCTGAATCTCTTATCACCATACTATGTCCTAACTTTGATATAAGCTGTGATTGTCCCTATATGTGTCAATGCTTATGCTTCACAACACTCTTGTGAAGTCTATCCTCCTAATCGCACCGCAGGTACATCACCAAAAGCTTGAGAATGGATTATGGACGGTGGATGCACAAATCATATGATTGGTGATCGAAGTCTTCTCATGGACTCAACCTTACGTCCATCCGACAAGAGTCACATTACATTTGCTGACACTGGTAAAAGCAAGGTATTGGGTCTAGGTAGAGTTGCAATCTCAAAGGATCAACACATGGATAAAGTGATGCCTGTTGAATCCCTTGGTTTCAACTTAATGTCTATCTCAATGCTTTGTGACTTGAACATGATTGTGATATTTGGCAAATATCGTTGCCTTGTACTAATAGAATCGACAAATCTCTAGTCTTTGAAGGGTATCGAAAAGATGATCTATACATGGTAGATTTCTCGGCAGGTCCACAGACTTGTCGTATGTCTTCTCACAAAAGCTTTGAATCGTGGGCTCGCATCGAAGGCTAGGACATCTTGGCATGAGGAACTTACACTCACTCGTCAAGAAAAAGCATGTCATTGGCATCGAGGATGTCAAGTTCAAAAGGATCATCGTGTGGTGCCCGTGAAGTGGAAAGATGACAAGGGCAAAGCACCCTCGAAGACAATCATGACAACATCACAACCCTTCGAGCTGTTACACATGGACTTATTTGGACCTACTCACTACTCCACCCTCACAACAACACGCTCGTCTCTATGGCTTCGTCATTGTTGATGACTACTCAAGATACACATGGGTTCATATAATTCTTTACAAGACTGAAGTGCAAGATGTCTTCAGCGCTTCACAAATCGAGCAATGAACAATTATGGCGTGAAGATCAAGCACATCGAAATGACAATGGCATCAATTCAAGAACACTTGGACTTGATCTCAGATCTCGATACAATTGGAATCACTCATGAGTTCTCTTCTCCATACACACCTCAAAGAAATGGCATCGTTGAGCGCAAAAGCAGAACCCTCATTGAGATGGCTCGAACAATGCTAGATTTGTACAAGACACCAAGAAAGTTCGGCTGAAGCTATTGATACAAAGATGTCACATCATCAACCGTGTGTACATCCATAAGCTTCAACAAAACATCTTATGAGCTCCTTATGGCAAGAAGCCAAACGTCGCCATTTCTTGAGTATTTGAGCTAGATCTTTGGATCAAGGATCCCCATCACAAGTCAAAATTTGCACCTAAGGCTCACGAGGGATTCATGCTTGGCTATGGAAAGGATTCACACTCCTACAGAGTCTTCAACCTTTATCTCTACAAAATCGTTGAAACTGTGGATGTGAAATTTGATGAAACCAATGGTTCACAGAGAGAGATTCTGCCAAGTACACTAGATGAAGCTTCTCCAAGCGAGTCTATCAAGCTAATGGGAACTGGTGAAATCATGCCCTCTGAAGCACAACCTGAAGAGGAACTTATCATTTCTGCACCAAATCAACCTGAAGACAATGCTCAGACCGAAGACAATCCTCCCAATGATGACAATGATCAGCCAGAGCAAAATCTTCGTCCTGTTCATCCTTGTGTTGCAAATGAAGTTCAAATAGAGAAGATGAATGACAGCATCAATGCACCTGGTCTGCTCACTCGATTAAGAGCAACAGAGCTAGCAAACTTCTGTGGGCACTTTTCATTTGTGTCAATATCCGAACCCAAGAAAGTTGCTGAAGCTTTTATGGAACCTGAATGGATTCAAGCCATGCAAGAAGAACTTCAACAGTTCAAGCTGAATAATGTTTGGGAACTCGCTGTTTACCCGACCCTCGCAAGCATAACATTATTGGAACAAAGTGGATATATCGAAACAAGCAAGATGAGCATGGTCAAGTCGCCGAGAAACAAAGCACGCCTTGTGGCTCAAGGATATACTCAAGTCAAGGAATTGACTTGATGAAACATTTGCTCCTGTTGCTAGGCTTGAAGCTATCGCATCTTCGCTAGCCTACGCTAATCATCACAACATCTTGCTATATCAAATGGATGTAAAGAGTGCATTTCTCAATGGCAAGATTGAAGAAGAAGTATATGTCGCACAACCACCGGCTTTGAAGATCCAAAACATCCCGATATGGTGTACAAGCTAAACAAAGCAATCGATGGCCTCAAACAAGCTCCTCGTGCTCGGTATGATACAATCAAAGAATTCTCAAGAGCAAAGGCTTCAAACCTGGATCCTCGATCCCACACTCTTCACGAAGACATATGATGGTGAACTGTTTGTGTGCCAAATATATGTGGATGACATAATCTTCGGCTGCACCAACTAGAAGTATAGTGATGAGTTTGGGTACATGATGCAAGAGCAATATCAAATGTCCATGATGGGTGAGCTGAAGTTCTTCCTTGGTCTTCAAATTCGTCAGCAAAGCAATGGCATCTTCATATCTCAAGAAAAATACCTCAAAGATTGTCTGAAGAAGTTTGGAATGGAAGACTGCAAAGGCTACCCGACGCCAATGCCAGCCAAACACCATCTTGGTCCCGACGACAATGGTAAAGAGTTCGATCAAAAGGTATACCGCTCCATGATTGGTTCTTTGCTTTATTTATGTGCATCTAGGCCAGATATTATGCTTAGTGTTTGCATGTGTGCTCGATTCCAAGTGGCACCAAAGGAATCGCATCACTTAGCTGTGAAGCAAATTCTTCGATATTTGGCTTACACCCCAACACTCGGATTATGGTATCCCAAGGGCTCAAAATTTGATTTGGTTGGATTCTCGGATGCTGATTATGCTGGTGACAAGGTGGATCGCAAGTCTACATCAGGCACATGTCATTTTCTTGGTTGATCACTTGTCTGTTGGTCTTCAAAGAAGCAGAACTGTGTATCACTCTCAACTGCTGAATCTGAATACATTACCGCTGGATCCTGTTGTGCTCAGCTTCTATGGATGAAGCAAACTCTCAAGGATTATGGCATCAACATGAAACAAGTACCTCTCTTCTGCGACAACAAAAGTGCCATCAAGATAGCCAACAATCCAGTCCAACACTCAAAGACAAAGCACATTGAAATTCGTCATCACTTTCTCAGAGATCATGTTGTGAAGAAAGATATCAATATCATTCACGTCAACACTGAAGAGCAATCGCGATATCTTCACGAAGCCCTTGGATGAGAAAAGGTTTTGCAAGTTACGGTGTGAGATAAATATCTTGGAATCCTCTAATGTCCTGTGATCAGGCACACATCCTAACACTTATGCATGTTGATGACTTAGATGTGCAACACACAAAGTAATGTATATCTTCAATCAATGAGGATTTACACTCTGAGTGTGAATACATTAACATGGAATATGACTTCGGAGCGCCACGATAATTGTGCGTCGTGTCTGGGTCTAATACTTCCTATACGGTGGGTAACGCCACCACCAACTTTCTCTGTTTAAAGTGTTTCACTCATGGCGTTATATTGCAATGACTTCGCATTTGGTTTGTCTTCAGTTTCAATTTATCTTCATGACTTTCTACACAATGATGATTTGACTGCCTTCTGATATATATATATACTAGTGTTCTGTCCTCTACAACATTCACTTATAGCTATGTCTTCAAGATTGGATCTTTTGAACTAAGTGAATGTGATCGGACCCTAACCTCTCTATGCTTCCTATCTCAAACTCTATCTGTCCAAATCATATGCATTCTATTGAAACTGTCAAATGTCTTCTCTACGTCCTAGTCAGCATAAGGTAAAGAGACAAACATTAAATCTGTTTTAAATGACTTATCTTTATTGTTGAAATCCAGAGAAGCCGGAACAACTCTCTGACATGCCTGGCGGGGGTGGGAACGTGGGACAACTCTGAGAATGTTGCATGCTTGCCACGTGCCCCTCAGATGTGAACCGCCAGGGGCACCAGCGTAATTGTGCTATGTCTCTCACCTACTTATAAATACTTGTCCCCTGCGGTAAAGAAATCCTTCTTCCACCTCTCCACCTCCGTCACAACCCTAGCACCACCGCTAGCTCGCGACGACACTGGCGACGAAGCGCTTAGCTGCCGCGACTTCTCCGACGCCGTCCTCACGCTGGCCGCGGACATCGTCCTCTCCGCCGTCGCCGTAGGTGTCCTCCGTCGCCAAGTTAGGGCACGGTGGGCTGAACTTCTCGGTCTCCTATTCATCCCATCTAGTAGTTCTTCGTGCAGTAATTATAACTCTATTTTTACCACCTTTTTGATCTTCAAGATTCATCCTGTATACCAAAAGTGGTTTCTGCCTATTCAATGTTAGATCTATTCTGTCTGCATCTCATACTGCCTAGTCAATTCACTTAGATTTCCTGTCTAGTTTGATTCCTCACTTGTACTTATTCACGGATTGGTACAAATCTGGAACCAACTCACCTATATAAGTGAATGTCCATCATGAGGTCAATGTCTTCAAACTGATTTAACTTCAAAATCTTCTGAGAATGCATATGACCTCTTCCCCTTCCCTCGCATCTCTAATGCTGTCACAGGTACATGTCCGTGGGAGAATCCCTTGGTTCTCACAGTCTGCATTCGTTTGCAAAATACTTACAACATCATATCAATTCTCCTGAAGCGGTTCACGCTTGACCAGCAAGCGTAAGTCTCAAGCCTTTGAACGTATTGAAGCCATTCAGTTTGAAGTTCATGGCTGCAGAAAAATCAGCAAGGAAGGGTGGCAGGCAGCGCAGAGAAGGAACATCCAAAGATCTGCCTGATGACTTAGCAGAACTCTACAAGACAGATCCCGAGGAGAATTATCATCAGAGAAAGACGCGAATCCAATGGATTCGACGCTATTGGGCTGAGGAATGGTTCGAGTACAAGTTTGTGACAAAGGAATATGCAGAGAAGAATGCCATCAAGAGACCTTGGGGTGATATCCTCTATCGAGGCCTTCAACCCAAGAACAAAGCTGAAGCCATTGCTCAAGGCTTCTATCCTTGCATGGTCCGTGGACCACGGCCTAAGAACGCAGATCCCACCTCACTACTCTGGTGTCGTGACGACTCTCTTCAAGCGCAACTACCAGTTTGCTGTGGCTTCGGCCAAGAAGAACAAAAAGTCCTTAGGCTTGGACTTCAACCCAGGTCCCTCTGCTCCCCGTGCTGACGGCTCCCGTGATGCTGATCCCAATGTGATCGGCCCCTTCTCCAACCTTGACGGCCTCATCACTTACATCGTGGTCCAAGGCGCCAGAGTAGATCATTCTGAAAATGATGCTGACTCTGACGAAGCCCCTGCTCCTCCTCCAAAGCCGCAGAAGCAAAAGAAGCCAAACGCTTCAAGATCAACTGCACCTCCGAAGACTTCTTGTGCGAAGCCACTGGCCTCTGCACCTCCTGAAGCCAGTGTGCAGTCTGAAGATCAATCCCGTGTCTCCAAGTGAACGGAGAAGAAAAAGCAACTTGTCAGACCATCTGATCAAAGAGCCTTGACTCCTGCCGCCATTCTGCGCGAAGAACCTATTGATCTGTCAAGTGATGAAGATCTTGCTGATGATGCCCTTGAGCAGCTGATAAAGATCAAGGAAGAAGCAGAAATCTTCAACAACTTGCCTCTCTTTGATGTGGCAATCATCCACAACTTCATTGATGAGTGGTTCGACACCCCCAATCTCAGCTTTGAAGATTTACAGCTTCCCATTGGCCTCAGTGTCGCCTTCAATGGCGTTTGCTTCTGAGCTAGCTCTTGCTCAGCGCATCGTTGAGCTCAAGAACAAGATTGATTATGAGAAGGCTCAATTCAAGAAGCATGTGGCCAAGCTAAGTGTTCAAGACGTCAGAAATTTCAAAGTCATGCTACATGAGCTTAAAGAAGCTTTTCTGAAGAAGCGTGAAGAAGCTCAGGGCTCTCGAGAGTGCATGAAGAGTTTGGCTGATAAGTGTGTGCTCGCCTACAATGAGGCTGAGAAGCGCAAGTCACTTGGCCGTCCTGGCATTGACCCCAGGATGGCTGCAAAGAAGAAGAAGAAGCTTCCTGCTGAACAGCCTAACCTTCAAGCCAAGAAGCCCCTTGCATTATCTTCCCAAGCAGCATGACTGGCTCGAAGCCAAAGGTCACCACAACCGCTTCAGAACAGAAGAAGACGAGGGCCGCTAAGGCTGAAGCCAAAAAGAGAAAGAACACTGAAGCCTCTGATGCCGCTCCCTCCCAGAAGAAGCGCAAGACCAAGAATACTAGGGCTGCTTCCACAGAGCCCTTAGTTGTTGAACCCATTTCAGTGGTTTGCCCTGCGTCAGAATATCAAGAACGAAGAATGATAGTCCATGAGCCTGCTCCCACAGAGGCTCATGAAGCTGAAGATATTCCAGCAGTTGAACCCACCACTACTGAAGACATTGGTCATGATGACAATGTAGCTAATGATGAAGTTCTTCCTCAGATCGGACATGACGTGGTATCATCGCCTGTTCATACGAACAGCAAACTCATCAGCATTGGTCGTCTTCTGACGCCAATTGCTCAGGATGCATCGTGGGCTGATCACCCACAACTACAAGACTCCCCCAGTACTCCCCAACAACAACGACAAGCTACACCCCCCGTGCAAGAAGAGGATGAAGACTTTGAGGCCCAGCCAACTCCATCTCCTAAGGCACTGCCAGCATTTCGCAGGCTTCGCAAAGGACAAAGGCCTCAAGTCCATGAGCCTGCTCCAACTGTGAATGTCTCCGAGTCTGAACCACATGCTGCTGAAGACATTCCGGCTACATCAGCCGAGGAAAATCAATAAGAAGTACGTGTACCTACTCCCCCAGTGATTGAAGAAGAAGTAGTTCCTGATGTGAACGTGCCTGTGCCCGACCCTCCTGTTCGTCAAGAGGAGGTTGATAATGTTGAGGCTGCCACCGCCAACGCCAATGACGCCAATGACGTAGTCATGGCTGACGCTAATGTGGAGCCTGCACCAACTAGTGTGCCTGAAGCAAATGTGGCCACTGAACCTGAAACCACTAAGGCTGCTGCACCTAAAGCTAATGAGACAACCGCTCCTGAAGCACCTGTTGTGCAGCCTGACGCCTCAGCTGTTGCCCCTGCTCCTGTTCCGCCACCAAGGCCTCACACCATTGAGCAAGCATACAGTCATGGTCAGCTTACCACTGTCCGATGGCCCATTCTGGTGCCTCCGCCTACTGCCTCAGGACCTCAATTTGACTATCATGTTGAGCATAGGCCTCAGGTCCAGAAGCCAAAGCCTAGGTTGCCAAGGTTTCTGTGCACGCCAACTCACCAGGGTCCTTCAATGCAAATGGCTTCAAAAGCCACAATACCTTCTTTGACAGCGCCAAGAACCCCTACTCCAAGCCAAGGATATTATCGATCGGTTCGAGCTATCGCAGAGAAGCTACTACTCATGCGTTCTATATGATCAAGGGCGATTTTCCTCATATGCGCCTTTGATATCTGAAGCCATTCTTGGACTGCCGTGCTTAGAAGAAGCACTTGATTGCTTCGTGATGTTGGTGCGCTCCACTTTGTGATGCATAAAGAACATTGGAATGAAGAGCTATTGCTTCAATTCTATGCTACTCTACACATTCGCGGCTACAACAGAGACATCAAGACATGGGTTCTCAAGTGGATGACTGGAAATGTTCATCATGAAGCCAAAGCTATGGATATCATCGAGCTTACAGGGCTAGCCACTCCTGGAGAACTATATGAACCTGATTGTCTGCTACACCGCAATGCTATAGAAAGCATCTTCCATAAGCCAGAACCCAATATGATCCAGATGTTGAGCATGATGAAGCCCTTGCCATCTGACGCTGAATATCCAACAGATTTCTTTGTTGAAGACCTTGAGTATCTGCCTCGCACCATATATCATATCATCAGGCGAACTCTATGGCCTGTCAAAGGACATTCATCATCGGCCAAGCTTGAAGGAGCTATGAAGACATTGGTCTTCTATATTCTCAATGGCATTAGCTTCAACACTCAGGAATTCTTCATCAGGTAACTTGCTGCTTCCGGCTCTGACCTATTTGGTCTGAAGTTTTATGCTCCCTGGGTCATGCGCCTCATCAAGAGACACTCATCTGTCAATTATCAGCCCTCTACTCACAATCATATGATCTTTCTTCCAGAGGTTGATATGTCAGTTGAAGCTATATACTCTGACCCTGCCAAGAGGCCTCTTTGTCTTCAGAATGTTGAGCACCAAAGCTTCACTCAACCTATTGAAGGTGTTCAAGCAGCGACACAAATCTATCCATTGGCTAGAAATACTCGTCTGCCTCATCGAGCACCCACTGAAGCCACTGAAAGCACCATTGCACAACGGCCTCGGAAGCGTTCTCGTGTTCTCAATGACCGAGAACTTCTTGTGGCCCTTCATCCGAAACAGGATAAGCATCATTTCTGGCTCAAGAGACAGATGCAAAGCCTCTTGGTGGATGTCAATCGCATTCGCAACCTTGCCACCAAGAATGCCTTTGTTGCTCATGAAACTTGCCGGCGATCATGGAAGAGTTTGACCCTACTCAATCTTTCAAGTCGATCTTAAAGACGATGGCTTCAATGAAAGATTCCAGCTTGACTCCACTCCTCCATGGACTACCGCCTTATGTCGCACTCCATCTCTTGAAGACTCACGAATATTCTTCCTCCGCAGAAGGGTAAATGCGAGTGATCGATGATGAAGATGATGCTACTTCACCACCTCCTACTATCTGCGCAGACGACATCGCACTAAGTTCATCTGCACCGCCAACCAACGCATTTATTAACCTCGCTGCTTCACCTACTCATGATGACGAGTAGATGCTCTATGTCTTCAAACCTTTTTGGTCCTTACTGACAAAAGGGGGAGAAGCGTATGAGTTGATAGTCTTCAAGCGGGTTCATATGGGCGGTTGCATTATATTTTGCTTCGTTCTTACAACTCTTGCTTTTGAAACATTTGGTTCTCTAAGTTGTAACACCTAAACTTGATGGTCGTCTGCTACTTATTTGCTTCACTGTCATGCGATGATAAATTCCGCATGTGCGATGATAACTTCCGCACTTAGATCATTCTGCAGACGTCCATTTTTCATTATGCATGTCATTCTACTTGCTATATCATTTCATGCATGATGAACTATCTTCATAAGTTGAAGTGGATCTCCAAAAGTACAACTTGCCATGTGCATTTGCATTCCAAAAGCAAATTACTTATATGCACATCTTCAGGGGGAGCCCTTGCAACTTATGAAGACAATTCCCTATCCTTACAATTTCACATATTTATCCCCGTTGAAAACTTCAACCAGTTTGTCATCAATCACCAAAAAGGGGGAGATTGTAAGTGCATCTAGTGCCACCCCTAGTTGGTTTTGGAGTATTGACCACAAAGTTGGTTGAGGGACTAATGCGTTTGTGAGAATTGCAGGATAACGCAGGTAGTGTCCCTCATCGATTCGGTTTACCTACCAGAGATGACCCCTAAAAATGTATGAAGACATTGAAGACAATGGTGGTATGAGAAGATATTCATATTGAAGACTATGACATGAGAAGACATTGCGTGAAGACTATGGAGCGTGAAGACTGTGTGGTTTCGTGTTTCATTTCCTTCTTTGTTGAGTCATAGGAACCACCGTACTGTTAAGTGGGGTCCAAGTGAACTAAGTCAGAGTGAATGAAGTGATGCTCAACTCAAATCCTATGTCTTCGAGCAAAGACAATGAGAGCAAACCTTATCCAGAGCTGGATGAGTCAGCTTTGCTTGTAGCCCAAGTAAAGTTGTCGCGTGTGTTTGAAATCTGACTGTTGGAACACGTGTTAGTTCCTTAGTGACCCGGGGTCATTTTGGACAAATCAGGTCGGGTTGCCAGTGGCTATAAATAGCCCACCCCTACACCATAAATTGGTGGCTGCTCAGAGTTTGTGCACGGCTTTTGTCGCTTGAGAGCAACCCACCTCAAGCATTTGAGAGAGAGAATCCTTGTGAGGACAAAGCCCAACACCCAGAGCCAAAGAGTGTTAGGCATCATCAAGTCTTTCGTCTGTGTGACCAAGACTTATTACACTTGAGGACTGTGAATCCTCCCCGGTTAGGCGTCGCGCTCGAGCATCCAAGAGTCATTGTGGATTGCCGGTGAATGAAGTCTGTGAAGGTTTGGAAGTCTCCTTGAAGACTTACCAGAGTGATTGGGCGAGGACCTGGGTGTCCTTAGCTCAAGGGGAATAAGGTGAAGACACCGCCTTCTCGAGTTAAATCTCAGCCTCCCTAACTGACGCGTCAGCTTGTCACAAAGAATCGAACTGGTCTAACAAATCTGTGTCTTCAACAAGCAAATGGTTCTATCCCTTCCCAACCTTACTTAAGTTAGTCTTCGTGAAGTCATTGCCTATCTGTGTATCTGTTTGACTTCATTGCTTGACCACTACTGTTGATTGGCTTCATACTATCTTCCATCCTGATCCTACTACCTAGCTGCTATTAGTCCTGTACTTTCACATCATTGCATACCTGACTATGGCTTGCTTAGGGTAGTTTATCTTCCGCTGCATATCAATTAGGTCATTTCTGTTGTTTGTCTTCGAAACATCTAAGTTTAGAAGACTTTCATAAAAATCGCCTATTCACCCCCCCTCTAGTCGATACTAGCACTTTCAGGGTCCCGAACTGTGCGTCTAAGGCTAATGGTAACAGGAGGCGAGGAACACAATGTTTACCCAGGTTCGGGCCCTCTCTATGGAGGTAATACCCTACTTCCTGCTTGATTGATCTTGATGATATGAGTATTACAAGAGTTGATCTACCACGAGATCGTAGAGGCTAAACCCTAGAAGCTAGCCTATGATTATGATTGTTGTTGTCCTACGGACTAAACCCTCCGGTTTATATAGACACCGGAGGGGGCTAGGGTTACACAGAGTCGGTTACAGAGAAGTAGATCTACATATCTGAATTGCCAAGCTTGCCTTCCACACAAAGGAGAGTTCCACCCGGACACGGGATGAAGTCTTCAATCTTGCATCTTCATAGTCCAACAGTCCGGCATAAGTATATAGCCCGGCTGTCCGAGGACCCCCTAATCCAGGACTCCCTCGGTAGCCCCTGAACCAGGCTTCAATGACGATGAGTCTAGCACGCAGTTTGTCTTCGGCATTGCAAGGCAGGTTCCTTCTCCGAATACTCCAAAGTAGATCTTGAACAAAAGAATTGTGTCCAGCTCTGCAAAACAAATTCCACATAGCATCGTAGAGAGTATAATATTCCACTAGTCTATTCTGCTAACAGCTTTTTCATAGCGTGACATTACGCCGCGGCCCGGTCATTTATCAAAACCATTTTTCCCAACCTAGCATTGCACATCTTGCGAGGCGGTTTTATTCGCACGTCTTGTCGAAGCAGAGATCCTGTCCCCCTTATCACGGGATTCTCATCAATATGGGTGTGGGTAACCCAACCGTGTCGTTAGTATGACTCCTTGGTTTAGGCAAGTTCCAAACGGCCGCGCGGAGGACGCTTGACTAAGGATGGCAATTTTACCCATGGGTACGGGTACCCGTGGGTACCGTACCCGCATGGGCAGGGTATGGGCACACTTTTATACCCATGGTTAGTACCCATGCCCTACCCATTAAGTAATGGGTAGGGTACGGGTATGGCCTTGTACCCCCGGGTATACCCATACCCAGCCCACTATTAAACTAATGTTAAGTTGTCATCAATTAATCGTTAACTTTTCATGTGACTCATCTACTCCTATTGACTTATGAGTATGTTGTGACTTCTAAATTTTGATAGTGGTCATCTACCTATTGTTGAGCTGAGATAATTGTTTTTTGGGTCAAATGTGCTATCAATGAGTGTAAATTGTGAACAACTTGTGTACTATTTGATCTACCCGTTGGGTACCCAATGGGTATGGGTACCCGTCAGGTATGGGTATGGGTGAAGTTTCATACCCATGGGCATGGGTACGTGTAGAATTTTGTACCCATCGACTATAGGGGTACGGGTATGGTATTGGTCTACCCTACCCATACCCTGCCCATTGCCATCCTTACGCTTGACATTCATCCTCTTTATAAAGAGGCCAGGACCCACCCTTTTCTTTCTACGCCTGATCCTTCCCTTCTCCTACCTCAAGTTCCAACACCCAAGGTTCAGTCCACACGCTCCGGACCTCCAATCATGTCTGGATCCAACCCTCAAGACCGGTGGATGGCCTCTTCTGTCACAGAGGAGGATATCAAGAAGCTTAGGGATGCTAGGTATCTGACCGCCGAAATCCTCCACAGGCTTCCAGCCCAAGGGCAGGTTATTCCTACTCCCAAACCCAATGAGAGCGTTGTATTAATTTCCCACTTCATCAGAGGGATAGGCTTCGGTCTTCATCCCTTCGTTAGAGGGCTCATGTTCTATTATGGGCTAGATTTTCATGATCTAGCTCCGGATTCCTTCCTTCACATCTCGTCATTTATCGTCGTGTGTGAGGCCTTCCTCCGCACTTCGGATTATGGCTCAAGACCTTTAATGTGAAACCAAAGATGATCGACAGGCGACACGCGGAGTGCGGAGGCGCGATAATAAGCAAAGGTGCCGACGCCTTATGGCCAAAGGGTTCCTTCTCGGAGGTGTCCGACCAATGGCAACGGGAGTGGTTTTATATCACAACACCCCGAGGTACAAAGTGGGCGGCCACCCCGGCCTTCCGCTCAGCCCCTCCGCCACAACTTGCATCATGGGTCAACAAGGGGCTGGACTGGGGATCGGTTAATGACATGCTGACATTGCAAAGCCGCATCCGAGATCTCCTCAAGAGGGATATCAGTCTTGTCAAAGTAATGCAAGTAATGTTAGTTCGTCGGACCCTGCCATGCCAACGTCGTTCTCTTCGTATGTGGGAGTTCAACCCTAAAGGACCATGAGGGAGCCCTGGATTAGGGGGTGTCCGGACAGCCGGACTATCATCGTCCGCCGGACTCCAAGACTTCGAAGATACAAGATTGAAGACTATGTCCCGTGTCCGGATGGGACTTTCCTTGGCATGGAAGGCAAGCTTGGCGATACGGATATGTAGATCTCCTACCATTGTAACCGACTCTGTGTAACCCTAGCCTTCTCCGGTGTCTATATAAACCGGAGGGCTTTAGTCTGTAGGACACAACATACATTACAACAATCATACCATAGGGTAGCTTTAGGGTTTAGCCTCCTTGATCTTGTGGTAGATCCACTCTTGTACTACCCATATCATCAATATTAATCAAGCAAGACGTAGGGTTTTACCTCCATCAAGAGGGCCGAACTGGGTAAAACATCGTGTCCCTTGTCTCCTGTTACCATCCGCCTAGACGCACAGATTCGGGACCCCTACCCGAGATCCGCCGGTTTTGACACCGACATTGGTGCTTTCATTGAGAGTTCCTCTATGTCGTCACTGATAGGAAGGATGCCTCCACCCGTCTTCAAGGACAGTATTTTCTCCAAAGGGGCCTTGGCCGCCGGCCAAGCTATCCGGCTAGGCGGTTTTCTTATGACCGCCGTCCGCCATCGCTCGACAATGACTTCTCAAGTCGCCAAAAGCAATTCCACGCTACTCGAATTCACCGAGCGGCTGGATTCGATAGAGCTCACGTCTGTTAACGAACTCTTGGATCGCATCGCCGCCCTGGGAGTCGCTACGGACTACAATCAGATTGGGCTTAAAACCGATCTGAGATAGATTAACTCTCCCCAGGTTACCCACCACGTCGCAGTGGTAGAGGAACAATGTGGCGACTTTCCTCCTGTATTAAAAACTAGACATGTCCGGGCTCCCGAACCCTCCACGCCGGATTTCCGCGGAGGAACGGACTTCGATCGAGCACTGAACTTAAAGTCAGGCATCGGACCGACTCGTTGGACAACGTCTAGCAATCCAAGCTTCCAAAATTGGAAACTTCACGGCCTTTTAGCCCCAAGATGGGTAGGGATCCGGATTTTATTCCACCCACCCGCCCAGACATATGCGATCTATCTTTAATACGGCAAGAGCCCGCTGAAACAGTACATCACTATTGGGCCGATTCCTCTGGTTATGGACAGATAAAGGATGGCGGGAGGAAAACGCAATCTCAATCTTTTGCAATAATTGCACGGACAAGGAATATTGAACGCCATCGGCCGTCGAAAATCACACGCTTCACCGATCTGGCGCCCATAGTACGAAGTCTTGTGCGATGGAGAGTTTCCGAAAACCGAAAACCAGTTTTGGGACAATCCAGCCCGAATACAACCCTAGTCCGCAACAAAAGGGTGCATCATACTCAGGCCCAGATACAAAAACTAAAAAGCAAAACCCCATAGAGGGCACGGAATCAGATCGAGGGATGGCTCGGCGGACCTCGTAAGCTTCATAGTACAGAGGGCGCCGTCCCAACACATAGCCTTCGAGCATGTTGGATATTATGGCGGGTGGCCAAAAGTGGCAAGGAGCTTTAGCCCGGAAAACCACTCCAACAATACCAAGACGGTATCAACAGTCTTGAGACCTTTGCATCAAATAATATGCAAAACGAACAATCCGCGGCCTCGCCAAGTCTACCAAGTAGCAACAAAGAAATCCATGGAGCGACACAGCCATCACCTTCAACGCCAGCGATTTAACCTAAATTCGAACAGCCCGAGCACCAGCTGCTGACCGGTGCTTAGTCCCATAGTGGACGGCTTTCGACTTACAAAGGTCCTCATGGATGGCGGCAGCGGACTAAACCTCATCTACGAGGAAACTCTTCAAAAAATGGAAATAGACTGGGGCCTGAACGCCCTCGATGCGGCTATATCTCCCACGTGTCGAAGCACGACTTAGAGGCATAACCGCATTGAAAGCAATGTCGCAAGTGAGGTAATCTTCACACAACCCATGCAATACATAAGGGAAAGAGATACATAGTTGGCTTACAATCGCCACTTCACACAATTACATGAATAAAGCATTACATCATCCAGATACAATCACGGTCCGACTACGGAACCAAAATAAAAGAAGAACCCCAAATGCGACAAAGGTCCCCGATCGACCCCAACTGGGCTCCACTACTGATCAACTAGAACGAAACAACACAAAAGGCAAGATCTTCATCGAGCTCCTCCTT
The DNA here is from genome assembly GCA_021437245.1 of Aegilops speltoides. NCBI lineage: Eukaryota > Viridiplantae > Streptophyta > Magnoliopsida > Poales > Poaceae > Aegilops > Aegilops speltoides. Next base: position 280,958,289 of record CM038145.1, on the reverse strand, counting down.
GAGCTTGGTTGCGGCACCTTTCCGTAACATAGGCACCGCAAACTGGTTTTGAAGTATCCGTGAGCCACGAGGACTCAGCAATCCCATTACCATGGGTATCAAGACTAGCAAAGCTTAATGGGAAGGAAGGGGTAAAAAGGGGAGGTTGCAGCAGCGACTAAGCAAGTATGGTGGCTAACATACGCAAAAGAGAGCGAGAAGAGAGCAAGCGGAACGGTCGTGAAGCTAGCAATGATCAAGAGGTGATCCTGAACACCTACTTACGTCAAACATAACCTAGAAACCGTGTTCACTTCCCGGACTCCGCCGAGAAGAGACCATCACGGCTACACACGCGGTTGATGCGTTTTAATTCGGATCAAGTGTCAAGTTATCTACAACCGGACATTAACAAATTCCCATCTGCCACATAACCGCGGGCACGGCTCTCGAAAGTTTAAACCCTGCAGGGGTGTCCCAACTTAGCCCATGACAAGCTCTCGCGATCATCGAAGGAATAGACCTTCACCCGAGACACTCCGATCAGACTCGGTATCCCGATACATCAAGACATTTCGACAATGGTAAAACAAGACCAGCAAAGCCGCCCGATGCGCCGACAATCCCGATAGGAGCTACACATATCTCGTTCTCAGGGCAACACCGGATAAGTCAAGCTACGAGTAAAACCAGCCCTCGAGTTGCCACGAGGTGGCCCATGAGTTGCTCGTTTGGACCAACACTTAGACAAGCACCGCCCGGGGGCTAAAATAAAGATGACCCTTGGGTTGGCCGACCCAAGGGAAAGGGATAGGTGGTGGTGAGGCAAATCGTAAAACCAAGGTTGGGCCTTGCTGGACAAGTTTTATTCAAAGCGAACTGTCAGGGGGGGTCCCATAAATCACCCGACCGCGTTAGGAACGCAAAATCCGGGAACATAACACCGGTATGACGGAAACTAGGGCGGCAAGAGTGGAACAAAACACCAGGCATAAGGCCGAGCCTTCCACCCTTTACCAAGTATATAGATGCATTAATAATATAAGAGATATTGTGATATCCCAACATAACCCTATCCACCATGGAGCAATCTTCAACTTCACCTGCAACTAGCAACGCTATAAGAGGGGCTGAGCAAAGCGGTAACATAGCCAAACAACGGTTTGCTAGGAATGGTGTCAAAGGTTAGGAGTTCATGGCAATATGGGATGGCTGGACAAACAGGTAATAGGTAGCGTAGCATAGCGAAAGAATGAGGAAACTAGCATAGCAATGATAGTAGTGAGATCCAGGGTAGCGGTCATCTTGCCTGAAATCCCGCTAGGAAGAAGAACGAGTCCATGAAGAAGACAAGCGGACGTAGTCGAACGAATCCTCACAACTCCGGAACGAAACCGAAGCTAACGAGAGAAACAAACCGGAAAGAAGCAAACAACATAGTAAACAACCATCACATAAGCATGGCATGATGCACAATCAAGTATGATGCATGTCCGGTTTAATGAGGCATGGCATGGCAAAGTGCAACAAACAACACTACAAATTAAGTGGAGCTCAATATGCAACGAGTTGCATATTGACGGAACACCACATTCAAGTATTTAGTTCGCTCTCGTTTAGGTACACAACAATGTTAAATGTTGTTAAACATGGCAAGAGGTGGAGCATAACAAAACTACCTAACTAGGCAAGTTTAAATGAGTAGGAAGAACAAACAACAATTAGGAAAAACCTCATATGCAATTTATGAATTTGCTACTGTTCTGCCCTAAAACATATTTTAAAGTTGTTAAACAGGAAAATAAAGTGCACCATGTTAATCTAGGCATTTTTCCACCCCATTTACATATAAAGTATATTAAATTCGGAGTTACGGTTAAATAGTTATGAAATAAATCATTTTAACATGGCACTTAAGCAAATTTAAACAAACATCATTTTAAACATTTTTAACATAGATGAAAATGGCATATTAAGAAACTAGATAAAATTCTAAGCATTTTACATATAAAGTTTGTTTTAATCCGATGCACCGTTAATTAGTTATTATATGCATGATGCTTAGGGGGTTTTCTGTAAAACAGTAATTCACCGGATAATTAGGAAATTCGTCCAGGGAAAAAAAATACGCATCGGGCTGAATCTGCTTGGCCCAATCAGGAACAGGCGCTGGGGGGGGCAGCTCACCATGGGCTTGGCCCGGTCGGTGGCGCAGGAGGCTGGAAGGGGTGCTGGCGGCATTTGGCGTCTTCTTTGGGCCGCTGCCCACGCTGGAATGAGTTCGTCGGCGTCCTCCGACGAGGACGACGCTGTGGCGCGGCAAGAAGCGGTGACCAGCGAGGCCGCCGGCAAGGCTGGCGAGGCGCGGAGGGAGCCAGGGCGCGATCCGGTCGGCCCGACCGATCCGGCCGGATCCGCGACAGTTAGTGGCGAGCTTCGGCGGGCGGCGCGGAGGACGGAGCGAGGGGCGGGCGAGAGGCGGGTGCGGTGGGCGGCGCGGGGCGCGCCGAGGGCGGAGGACGGCGGCGGGCGAACCGAGGCGAGGCGGGTGAGGCCGACGACGGAAGCTGGCGGCGAAGCGCCGGGCGAGGTCGGCGGCGGCTGATGGCTGGACCGAGCCGCATGGCAGAAGTGACGGGCGCGGTCGGCGGCGATGGGCGGGCGGACCGGGACGGGCTCGCCGGGCAGCTGCACGGGCGGCGGCGCAGGCCATGTGGGCATGAGGATTGGCTGCGGTCGGGGCGGACGTGTCCGGCGCGGGCGGACACGTCCGGCGGCGGGAGGTGAGGGGAGCTAGGGTTTTGCCCGAAAATGGAGGGGGAGGGGACGTTTTTATAGGTAGAGGGAGTTAGGAGAGTCCAAATGAGGAGCGGTTTTCGGCCACGCGATCGTGATCGAACGACCGAGAGCATGGAGGGGAGTTAGATGGGTTTTGGGCCACTTTGAAAGGGGTGTTGGGCTGCAACAAAGAGGGCTTTACTGGTTACCTTGCTAACTGCTGGAGTATCAAACGACCTCCAAATGACACGAAACTTGACAGGCGGTCTACCGGTGCTATACCAAGGCCGCTTGGCAAACCTCGGGCCATTCCGAGAAAGTTTAACACCCGCTCACAACAAGAGAGAAGAAGGGGACGCCGGATGACATCGGAGCGCCGGATTGCAAAACGGACAACGGGGAAAAGGCTCGGATGCATGAGACGAACATGTATGCAAAATGAGATGCACATGATGACATGATATGAAATGCAGATGATGACATAGCAGAGTGCCACACGCAAGCAAATGACAAGGCAACGACGGCGAATAACTGGCGGACACCTGGCGCATCGGATCCGGGGCGTTACAACACTCCACCACTACGAGAGGATCTCGTCCCGAGATCTAGGATGGCACCGGAGGGAACACGGAGGAGGAAGAGAAGAGGTAAAACTAAGTTGCTTCTTTGATCAATGAGTGAAAGCAAAGAACCTTGAGAGGTTGAAAAGTTGAAAGAAAAAAAACACATCGGAGTTGAACGAACTTGAAAACACTCCGTTAGATAAGAGGAACCCAGGATACGATGAGAACCAAGAGGTTAAGTGACAAGATAGATATCGAAACCACTCCGGATAAAACAGGGTAGAGAAGGAATAAGAATGAAATAATTCTTGCAGCACTCTGACTGAAAATGGAAGGAATTGAACATGAACTTGACAAATGAGAGGATACATGATGAAATCCACAACACACTGCCTCCGGAATTGAAAGAGTGGCACAAGGGGTAAGAAACATTACAAACCGCACTTCTGTTGAGAAGGGAGGCAAAACTTGATAAGATGAGAGAACTCGGATGAAACACGACACTCCGGCTAAACGGATAAGCAAGGAAAAGAACACGATCTTGACAAAACAAGATGATGGGTCGAAGAGAGCAACATCACAATGCCTCCGGAAGAAACAAATAGAAGCTAGATCGTCGGAATAAGAGAATGGAGAAGGAAATGACAACTTCTGCCACGAATGAGCTTGGAAAGCACCCTTTCAAGAAGATTAGAACGGAGTTGTTGGAAAACCAACAACGAAAAGAATAAGCTTGATATGGTCTTAAGGAATGCATCTCAAATTATGAGGTGACAACCTGCCACTCACGGGAAAAGAATTTCATTGATACGAACAAGGAGACGAGAAAGCTATATCACCGGGAGGACAAAGAAGAACTTGGGTCACTTATAAGCACCATAAATAGCAACAATCCTTAGGGAAGGCTTTAGGTGAAATCTATACCAAGATAACTCCAATGAAGAGACTGATGGATTTAAAATACCTCATTCTTGGCAACATGTGAATCATGAAACATGAAGGAAATTGTCAAGAGTGACATAACACCATCTCAAAAGATAAGATAGAGAGAATTGCACTTCGGATGCAAGATGAAGAATACTTGAGCTCCTCAAAACAAAACATGTGTTGAGCACCATGTTTATTTTAGAGTATAGCTTGGCGGATCTTAACTTCGAGCGAAATCTTGAAGAACAATTGAAGAATGAAAAGAATCCTTGATGAACCACCGTGTAGAGCCTCCATGAAGAACTCCGGTGAAGAAAGGATGATAGAAAGAAAGAGAAGTTGAAAACACAAGGTGAAGCCTTGGAATGATTTAGATGGAGCTTCGCGATGATAATGCGGAAAACTTGGAACTCCGGAAAAGAAAAGATGAAGCATCTCGAACCGGGAATGTGATATGATGGACCAACTCCGGAAAGAAAGATGAATCACTTATAATCAAGAATTTATTCATCATGAATAAACTCCGTGATAATTAGCGCTTGGAACTCCGGGAAAAAGAGAAGATGAAACAAATGAAACCGAGAATTTTAAGGGCCTCCGGAATAAAGAATTAATAGATGAACAAGAATAAGAATTATGTTATGCTTATCCTTCACCAATTAAATTGATGAGAATCAACGGATTTGGCATACTACTTATTCTCGTAGAAAGAATTAAAAGAGATGTATCAAAACTTGAGAAGGTCTTCAACGAACCACCGGTAGGATTGGAACAACAAATGAATTGATATGATGAACAAGGAAGAGAGATCTTGAAAGAACCACCGTAAGAATTCGGAAATGACTGATGAAAGAGAATGAATCACCGGGAAGAATTAGAAAATAAATGAAGATACTTGACAGAATTTAGAAACAAGAGAACAAAGAGATCTTGAGCTGACTAGAGTAAACTTGAATGATGCACCGGTAAGATTTGGAGAATGATAGCTACACGCTGAGAATAAAGAATTATGACATGATGGCCTTCGGAGGAAAGAAATGGAAACAACTCATGAAATGCTCCGGATGGTAAGAAAAGAGTTGTCTCAATCGAAAGCAATTATGAGAGAATGGCATCAAGCTTTGAACCATGAATATTCAAGAGAATGGACCAAGATTTAAGAGAAATCCCTCTTCGGTCTTCAGATGATGAGAATGACAACGAGAAACACCACCAAGAATTATTGAGGCACACCGGAAGAATCAAAAGCGAAGAGGTTGAGCCAACTATGAAAAGAATTTAAAAGATCTTGGAGAAAAGCATTTGACTGATGATAACTCATTCTTACGTCAAACTTCGAAAAGAATTTGGGAAATGGCTCCGGATAAATTAGAAGAGTCAGGTAAGATCCTAGGAAAAGACCTGTGGGTTAGGGCCCACTCAAAAGAACACCGTTGAAAAGATTTAAAAGAGATGTTGCACCGGTTGAATTAAATGAATTGAATGAGATACCAATCTCAAAAGAGCTTGAACGAATGCAGAGTGGAAACACGAATCTTCGAGATATCTTGAGCACTCCAGAATAACAAATAGCGAGAAGTAAAATGATAATGAGGTGCACCGGTATGAGAAGACATTGAAATGAGGAAAAAGGTATGATCAACAAAACTTGACTTGAATCCACCGGAGAAGAGAAAGGAATGAGGAATGACGAACTAGTAGAACATCTTCTTGAGAACCACCAGGTAAGAACATTGATGGAAAAGAATGGAGAAACTTCACATGAATAAATGGATACTTGATTAAGAAATCTGTGTCCTTGAAGAAAAAGGGTGGGTGGGCGGGAAAAACAAAGGCAACTTGGGGACGGATGAAACAAACACCGTTGAGAAACTTAGATTTGATCTTGCGGATGGGAAAATGATGGGATCCACTTGAAGAGAAGCACACCGGTTGGAAAAAGAATTAACATGACACCCTCAATGATCAAAAGGATTAGTATTCACATAGCAATATGAGAACACCGTTTAGGAAAGGTATGGATTCAACATTTGACTTCGAAGCAACTCTAATACCACAAATAAAACAAGACAAAGGATTTGGCTTGCAGAATAAGCCGGAACAAATACATATGATAGAGATTTACCCAATCCCATATCATGCATCTGTCGAAAGATATTCTAGGAGCTACTTGAATTCCCACCTATAAAACTCCCGAAACTTTCTGGTTATGCAACCTGGTGTTGGGGATACAGGGGAAGCAATATATCTCACCCAAACTAACAATACCTACATCCAAGCTGTATCCATCCGTCAACACATAACCAAGAAACCTTCGGAAATCGTGTACCTCAACCTTCGAAAAGCATCCGTTATACGAAGTCATGGCAATACTCCCTACTCACCTCAAGATTGGGTTAGCGGGTTATCTCACCAACAACTGCATAGAAGAGATTTTCGATGTCGGCGTATTTAAACTCGTATTCCGAACTGCAACGATAAAATTATGACGACAACACCTCGAGCTCAACTCCGGGACACCTCCACTAAAAAACCCTCACGACGGAGGCACCAAGACAATGTTGTCATCATAAAACCATCGGAACGATTCTAAGATACCCGCGTGATCCTAAAAAAATTTTTAGTGAAATTTGAGAAGAGAAGAGTCAAAATTCTATGTTAGGATACCTCACCAGAGCGACGAAGGGACTGAGGAGTAAAAAGAATTCCTAACTCTCCGATATATATAATCCTAAATGACTCAAAACATTTTTCTAGACACAACTCGGTCGCTAAAAACGATCAAGCAGTGGGGCTCCTAAGGTCGGGGATGGCTCTGATTACCAACTTGTAACGCCCTCGATGCGGCTATATCTCCCACGTGTCGAAGCACGACTTAGAGGCATAACTGCATTGAAAGCAATGTCGCAAGTGAGGTAATCTTCACACAACCCATGCAATACATAAGGGAAAGAGATACATAGTTGGCTTACAATCGCCACTTCACACAATTACATGAATAAAGCATTACATCATCCAGATACAATCACGGTCCGACTACGGAACCAAAATAAAAGAAGAACCCCAAATGCATAAAGGTCCCTGATCGACCCCAACCGGGCTCCACTATCGATCAACTAGAACGAAACAACACAAAAGGCAAGATCTTCATCGAGCTCCTCCTTGAGCTTGGTTCATGCACCTTTCGGTAACATAAGCACCGCAAACTGGTTTTGAAGTATCCGTGAGCCACGAGGACTCAAAGAATCCCATTACCATGGGTATCAAGACTAGCAAAGCTTATGGGAAGGAAGGGGTAAAAGGGAGGTTGCAGCAGCGACTAAGCAAGTATGGTGGCTAACATACGCAAAAGAGAGCGAGAAGAGAGCAAGCGGAACGGTCGTGAAGCTAGCAATGATCAAGAGGTGATCCTGAACACCTACTTACGTCAAACATAACCCAGAAACCGTGTTCACTTCCCGGACTCCGCCGAGAAGAGACCATCATGGCTACACACGCGGTTGATGCGTTTTAATTCGGATCAAGTGTCAAGTTATCTACAACCGACATTAACAAATTCCCATCTCGCCACATAACCGCGGCACGGCTCTCGAAAGTTTAAACCCTGCAGGGTGTCCCAACTTAGCCCATGACAAGCTCTCGCGATCATCGGGAATAGACCTTCACCCGAGACACTCCGATCGACTCGGTATCCGGTACATCAAGACATTTCGACAATGGTAAAACAAGACCAGCAAAGCCGCCCGATGCGCCGACAATCCCGATAGGAGCTGCACATATCTCGTTCTCGTGGCAACACCGAATAAGTCAAGCTATGAGTAAAACCAGCCTCGAGTTGCCACGAGGTGGCCCCAAGAGTTGCTCGTTTGGACCAACACTTAGACAAGCACCGCCCGGGGCTAAAATAAAGATGACCCTTGGGTTGGCCGACCCAAGGAAAGGGATAGGTGGTGGTGAGGCAAATGGTAAAACCAAGGTTGGGCCATTTGGACAAGTTTTATTCAAAGGAACCGTCGGGGGTCCCATAAATCACCCGACAGCGTTAGGAACGCAAAATCCGGGAACATAACACGGTATGACGGAAACTAGGGCAGCAAGAGTGGAACAAAACACACTGCATAAGGCCGAGCCTTCCACCCTTTACCAAGTATATAGATGCATTAATAATATAAGAGATATTGTGATATCCCAACATAACCCTGTCCACCATGGAGCAATCTTCAACTTCACCGCAACTAGCAACGCTATAAGAGGGCTGAGCAAAGCGGTAACATAGCCAAACAACGGTTTGCTAGGAATGGTGTCAAAGGTTAGGGGTTCATGGCAATATGGGATGGCTGGACAAACAGGTAATAGGTAGCGCCGCATAGCGAAAGAACGAGGCAACTAGCATAGCAATGATAGTAGTGAGATCCAGTGTAGCGGTCATCTTGCCTGAAATCCCGCTAGGAAGAAGAACGAGTCCATGAAGAAGACAAGCGAACGTAGTCGAACGAATCCTCACAACTCCGGAACGAAACCGAAGCTAACGAGAGAAACAAACTGGAAAGAAGCAAACAACATAGTAAACAACCATCACATAAGCATGGCATGATGCACAATCAAGTATGATGCATGTCCGGTTTAATTAGGCATGGCATGGCAAAGTGCAACAAACAACACTACAAATTAAGTGGAGCTCAATATGCAACGAGTTGCATATTGACGGAACACCACATTCAAGTATTTAGTTCGCTCTAGTTTAGGTACACAACAATGTTAAATGTTGTTAAACATGGCAAGAGGTGGAGCATAACAAAACTACCTAACTAGGCAAGTTTAAATGAGGCCGGAAGAACAAACAACAATTCCGGAAAAACCTCATATGCAATTTATGAATTTGCTATTGTTCTGCCCTAAAACATTTTTTAAAGTTGTTAAACAGGAAAATAAAGTGCACCATGTTAATCTAGGCATTTTTCCACCCCATTTACATATAAAGTATATTAAATTCGGAGTTACGATTAAATAGTTATGAAATAAATCATTTTAACATGGCATTTAAGCAAATTTAAACAAACATCATTTTAAACATTTTTAACATAGATGAAAATGGCATATTAAGAAACTAGATAAAATTCTAAGCATTTTACATATAAAGTTTGTTTTAATCCGATGCACCGTTAATTAGTTATTATATGCATGATGCTTAGGGGGTTTTCTGTAAAACAGTAATTCACCGGATAATTAGGAAATTCGTCCAGGAAAAAAATACGATCGGGCTGAATCTGCTTGGCCCAATCAGAACAAAGGCTGGGGGGCAGCTCACCATGGGCTTGGCCCGGCCGGTGGCGCAGATTTGGAAGGTCTTTGGGCATTGGGCGCGGCCGGCTTGGGCCTTGGGGCGCTGCCCACGCTGGAAGTTCGTCGGCGTCCCGACGAGGACGACGCGCTGGCGGCGGCAAGCGGTGACCAGCGAGGCCGCGGCAAGGCTGGCGAGGCGGAGGGAGCCAGGGCGGATCCGTCGGCCCCGACCCGATCCGCCGGATCCGGCGACAGTTGGTGGCGAAGCTTCGGCGGTGGCGGCGCGGAGGATGAGCAGGGCCGTGAGGAGGCGGGTGCAAGGGTGGCGGGCGCGCGAGGGCGGCGGCAGGCGGAGGACGGCGGCGGGCTAACGGAGGCGAGGCGGGCGAGGCCGACGGCGGGAAGCGGGCGGCGAAGCGCGGCGAGGTCGGTGGCAGCAATGGCGGCGGGACCGAGCGAAGGGCAAAGTGACGGGCGCATGGTGTCGGCGGCGATGGGCGGGCGGACCAGGGACGGGGCTCGCTGGACACAAGGGCGCTGGGCGGCGGCGAGGCCACGTGGCGTGTGAGGATTGGCTCTTGCGGTCGGGCGGACGTGTCCGGCAAGGCAGGACGTCCCCGCAAGGGAGGTGAGGGAGCTAGGGTTTTGCCCGAAAATGGAGGGGAGGGATGTTTTATAGATAGAGGGAGTTAGGAGAGTCCAAATGAGGAGCGGTTTTGCCACGCGATCGTGATCGAACGATCGAGAGCATGGAGGGAGTTAGATGGGTTTTGGGCCACTTTGAAAGGGGTGTTGGGCTGCAACAAAAGAGGGCTTTACTTGTTATCTTGCTAACTATTGGAGTATCAAACGACCTCCAAATGACACGAAACTTGACAGCGGTTCACGGTGCTATACCAAGGCCGCTGGCAAACCTCGGCTATTCCGAGAAAGTTTAACACCACGACAACAAGAGAGAAGAAGGGGACGCCGGATGACATCGGAGCGCCGGATTGCAAAACGGACAACGGGGAAAAGGCTCGGATGCATGAGACGAACATGTATGCAAAATGAGATGCACATGATGACATGATATGAAATGCAGATGATGACATGGCAGAGTGCCACACGCAAGCAAATGACAAGGCAACGACGGCGAATAATCGGGCGGACACTGGGCGATCGGATCCGGGCGCATAGGCCATATTGAGCGGCAAAGACAACCTTCCGAGGAATAATCCCTAGCCGAAGCGCTGCACGGAAAAATCACACTCGATGTGGTGTTCGCTCACGGACAACTACAGATCCGAAGAAGTCACGTTCCAAGTGGCCCCGCTCAATAGCGGATATCACACTATCTTAGGACGAGAGGCGCTCACAATTTTTCGCCGCACCCCATTACGGGTACATGAAGCTCAAAATGCCGGGCCGGTGGAATAATCACTCGCTAGTGATCCGGACATAGCACTCCGCTACCAAAACAAGACAGCCGACTAGCCCTCGAGGCACTATCCAAGCCTTAGCGGCAGAAGAACTCACCGCGCTGCGCTCTACGGTGAATAGGGACGATGTGATACTCGATAAAAGATCCAAGTCCACATCCTTCAAACCAGAAGATGAAATAATAAAATTCCAGTTCCATCCAATGGACCCAACAAAGACGGCCTCCATTGGGGCACAATTGAACCCCGAGGTAGACGTTGCACTGCGAGAATTCCTTCGGGAAAATTGGGACATTTTCGCCTGGCATCCTTCGGACATGCCCGGAATCCCACGCAGATTGGCAGCACACAGCCTAAACATCCTAAAAGGATTCAAGCTGGTCAAACAGGCTCTTCGATGATTTTCCGAACCCAAAAGACAGGCAATGGGAGAAGAGCTGGCCAAGCTATTGGAAGCCGGATTCATCAGAGATATCAAACATCCAGATTGGCTAGCAAATCTGGTAACGGTACCAAAGAAGGACAAATCCTGGCGCCTATGCATCGATTTTAAAGACCTCAATAAGGCCTGCCCAAAGGATCCCTTCCCCCTCCCCCACATCGACCAAATTATCGATGCTACCGCAGGGCACGATTCGTTGTGCTTCCTCGACGCATACTCTGGCTACCATCAAAAAAAGATGGTGGAAGCAGACCAAGCCGCAACGGCATTCATCACTCCATACGGACCATTCTGCTTCAACACGATGCCCTTCGGACTTAAAAACGCCGCGCAACATATCGGCAAGATGATTCAAACATGTCCGCTACCCAGATCGGCAAAACAATGAGAGATACGAGACGACGAGTCGTCAAAACAAAACACGCCGAAACTCTAGTAGACGATTTGAGGCTAACATTCGACAACCTCAGAGCATATGACATCAAGTGAATCCGGAAAAATGCGTTGCATACCAGCCGAAAGTCTGCTGGGCTTCATTGTATCCGTAGAGGAATTGAAGCAAACCCGCTAAAATCCGAGCTCTGTCACAGTTGGATATTCCAAAACACCTCAAACAGATATAAAAATTGACAGGATGCGTGGCAGCCCTAAGCCGTTTTATCTCCCGCTTGGGAGAAAAGGCACTGCCCCTTTATCGCCTCCTTAGGTGCACCGAACACTTCGAGTGGACCGATGCTACCACTGCCGGACTCGAAGAAATAAAGGCCATATTGGCAACAAATCCGGTCCTAGCTGCGCCAAACCTAGGCGAACCTATGTTGTTATACATCGCAGCAACACATCAAGTTGTAAGTGCGGTACTCGTCGTTGAACGAGAGACAGAAGGGCATAAATTCCCTTTTCAAAAACCAGTGTACTACGTATCCACTGTGTTAACCCCCTGCAAGTCCCGTTACCCGCACTATCAAAAGATAGCGTACGCGATGTTCATGGCATCCTGGAAGCTCCGACACTACTTTCAAGAGTGTTCGATAACAGTGGCCTCCGAAGTACCACTCAATGACATTATAAACAACCGCGATGCAACGGGAAGGATTGCAAAATGGGCCATTGAGCTCCTACCATTCGATATAACCTACAAGCCTCGGCGAGCCATAAAGTCACAAGTTTTGGCTAACTTCGTCGCTGAATGGACAGAAGCCGAACTCCCTAAAGAGTACGGCGCATACTCCAATTGGACTATGCACTTCGACGGCTCCAAAATGTTGGCCGGACTGGGGGCTGGCGTCGTCTTGACGTCCTCAACTGGGGACACAGTCCAATACGTACTTCAAATAATGTACACAGACTCCAACAACGCAGCCGAATACGAGGCCCTTCTACATGGTCTCCGGATGGCAATCTCCATGGGCATTCAACGCTTAGAGGTGCGCGGGGATTCAAACCTTGCAATATCCCAAATAAACGGAGACTTTGACGCCAAGGATCCGAAAATGGCAGCATATCGCAACGCTGTCCTAAAAATGTCGGCTCGGTTTGAAGGACTTGAATTCCATCACGTAGCCCGAGAAAATAACCAAGCAGCCGACGATCGCACGATCGGGCGCAAAACGTGACGCTGTCCCTCCAAATATCTTCCCGAACGGCTCTTCAAGCCGTCCGCATTATGGGAAGGGGAGTCCGGAATGACAAACCGAAACAACCGCGCCAACCGCGATTCAGCCGATGACATAACACCTTCAGCCCACGACATAATGGCAGAATCGCCTGCGGATAGAACCATTCCTAGCCTATTTGCTTAGACAGAACTTCCAAGACCAAAATGAGGCCCGCTGCATAGTCCGCGATCGAAAGCCTACAAGGTCCATGAGGGAGAACTTTATAAGAAAAGTACAACCGAGTCCTTCAAAGGTGTATCTCAAGAGGAAGGGCGAAACCTCTGGCTAAAATTCATGCCGACTAGGCGGACACCACGCAGCAGCCCGGCCCTTGTAGGAAAGGCATTCCGACAGATTTTATTGGCCAACGGCCCGGCAGATGCCCAGGACTTAGTCCGAGATGCGTCGGTTGTCGACTCTTCGCTAATCGAGCCATATGCCACCCACCGCCTCAAAACTATACCCATTACCCGCCGTCGCGGTCTAGGGGCTTGATATGGTTGGACCCCTTAAAGGGGGAACCCACAAGCAAAGGTACCTATTGGTCATGGTGGATAAATTCACCAAATGGATAGAGGCCAAACCGTCAAAACGGCAGAGTCCGACCAGTGATAGACTTTATATCCGGGTCGATTAATCGCTACGGTGTCCCCACAAAGCATCATCACCGACAACGGCACGAACTTCATGGCTGACGAGGTTAAGTCATGGTGCAAAAACATGGGCATTAAGCTCGACTACGCTTCAGTCTATCACCCTCAAACCAACGGTCAAGTGGAACGAGCAAATGGTCTAATAATGAGCGGCATTAAACCCAAACTAGTGCGGTCACTTACAAAATCAAACACGCACTGGGTAGAGGAGCTCGACTCCGTACTCCGGGGGCTGCGGACAACGCCCAACCGTACTACCGGATTTACACCATTCTTCATGGTATACGGCGCAGAGGCAGTTCTGCCCTGCGACATCATTCATGACTCACCTCGAGTGCGCATGTACGAAGAACGAGAAGCCGAGTTGGATCGGCAGGACAGCTTGGACGCATTGGAGGAGGAACGCGACGTCGCCAAGGCTCGTTCCGCATTTTATCAGCAGCAGGCTCGAAGATATCAAAGCAGAGAAGTACGGGCCAAGACTTACAACGTTGGCGAACTAGTTCTACGCTGCCGGACAAGAAAAGGACAAGCTCAAGCCCAAATGGGAGGGCCCTTCATCATCGACCAAGTCCCGACCGCGGGCGCACTGCCTACTTAAATGCATCGACAACCGACTCGAGCCGAACCCATGGAACGCAGCCCGCCTCCGAAGATTCTACGCCTAGTGCCAGACTAAGGGTTCGTCCCCTCCCCCCGTTCAAATTTTTATACTGCAGCTGTCCTTTGTTTCCCTTTCTTTTCTTAACCCTTCTACTAAAAGGTCCTCAAGGGCCTACTAGCATACACTTGATGTGCTATCCGCACTCATTATACCTGGGGGCTTCTTTTCCAGAAGCTCAACTATAAGGGCTTCAAGCCCAACATGTGTCATGCTTCCACATGTACCTTTTACTCACCATTATATGCATCGATATGACTTAAGTTTTGGCCAAGCTGGGTTGCTGGCTCTGTGCTTACCCTACGCTCCCAATTGTTCGCTAGGAGGTAAAGGAGCACCTCTGCGATTACTCTTGCCGGGTTAGCCGGATGTGTACCTCGATCGGTGAAGCCGAAAGCTAGCGTTTTAAGGGAATATTCGGTCGGTGACTTGAAAGATGATTTTTACCTACCGCTTATCTGCCCCTAGATGTTTTTCTGCTGCAGTCCGGACATGCACTTTAGGGCATGCCCCAGTGAAAGGAACCCTTAACGGAACTATTCTCCCCGAAGATGTTTCTTACTAACCATGTAATATAACATAACTAGTTGGGCACTTGTCCGATAAAGCACTAATGACCCCTACGCCGGGTCTCCATGCATACCCGGTTGTTTTTAACCAAAAAGGTATTCGGACACACTCCGGACTCTAGGGTCCCGAGGTCGGGCTTAAAAGGTCGGCAAAGACAAACGATCTACAATCCGCTAGAAGGCATTTCACATGTCATTTTCAATACATTATCAAATTTATCGATTGTATTCCTCCTCAATCCCGCCTAATAGGCTGTCTAACTTACAGTCCGTTGGGAAAATTTAGCAGCCAACTCTACTTGGCTGTATACTAAACTCACAGGATCTCCTTCCCATCGGGCCCCACCGTCCAACTTCGCCATGTGGTTGGGATCCGCCTTCTTGTACCGCATCTTCACCATGGCCCAAGCCTCCTGGCACCGGGCGGCAGGCGAAATCTTCCATAAACGGAAGCGCCGCCAAGACTTCGGAGTTTCTCCCCAAGCTCCCCAAGGCCCTCGGGTAGGGAGACGGCTGGCCATAATGCCTGGACGACGCCGCCATCGCTGCCGAACTCGCTCGAGCAGTTGCAACAGCTCGAAGTTGATCACCCGCCGACACGGGCATCTCCTCCGTAGGCGACTTCGTGAGTATACCTACAAGACATATTCTGTCAATTGACTTCCTCGCCGAACTCTTCTTTTCAAAGGAGTTC
This sequence comes from Aegilops speltoides, assembly GCA_021437245.1. Classification (NCBI taxonomy): domain Eukaryota; kingdom Viridiplantae; phylum Streptophyta; class Magnoliopsida; order Poales; family Poaceae; genus Aegilops; species Aegilops speltoides. The sequence goes on along the minus strand of CM038145.1, from coordinate 280,942,661 downwards.
GCTCAAGCACTTACTATAGATGCTGCGACGAAGCCACTGATTCTCCTTAATAGAGCCGGACAGCTCGACCCGAACGCCTTTCAGCTCTTCTCCAAGCTGGGCGTGGGCATCTTGAAGCTTGTTCCTTTCCTGCTGTACTCAATTCAGCACCCTCTCGCTGGCCTTCAGCCGGCGCAGCAGTTCCTGCCTGTCCGGATCTAGTCCGGCAGCACCTGCAATGTCATTATTAGACTTACGCGCACGCCGCACAGCGCATATATTTACCAAACAAATGTGTTACCAGGAGGGGCCTCTGTGTTCCCTCCTACGGCAGCAAGTGCGGCCTCAAGTTGGGCCTTGCATTCTTGTAGCTCCTGAGACAGCTGGGCATTCTTCTCGGTAAGAGCCTGCGTTTCAAATGATCCTTAAATCAGTTAACATAACTACTTTAAGTCTCGGGGGCTACTGGCATATATAACCATTAAATTCCCTTACCCATATGTCTTTTACATACTGCTCCGTGGCTCTGGTAAAACCATCTTGAGCAGCACGAAGGTGCGCATCCCCCGCGTTAAAGGCGTCCAGCGCCTCAGGGGAGAAGCATGCTTCACGAAATACTGTTCGGCGGCGCCTATGGTTCATGGCGCTCTCCACCACAGTCTTGGTGGCGGACAGTCGGTCGGCATCCTCCGTTAGAGAAGTATCCGGCCCGTGCCTTGCGCTTGCCTACCCCTCCTGACCGGGCGCTGGAGCCTGGCCGGTATAGGCCGGATTGGCAACCTCTACGCCCGCAGTCCGGCGGGCGCTTTTTCTCCTATGAGGATTGTGAGCACTCAGAAGCTTCCTAGGAACACTGCTCTGAATATTTAAATACGAGCTATACCTTTGTGGCGACATTTCAGTCCGTACCACGCTCCTTTTTCGCCTGCTGGTCCGAACTAACCTTTGTTGGTCAGCCGCCGCAGGCTCGGCTTCCTGCCTTGAAGGCACTTCCTGTCAAACACCATCGTTCGCGAAGGTCAGAAATGGGCAAGGAAGAGATAATGGTGTCCGGACCTCGGTCACAATCACCTGGGAAGCCGGATATAATCCGGGGTAGTCCGCCGTAATGGCAACCAAGGCGTTATCCATGCTGAGCTGGTGGAACACCCCGTCGATCAGCTCCACCTTGATATCCGGATCCTCTTCGGAGGCCGGGTCCTGGGATCTCTCTGGATCCTCAGGTTGCGGAGCCGGACTTACCATGTCTTCCACAATCCGGCGCAGTTCCTGCGCCGAAGATATAATGTAAGAGGCTTAAAACTTTAATAGTACGGGTTGAGCCCTTAAAAAGCGTTCGCTTACCCAGCCCCGAGGGTTGTTCATGGAGAACCCATTCAAGGGTTTCATTCGGAGGAAGTCCTCCTTTTCCCCCTTGTACAGACCGGACAGGATCTGCACCAGGTCCTCGGTCGAATCCGGCCCTTTGCGGCCATGGCGGGTGGCATCGTCCTCCCCGTTGAAATCCCACATGGGGTGGCCCCTGTATTGCAACGGCTATACCCCCCGCATGATGCATATTGCAATGATTCCGATCATGGTCAACCCGGAATGGGCTAGTAATCTTATTCGCCCATCGTAATGGACGCCTTGTCTACCTCCAATTGGGGCTCATGGGCGCCAACTAAGGCGTTTCAGAGGAGCAGCCCGAACTCCGGAGGCCGACCGGACGGGTCCGCAGCGAGCGTCTTCTATGTAAAACCATACCGAACGCCAGTCTTCGGACGCCTTCTTAGGGGTTCCGGATGGGTATCCGGTCCCGGCAATGCGCCATACTTCGGCGCCGCCCACTTGATATAAGGATCCCTCGTGAGAACGGGGTACGAGGCAGAACAACCTCTTCCACAGCGCAAAATGGGGCTCAATGCCCAGGAACAGCTCACAAAGAGCTACGTAACCCGCGATATGCAGGACAGAGGCGGGTGTGAGGTGATGGAGCTGGAGTCCGAGAACTCCGTGAGCCCGCGGAGGAACGGATGTATAGGAAACCGAGTCCCCTTATCGATAGGGGACGGCATACCCGCTCCCCTTTGTTGGGACTTGGGGTAGCCTCCGCTTGCTTCCCACCTTGGTAGGTGGCCAGCCCGGCTCGAACCGGGACCATGAAGGCCGGAGGAGATATCCCCGCTTGGAGCTTGAAGAGCTCGTTGTGTGGAGCAGAGCATCTCCTCCAATCTCCCGGCAAGAGGGTCGAGAGCGAGAAGAGGAGCCGCGCCGACGGTCCATGATGGAATGGATTGTTGGGTCAAAAGCGCTCCGATGAGTATTCGCGGAAGGAAGATGGTGTGATTTGGATCTGGATTTTTGCCTCTTTAGTAGGCGGATGACTTGCACGACTAGGGGGTGAAACGTAAAAAACACCCTGGCTTTTCGCATTCGTGCGACGCGTGGAGGAAGGCCATTATTGGGCGAAGAAGCCAAGAAGCATAGCATTTATGAGAAAGCCGGACACTGTTCGGCCGATACATGGAACTTAAAAGAAGAACCCGCCTTGCAACACCAAAGACTATATACGCGCTGGACTTATCGTCATTGAAGCCTGGTTCGGGGGCTACTGAGGGAGTCCTGGATTAGGGGGTGTCCGGACAGCCGGACTATCATCGTCCGCCGGACTCCAAGACTACGAAGATACAAGATTGAAGACTCCGTCCCGTGTCCGGATGGGACTTTTCTTGGCGTGGAAGGCAAGCTTGGCGATACGGATATGTAGATCTCCTACCATTGTAACCGACTTTGTGTAACCCTAGCCTTCTCCGGTGTCTATATAAACTGGAGGGCTTTAGTCCGTAGGACACAACATACATTACAACAATCATACCATATGCTAGCTTTAGGGTTTAGCCTCCTTGATCTCGTGGTAGATCCACTCTTGTACTACCCATATCATCAATATTAATCAAGCAGGACGTAGGGTTTTACCTCCATCAAGAGGGCCCGAACCTAGGTAAAACATCGTGTCCCTTGTCTCCTGTTACCATCCGCCTAGACGCACAGTTCGGGACCCCCTACCCGAGATCCGCCGGTTTTGACACCGACAGACCACGAACCATTCAACACTTCTTCGGCGTGACGCTCGAAGGGGTGTATCGATTATTCTTCGGATCACAAATAAAGTGTCCGGACACAATGGAGGATGCGGGTCTCAATTGCAACCGTCCAGATACCCAAGTAAGTAATTCCGCAACCGACAACGCTGTCATTATATTTGTCACAACATTATTCTGAAAAACCACCCTTGGCCAGGACTGGATAAGAAAGGCGAAGAGGATCAGGTGTTCGACCCCTCTTCCCAAAGACTCGCCGGATCCTGTACTAATCAGGATGCTGGCTCGCGCACCTTATCAAGTGCCATCAGGGGAGGACGAGGGGAGGAATAGGGAAGCCAAAAGTGGACTTCACGCTGGAGGTACATTACGCATCCCAACCGGGGGAATTAGCACCCCCGTGTCTGAGGGTGAACGGGGAGGAGGTTCTAGCATCCCCTCTCCCCATGGGAAGAAAAGGAGCGCCCCTGAAGATTTGGAAGCAGAGGCCTCCCAACGAGGGAAGAAACCTGCATCAGGGGGCCCTGCCTCGGAAGGCGATCTTACCGCACAGCGCCCACAAGGGGGCCAGCCGTCAACCGTGCCGTAAGTGAACAAAGGTACTTTAGTAAGCATACCCCATTCCTTTCCTGACAATAACAACCGAGACATATGTTTTGCAGTCCGGCTCATAACCCTTCACAACAATGTTCGTCCTCGGGGGATCTTCTTCCGAAGATGATGGAGAGCGAAACGCCCCCTCCCCCTTCCCCGCTTCATGAGGCGGACGACCCTGAAGTGTCGTCCCGGAGGGTCTCTCCCGATCCACAAAGGCCAGAAGGTAACTCTTTGGTCGCCTGAAGTCTAGGGTTCTCGGCTCCTAGGGAGACCAACAGAAAACGCCCAGGATCGCCCGGTGTACAACCAGACACATTGATGGGTCTTCTGCAGCAAGTGGATATCTCCGAGGCACATCGTACCTTAATGGGTACGGTGGTAGAGAGTATTTCATCCGCAAAAAGCAGGTTGAATGAAGCTTTTACGAGCCTGCTAAGAGGCTTTGAGGTACACAAAGTGATATATATTTTTGATTTTACCGTACACGCAAGGTGTGCTTTGTATAGATAGTAGCCCCTGAGACTCTGGTTGCCGTCTGGACGAGGCGACCAGAGGATCATAGTCTCAGGTAGTGATAGCACTGATTTTGTACGCAGACGGCTGCAGGTCTGGCGGCTAATCGGGCTGCTGAATTTAACGAACTGAGGCGGCAACTTGACGTGGCGGATGCGGACATCACGCTTGTGAACAAGCGGCTTGACGAGGCACAGGGTATGTACATTTTGGTGGTCAGCAAATATTAATAAGAGCATGATGCTAAGATTTATAATATGCTTTGACTGCAGATGGAGCTACCGTCGTGGAGACCCTTCGAGCAGAACTTGCCCGGGCCAAGGAGTAAGCCAGGAGAAGTGATGCGGACGCCCTGAAGGCAGTCAAAGAATTAAAAGCCGAACAGGCTACTCACCGCCAAAGTGAGGATAAAATAACCAACATGGCTCTTGAGCTGCAAAATGCCGCCGGTCGATATGAGCTTCTCGAAAGGGAAAACCAAATGAAAACGACTAACCTAAAGAAGGCCTTGCAAGCAGCCAAGGAGACTTGCTCTGAAATCAGAGCGGCGCGGGAGGAGCTTCGGCAAGCCGGTGATATCGCGGCTGGGAAGCCCTTTTTATTGCGAACGAAGTTCGGCGATCCGAAGTATGCCCCTCTTAACCAATTGTGGAGTTCTTCAGGTGTATTCTTGGATTTGGCAAAGAGTGTTGCTGACACGATGCAGTATTTCAAGGACCGAGAAGGTCATGAGGTGGAAAGATTGTTCTGGTCGCAGTTCAGTGCTCCAAAGCATCCGCTGCTGTTGAATGAGCAAATGGTCGAGTGGGCCGAGCTCCATAGGTTGTCTGGGCTTGCCATGACGGCTGTCGTGGATCATCTGTGGCCGAAGGAGCCGAGCCCGGATAGTTATTTTGGTTTGGTGCAACGATTTCTTCGTGGTGTGCCGCATATCGACGCTGTCAAGAGGTCGGCGTGCATAGAGAGTGCACGGATGGCTCTTGCTCGTGTTAAGACATATTGGGCGAAGATGGAGGCCACCGATATTGCAACCAAAGGTCCGCCCGGGGGTCAGGACTCACCCGAGCACTATTTTGAAGAAGTCCTAGAAGGTGCCCGTTTAATAGAGGCTCAGTGCCCAAAGAATACCATGTTCCAGTGACATGTATTTTGATTGTAAAAACAATGCTTTTGATAATAAAGGCTATATTTATACTTTTGCCCGTAAAGTATATTGTAGTGCCTCCTGTGAGGCCATTTATGTATGTATGTATATAACCTGAAAGTTTGCAGTCGTCGGCTTCGGCCCCCACGCATATAATGCGGGGGTGTTCGGCAAAATGTATAATCACACTTGATCCAACGTCTTGGTCCGTTAAGGAGGTGGTAGCACGGCGAACGAGGCAATCAGACTATATAGCATTAACACTTTCACTTAGCCATAGGAGTTTGACGGTGGGGCTACTTGATACGTCTCCAACGTATCTACTTTTCCAAACACTTTTGCCCTTGTTTTGGACTCTAACTTGCATGATTTGAATGAAACTAACCCGGACTGATGCTGTTTTCAGCAGAACTGCCATGATGTTGTTTTATGTGTAGGAAACAAAAGTTCTCGGAATGTCCTGAAAATCCACGGAGGCACTTTTTGGAAAATATAAAAAATATTGGCGAAAGAATCAAGACTAGCAGGCCCACACCCCCGTGTCTCGTGGGCCCCCTGAGGCTTCGCCGACCTCAACTCCAACTCCATATATTCCGTCTCGCGGAGAAAAAAATCAGGGAGAAAGTTTCATCACGTTTTACGATACGGAGCCGCCGCCAAGCCCTAATCTCTCTCGGGAGGGCTGATCTGGAGTCCGTTCGGGGCTGCGGAGAGGGGGATTCGTCGCCGTCGTCATCATAAACCATCCTCCATCACCAATTTCATGATGCTCACCACCGTGCGTGAGTAATTCTGTCGTAGGCTTGCTGGACGGTGATGGGTTGGATGAGATTTACCATGTAATCAAGTTAGTTTTGTTAGGGTTTGATACCTAGTATCCACTATGTTCTGAGAATGATGTTGCTATGACTTTGCTATGCTTAATGCTTGTCACTAGGGCCCGAGTGCCATGATTTCAGATCTGAACCTATTATGTTTTCATGAATATATGTGTGTTCTTGATCCTATCTTGCAAGTCTATAGTCACCTATTATGTGTTATGATCCGACAACCCCGAAGTGACAATAATCGGGATACTTCTCGGTGATGACCGTAGTTTGAGGAGTTCATGTATTTACTAAGTGCTAATGCTTTGTTCTGGTTCTCTATTAAAAGGAGGCCTTAATATCCCTTAGTTTCCGCTAGGACCCCGCTGCCATGGGAGGGTAGGACAAAATATGTCATGCAAGTTCTTTTCCATAAGCACGTATGACTATTTACAAAATACATGCCTACATTACATTGATGAACTGGAGCTAGTTCAGTGTCACCCTATGTTATAGCTATTACATGAGGAATCGCATCCGACATAATTATCCATCACTGATCCATTTACGAGCTTTTCACATATTGTTCTTCGCTTATTTACTTTTCCGTTGCTACTGTTACAATCACTACAAAACCCAAAAAATATTACTTTTGCTACCGTTACCTTTATTATCATACCACTTTGCTACTAAATACCTTGCTGCAGATACTAAGTTATCCAGGTGTGGTTGAATTGACAACTCAACTGCTAATACTCAAGAATATTCGTTGGCTCCCCTTGTGTCGAATCAATAAATTTGGGTTGAATACTTTACCCTCGAAAGCTGTTGCGATCCCCGACACTTGTGGGTTATCAAGACTAATTTCTGGCGCCGTTGTCGGGGAGCATAGCTCTATTCTCTGAGTCACTTGGGATTTATATCTGTTGATCACTATGAAGAACTTGAAAGACGATAGAACCAAGATTTTGCCCTCAACTACGCGGGGAGGTAAGGAACTGCCATCTAGCTCTGCACTAGATTCTCCTTCCGTATTAGTAAGCTTATACTTCTAAACCTGCTATCGCTACTTAATTCGATATGTCGCATGTTATTGATGATGCCATACGCTATGCATGATACTTATGATGAAACTACTTACGTGCGTGATACTACTTTGCCATTTGGTGAATTTCTTGATGAACAACTTGCTAGGGCTAGAGAGAATGAAATTATTGAAGATGCTATTATTAATGATAGTGATGATGAAAGTTCTCCCAATGATTATGAATTGCCTGTTGTTCCTGAGGGTTATGTTATGAATGAAGAAGCTGCTAGAGCTATCTTTGCTTGCAATGATAGATATGATTAAGAAATTATTAGCTAAATGGAAGGAGCAGTCTCTTAATGCTAGAATTAAACCTGACCCTGCTTTTGCTACTTCACCTATCTGTGTTACTGATAAGGATTATGAATTCTCTATTGATCTTGAGATTATTACTTTAATTGAATCTGATCCTTTTTATGACCTTGAATCTGAAACCGTTGTGGCACATCTTACCAAGTTGAATGATATAGCTACCCTGTTTACTCATGACGATAAATCTCACTATTATTATTGTTGGGGAACGTAGTAATTTCAAAAAAAATTCGTACGCACACGCAAGATCATGGTGATGATATAGCAACGAGAGGGGAGAGTGTTCGTCCATGTACCCTCGTAGACCGTAAGCGGAAGTGTTAGCACAACGCGGTTGATGTAGTCGTACGTCTTCACGATCCGACCGATCCAAGCACCGAACGTACGGAGCCTCCGAGTTCAGCACACGTTCAGCTCGATGACGATCTCCGGCCCTCCGATCCAGCAAAGGCTCCAGAGATGAGTTCCCCACAACAACAAAGTGTGGTGACGATGATGATGTTCTACGGCGCGCAGGCTTCGCCTAAGCACCATGACGATATGAACGAGGTGGAATATGGTGGAAGGGGCACCGCACACGGCTAAGGAACGATCACGAGATCAACTTGTGTGTCTATGGGTGCCCCCGCCCGAGATATAAAGGAGCCAAGGGGAGGAGCCGCCGGCCTAGGGGCGCGCCAGGGGGGGAGTCCTACTCCCACCGAGTAGGACTCCCCTTTCCAAGTAGGAGTAGGAGAGAAAGGGGAAAGAGGAGGAAGAGGGAAGGAAAGGAGGCGCCGCCTCTTCCCTTGTCCTATTCGGACTAGGAGGGGAGGCGCGCCCCTCCTGGCTCCTTCCTCTTCTCCCTCTTGGCCCATGTAGGCCCATTAAGCCCCGGGGTTCCAGAACCTCCTCCGGTACTCTCTAGAAATGCCGATTTCACCGGAACCTTCCGATGTCCAAACATAGGCTTCCAATATATCAATCTTTATGTCTCGACCATTCCGAGACTCCTCGTCATGTCCGTGATCACGTCCGGGACTCCGAACAAACTTCGGTACATCAAAACTTATAAACTCATAATAAAACTGTCATCGAAACGTTAAGCGTGCGGACCCTACGGGTTCGAGAACTATGTAGACATGACCTAGTTCCTACATATTCTACGAAGATCTTTATCGGTCAAACCGCATAACAACATACGTTGTTCCCTTTGTCATCGGTATGTTACTTGCCCGAGATTCGATCGTCGGTATCCAATACCTAGTTCAATCTCGTTACCGGCAAGTCTCTTTACTCGTTCTGTAATACGTCATCTCACAACTAACTCATTAGTTATAATGCTTGCAAGGCTTAAGTGATGAGTATTACCGAGAGGGCCCAGAGATACCTCTCCGACAATCGGAGTGACAAAACCTAATCTCAAATACGCCAACTCAACATGTACCTTCGGAGACACTGTAGTACTCCTTTATAATCACCCGCTTAAGTTGTGACGCTTGGTAGTACCCAAAGTGTTCCTCCGTAAACGGAGTTGCATAATTCTCATAGTTACAGGAACATGTATAAGTCATGAAGAAAGCAATAGCAGAATACTAAACGATCATGTGCTAAGCTAACGGATGGGTCATGTCAATCACATCATTCTCCTAATGATGTGATCCCATTAATCGATGACAACACATGTCTATGGTTAGGAAACATAACCATCTTTGATTAATGAGCTAGTCAAGTAGAGGCATACTAGTGACTATATGTTTGTCTATGTATTCACACATGTATCATGTTTCCGGTTAATACAATTCTAGCATGAATAATAAACATTTATCATGATATGAGGAAATAAATAATAACTTTATTATTGCCTCTAGGGCATATTTTCTTCAGCCTCCCACTTGCACTAGAGTCAATAATCTAGATTACATAGTAATGATTCTAACACCCATGGAGTCTTGGTGCTGATCATGTTTTGCTCGTGAGAGAGGCTTAGTCAACGGTCTCGCAACATTCAGATCCGTATGTATCTTGCAAATTTCTATGTCTCCCACTTGGACTTGGTCCCGAATGGAATTGAAGCGTCTCTTGATGTGCTTGGTCCTCTTGTGAAATCTGGATTCCTTTGCCAAGGCAATTGCACCAAAGATTGTCACGAAGATCTTCATTGGTCCCAATGCACTAGGTATGACACCTAGATCGGAAATGAACTCCTTCATCCAGACTCCTTCATTTGCTGCTTCAGAAGCAGCTATGTACTCCGCTTCACATGTAGATCCCGCCACGACACTTTGTTTAGAACCGCACCAACTTATAGCTCCACCGTTTAATATAAACACATATCCGGTTTGCGATTTAGAATCGTCCGGATCAGTGTCAAAGCTTGCATCGACGCAACCTCTTACGACTAGCTCTTTGTCACCTCCATATACGAGAAACATATCCTTAGTCCTTTTCAGGTATTTCAGGATGTTCTTGACCGCCGTCCAGTGATCCACACCTGGATTACTTTGGTACCTTCCTGCTAAGCTTATTGCTAAGCATATGTCAAGTCTGGTACACAGCATTGCATACATGATAGAGCCTATGGCTGAAGCATAGGGAACATCTTTCATTTTCTCTCTATCTTCTGCTGTGGTCGGGCATTGAGTTTGACTCAACTTCACACCTTGTAGCACAGGCAAGAACCCTTTCTTTGCCTGATCCATTTTGAACTTTTTCAAAATTTTGTCAAGGTATGTGCTTTATGAAAGTCCTATTAAGTGTCTTGATCTATCTCTATAGATCTTGATGCCCAATATATAAGCAGCTTCACCAAGGTCTTTCATTGAAAAACTTTTATTCAAGTATCCCTTTATGCTATCCAGAAATTCTATATCATTTCCAATTAACAATATGTCATCTACATATAAAACTAGAAATGCTACAGAGCTCCCACTCACTTTCTTGTAAATACAGGCTTCTCCAAAAGTCTGTATAAAACCATATGCTTTGATCACACTATCAAAGCGTTTATTCCAACTCCGAGATGCTTGCACCAGTCCATAAATGGAACGCTGGAGCTTGCACACTTTGTTAGCACCTTTTGGATCAACAAAACCTTCCGGTTGCATCATATACAACTCTTCTTCTACAAAACCATTCAAGAATGCAGTATTGACATCCATTTGCCAGATTTCATAATCATGAAATGCAGCAATGGCTAACATGATACGGACAGACTTAAGCATCGCTACGGGTGAGAAAGTCTCATCGTAGTCAACCCCTTGAACTTGTCGAAAACCTTTTGCTACAAGTCGAGCTTTATAGACAGTTACATTACCATCAGCGTCAGTCTTCTTCTTAAAAATCCATTTATTCTCAATGGCTTGCCGATCATCAGGCAAGTCAACCAAAGTCCATACTTTGTTTTCATACATGGATCCCATCTCACATTTCATGGCCTCAAGCCATTTTGAGGAATCTGGGCTCATCATCGCTTCCTCATAGTTCGTAGGTTCATCATGGTCAAGTAACATGACTTCCGAATAGGATTACCGTACCACTCTAGTGCGGATCTTACTCGTAGACCCACGAGGTTCTCAGAGAAACTTGATCTGAAGTTTCATGATCAACATCATTAGCTTCCTCACTAATTGGTGTAGTTGTCACAGGAACCGGTTCTTGTGATGAACTACTTTCCAATAAGGGAGTAGATACAATTATCTCATCAAGTTCTACTTTCCTCCCACTCACTTCTTTCGAGAGAAACTCCTTCTCTAGAAAGGATCCGAATTTAGCAACGAAAATCTTGCCCTCAGATCTGTGATAGAAGGTGTACCCAATAGTCTCCTTTGGGTATCCTATGAAGACACATTTCTCCGATTTGGGTTCGAGCTTATCTGGTTGAAGTTTCTTCACATAAGCATCGCAGCCCCAAACTTTAAGAAATGACAACTTTGGTTTCTTGCCAAACCATAGTTCATAAGGCGTCGTCTCAACGGATTTTGATGGTGCCCTATTTAACGTGAATGCGGCCGTCTCTAAAGCATAACCCCAAAACGATAGCGGTAGATCATAGATCGCACCATATCAAGTAAAGTACGATTCTGACGCTCGACACACCATTTCGTTGTGGTGTTCCGGTGGCGTGAGTTGCGAGACTATCCCGCATTGTTTCAAGTGTAGACCAAACTCAGAACTCAAATATTCTCCTCCACGATCGATCGTAGAAACTTTATTTTCTTGTTACGATGAATTTCCACTTCACTCTGAAATTCTTTGAACTTTTCAAATGTTTAGACTTGTGTTTCATTAAGTAGATATACCCATATATGCTTAGATCATCTGTGAAGGTGAGAAAATAACGATATCCGCCACGAGCCTCAACATTCATTGGACCGCATACATCCGTATGTATGATTTCCAACAAATCTGTTGCTCTCTCCATAGTACCGAGAACGGTGTTTTAGTCATCTTGCCCATGAGGCACGGTTCGCAAGTACCAAGTGATTCATAATCAAGTGATTCCAAAAGCCCATCAATGTGGAGTTTTCATGCGCTTTTAATCGATATGACCTAAACGGCAAGTGCCACAAATAAGTTGCACTATCATTATCAACTCTGCATCTTTTGGTTTCAACACTATGAATATGTGTATCACTACTATCGAGATTCAATAAAATAGACCACTCTTCAAGGGTGCATGACCATAAAAGATATTACTCATTTAAATAGAACAACCATTATTCTCTCGATTTAAATGAATAACCGCCTCGCATCAAACAAGATCCAGATATAATGTTCATGCTCAACGCCGCACCAAATAACAATTATTTAGGTCTAATACTAATCCCGATGGTAGATGTAGAGGTAGTGTGCCGACCGCGATCACATCGACTTTGGAACCATTTCCCACGCCAAGATCGTCACCTCGCCCTTAGCTAATCTTCGCTAATCCGTAGTCCCTGCTTCGAGTTGCAAATATTAGCAATGTAACCAGTATCAAATACCAGGTGCTCTGCGAGCATTAGTAAGGTACACATCAATAACATGTATATCACATATACCTTTGTTCACTTTGCCATCCTTCTTATCCGCCAAATACTTGGGGCAATTCCGCTTCAAAGTGTCCATCTACTTGCAGAGAAGCACTCGATTTGTGCTTAGGTCCCGACTTGGGTTTCTTCTCTTGAGCAGCAACTTGCTTGCCGCTTCTTTTGAAGTTCCCTTCTTCTTCCCTTTGCCCTTCTTCTTGAAACTAGTGGTCTTGTTGACCATCAACACTTGATGCTCCTTCTTGATTTCTACCTCCGCTGCTTTCAAAGATCGCGAAGAGCTCGAATAGTCTTGTTCATCCCTTGCATATTATAGTTCATCACGAAGCTCTTGTAGCTTGGTGGCGTGATTGGAGAATTCATCAATGACACTATCATCGTGAAGATTATCTCCCAGCTTGAATCAAGTGATTATTATACCCAGACATTTTGAGTATGTGTTCATTGACGTAACTATTCTCCTCCATCTTGCAGCTATAGAACTTATTGGAGACTTCATATCTCTCAATCCGGGCATTTGCTTGAAATATTAACTTCAACTCCCGAACATCTCATATGCTCCATGACGCTCAAAACGTCGTTGAAGGCCCGGTTCTAAGCCGTAAAGCATGGCACAATGAACTATAGAGTAGTCATCAGCTTTGCTCGCCAGACGTTCTTAACGTCGCGGCCACATCAGAAGCAGTTCGCACCCAGCGGTGCTTCCAGACGTAACTTTTCTATGCAGCAATGAGGATAATCCTCGAGTTACGGACCCAATCCGTAATTGCTACCATCATCTTTCAACTTTGCTTTCTCAAGGAACGCATTAAAATTCAACGGAACAACAACACGAGCCATCTATCTACAAACAAACATAGACAAGCAAGATACTATCAGGTACTAAGTTCATGATAGATTTAAGTTCAATTAATCATATTACTTAATAACTCCCACTTAGACAGACATCTCTCTAGTCATCTAAGTGATCACGTGATCCAAATCAACCAAACCATGTCCGATCATCACGTGAGATGGAGTAGTTTCAATGGTGAACATCGCTATGTTGATCATATCTACTATATGATTCACGCCGACCTTTCGGTCTCCGTGTTCCAAGGCCATATCTCAGATATGCTAGGCTCGTCAAGTATAACTCGAGTATTCGCGTGTGCAACTGTTTTGCACCCGCTGTATTTGAACGTAGAGCCTATCACACCCGATCATCACGTGGTGTCTCAAAGACGAAGAACTTTCGCAACGGTGCATACTCAGGGAGAACACTTCTTGATAATTAGTGAGAGATCATCTTAAAATGCTACCGTCAATCAAAGCAAGATAAGATGCATAAAGGATAAACATCACATGCAATCAATATAAGTGATATGATATGGCCATCATCATCTTGTGCTTGTGATCTCCATCTTCGAAGCACCATCATGATCACCATCGTCACCGGCGCGACACCTTGATCTCCATCGTAGCATCGTTGTCGTTACGCCATCTATTGCTTCTACGACTATCGCTACCGCTTAGTGATAAAGTAAAGCAATTATAGGGTGTTTGCATTTCATACAATAAAGCGACAACCATATGGCTCCTGCCAGTTGCCGATAACTTCGGTTACAAAACATGATCATCTCATACAATAAAATATAGCATCACGTCTTGACCATATCACATCACAACATGCCCTGCAAAAACAAGTTAGACGTCCTCTACTTTGTTGTTGCAAATTTTACGTGGCTGCTACGGGCTTAGCAAGAACCGTACTTACCTACGCATCAAAAACCACAACGATAGTTCGTCAAGTTGGTGCTGTTTTAACCTTCGCAAGGACCGGGCGTAGCCACACTCGATTCAGCTAAAGTGAGAGAGACAGACACCCGCCAATCACCTTTAAGCACGAAGTGCTCAGAACGGTGAAACCAGTCTCGCGTAAGCGTCACGCGTAATGTCGGTCCGGCCGCTTCATCTCACAATACCGCTGAACCAAAGTATGACATGCGGTAAGAAGTATGACTTGTATCGCCCACAACTCACTTGTGTTCTACGTGCATATAACATCAACGCATAAAACCTAGGCTCGGATGCCATGTTGGGGAACGAGTAATTTCAAAAAATTCCTACGCACACGCAAGATCATGGTGATGATATAGCAACGAGAGGGAGAGTGTTCGCCCACGCACTCGTGAGACCGTAAGCGAAGCGTTAGCACAACGCGTTGATGTAGTCGACGCCTTCACGATCCGACCGATCCAAGCACCGAACGTACGGAGCCTCCGAGTTCAGCACACGTTCAGCTCGATGACGATCTCCGGCCCTCCGATCCAGCAAAGGCACCGGAGATGAGTTCCGTCAGCATGACAACGTGGTGACGATGATGATGTTATACTGGTGCAGGGCTTCGCCTAAGCTCCGTGACGATATGACCAAGGTGGAATATGGTGGAAGGGGGCACCGCACACGGCCAAGGAACGATCCGTAGATCAACTTGTGTGTCTATGGGGTGCCCCCCGCCCCCGTATATAAAGGAGCCAAGGGGGAGGAGGCCGCCGGCCTAGGGGGCGCGCCAAGGGGGGGAGTCCTACTCCCACCGGGGAGCCAAGGGGGGAAGCCAAGGGGGGAGCCAAGGGGGGGAGTAGGACTCCCCTTTTCCAAGTAGGAGTAGGAGAGAAAGGGGAAAGATGATGAAGAGGGGAAGGAAAGGGGGGGCGCCGCCCCCCTTCCCTTGTCCTATTCGGACTAGGAGGGGGAGGGGCGCGCGGCCCCCTCCTGGCTCCTTCCTCTTCTCCCTCTTGGCCCATGTAGGCCCATTAACCCCCCGGGGGGTTCCGGTAACCTCTCGGTACTCCGGTAAAATGCCGATTTCACCCAGAACCTTTCCGATGTCCAAACATAGGCTTCCAATATATCAATATTTATGTCTCGACCATTTCGAGACTCCTCGTCATGTCCGTGATCACATCCGGGACTCAACAAACTTCGTACATCAAAACTTATAAACTCATAATAAAACTGTCATCAAACGTTAAGCGTTGCGGACCCTACGGGTTCGAGAACTATGTAGACATGACCTAGAACCATTCTTCGTCAATAACCAATAGCGGACCTGGATGCCCATATTGGTTCCTACATATTCTACGAAGATCTTTATCGGTCAAACCGCATAACAACATACGTTGTTCCTTTGTCATCGGTATGTTACTTGCCCGAGATTCGATCGTCGGTATCCAATACCTAGTTCAATCTCATTACCGCAAGTCTCTTTACTCATTCTCAGAATACGTCATCTCACAACTAACTCATTAGTTATAATGCTTGCAAGGCTTAAGTGATGAGTATTACCGAGAGGGCCCAGAGATACCTCTCCGACAATCGGAGTGACAAAACCTAATCTCGAATACGCCAACTCAACATGTACCTTTGGAGACACCTGTAGTACTCCTTTATAATCACCCAGCTTATGTTGTCACGCTTGGTAGTACCCAAAGTGTTCCTCCGTAAACGGAGTTGCATAATTCTCATAGTTACGTGTACATGTATAAGTCATGAAGAAAGCAATAGCAGAATACTAAACGATCATGTGCTAAGCTAACGGGATGGGTCATGTCAATCACATCATTCTCCTAATGATGTGATCCCATTAATTAGATGACAACACATGTCTATGGTTAGGAAACATAACCATCTTTGATTAATGAGCTAGTCAAGTAGAGGCATACTAGTGACTATATGTTTGTCTATGTATTCACACATGTATCATGTTTCCGGTTAATACAATTCTAGCATGAATAATAAACATTTATCATGATATGAGGAAATAAATAATAACTTTATTATTGCCTCTAGGGCATATTTCCTTCAATTATATCCTTAAGATATTTCCGTTCTCGTTAAAGGGTGATGATAAGACTTGGTATAATTCTCTTGCTCCTGGTTGTGTGCGTAGTCCCCAGGATATGATTTATTACTTCTCTACTAAATATTTCCCTGCTCATAAGAAACAAGTTGCCTTGCGGGAAATATATAATTTTTTGCAAATCGAAGAAGAGAGTCTCCCACAAGCTTGGGGGAGGCTTCTCCGGTTACTTAATGCTTTGCCTGACCATCCTCTTAAGAAAAATGAAATACTTGATATCTTTTATAATGGACTAACCGATGCTTCCAAGGACTACTTGGATAGTTGTGTTGGTTGTGTTTTCAGGGAAAGAACAGTCGACGAAGCTGAAATACTATTGATTAATATGTTGACTAATGAAAATAACTGGACTCTTCCTGAGCCAATTCCTGAGGAAATTCCTGAACCAATTGAGCCAACTCCTGAGCCTATTCCTAAACCCACTCCAAAGAAGAGAGGTGTTTTATATCTCAGTCCTGAAGATATGCAAGAGGCAAAGAAATCAATGAAAGAAAAAGGTATTAAAGCTGAAGATGTTAAGAATTTACCACCTATGGAAGAAATACATGGTCTTAATATACCGCTTGTTGAAGAACCACATTGTCTTGATAACCCGACACAGGTAGTAAAGGTAAATTCTCTCTATAGATATGATAAAGTTGAAATCCCCTCTACTAAATTTCATAGCCCGTGCTTAGATGAATTTGATGACTTTATGGCTTGACAAGAAGGTTTTAATGCTTATGTTGGTAGAGAGTTAAAGAATAATGCTTTTGAGATAGGACGCGTGAGCGATAATATGGCTAGAGTTAAAGGTGAACTCAAACTCATTAACAAATATGCTTCTATGGTTGCTACTCAAGCTGAGCAAGTACTTAAAGCTCAAAATGATTTGCCTGATGAATTAAATAATAAAATTGACTTTGCTGTTAGAGTGGCTACTAGAACTGGTAGAATGACTCAGGAACCTTTGTATCCTGAAGGCCACCCTAAGAGAATCGAGCAAGATTCTCAGAGAATACATTTAGAGGCACCTACTTCTTCTAAAAAGAAGAAAAAGAAAAACGATAGGACTTTGCATGCTTCCAGTGAACCTACTGTAGACACAGCTGAGAATCCCAATGATATTTCTATTTCTGATGCTGAAACACAATCAGGTGATGAACATGAACCTAGTGATAATGTTAATGATAATGTTTGTGTTGATGCTCAACCTAGCAAAAACAATGATGTAGAGATTGAACCTGTTGTTGATCTTGATAACCCACAATCAAAGAATCAACGTTATGATAAGAGAGATTTTGTTGCTAGGAAGCACGGTAGAGAAAGAGAACCATGGGTTCAGAAACCCATGCCCTTTCCTCCTAAACCATCCAAGTATATGAAGGATATCATTACAAACTAAAGAAAGATACCGAAAGATGAAATTTCCACCATGCTTGCTATTACACTTTTAAAGGTGGAATACCAAAGAAACTTGGAGATCCGGGGGTACCAACTATACCATGCTCCATTAAAAGAAATTATGTTAGAACTGCTTTATGTGATCTTGGAGCCAGTGTTAGTGTTATGCCTCTTTGTCGGTGTTAAAACCGGCGGATCTCGGGTAGGGGGTCCCGAACTGTGCGTCTAGGCAGATGGTAACAGGAGACAAGGGACACGATGTTTTACCCAGGTTCGGGCCCTCTCGATGGAGGTAAAACCTTACGTCCTGCTTGATTAATATTGATGATATGGGTAGTACAAGAGTGGATCTACCACGAGATCAAGGAGGCTAAACCCTAGAAGCTAGCCTATGGTATGATTGATGTAATGTATGTTGTGTCCTACGGACTAAAGCCCTCCGGTTTATATAGACACCGGAGGAGGCTAGGGTTACACAGTCGGTTACAATGGTAGGAGATCTATATATCCGATCGCCAAGCTTGCCTTCCACGCCAAGGAAAGTCCCATCCGGACACGGACGGAGTCTTCAATCTTGTATCTTCGAGTCCGGGAGTCCGCGGACGATGATAGTCCCGCTGTCCGGACACCCCTAGTCCAGACTCCTCAAGAGCCCTCGAACAAGGCTTCAATCGATAAGTCCGCGCGCATAATGTTCGGCATTGCAAGGCGGGTTCCTCCTTGAATAATCCAGAGAAGATCACCAGGATAGTGTCCGCTCGCAAAATAAATTCCACATTCCACCGAGAGAGAATAATGCACATAAATCCAATCCCATCGACGTTTTATGCGGCATGACATCACACCGCCCAAGCCTTTATTTGAATCGTTTTTATTATACCACCTCAAGACGCTTTAAGCGGTTTCTTGGCACGCCTTTGTCGAGCGTAGATCGTGTTCCCTTATTCCAGGATTCTCATCAATACGCGTGGGTAACCCAACGTGCACGCCGCCGCCTCCTCTATCGAAGGTGAATCGAACGGTCACGGAGACGACTCTTGGTATTTTTCCCTTTATAAGAGGACCAAGGCTCGTTTTTTCTTCAATCTCGTGATCGAATCTCCTCCTTGCTCCCGGCCCAACACCCAGAGCCCCAGATTCGAGCGCCGGATTCTCAACCATGTCCGCTCCAACCTCCGGGGTTGGTGGATGCCCTCCTCCGTCACGAAGGAGGACGTGTTAAAGCTGCGGAGGCCAAGTACTGCCCCACGAGATTTTGCAGGTTGCTGCCCAGGCAGGCCGTGCCCGCCTCCGAGCCCGGTGAGTACGCGTTGTCTTCAGATCCCACCTCTGCCGGGTTTAGGCTTCCCAACGGACCCCTTCGTGAGAGGGCTCATGTTCTACTACGGGCTGGATTTTCACGACTTGGCTCCGAGTCCATGCTCCAAATCTCCGCATTCATTATCGTCTCAAGACTTCCTCCGTTATTCCCCACTTCGCCTGTGGCTGAAGACCTTTAATGTGGAGCCAAGATGATCGGGGCGCTAAGCGGAAAGGCGGCGGGCGGCCATAAGCAGAAGGGCCATGCCCGTGGCCCGAGGGTTCCTTCCAAGAGGAACTCGGACTGTGGCAGCAGGAGTGGTTCTATATCACCGCTCCAAGGGCGCAAGCAAAGCCGCGCCTTCATTCCGCCGGGACCTCCACGCCGATCGATGTCGTGGGTCAACCAAGGGCTCAATTGGGGGCCGTCCGAAGACATGCCCTCATTCCAGGGTCGGATTCGAGACCTCCAGGCGAGGGAGATCAATCTGGTCGTGGTGATGCGTGTTATGCGAATCGGTGTCTTCGCCTCGAAAACGCCGCCCTCTCCGTCTATGGGAGTTCAATCCGAGGGACCTCGAATTCTCCAACACTTCATGGGTGCGACACCCGTGGAGATGTACTGTTGTTCTTGGACCGCAGTAGCGGTCCGAATCGACCGAGGACGCAGCCTAAGCCGCAATCGCCCGGATACTCGTGTAAATAGTGAGAGTCCGGACGCTCTGCTTATCTCGCTTAGAGTTCGCCTCATGACCCATTACTCTTCATCGAGTGGGTAGCGCGATCGAAGCGATAAGGTGTCCGGCTCTCCCAGAGACCGTGACTGGAGCCCGTGGCTGGTCGAATGTTGGAGGTCGCGCCAGAGAATGGAGCGATGGGGAAAATGGAGGAGCTATGATTTCGCCCAAAGGGGCGCTCAAGAGGGGGATCAAAACCCTCCTTCCGGGGAGAAGAGGACCGCCCCAAGATCCGGAGGCCAAAGCCCCTAAACGGGGAAGAGATCTTCACGGGGTCGGCGTCCGGGAGAACCTGACGCATAATCATCTCTAAAGGATCAGCCCTCCAGCGAGCCGTGAGTAGGAAAAGGGGAGTTCATTAGTAAGAAAATACCTCCATTTGTGCTTCTGTGGATAATCGGATTTTTTTATCTTGCAGTTCGGATTTGCAGCCTTCTCAGATGAGTTCGTCTTCCGGGGATCTTCTTCCGGAGATGATGGAGAGCGAAACGCCTCCGTCTGCTACGCCGTCAGATAGGGCAGACGAGCCTGAAGTATCATCACGGAGGGTATCCCAGAGTCCGGAGGGGCCGGAGAGTTCGGCGCCCACTAGTATCCGCCGAGAATCAAGAATCGCTTGAGAGGGCGTCCATCTCAGAAGATCACCGTGCTTTGATGCATATGGTGATTGGAAGGATTTCGTCTGCCGAGAGTGGATTGCGTAATGCCGCTAGGTGTTTGCTGGCAGGATTTGAGGTACGCAAGAATGACACACCTTTTTTGACAGTTTTGCACATAAAAGTGCGCCATGTATAGATAGTAGCCCCTGAGACTCGGTAGGTTGTCGAAAGCGACAGCGTGCCGAGAATCAAAATCGCAAGTAATGAATGTCGCCGTTCCTATGCAGGTGGCGGATAGTCCGTGGGCTAGCCGGACTAGTGGAGTTGCCGAGTTAATGCGGCAACTTGACATGGCAGATGCGGACATCGCACTTGTCAACCGGCGACTTGACGAGTCGCAAGGTAAATGAGTTCTCCACAATCGCTTTATTTAAGGGGGTCAAAGCCCTCCTCTGATAAATTATATGATGTGATTCAGACGGTGCTGCTGCTGTGGAGAGCCTTCAGGCCGAACTTGCTCAAGCTAAGGAGCAAGCCCAAAGGAGTGATGTGGCTGCCTCGAGGGCGGCCGAGGAGTTGAAAGCCAAAAAGGCTGCACACTGCCTAAGCAGGGAAAGGATGGCCGGATTGGCCGTGAAATTAAAAGATGCTGCCGACCGCAATGAGGCTCTTGAAAAGGAGCGCTTATCAGAGCGGGAAGACCTGGGGAAGGCCACCGCCGAGGCCAAGGATGCCCGCTCGCAATGCGGCTATGAAGGAGGAGCTGCGCCAGTCGAGATATTGTGGCTGGCAAGCCTTTTTCGCTTGTCCGGTTTAAGGATCAAAGGTATGCTCAACTTGGCCATTTGTGGGGTCTAGAGGATCCGTGATATGGACTTAGCGGCAAGTGCGGCCGATGCCGTTGAGCACTTCGGAGCCGTAGGATCACAAGACGGAAGAGCTATTTTGGTCTCAATTCCATAGTCCGGATCGCTCACTTCCGCTGACCGATCGGTTGGCGAATGGGCCGAGCTAAATAGATTGTCCGGACTTGCCATGATCGACATCGTGGCTCATGTCCGCCGAGAGGCCCAAGGCGACGAGCTATTTCGCTTATTGCAGCAATTTCTTGAGCGGTGCCGCATATCAAGGAGATGAAGCGGTCGGCCCGCATCGAAGGCGCTGGATGGCTCTTGCCGTGTGAAGACACATTGACAGAGATGGATGCCACCGTATTGCCGCCAGTGGTTCGGACGAAAGCCGTTACCCGTCGAGCACTATTTTGGGGAAGTTATGCGTGGCGCCAGGTAATAGAGTCGCGATGTTTCGAAAAATGTCACGCTCAAATGAACGGTTTAGCTTGTAAAACGATGATTATGCTATAACTGTTTTTATACTTGTGCGCCCCAAGTAGTAAAATATCTCCTATGCGCCGCTTACGATACATTTGTATAACCCGAAAGATTGCAGTCTTGGCTTCAGCCCCCACGCACAAGGTGCGGGGTGTTCGCAAAATAGCGCTGTTTTCACACTTAATCCGACGCCTCGTCCTGTTAAGGAGGTGGTAGCGAGCAAACGAGGCAATCCGGACTATAATGCTTTATCACTTTCACTTAGCCGTGGAGTTCGAGGGTGGGGCTACGATATAGCCCTTGGGGCACCGCACTTCTCCGAGTTCGGGCGCGTGTGTGCTCGACCGAAACGGTCCTTCACAAAGCAGGAATTCTAAACATTCGGTAGTCGATCGAGTGGTTGACCAGTCTCTCGCTATATCATGACATCAATTTTCTTTCTCTACTTAGGTGCTCGCCAAATTAACGGGGCACAATCACAAGATTTCTCCGTGCGCGTTAGCCAATGATACGAAACGAAGGCAGCAAAACACAGGAGTCGGGCAAACCCAACATTTGACCAAAGACATGATTCGGAGCTGATGCATATAATGCCTAATCTCGAGACGCCAACACTCCCTAAGGTGTTCGGTCTTTATAATAATGGGCAGAACAATGCCCTAAGCCCCTAGTGTCCGTGTGCGGCGTGGTCCTCTCGACGCGCCGATGCTAAAACGTCCAGCTCCGCTTTGGTTATAAGAAGAAACCAAGGAGAATAACAACAAGAGACAGTAAAAAGGTTTACGCAGGTCTTAATCAAAAGAATCCTCACAAGGGTCCCTACCGCGTCTGCGCTGTGTCTCCGCAGCCGTTATCCCGACGGTGTGCATGTTGTTCATCTGTAAAAGAGAGGAACTTAGTTTGAAAAGAACTCGTGCGTAAAAGGTACATGTGAAAGAAGAAATATAAATAAGTAAAGCGGAGTCTGTATGAACTCGATGTTGTTTAGCGCAGCCCTTGTGAAGGGATGTGCGGCTAGGGAGCCCCTAGCCTACTTATGCCGGACTCATCTATCCGCGTCGGGGTCTTTAAGTGACCAAGATCTGAAATGATGCCACGTGGACTGGGCATCTTGAGTGTAAGAGACGCGTAATGTGGTATGGCGTTGAACGACAAAAGCCTCTCGTCCCAACAAAGGCTTGATATCCACTTTTAAATGGGACGATATGAAAGATTAGTTTTTAGCGTCGAAAGTTGTTCGTGATCCAACACAACTTCTAGTAATAGGGAGCCTGTGCATTTGGCGAAGGGCTCGCATCACTCCTTTAAAGGAAGTGTGGCTGTGTCGAATTTTAGTAAGGTCTATCCCCAACTTGCGGATTGTGTTTGGATACAACAGGTTTAAGTCACTGCCTCCATCCATCAGGACTTGTGTAAATTTCAGTCTGTCGATTATAGGATCCAATATCAGGGCAGTCCATCCTGCATTTCAAACGCTTCTGGAATAATCCAGGTGGTTGAAAGTGATTGGTTTTGATATCCAATCTCTATGGTCTGCTGGGCTGGACCGTGCAAGGCTCTATTTAGAGGGTGCCGCACTATTTTTCCGTATTATCACATGAAGTGAGTTTACTGCTTTGACCTCTTGTGGGAAAGTCTTTTGCTTTCCGGTGCTCTCCTCGTGGGGTTTATCGTCTTCGCTTGACGCGTTGAGCCCCTTGTGTTCAGCGTTTAGTCGGCCGGACTATTTGAAAACCCAACAATCTCGATGGGTGTGGTTTGTAGGCCTTCTGGCGGTACTGTGGATTTGACATATCCGACCCAAAATCTTGTTTAAGTTGGATAGCTCGTCGCTGTCATCCTTAAGAGGCGGTGTTTTGTTGTTTGGCCACGAGCTTTTGAATCCGGCGTTGACTGCCATGCTCTTTGGGCTTTTCTCTTTATTCCGGCGCCGCTCTTTTCTGCGCCGTGATTTTTCGTTTCCATCTCTTATCTCGGATTACTTGGGTCATTGGTGCTGCATCTTGCTAGCCAGCTATCCTCTCCGCATGTAAGCGGGTCATGAGGCTTGTTAGCGGACATTGTCCTCGGTTTCTCTTGGCCGAGGTGTCTGGCGAGCCACTCATCTCGACGTTGTGTTTAAAAGCTGCTAAGGCTTGGCGTCGAGACGATCGACTATTTGGTTCTTTTGGTGAGGAACCTGTTCTAGAATTCTTGCTACGACTCTCCGGGCTGTTGAGTTATATGACTTAGATCATCGCATCCGGAGGGCGACATTAGTCCCTTGAAAGTTTGCTCTAAACGCGCCCCTCGAGCTCTTCCCAACTTCCAACAAGTGTTTTCGGGAGGCTTTTAAGCCAATGACGGCTGGCCCTTTGAGCTTGAGGGGTAGGTATTTTATGGCGTGGAGATCATCTCCTCCGCCATGTGTATGTGTAGTATATAATCTTCTATCCGCACTCTGTGGTCTGTTGTTCCATCGTAGGCCTCTATGTTTATGGGTTTAAATCCTGCTGGGAATTCATGGTCCAGCACCTCATTGGTAAAACATAGTGGGTGTGCGGCGCCTCAGATTTGGGTGTGCCACTATCTTGGACACTTGACGTGTTGCATTGCTTCTCGGGCCTTCTTCTTTGGCCCGTAAATGGACTGGCTGGGCCATCTGTCTTCCGTGTTCATTAGTCGGTTTATGTGCGGCGCCGCTTTCAGAATTTGGCCTATCATCCGCCGCCTATCCAACCAGGCAGCCTCTTTATTTTTGACTGTTGTGGGGCTCTGTGGCCTCCTCGTCAAATTCTGGTAGCAGCTTGCGCTTCGGGTAGCACTTTGATTGGTGGCCATTGACGTATTTATTCGCGGTTTTGAGCACTTTGCTCCACCTCATTCTGAGTGTGTCTTCCGCTGTTTTGAGCTTCCGTTTTTCCTTCTTCAAGCTTCTTGCAGTGTTGACGAGTCTTTTCCGAAGGTTTTTACTCTCCGGCGACGTGTCCAGCATGAGATCGTCCGGACTATCGTTTTCGCCGAGCCTGGACTGATTATCTGACTCGTCCTGTTCGGACGGTTGCTTATCTGCATGTTCGTCGTCCGCTTGTGTGCCCTGCTGTATTGCGGGGTCCTTAGGAGCATTGTTGTTGTCGAGGCGGGACTTAGGGCGGCGTCTGCGCCGCTGTTTTGGTTGTTTGTCGGCGGGGTTATCTTCTGCCGTGGCCCGTTGGTCCTCGTTATCGCTCTCTTCTGGGGTATCCACCATATATACGTCGTATGACGAGGTGGTCCTCCCATGCCCTGTAGGCGCTGGTTCTTGTTCGTCTCCGGCATCGTTGTCCATACCGTCGATGTCTTCGGAGTCATAGTCTAGCATGTCGGTTAGATCGTCGACAGTGGCTACAAAGTGGGTGGTGGGTCGGCTCTGAATTCCTTCGCCGTTCGTATCCCAACCATCCTGGCCATAGTCCGGCCAGGACTCTCCTGATAGCGAGAGATGTTTTAGCGAATTTAGGATGTCGCCAAAGGGCGAGTGTTGGAAGATGTCTGTGGCGGTGAATTCCATAACCGGCGCCCAATCGATTCGATTGGTAGGGCGGGGAGGTCCGAGTCCGCAAGGAGTCCGCACTCGGAATCATGAGTTTCGCGAATGACAAGGTTAGTGTTCGCCCACCGCCGTGGAAGTTGAAGCCCCGAGGTGGTGTCTATCCACCGATCCTCGATCTGGCGATTGGCTCCGGACTAAAGGCGAAGCGGATTCGCAGGCGCCACCAAGGCACTGCTCGCGGCAGAGCTAGATCATGCCCATTGCAACTTGATCGGGCGCGCTTGGCTTTGGCTTGAGCCCGTCAAGATCAAGTCCCCGCGATGTCGGACGTGAAGTTTAGGCTTCCGAATCGACTGATGGCGGGGCGTAGCTTCGATCCGCTCCAGATGGCCAAGGATTTAGCCCGCGATCGAAGCCGCCGAATATGAAGATCTGTCCGGGAGAAAAGTCTCACCCCGACAGCGTTGTTGATCAAGATGCCATCGAGCCTATTGGTGATGACACGAGGAACTCTCAATGAAAGCACCAATGTCGGTGTCAAACCGGCGGATCTCGGGTAGGGGTCCCGAATCGTGCGTCTAGGCAGATGGTAACAGAGACGAGGGACACGATGTTTTACCTGTGTTGGGCCCTCTCGATGGAGGTAAAACCCTACGCCCCGCTTGATTAATATTGATGATATGGGTAGTACAAGAGTGGATCTACCACGAGATCAAGGAGGCTAAACCCTAGAAGCTAGCCTATGGTATGATTGATGTAATGTATGTTGTGTCCTACGGACTAAAGCCCTTCGGTTTATATAGACACCGGAGGAGGCTAGGGTTACACAGAGTCGGTTACAATGGTAGGAGATCTACATATCCGTATCGCCAAGCTTGCCTTCCACGGCAAGGAAAGTCCCATCCGGACACGGGACGGAGTCTTCAATCTTGTATCTTCATAGTCTGGGAGTCCGGCGGACGATGATAGTCCGGCTATCCGGACACCCCCTAGTCCAGGACTCCCTCACTCTCTCTTTATATCGTAGACTTGAATTGAATAAGTTGACACCTACTGAAATATCTTTGCAAATGGCCGATAAATCAACTGCTATACCTGTCGGTATTTCTGAGGATGTGCCTATTGTGGTTGCAAATGTCACTATCTTAACGGACTTTGTTATTCTTGATATTCCCGAGGACGATAGTATGTTGATTATCCTTGGTAGACCTGTTTTGAATATTGCAGGGGCTGTTATTGATTGCAACAAAGGCAATGTCACTTTTCATGTTAATGGTAATGAGCACACGGTACACTTTCCGAGGGAACAATCTCAAGTTCATAGCATCAATTCTATTGGAAAAGTTCCAACTATTATTATTGGAGGTTTTGAATTTCCTCTCCCTACTGTCAAGAAAAAGTATGATATTCTTATTGTTGGGGATGTTCATATCCCCGTTGAGGTAACTTAGTGTTATTCGAAATTTCTCCGGTTCCGTGTTATTTGGAATGAGTTTGTTAACAAGACTTGATCAACCTTGTTAGTGGATTCATTTTGATGAGAACGAGATGGATGAAACTAGAAGGCACAACCTTTTGTACCCTCTTTTTACTTTCTGTTATTTAGATTAAATAAAGCAAAAATAGTATTATCTGTCTGTTTTTTGAATTATCCGTGCAATAAAAAATATCCCAAAAATAAAAGTGCTCCAAATGCCCTGCAAATTTAGTATGATTTTTTATGGAATACTTGAGGATTTTAGGCACTGAAAACACTGCCAGAGGGGCAAGCACCTAACCACGAGGGTGGAGGGCGCGCCCACACCCCCTGGGCGCGCCCCCTGTCTCGTGGGCCCACAGTGGCCCCCCTCCACTTATTCCTGCACCCACACACTCCATCTTCTTCCCAGAAAAATCCTCATCCAGCTCAAGCACGAGTTCTCCTTGCTCAAAGCTCCATTCACAAAACTGCTTTGGGAGATTGTTGCTTGGTATGTGACTCCTCCATTGGTCCAATTAGTTTTTGTTCTAGTGCTTTATTCATTGCAAATTTTTGCTACATAGGTGACCATGTTCTTGAGCTTGCATGTTGAATTTATGAGGTCCCAAGCAATTTTAATCCATGATATAGGCTCTAGGCACTTGTAGGAGTAGTTGCTATCAATCTTGTTTAGTTTTGTTCACTTTTATTTTGAAGTTACTAAAATTTCAGAATTTTTTCAGAAAAAGAATTATGTCTAGGAGATTGTACCAAGGTGGCTCCTCGGTAAAGAAAGGGTCTAGGATTGCTATACGTGAGCAAGATGTTGAATTACCGAGGGACGCGGATGTACGAGCTTGTGAGTGGCCATCCGATGATTTTATGGTCGAAGCAGGCTTTAAGGAGGAATTTGACGCAGATAAAGCGTAATGCTGAGCTAGAGGACTTCTTACAAGATAAGTGTCCTCGGTACTATCAATTGACTGATTCCTTTGTGCGGAGGTTTAAATATAACTGTACACGTAATTCTCCTAGTGTCCTATTTGATATTTCCGATGCATCTTATACCATGGACTTAGAGGATTTTACAACTGCTTGCAAACTTCCGCAGTGGGGTAATATTAATGATCCTCACAAATCTGAATTTAGAGATTTCCTTGCTAGTATTACTGTGGGAGAATCCAGGGATATTTCACAAGCTACATAGGGAGCATTCATTTTCCTGCTATACATTATTTTGCTCTCCTCATTGGTAGATGCATTAACGGTAAAGATGAAGCATGTCATATGTGTGTCCCTGATCTTTGTGTCCTCAAGAGTGTTGTGTTAGGTTATAAAGGTTATAACTTGGGGGCAATAGTTGCACGTAGGTTGCAGAATAATGGTAGAGCTGGAGATTTATTTGGAGGAATTTATGCAACCCGTGTGGCTAATTATCTTGGTATAGCCCCACGAGAGGGGGATATGTTGTTACCTCCTACTTATTTAGGTTATGACACTATGGTCAATCATCATTTTCTTAGGAGGAATGAACAATTCCTCCATTATCGACTAATCTATGACATGCATTTAACGTCGTCCATGTTACTCTTCTGCTCCTCTCCTTTTTTGATTATCGTGCAAAAGGAAGATATGTTGTTACCAGGGAGGAAGCGGTGAACACGAGGGAGAGCGGAGGCATCTCGCCAACATGCCGCAGCTCGAGGAGGTTGTTGTCTGCATCTCAAGATGACCCAGCTACAACTACGGATATCAGCCGGGCGGTCCTTGGTATTAGACCAACTTAGGCCAAAAGCCTAAGCTTGGGGGAGTACGTATTTCTCACCAACTTTACATTCATGTTCACACACTAGTCGTCGGTGCTCATACTCTTTCATTGTATTATCCATGTTAGTTTAATTTTCTTTTTTGCTTTCTTCTTGTGTGTTTGATAAACCTTAAGAAAAACCAAAAAATTAGTTAGTTTAATTTCCATGCTTGTAGTAGAATTAAATGAAAAGCCAAAAATATTTCTCGTTCTTCTTCTTACTTGTTGGGAGCTTTCCCGTGTAAATAGTTTTATTTTCTTTTCTTTCCTTTGGGGGTCGAGAAGACCATATTGAAAATGTTTAGTGGCTCTCATATGCATGAATGTTTATTTAACTTAGAGCCCATATTATCTTGTCTTCTCTTTTGAGTTGAATGCTGGCAGATTCCAGCTTAGTCCAATGCACATGCACTATTATTATTATACACATCGTTTGGTCGTGCAAGTGAAAGGCAATAATGACGATATATGATAGACTTATTGAGATGAGAAAAGCTGGTATGAACTCGACCTCTCTTGTTTTTGTAAATATGATGAGTTCATCGTTCCTGATTTAGCTTATTATGAAGTAAACATATTTGCAATGACATTTAGAGATTATAGTTGCGTGTGCCATGCTTGATTAGCTATGAGTTATTATCGGCGTTCTGGTAATGGGGGTCCCCAGACTTGCCTGCCTGCGGCCTGCGGCGTGGCTCAAGTGGTAGCCCAGTACGACCCATCTTCACCAGCACAAGACTCAAGACCCTCGCGAGGGGCCAAGCCTCACGGGGCGGACGACACAAGGCTACATCAGGAACGGCCTCTCCAGGCAGGCTCGCGAGGAGGCGGAGAGATCAAGGCGGGGTACCTCACGAGGTTCTTATGACGCAAGCCATGACGATCGAGACCAGGCGGGCGCCGGCCTGCGCAGTGTCTTTGTTTCCTCTTTGGTGCAAAGGGGACAAGCACAGGCGTAGAGTACCGAGGCATCAGGCAAAGGTTGCCATTTCAGTGCAATGAGACCAAGACCAGCAGAGCGGCAAGATGGAGGTCACCATGTAGCCTAAGACGGCGTCATCACCAGTGCCTTTGGCAGCCGAAGACCAACTTTAGTCAGGATAACTTGTACTAGATGTTCCCCTTTGAAATGGTCGTTGTTGGTGCCCTTCCCGCTCAATATTTGGGAAGAGGCCCAGGGCCTCTATAAATAGGGCTAGCCACCACAGAGAAAGGGGGGACTCATCGAGAGCTCATTAGAGAGAGAGAGAGAGGCGATCGAACTCACCCAAGCAGTTCATCGCACCAGCTCAAGAACACCTCTCGCGAAGCTGTTCTTCCCTTGTACTGTTCATCATCAGCCCCCGAGGCAATCCACCACACCACACACTGGAGTAGGGTATTACACCGCAACGGTGGCCCGAACCAGTATAAATCTTGTGTCCCTCATGTTGTTCATCATTCTTAGCTTAGATCTCACGAGACGACCGGACGTAGGTCGATAGGGGAGAGATCTTCGTGCGCACCCCAGAGTTCGAACCTTAAGGGTCTGCCGGAACCCAACATCCGACATTTGGCGCGCCAGGTAGGGGTGCGTCGGAGCTCTCCCTTCCGTCGACCCGCTCCCCATCAGCACCGCACTCTGCCCTCATGGCGGCCGACGCACTGTCTTCTCCGGCTCTCGACGCCGGCACGAAAGCGAGGGGACTCCAAGCCCTAGCCCCCGCCTTGCGACAGGTGCGGTGGCCGGACAAGGTCATGGCAAACTGGTTGCCCCTGGCCCTCACCAGTGTCCCGCGCATGTGGCTGCTCCACTTACCAGCGGCTTCTGTGGCCTCCTGGGAGGAGTTGCACGACCTCTTCCTTGCCCATCATGCTACGCCGGCACCCCCAGTCGTCGCAGCAATCCTGGGCGGATCGCAGGCACCAACTTCGAGCCGCCACATCAAGCCGTTCATTTGCCAGATCGGCGCCGTCCTCAAGCGCCGAGAAGCCCCCCCCCCCGGTGTCACATCCCTAGTTCTGGTCTGCTCTGGGCTAGCTAGTCATGTTTTGCATCATGTTTAATTTGCACTTAATATTGAAATGGGGATGCTAAAACCCTAGCACCAGAAGAACTCAAATAGGTTCAACCAAAATATTTTCAATGAACTCAAAATATCCTTATAAAATGTTCATGATTTATGGAAAAAGGTGAAAGCCTCTACCAAAGATGATGCATATTTTTCCAGGAAATTTTGGTCATTGAATTAAATCATAATTGTATTTGAGTTGGAGCAAATAAATTCTATAAATATTTTTATTCTCCAATGATCCTGGAATGTTTTGTGGAGCTCTAGGATAAACCTTATTGCATCCACAATAATTTCCAGAGAGCTGCAAAAATAATTTGGTTAGCAAACCAAATTAAAACAAATCTGCAAAACTTAGAAAAACAGAAAATAGAAAAGAGAGAGAAAGAACCAACCTGGCCTTACCTGGTAGCCCACTAGCGGCCTAGTAGACAGCCGGCCTGCTAGGCCCAGCCCAGCCCACCGCAGCCGCCACCGTCTTCAACCTCCTGCCAGTAGGCAGGAGGGCGTGTGGCCGCTGTGCGCACACACGCGCGCGCCACCTCCTGCTTCCCGCCGTTGCTCTGATGCGCCTGGAGACGCCACGACAACCCTGGCCTCTCTCTCACTCTCCCTGGACCCCCTCCTTTGTTCTCTCTCTCGCACGCATCCGAGAGTGACCGCTGCCGCTGTTCGCTGCCACCGTGCCTAGAGCCACCCCCTCACCCTTTAGCCATGCCCAAAGGCTCCACCTTGACGCCACGGAGCTATAAGACGAAGCACGCGCCCGCGGGACGCCCGAAGTGACTCCATCATCTTCATCTTTGCCGTCGGCCGCCGGAGATCCCCCTTGCCACACCGACTACTCGGGACCATCTCCGAGCTCGCCGACCTCCTCGTCCGACTCGCCGTGAGCACCTGCCCTCGTCCATCCCTCTTTTCTTCCCCGTAGGCCGTCGTAGCCATCGGACCACCTACGCCTGAACCCGCCGCCGCCCGCGCTCGTCTCCGGCGTGGCCCCGGTGACCAAACGGCCCCGTGTGTGCATTCGTTGTGCTTGTCACATCGCGTAGATGCTCTTGAGCGCATTAGTTCGTGTGTTTGCATGCTGTAGCCGCGTTCCCGTGCACCACCGAGCTCCGGCCGCCTCCTGGCTCGACGCCGACGTCATCTCCGGCCACCCCCGCACACACCGCCTGCACTACTCGATGCGCGAGTCCACCAGCGGCATGTAGCGCATCTCCGCCGTTGATTTGGTCGACGGTGGACCAAATCCGAAGCCCACTGCCGCATCAGGCCTCGCCGGTGGCTAAACGTCGCCGGGTTGACCGCTTTGACCGGCGGGGTTTGACCCCGTGTGCCTAGGGGTTTGACCCCTCCCTCTCACTGACGAGTGGGCCCAGGCCCCTGTTTAATTAGTGTTAGGTTTAACTAGTGTTAATTAACTAGTTAATTATATGATCCACTGACACGTGGGCCCCGTGCTGCTGACAGTTTAGTTAGGGCTAGTTTAGCACTAATTATCTCGATTAGTTAAGCGAGTCATCGACGATGGGTCCCCAGTCGAGTTTGACTGGCCGACCAGTTGACTCACGACATCATACCGACGTCATGCTGACATAGTAATCTGTTTTCTGGATTTTAAATAAATCTCAAATGATTTATTTATTTCAGAAAAATAACCAAAACTATCAAAAATCATAGAAATTAATCTATTGCTCCAAATGAAATAAGTTATATATGAAAAATTATCAGAAACATTTAAGGAATCTGTTTATGGCACTTGCATGCATGTTTGAACAACCTAAGGTTGCTGTATATGGAAATTTGCATAATTGCATTTAAATAAGCACATATGGAGTTTGAATTTGAACCCTTGGTTCAAACCAACTTCATTTAATCTGGTTTCTAGTTGCATTAGCTCAAACACAAGCATATTGCCATGTCATGATCATGCATCATATTGTGCATTGCATTGATCGTGTGTTCTTTCTCTGTTGTCGGTGTTTGTCCCCTCTCGGTAAACGTGGTTTCGATGATTATTCGATGACACCGATGGAGAACTATATTATCTTTAGAAGTGTCAGGCAAGCAAAACCCCCTTGTTCATTCCGATACAATCCCGCTCTCTCGCTCCTGCTCTCTTTTACTGCATTAGGACAACAACGTTTCAACTGTTACATGTTGCGGTAGTTGAACCCTTTCCTCTGCAAGACATGTCATTGCCACAGTAAATAGATGAAACTCACTAGCATGAGTAGGAGTTGTTTGAGCCCTGATGTGCCTACTCATTCATGCTTGTTTCTCATGCCTGCTACTGCTTAGAGTTGTGTCAGGTATGATTCATCGGGGATGAATTGGAAATTTGTGAACATGTCCTACTGTTGAGAGCTAAGTGTGTGAACACAATTTGGTAAAGGTAGCGGCGAGAGGCCATGTAGGAGTACATGGTGGGTTGTCTCATTGCAGCCGTCCTCAGGAAGTGAGTTCTGTGTTTGTGATCCATGAATAGTTACTACCACACATTGGGATCCTTAATTGACTCTCTCGACTTATTAACCGACTTGATGTATGTCCAGGAGTCGCAACTAGTTTCTGGTGTTTGTAGGTAGTATTAGTAGTCTACCAAGTGGCACCCGGTACAGGTGGGCTTGGGACAGACTAGGCACCTGATGTCTTGTGTACCAAGTGGCACCCGGATGGTGGGCTTGGGAACCCTGCACACATCGTTTGGGGCCGTGAGCGACACCCCGACCGGATCTCCTTGCGGATGGAACCCGAATAGGCGATAAACCTAGACGAGAGACATGTGTGGTTAGTCAGGTCGTGGCCGACACCCTCGCCAGGCTTTCGCTTGAAGGTTGCCGAGATACATGATGTGTACATGGCGGTAAGTGGCGAGAGCGTGTGTGAAGAAGTACATCCCTGCAGGGTTAACATTATCTATTCAAATAGCCGTGTCCGCGATAAAGGACTTCTAGGTTGCCTGTACAGTTCATAGACAAGTGAAAGTGGATACCTTAAAATACGCAAGATAAGCGTGAGTGCTATGGATGGCGTTCTCGTAGGGAGACGGGAGCGGATCCATTGTGGTGTATTGATATGGTGAATATGTGGACTCGTGTGCGCCACCTCAAAGAGTTACTTGCGGTTGTACTTCAGGATAGCCACCGAGTCAAAGCTGGCTTGCTGCAGTTAAACTCCACCACCCCCTTTGTTGAAAATGATGCATATGTAGTTGGTTCTGATGTAAGTCTTGCTGGGTACATTTGTACTCACATTTGCCTATTTTATGTTTTGCAGAGAGACTTCAGTCTCACTAGTAGTTCCGTGTGGACTTCGACGTTTAGCTTGTTACCTCAGCTACGATCTTGTGCCCTCGGCAGGATCTGTTAGATAGTCAGGCTTCTCAGTCTTTTTCATTTGTAGATGTCTGTACTTAGACATGTTAAGCTTCTGCTTGTGTTTTGCCTTGTGTGCTCTGAATGTTGGGTCATGAGACCCATGTTTGTAATATCTCACTCCTCGGAGCCTATTGAATAAAATACTTGAGTTGTAGAGTCATGTTGTGATGCCATGTTGTATTTGCACATATCGAGCATATTGTGTGTATGTTATTGAAATGCTTGGTATGTGTGGGATCTGACTATCTAGTTGTTTATCCTTGGTAGCCTCTCTTACCGGGAAATGTCTCCTAGTGCTTCCACTGAGCCTTGGTAGCTTGCTACTGCTCCGGAACACTTAGGCTAGCCGGCATGTGTCCTTCTACATTCCTGTGTCTGTCCCTTGGGGGACATGTCACGTGGTGTCTACCGGAGTCCTGTTAGCCTGCTACATCCTGGTTTGCCGGAGTCCTGCTAGCCCAGTTGCTACAGCCCGGATTTACTCGCTGATGACTGACACGTTTGTTGTTGGGTCATGTATGCTTGTCCCTGTAAGTTAGTGCCACTTTGGGTTCACGACTAGCCATGTCAGCCCGGGCTCCTTGTCATATGGATGCTAGCAACACTATCATATACGTGTGCCAAAAGGCGCAAACGGTCCCGGGCCTGGTAAGGCGACACCCGTGGGAATACCGTGCGTGAGGCCGCAAAGTGATATGAGGTGTTACATGCTAGATCGGTGTGCCATTGAGTCGGGGTCCTGACAGCTTTGGTATCAGAGCTTGACTGCCTGTAGAATTACCAAGCCAAACTGGTCGAGAACGTAAGGCTCTTTTACTCCTTTACCTCATGCCCTTCTGATCCGAGTCATCCTATATTTCCTACGGGGTTAAGGAAACTAGGTTTTCTATTTTGTCTATCAGGATCACGTGTTACTAATTCATAGACTCATAAGATTGTTGGATTTAAGCCTCAATTTAGTTTCTACTACTTCCTGTATTCATAGCTGGCCTCAGATTCTTGATATTGTGCTTCTGAGTGGTTATGCCACCATTTTTGCAGGATGTCTCAAATCTTTTGAGAATTTACAGCCGTTATGCTATCCGAGTCATCCCAGGTTTCTAAATAGTCTGATGCATTTGCAAATCCCTTCTTTCCGTTCCCGATGTTTCTGTTGGCTGGAATAACCATACTAACTAGTGTGTTGAGGTACTTCATTGCCTCGGTATATATGTTGGAGCTAGTATTATGACCCTATGTGTCTTAAGAGTACCACCTAGTAAGCTAGCCATGATTTGTGTTCCCAGTGTGATGATTCTGGCCATCATTCTCGAAAGCATCCCGTGATGCCACCTAGTGGTAGGTATTCTTCTCATAGGTTTCTTGAACCCGAGATTCCCCTACTTACCTCATGTTGATAGCGTTTGCTAGTTCCTTTAGGTTATTAGTAACCTTGGTGATAGTCCTCGAGGTCCGTGGTATTTCTTTCTTCCAAATACCATGAACCATTCTTGGCAGAAGTTCTTTTGAACCGAAAGATCACAACCCTGTGCTCTTGACGAGTTCTCGATTCTATGTTGTTACTCTGCCAGTTCTACCTTTCTGCATGGGTTATCCGGAAGAAACCTGTTGAACTTGGTTCGACATACTAATCTGTGCATCCACAACTCAGAAAATCATATGTTCTTTTGGGTTGTCCCTCTTTAATTGTATTCTGACCTTCATCTATCAATTGATAGTAAGGAGTAGTTGTGTAGTCATGTTCATCAATGCCTATTACTCTGTGGTTCGTCAAGCCATTCTATTCTGGAATGACCAGGAGAATCTAACTCCAGTACCTCATCCATATCCAGGATTGGGTCAAAGCAGTTGTATTCCACAGATCAAAATGCTACTCCAGCTTTTGTTCTAATCTACCTTGGAGTATTGCCATCTTTTATATCAAGAATATCATAGGAATTGCACACCATCTTATGAATTCTTGATACAGTGATACTTCTCACCATCATTATTCATTCCTCGGTCCCCGTGTTATTGCAACCGGAATGCCGACAAGTAAATCATGATGTGTGAAATCTGTACTCCTAGCAACTCCGTTGCTTGGTAGTTAAATGGACAATAATTTCATTCTTAGCGTGTTGGTTTTCGAATCATCACCTAAGGTTGATCGTGCTACCTTGTCTTTATTTTTGGTGCACTCTTCGGTCAATAAGTTAGGATTGTGTCAATCCCTCGCTCTTTTGATCATATCATCTTGCCCTGAAAAGCAAGATTGTTCTCGAGCTTAGTAGCATATTGGTGGTTCGTGATGTTCCGAATATCTTCTCGGAAGTATTACCAGGTTGTTACCTGACCGCTATGTTGAGTTCGTGATCATGTTGGTTTTCCTCCAAACCACCCATTCTCCAAGAATCTGTGTGGGATACCCCTGAGCTAGTTGGTTAAGCTAAACAACAACTTGGAGAGTTGGAAGATAAAAGCTTGTCTGACTTAGTTCATTCAAGGGATATCTTGTGTGTATATGTTGTAGAAAGATAATATCCTCATCAATTATTCCCCGTGATCAATTGTTGGAGCTATTGTCTTATCCAGTCTTTGATTTGAGTACGGGGTATCATCAAATCAAATTAGAACCAATGATGTTCATAATGTTGTCTTACTCGTGGTTGTTTCCTCGAGCATACACCATTATATCTTTTGGGTCTGACCAATACTATCACATTGTTCACATAATGGTGGAATTCCAGTGATATGGAAATTTCGATGAGTTGCTGTTGAGCCCATCAGCAACATCTTGTCTCCGCAATGATTCATGTTGAACGTTGAGCTAGTGTTGGAAACTTTGTAAGCATTGCCTTCATGTTCCACTCATGAGGTATATGTTTTGGTGAAAGAAGTGACTTTCTCCAAGTTCACATGCATTAGGTGTAAGTTGCCGCTATGAATTTGAGAAAGGTTTGTTTTGTTTCCTCTGGAATCATCCCAAATCAGTCATGCATACGTGTGAAGTATTCTATGGTTTGGTAGATTAATTACCTCCACTCCATATGTATTCCCTAGCACACCAAGCCACTGATTGATTTATTCAAGGAGAAGAAGTTCCTTCCTAAGAGCTAATCCGGACTTGTGTAAGGACTTCGATATCCTCGATGATGGTTCCTCACCAGAACTTTGATAGTGTTTTATTATAAGACTACTATGTAGTCATACTTGTCTAGGACAACGTGTTCACATGTGTGTAGCAGAACCAGCTCATGTTTTGGAGCTTACTACCGTAGTTCATTTCCTGAGAATCTCGGAATGTCATGTCGTCGACTTGTGCTGCAACCTTCCTTTTCCAGACATGCTGTTCGAAATATTCCGTTACCAACCAGATCTGAATCTCAGGCAGATATGATGGTTGGATCATTCCATTGCATTTTGTTCCCAGCTTGCACCGCCATGGTGCCATTTCACTATGGGCTGCCTTTTTAGTAATTCTTGTTCAGGATCATCTTCAAAAGTGGTCCTACCATGGGTCCCACCCATTTTCGATGATAACCAAAAAATCACCCCTTGTGTTGTTTTCAACAAGGTAATCCACATCATCCATTCTAGTCCGGGTATGCCATCTTTTCGTCCCCCGTCAAATGATCGATCGTGATTTGCCGTGGGCTGGTATAAAGAGTTTCAATGATTTAGGTATCAAAAGTAATTCTTTTTGCCACTTAAGGGAATAATTCTATGAGTCACCTTCTCTAAGGTGCCCTGTTATGGAATCATGGCAATTATTTCATCGCTATCTTAAAACCATTGACCATCTCGTCAAGCGTGGAATTGTTGCCTACCAAATTGAACCCCCGTCATCTGTTCTTCCATCCCCAAGTGTGTTTGAACATCTCAGCTCAAGAGGTGTTCTATGCCTTATTCCGTGAGTTGATCGTTAGTTGCTCGATCCTCGAGAAGATCGATTCTTCTAGAGTTTTCATTTCTTCCCGTGGTCATGTTGAATGGAGTTCTCAAAGAAAGATGTCAAGATCAAGATGATGCAATGAATCAACATCTTCGAGAAGAGCAATGGGATCATGAAGATTGTGTTAGTTTGTGTCCCCTTTGTCCTCTTACCCTACGCTTGAATCTCGTGATGAGATTCTTGTTTAGTGGGGGTGAGTTGTCACATCCCTAGTTCTGGTCTGCTTTGGGCTAGCTAGTCATGTTTTGCATCATGTTTAATTTGCACTTAATCTTGAAATGGGGATGTTAAAACCCTAGCACCAGAAGATCTCAAATAGGTTCAACCAAAATATTTTCAATGAACTCAAAATATCCTTATAAAATGTTCATG
Organism: Aegilops speltoides; assembly: GCA_021437245.1. Lineage (NCBI taxonomy): Eukaryota > Viridiplantae > Streptophyta > Magnoliopsida > Poales > Poaceae > Aegilops > Aegilops speltoides. Next base: position 280,904,367 of record CM038145.1, on the reverse strand, counting down.
ATTTATGGAAAAAGGTGAAAGCCTCTACCAAAGATGATGCATATTTTTCCAGGACATTTTGGTCATTGAATTAAATCATAATTGTATTTGAGTTGGACCAAATAAATTCTATAAATATTTTATTGCTCCAATGATCATGGAATGTTTTGTGGAGCTCTAGGATAAACCTTATTGCATCCACAATAATGGAGCTGCAAAAATAATTTGGTTAGCAAACAAATTAAAACAAATCTGCAAAAATTAGAAAAACAGAAAATAGAAAAGAGAGAGAAAGAACCAACCTGGCCTTACCTGGTAGCCCACTAGCGGCCCAGTAGACAGCCGGCCTGCTAGGCCTAGCCCAGCCCACCACAGCCGCCACCGTCTTCAACCTCCCGCCAAGATGGCGGAGGGCGTGTGTAACCGCCGTCTTGCCGCCACAGCGCCGCCTCCTGCTTCCCGCCGCTGCTCTGATGCGCCTGGAGATGCCACGACAACCCTGGCCTCTCTCTCACTCTCCCTGGACCCTTCCCCCTCCTCTGTTCTCTCTCTCGCACGCATCCAAGAGCGACCGCCGTCGTCGTTCGCTGCCACCGTGCCCAGAGCCACCCCCTCACCCTTCCGCCATGCCCAAAGGCTCCACCTCGACGCCACGGAGCTTCAAGACGAAGCACGCGCCCGCGGGACGCCCGAAGCGACTCCATCATCTTCATCTTCGTCGTCGGCCGCCAGAGATCCCCCTTGCCGCCTCGACTACTCCGGACCGTCTCCGAGGTCGCCGACCTCCTCGTCCGACTCGCCGTGAGCCTCTACCCGTCCATCCCTCTTTTCTTCCCCGTAGGCCGCCGTAGCCACCGGACCACCTACGCCCGAACTCGCCGCCGCCCGCGCTCGTTGCCGGCGTGGCCCCGGTGACCAAACGGCCCCGTGTGTGCGTTCGTTGTGCTTGTCACATCGCGTAGAGTCTCTTGAGTGCATTAGTTTGTGCGTTTGCACGCTGCAGCCGCGTTCCCGTGCACTCCCGAGCTCCGGCCGCCGCCTGACTCGACGTCGACGTCATCTCCGGACACCCCCGCACACACCGCCACACCGCCTGCACCACTCGACGCGCGAGTCCACCAGCGGCACATAGCGCATCTCCACTGTCGATTTGGTCGACGGAGGACCAAATCCGAAGACCGCCGCCGCATCTCGCCTCGCCGGCGGCTAAACGTCAAGCGGGTTGACGCTTTGATCGACGGGTTTGACCCGTCGCCGTGGGTTTGACCCTCCTCTCAGCGACGAGTGGGCCTAGGCCCCTGTTTAATTAGTGTTAGGTTATATTAGTGTTAATTAACTAGTTAATTAGATGATCCACTGACACGTGGGCCCCGCACTGCTGACAGTTTAGTTAGGGCTAGTTTAACACTAGTTATCTCAGTTAGTTAACTGAGTCACTGACCAGTGGGTCCCACAGGTCAAGTTTGACCTGACCGACCCAGTTGACCTGCTGACGTCACACCACATCATCCTGATGTAGTAATCTATTTTCTGGATTTTAAATAAATCTTAAATGATTTATTTATTTCAGAAAAATAACCAAAACTTTGAAAAATCATAGAAATTAATCTATAGCTCCAAATGAAATAAGTTATATATGAAAAATTATCAGAAAAATTTAAGTTGTGAACATGTCCTACTGTTGAGAGCTAAGTGTATGAACACGATTTGGTAAAGGTAGCGGTGAGAGGCCATGTAGGAGTACATGGTGGGTTGTCTCATTGCAGCCGTCCTCAGGAACTGAGTTCTGTGATTGTGATCCATGAACCGTTACTACCACACATTGGGATCCTTAATTGACTCTCTCGACTTATTAACCGACTTGATGTATGTCCAGGAGTCGCAACTAGTTTCTGGTATTTGTAGGTAGTGTTAGTAGTCTACCAAGTGGCACCCGGTACAGGTGGGCTTGGGACATACTAGGCACGGTGGCCCGGTGTACCAAGTGGCACCCGGATGGTGGGCTTGGGAACCCTGCACACATCGTTTGGGGCCGTGAGCGACACCCCAACCGGATCTCCTTGCGGATGGAACCCGAATAGGCGATAAAACCTGGACGAGAGACTTGTGTGGTTAGTCAGGTCATGGACGACACCCTCGCCAGGCTTCCGCTTGAAGGTTGCTGAGATACATGACGTGTACATGGCGGTAAGTGGCGGGAGCATATGTGAAGAAGTACACCCCTGCAGGGTTAACATTATCTATTTGAATAGCCGTGTCCGCGGTAAAGGACTGGGTTGCCTGTACAGTTCATAGACAAGTGAAAGTGGATACCTTAAAATACGCAAGATAAGCGTGAGTGCTATGGATGGCATTCTCGTAGGGAGACGGGAGCGGATCCATAGTGGTGTATTGATATGGTGAATATGTGGACTCGTGTGCGCCACCTCAAAGAGTTACTTGCAGTTGTAGTTCAGGATAGGCACCGAGTCAAAGCTGGCTTGCTGCAGTTAAACCCCACAACCCCGTTTGTTGAAAATGATGCATATGTAGTTGGTTCTGATGTAAGTCTTGCTGGGTACATTTGTACTCACGTTTGCCTATTTTATGTTTTGCAGAGAGACTTCAGTCTCACTAGTAGTTCTGTGTGGACTTCGACGTTTAGCTTGTTACCTCAGCTACGATCTTGTGCCCTCGGCAGGATCTGTTAGATAGTTAGGCTTCTCAGTCTTTTTCATTTGTAGATGTATGTACTCAGACATGTTGAGCTTCCGCTTGTGTTTTGACTTGTGTGCTCTGAATGTTGGGTCATGAGACCCATCTTTGTAATATCTCGCTCCTCGGAGCCTATTGAATAAAATACTTGAGTTGTAGAGTCATGTTGTGATGCCATGTTGTATTTGCACATATCGAGCATATTGTGTGTATGTTATTGAAATGCTTGGTATGTGTGGGATCTGACTATCTAGTTGTTTATCCTTGGTAGCCTCTCTTACCGGGAAATGTCTCCTAATGCTTCCACTTAGCCTTGGTAGCTTGCTACTGCTCCGGAACACTTAGGCTGGCCGCCATGTGTCCTTCTACGTTCCTGTGTCTGTCCCTTCGGGGAAATGTCACGCGGTGTCTACCGGAGTCCTGTTAGCCTGCTACAGCCCGGTTTACCGGAGTCCTGTTAGCCTGCTACAGCCCGGTTTACCGGAGTCCTGCTAGCCAAGTTACTACAACCCGGATTCACTCGCTGATGACCGACACATTCGTTGTTGGGTCATGTATGCCTGTCCCTATAAGTTAGTGCCACTTTGGGTTCGCGACTAGCCATGTCATCCCGGGCTCCTTGTCATATGGATGCTAGCAACACTATCATATACATGTGCCAAAAGGCGCAAACGGTCCCGGGCCTGGTAAGGCGACACCCGTGGGAATACCGTGCGTGAGGCCGCAAAGTGATATGAGGTGTTACATGCTAGATCAGTGTGACATTGAGTCGGGGTCCTGACACCCGGGCTGGGTGGCACCCAAGGTTGATTTGACCTTCAGCTCGGACGATCACCCCTCTAACGTCGCCTGCTCGGGCGCGCTCCCGATGCTATGTACCCCCACCATCTGCCAGGTGGCCGTCACCAGGACCCTCATCGATGGTGGTGCCAGCCTCAACGTGCTCTCGATGGAGGCCTTCAGCCTCCTCCACATGCCGCTAGAGCGGCTCCAGCCCAGCAAGCCTTTCTCGGGCGTTGGGGGCAGTTCCACCGGCTCTTTGGGGAAGATCCGCCTCCCAGTGACCTTCGGCACCCACGACAACTTCCGCACGGAGCTGGTCGAATTCGACATCACCCCCATCGGCCTCCCGTACAACGCCATCCTCGGCTACCCAGCCTTGGCCGAGTTCATGGCGGCGACTCACCCAGCGTACAACCTCATGAAGATGCCCGGAGGTAGCGGCGTCCTTACCATGTCCGGAGACACAAGGGACGCACTGCAGACGCTCAAGCTCGCTTTCAAGACAGCCGCGGTGGCACAGCCCGCCAGCGCAGATACCATTGAGCCCAAGGGGGCTGCACGGGCCAAGAAGAAGCAGTTGTTCACCCAAGACAAGGCAGAGACCAAGCAGGTGCCGGTCAACGAGGATGGACCCTCTGGCGCCACCTTCACCATAGGCGCCAACCTCAATCCTGAGCAGGAGGAGGCCTTGGTGAAGTTCCTCCATGCAAACAAGAAGCTGTTTGCGTGGGAACCTAACCAGCTGGCAGGGGTCCCAAGGGATGTGATTGAACATCATCTCAGCGTGTGCCCCAACGTGCGCCCCGTGAAGCAGAAGGCAAGGCGATAATCCACTGAAAAGCAGGCCTTCATTGTCCAAGAAACCCGCAAGCAGGCGCCATTCATGAGGTTCGCTACCCTGAATGGCTGGACAACCCAGTCGTTGTGCCAAAATAAGGGAGGAAAGGAACGTATGTGTGTCGACTTCACCAACCTCAACAAGGCCTACCCACAGGATCCATTCCCTCTCCCTCGCATCGACCAGATCATCGATTCTACCTTTGAGAGTGACCTGTTGTGCTTCCTGGATGCCTTCTCGAGCTATCACCAGATCAAGATGGCGGTAGAAGATGTGGAGAAAACAGCCTTCCTCACCCCGTGTGGAGTATACTGCTATACATGTATGCCATTCGGGTTGCGCAACGCATGCGCGACCTTTCAGCGACTGATGCACATCGCCCTGGCCGGCAGCTCGGGAGGAACCCCGAGGCCTACGTCAATGACATTGCAGTAAAGCCTTGGGAGGCGAAAACCCTGATACAGGACCTAGAAGAAACCTTTGCGAGCCTCCACGAAGTGGATCTGTGGCTCAACCCGGAGAAGTGCGTATTTGGAGTTCCCTCGCGCAAGCCTTTGCGCTTCCTTGTATCCCACAGGGGCATAGAGGCTAACCCGGAGAAGGTCAAAGCAGTCGAAGACATGAGTCCACCAAAGACCCTCAGAGAAATGCAGAAGCTTGTCGGGCGAGTAACCGCATTGGGACGCTTCATCTCCAAGCTTGGAGAGCGAGCATTGCCATTCTTCAAGTTGATGAAGAAGAAGGGCCCGTTCGAATGGACTGAAGAGGCCGACAAGGCATTCCAAGATCTAAAGAAGTACCTCACCAGCCCTCCGGTGATGGTAGCTCTGCGCCCTCGGGAGCCCTTGGTGCTCTACCTTGTGGCCACACCCTACTCCGCCAGCGCAGCCCTGGTGGCGGGTAGGGGGGAGCGCCGGGCCAAGGTCGCGCCAGCCGCGGCCCCGGCTCAGGCGGAGCAAAGTCAAGAGGGCCTCGCGAAGACCACAACCACAGCAGATGGGGATCAGCCTCGGCAGGGGGACGCACCCGGAGTGGAGGAGGCCTCGCCATGCAACCAATCACTGGGGGCTCCGTCGTCTCAGGAGGCGCCTCAACCTCGTCGAGCATCCTGTATACTTCATCGGCACGGTGTTACGGGACGCGAGAGCGCGGTACCCCATGCCCCAAAATCTCCTCCTTGCACTGCTAGTGGCTTCACACAAGCTGCGGCACTACTTTCAAGGCCGTCCCATCAAGGTCATCTCAGCATACCCCTTGGAAAGGGTACTCGGGAGCCCCAACTCAGCTGGAAGAGTCGCTGAATGGAACATCGAGTTGCAAGCGTTTCAGCTGGAATTCAGCATGACCAGAGTCATCAAGGGAGCCGCACTTGCAGATTTCGTGGCTGCATGGGCGGAGGCACCAGGGCTCAAAGCAGGCGAGGATTGGTCGCTTTCCCCAGGAAGCGAAGCGCCGGACGGCTGGATCATGTACTTCGATGGGGCATTCTCACGGCACGGCACGGGGGCTGGCGCGGTGCTCATATCTCCCACTCAGGACAAGCTTTACTATGTCGTGCAACTCTGCTTCCAGCATGGAGAGAAGGTCTCCAACAACATAGCAGAGTACGAAGGCCTGATAGCGGGCTTGAAAGCTGCGGCCGCCTTGGGGGTAAAGCGCCTCGTCATCATGGGTGATTCACAACTCCTCGTCAATTTCTCCAACAAGGTGTACGATCTGAAGGACAAACACATGGAAGCATATCTTGTGGAGGTACGCAGGATGGAGAAACAGTTTTGGGGGCTGGAGTTGCAGCATGTGCCTCACGGCACAAATCAAGAGGCTGATGACATCGCCAGGAGGGCGTCCAGGCGGCTACCTTAGGAGCCTGGCGTCTTCGAGGAACGACTCTTCAAACCTTCGGCGGCACCATCGCTATCAAGCACAGCGCAGCCTCGGGAGGAGCTCCCTCAACCACCTGCCTTAGGAGCCCCAGCCTGTGGCCCGACCTCGGGAGTGCGCCTGCTCCTAGTGTTGGAGCCTCAGGAGGGATGCTGGACCGTGGAATTCAAGGACTACCTGATACAGGGGATTCTTCCAGAGAAGGAGGGAGACGCGAAACGCGTGGCACGGCAGGCCACGGCCTACTGCATCTAAGACCGAGAGCTCTACCGGAAGCGGCCGAATGACGTTACTCTACGTAGCATATCCAGCGGGCAAGGGAAGGATCTACTGGTAGACATTCACGACGGAGACTGCGGGCACCACTCGTCTTTGCGCACACTCATCGGCAAGGCATTTCGCAGCGGGTTCTATTGGACAATAGCACTCAACGACGCAGTCAAGCTGGTGAAAGCTTGTGAAGCCTGTCAATTTCACGCCAAGCAGATTCATCAGCCAGCTCATGGCCTTCAGATCATTCCCCTCTCGTGGCCATTCACTGTTTGGGGACTGGACATCCTTGGCCCATTTCCTCGGGCGCCAGGGGGCTACCGCTACCTCTACATCGCCATTGACAAGTTCACCAAGTGGGCAGAAGTGGAAGTCGTCCGCACCATCCCGGCTTGCTCGGCAGTCAAGTTCTTCAGGGGCCTCGTGAGCCGGTTTGGGGTACCTAATCGCATCATCACCGACAATGGTTCGCAGTTCACCAGCAATCTCTTCAAAAAATATTGTGCTAACCTTGGAACGCAGATATGCTACGCTTCGGTGGCACACCCTCGAAGCAACGGCCAAGCTGAATGCGCCAACGCGGAGGTCCTGAAGGGCCTCAAAACTCGAACCTTCAAAAAGAAGCTGGAGGCCTGCGACAGGGGCTGGCACGACGAGCTTCAGTCCGTGTTGTGGTCCATCCGCACCACCGCTACCAAGTCGACCGGCGAAACCCTGTTCTTCCTCGTCTATGGTGCTGAGGCAGTCCTTCCGCATGAGGTCAGGCATCGCTCCGCACGGGTCCTGGCTTTCGACGAAGCACAGCAGGACGCCACATGGGGGTGGACCTCGTGCTTGGGGAGGAACGCCGTCGGGTGGCTGCGCTTCGGGCTGCAAGATATCAGCAAGCACTGCGGCGGTACCATTGCTGCAGCATCCGCCCCGGGACCCTCGAGGTAGGTGACCTCGTGCTCAGACGGGTGCTCTCCAGGGAGGGGCTGCACAAGCTCTCGCCCATGTGGGAGGGCCCGTTCAAGGTTTTTCATGTCTCCAGGCCCGGCGCCGCATGCTTGGAGACCCAGGAGGGGGTGCCCATCCCGAACGCGTGGAACATCCAGCACCTTCGGAAGTTCTACCCCTGAAGAAAGGCCCATCGCCTGTTAAGAAGGCCCGGCGTCTGTGAAGCTAAATGAACCAAGAAAGGCCCGGTGCCTGTGAAGAAGGCCAATGCATGTGAAGCTCATCGCCCCGAGAAAGGCCCGGAGCCTGTGAAGAAGGCCAATGCCTGTGAAGCCCGCCGCCTGTGACACTCTCACGTAATAATGAGTTGGGGCTGTACACGCCCCGGAGTCTCCGGAGAGCCGCCCTCGGGCCTCGGGGGCTCCCACCCATGCCCAGTGGCAGCACTTAGCTCCGCGCTGGTGAGAAGACGTCGAAGACTAGATTAGGTGTCGGACGCGGCTTTTCCATTTGCTTTCTGCAGTTGTCTTGTTCGTCCCAATTTGGAGTTTTATTGGAGTTGCTTTCAGCTTTGTTGCTGTCCTTGACTTGTGACTCTCTGCCTTTTTTGCCTGCTTGACTCGTTCTCTCTCGTGCGAGTCTCGCGAGGGGGCTGCGCGGGCGCCCTCGCGAGTGTTTTCTGCCCCAGTCGTGTGAGGCTTTCCTATCCAAGTCCACTACAGGAGCACCCCTCCCAGTCCGTGCCCCACGGGCATCACGAGACGAACACAGGACCTGAGTCGGTTGCCCTAGCGACCAAAACCGGAAGTATCTCTCCTAACTAATTCTTGCAGGTCCCGGAGCACGAGACGAGGCCCCATCCTGGAGGAGCAAGGGTTACGGCGAGCTCCCCCCCCCCCCCGAGTTAAGTAATTCCTACACAGAAGCGTGCGGCGCCGAAAAACAGCACAAGAACGATGAGGATAGCATAACAGTTAACAACGGCAGTCCAGCGCGCCCCTATGGGGCCATACAATACTCTTTCTTTGCACAGGAAAGAGAGGAAAACAAAATAAAGACGCGGCTCGCTCGGCATCGACTCATGGCGAGGGCTCATCCTGCCTCCGGAGCTCAGTCGGACCCCTCGCGCTTCACCGAGACGTGGCGGCGGGTTGACCCGCTACCTCCCTCGAGGCGAGCGCGATGGCACGGGGGCTGGTCGCGGCCACCACTGGAGGAGCTGCCATCCGAAGGGGAGTCGCCGAGGCTTGGCAAACTGCGGAAGCCGCCAGCCCTGTGCCCACCTTCATCTTTGTCTCGGCCATTGCCAAGGCGGGGCGCCTGGCCGCCGTCGACATCTTCGGGGCAGCACCCAACGCGGCGGCCGTCTTCTCCGAACACCCTCACGTAGAGGGTGGCGTCTCCACCGAAATTGAAGTGCAGTGTGCATCGCCGGCTCAGGCCACACGCGCGGGCGAACGTTTGCCAGCCGTGGGTCAGGGCCACATTCCTGGCGATGGAGATCTCCAGTGAAGCCCAGGAGGCCTTGCTGCAGCAGCCGTCCGCTTGAAGCCAGAGGCCGCCAGGAGCACCGGCCAGGAGTTCACCTACAAAGAAGCGGGGAAGCTGGAGCCAGGTGCTGGTTCGGTCCGCCGACCACACGACGAACTCCGGCAGCACTTCCGCCGAGTGGAAGCGCGGCCTGGGGGGCCGCGCAGCCACGACACGCCTACCTTCACCAACCTGGCGCCCACTGCCATGCGGGAGATCGCAGCCGCGACCGCGAGGAGCTGCTGCAGGCGGCGCATGATGCTTGCGGGGACGAACCCGGCCGCGCTTGGGCGGGGGAGAGTCAGGCCCTTCCCGGCGGGCCTTTCCTTTCTCTACGGCCGGGAACCTCTTCGGTGGTGTCATGGGAGATGACGAGTAGCTGGGATGGGGAGAAAGAAGGAAGCGAGGAGGAAGATATGCAGCGGAGGCTTGCGCTCTCCCGCCTTTATAGCCGGGGGAGGCCAACCATCGGCCTCCACGATCACAGGTAATCATGACCCATTTTTGCACGCAGGGACTTGTCAAGTCGAGCGGTTGCCGAGGTGGCGTGGGGAAGCGGAGACGCCCCTGTCCAATCAACCGCCACGCGGCGCTCAAGGCCGCAGGCTGATGGGGCCCGCGGCACTCCGCACTTGCCCCTTCGCTTCTCCGCTAAGCCAAGTCCGAGCGCGCCTTGGGCCCGGGGGCTACTGTCGGCGTTTTGGGACCCCAGACTTGCCTGCCTGCGGCCTGCGGCGTGGCTCAAGTGGTGGCCCAGTACGGCCCATCTTCACCAACACAAGACTCAAGACCCTCGCGAGGGGCCAAGCCTCGCGGGGCAGATGGCGCAAGGCTACATCAGGAACGGCCTCGCCAGGCAGGCTCACGAGGAGGCGGAGAGATCAAGGCGGGGTACCTCGCGAGGTTCTTATGACGCAAGCCATGACGATCGAGACCAGGCGGGCACCAGGCGGGCGCTGGCCTACGAAGTGTCCTTGTTTCCTCTTTGGTGCAAAGGGGACAAGCACAAGCGTAGAGTACCGAGGCATCAGGCAAAGGTTGCCATTTCAGTGCAACGAGACTAAGACCAGCAGAGCAACAAGATGGAGGTCACCATGGAGCCCAAGACGGCGTCATCACCAGTGCCTTTGGCAGCCGAAGACCAACTTTAGTCGGGATAACTTGTACTAGATGTTCCCCTTCGAAATGGCCGTTGTTGGCGCCCTTCCTGCTCAATATTTGGGAAGAAGCCCAAGGCCTCTATAAATAGGGCTAGCCACCACAGAGAAAGGGGGGACTCATCTAGAGCTCATTAGAGAGAGAGAGAGGCGATCGAACTCACCCAAGCAGTTCATCGCACCAGCTCAAGAACACCCCTCGCGAGGCTGTTCTTCCCTTGTATTGTTCATCATCAGCCCCCGAGGCAATCCACCACACCACACACTAGAGTAGGGTATTACACCGCAACAGTGGCCCGAACCAGTATAAATCTTGTGTCCCTCGTGTTGTTCATTGTTCTTAGCTTAGATCTCATGAGATGATCGGACGTAGGTCGGTAGGGGAGAGATCTTCATGCGCACCCCGGAGTTCGAACCTTAAGGGTCTGCCGAAACCCAACATCCGACAGTTATAATTGCGTGCCAACATGCTATTAGAATGATTATGATGTGGTGTGATGGGATGGTATCCTCCTTTGAATGAATTGAGTGACTCGACTTGGCACATGTTCACGCATGTAGTTGAAATAAATCAACATAGCCTTCATGATATTTATGTTCATGGTGGATTATATCCTACTCATTCTTGTACTCGGTGTGAATTAATTTTAATGCATGTTTATGACTGTGTCGCTCTCTCAGTTGGTCAATTCCCAGTCTTTTGCTAGCCTTCACCTGTACTAAGTGGGAATACTGCTTGTGCATCCAAACTCCTTAAACCCCAAAGTTATTCCATATGAGTCCACCATACCTACCTATATGCGGTATTTACCTGCCGTTCCAAGTAAATTTGTATGTGCCAAACTCCAAACCTTCAAATGAAATTCTGTTTTGTATGCTCGAGTATCTCATGTTTCAACTAGGGCTGCCTATATCTTCCATTCTAGGTGGGTTATTCTCAAGAGGAGTGGACTCCGCTCCTCATTCAAGAGAAAGGGCCGGTAACCGGGATGCCCAGTCCCATGATCCAAAAAGATCAAAGCAAATCAAAATAATTAAATGTAACTTCCCCAGGGCTATTGTTAGTTGGAGGCACTCGTTGTTTTGAGCAAGCCATGGATTGATGCTTGCTGGTGGTTGGGGGAGTATAAACCTTTACCATTCTGTTTGGGAACTGCCTATAATGCATGTAGTATGGAAGATACAACCATCTCATAGTTGTTGCGTTGACAGCGAAAGTATGCCGCTCAAAATGTTATTTAATCTCTATTTTAAAATCAAGCTCTGGCACCTCTACAAATCCCTGCTTCCCTCTACGAAGGGCCTATCTATTCACTTTTATGTTGAGTCATCACCCTTCTTATTAAAAAGCACCCGCTGGGGAGCACAATGTCATTTGCATTCATTACTATTGATTTATATTGGGGATGACTTGACTGTATCTCTTTTACCATGAATTACAATGTTTAGTTAGTCCTTGATCTTTAAAGGTGCTCTGCATTTATGTTTTGTGGTCTCAGAAAGGGCTGGCAAGATACCATTTTGTTATATCATGTTATGATTGTTTTGAGAAAGTGTTGTCATCCGAGTTTTATTATTATGCCTCGCTAGCTGATTATGCTATTGATATGAGTAATTGTGATACCTAAGTGTTATTGTGAGTATGGTTAGTTCATAATATTTGCTGAAACCTGAATGCTGGCTTTGCATGTTTACAACAACAAGAGCAAACAGAGTTTGTAAAAGTTTTTCTTTATCACTTTCAGTTTATCAACTGAATTGCTTGAGGACAAGCAAAGGTTTAAGCTTGGGCAAGTTGATACGTCTCCAATGTATGTATCTACTTTTCCAAACACTTTTGCCCTTGTTTTAGACTCTAACTTGCATGATTTGAATGAAACTAACCCGGACTGACGCTGTTTTCAGCAAAACTGCCATGATGTTGTTTTATGTGTAGAAAACAAAAGTTCTCGGAATGTCCTGAAAATCCACGGAGGCACTTTTTGGAAAATATAAAAAATACTGGCGAAAGAATCAAGACCAGGGGGCCCACACCCTGTCCACGAGGGTGGGGGCGCGCCCTCCCCCCTGGGCGCGCCCCCCTGTCTCATGGGCCCCCTGAGGCTCCGCCGACCTCAACTCCAGCTCCATATATTCCGTCTCGCGGAGAAAAAAATGAAGGAGAAAGTTTCATCGCGTTTTACGATACGAAGTCGCCGCCAAGCCCTAATCTCTCTCGGGAAGGCTGATCTAGAGTCCTTTCGGGGCTCCGGAGAGGGGGATTCATTGTCGTCGTCATCATCAACCATCCTCCATCACCAATTTCATGATGCTCACCACCGTACGTGAGTAATTCCATCGTAGGCTTGTTGGACGGTGATGGGTTGGATGAGATTTACCATGTAATCAAGTTAGTTTTGTTAGGGTTTGATCCCTAGTATCCACTTTGTTCTGAGATTGATGTTGCTATGACTTTGCTATGCTTAATGCTTGTCACTAGGGCCCGAGTGCCATGATTTCAGATCTGAACCTATTATGTTTTCATGAATATATGTGTGTTCTTGATCCTATCTTGCAAGTCTATAGTCACCTATTATGTGTTATGATCCGACAACCCCGAAGTGACAATAATCGGGATACTTCTCGGTGATGACCGTAGTTTGAGGAGTTCATGTATTCACTGAGTGCTAATGCTTTGTTCTGGTTCTCTATTGAAAGGAGGCCTTAATATCCCTTAGTTTCCGCTAGGACCCCGCTGCCACAGGAGGGTAGGACAAAAGATATCATGCAAGTTCTTTTCCATAAGCACGTATGACTATTTACGGAATACATGCCTACATTACATTGATGAACTGGAGCTAGTTCTATGTCACCCTATGTTATAGCTATTACATGAGGAATCACATCCGACATAATTATTCATCACTGATCCATTGCCTACGAGCTTTTCACATATTGTTCTTCGCTTATTTACTTTTCCGTTGCTACTGTTACAATCACTACAAAACCCAAAAATATTAATTTTGCTACTGATACCTTTATTATCATACCACATTGCTACTAAATACCTTGCTGCAGATACTAAGTTATCCAGGTGTGGTTGAATTGACAACTCAACTGCTAAAACTCAAGAATATTCTTTGGCTCCCCTTGTGTCGAATCAATAAATTTTGGTTCAATACTTTACCCTCGAAAGTTGTTGCGATCCCCTACAATTGTGGGTTATCACTACTATATAGCCCCTGGTATGTCCGCGCTCATCCGAATACGGTGTGTGTACATATGTGACCGGGAAACTAGTCCTTCGTTAATGCGGAGGAATCGCGAAGATTCTACTGAGTCATTGAGTGGTTGACCAGTCTCTCGCTTTATCATGACAGTCAGTTTTCGGCTTTCTCTACTGAGGTGCTCATCTAGATGAACCAGGGCATAATCGCAGTAGTTCTCCCAGTGCCACCTTACCCGATAGAGCAGAACGTAAGGTAGCAAAACATGGGAGCCGGGCAAACCCAACATTTGACCAAAGACATGATTCAGCGCTGATGCATATAAGGCCAAACTCGCGACACCGAACACTCCCGAAGGTATTCAAACTTTACAACATATATTGGGCTGAGTACTGCCCTCGATAATGAGCCCTGAATTTCCAGGTACGGGCATTAAGCTGGCGTGACGAAAGAGCGGCTGTGGTGAGACCATAGATCCCAAAACACATTGGTTGTTGCCCTTGTAACGTCTTTTTTAGATTGGCAAATAATAAGCTTGCCAATAACGCCGCTATCCCTCTTGGTCATTTAAGTACCAGGAGGGTGTGAGCCAACAAGAGACAATAAAAAAGGTTTACACAGGGTCTTAATCAAAAAAGAAACCTTGTAACGGGGCCCTGCTGCACGTCTGCGCCATTGTCTCCGTTGTGCCGTATCCTGGAAGGGTATAGTACGATGGTCATCTGTAAAAAGAAAGAAAAGAACCCAGGTGAAAAAAATCTGGTGTGACCGTGCATAAAGCCGGTCAATCTTAAGGAACCGTGGAAATTTGATATCTTGAGTGGAAATACATTTGGGCCGAACTATGGGACTTGTGCGGGCAGCCCTTAGCACCACATATGGGCCGTAACCATTAATTAAGCTCTGGTTTATCGGGGATGCACAACTAGTGGTGCGCCAGACACGTCTAGCCGTGTCCGTGGTCTCGAGGACCGATCAGTTACTCGGGTTGAAGAGGCCGTTCAATGGTTCGGCTGCTAGAGCCGCCACGTAGTCTTCCACATGAAGAGAACGCTCTGTGTTTCCGCTGATAGTGATGACGCCGCGTGGACTGGGCATCTTAAGTTTAAGATAAGCGTAATGCGGTACTGCGTTGAAACGAGCGAAGGTCGTTCTTCCGAGTAGTGCATGATAGCCGCTCCAGAACGGGGCGATGTCGAAGATTAGTTCTTCGCTTCGAAAGTTGTCGGGAGAGCCGAATACAACCTCTAACGTCAAAGAGCCCGTACAGCGGGCCTCTACACCTGGTATTACTCCTTTAAAGGTAGTACTGCTTTGGTTAATTCTTGACGGGTCTATCCCCATCTTGTGGACAGTGTCCTGATATATCAGATTAAGACTACTGCCGCCGTCCATGAGGACTCAGGTGAGATGGTATCCGTCAATTATTGGATCGAGCAACAAGGCGGCCGAACCTCCATGCGGGATACTAGTCGGATGATCCCTGCGATCGAAGGTGATCTGGCAAGCTGACCAAGGATTGCATTTGGGGGCGACTGGTTCCACAGCGTATACGTCTCAGAGTGCGCGTTTGCGCTTCCTCTTTGGTATGTGGGTGGCGTAAATCATGTTTACTGTTTTGACCCCTGGTGGAAATTTTTTCTGTCCCCCAGTGTTCGGCTGGCTAGGTTTGTCCTCGTCTTCATTTGGCGGCTCCCTCCCCTTGTGTTCGGCGTTTAGCTTGCCGACGTGCTTGAAGACACATCATTCTCTGTTGGTGTGATTCGCATGTTTATCGGGGGTGCCATGAATTTGACAGGACCTGTCTAGAATTTTATTTAGACTGGACGGACCATCTCTGCTGCCTTTAAATGGCTTTTTCCGTTGACCGGGTCTGGAGCCCCTGAATCCGGCGTTTACCGCTATATTGTCTGGGCTATCTTCATTATTTTGATGCTTATTTTTATTGTGTCACGGCTTTCCATTGCCATCCCTGATTTCGGATGTGCCTGGATTGCTGGTGCCGCTGCGGGCCAACCAACTGTCCTCGCCCGCGCAAAAGCGAGTCATAAGAGTTGTTAGGGCTGCCATTGTCCCTGGATTTTCCTGGCCGAGGTGTCTGGCAAGCCATTCGTCCCGGATACTGTGTTTGAAAGCTGCTAGGGCTTTAGCGTCCGGACAGTCGACGATTTGGTTCTTCTTGGTGAGAAATCTGTTCCAAAGCTTACGGGCTGACTCTCCGAGCTGTTGGATTATGTGACTTAAATTGTCTGCATCCGGAGGTCGGACATATGTCCCTTGAAAATTAGCCCTAAAAGCGTCCTCGAGTTCCTCCCAACTTCCAATGGAACCTTTGGGGAGGCTTTTCAACCAATGTCGAGCTGGCCTTTCAACTTGAGGGGTAGGTATTTGATGGCGTGGAGATCGTCTCCGCGGGGCATGTGGATGTGAAGAATAAAGTCCTCAATCTAGACTGCAGGGTCTGTCATTCCGTCGTATGCCTTGATGTTCATGGGTTTGAATCCCTCTGGAAATTCATGATCCAGTACCTCATCGGTGAAACACAGGGGGTGTGCGGCACCCCTGTACTTGGATGTGTCGTGGCATGGGTCCGATAGTTGTAGTGTTCGATGTTGATTCCGAGCTGGTAGTCGATCAGTATAGTCGGTTTGGTGGCCATGATCCTGCGCAGGAACACGTTTCCTAGATCCATAAATGGACCTGA
The DNA here is from genome assembly GCA_021437245.1 of Aegilops speltoides. NCBI lineage: Eukaryota > Viridiplantae > Streptophyta > Magnoliopsida > Poales > Poaceae > Aegilops > Aegilops speltoides. The sequence continues at coordinate 280,888,386 of CM038145.1, read as the reverse complement.
TCATACCAGCCTTTTTGTCTAGGTGCTCACATCGATTGTGTGCAGACTTGTGTGCGGCATCATTAGCCACTCTGTCTCGACCACGGGGTGGTCAGTCCAGCAGATCGACCGTATTGTTTTTTGGCGGACTGGGTGAGGGAGTCCGGGATTAAGGGGTCCTCGGATAGCCGAACTATATACTTTGGCCGGACTATTGGACTATGAAGATACAAGATTGAAGACTTCATCCCGTGTCCGGATGGGACTCTCCTTTGCGTGGAAGGCAAGCTTGGCAACTCGGATATGTAGATCTCCTTCTCTGTAACCGACTCTGTGTAACCCTAGCCCCCTCCGGTGTCTATATAAACTGGAGGTATTTGTCACGCCAATATGCGACCCTATCCAAAAGGAACTCGAAGGTCCCACCAAGGATAGACCCGCATATTGAAACGCTTTTGCAAGGTGGATATCATTACATCAACATTACATAATAGATGGGGATACATACAAGAGGCATACAATCCCACACGAATACAACATCACATCATACATAAGATCAACATCCGACTACGGATGAAACACAAACAAAAACTCAAACGACATCCACCCTGCTAGCCCAGGCTGCCGACCTGGAACCTATCCCCTGATCGAAGAAGAAGCAGAACAAGAACTCAACGCAAGCAAGCATCGCTCTTGCGTCATGATCATCGCATAACCTGTACCTGCAACTGTTGTTGTAGTAATCTATGAGCCACGAGGACTCAGCAATCCCATTACCATGGGTATCAAGACTAGCAAAGCTTAATAGGAAAGGAAGGGGTAAAGTGGTGAGGTTGCAGCAGCGGCTAAGCAAGTATGGTGGCTAACATACGCAAATGAGAGCGAGAAGAGAAACAAGCGGAACGGTCGTGAAGCTAGCAATGATCAAGAGGTGATCCTGAACACCTACTTACGTCAAACATAACCCAGAAACCGTGTTCACTTCCCGGACTCCGCCGAGAAGAGTCCATCACGGCTACACACGCGGTTGATGCATTTTCATTCGGATCTGGTGTCAAGTTATCTACAACCGGACATTAACAAATTCCCATCTGCCACATAACCGCGGGCACGGCTCTCGAAAGGGAAAGGTAGGTGGTGGTGAGGCAAATGGTAAACCAAGGTTGGGCCTTGCTGGACAAGTTTTATTCAAAGCGAACTGTCAGGGGGGGTCCCATAAATCACCCGACCGCGTTAGGAACGCAAAATCCGGGAACATAACACCGGTATGACGGAAACTAGGGCGGCAAGAGTGGAACAAAACACCAGGCATAAGGCCGAGCCTTCCACCCATTACCAAATATATAGATGCATTAATAATATAAGAGATACTGTGATATCCCAACAAAACCCTGTCCACCATGGAGCAATCTTCAACTTCACCTGCAACTAGCAATGCTATAAGAGGGGCTGAGCAAAGCGGTAACATAGCCAATCAATGGTTCGCTAGGAATGGTGTCAAAGGTTAGAGGTTCATGGCAGTTTTGGGAGGCTTGAAGAGCAAAAGATAGGTAACGCAGCATAGCGAAAGAACGAAGCAACTAGCATAGCAATGATAGTAGTGAGATCCAGGGTAGCGGTCATCTTGCCTGAAATCCCGCAAGGAAGAAGAACGAGTCTATGAAGAAGATGAAGCCACGAAGACGAACCACACGTAGACGCACACATCCTCACGATCGCAACGAAACGGGAACTATCGAGAAGAAGCACACAACATGGTAAACACACCACACATGAACAAGGCATGATGCACAACAAGCATGATGCACGACAAAGCTACATGAAGCTACTCATGGCAAGAGACGATGCAAACAAGAACAACACATCAAAGCAAGTTTAAATGAGGCCGGGAACAACATATAACAATTCCGGTAAGTCCTCATATGCAAATTTCGAAATTGGTCCAGAACTGAATAAACCTTATGTTCAAGTTGTTAACCAGCAAGTTAAGATGCACCAAGATGATCTACACGAAATTCTAGTCAAGTTACATGTAAAGTTCATTAGATTCGGAGCTACGGCCTAGAAGATATGAGCAAAACAAGTTAAACATGGCATTGATGCAAAATGCACCCAAATATCAAGCAAACACACCAAAACAAGGATGCAACATGGTAATATGGAACTACATGCAAAATCAAGCAAGTTTCATATAGAGCACACTCAAAACGGAGCAACGGTGCAACACATACACTCTATACAAGTCATAACAACAATCTGTCCATAACAGCAACTAGGCATCTTGCAAGCATCAAAACAATATGCTACAGCATCCCAACATGATAACAAAAGGCATGGGCATGAAGTACAGGTAAAGCATAACAAAACATGAACACTGAGCTATCTCCAGGAACCACTAGAACATACTCAAACACACATGGGAAGATTGCAAATAATAACAGTTTCAGACTTTGCAGACAATAACATCAGGTTGCAATGTTTAGAGCTCTCAAACAACATGTTACAGGAACTTATTATGGCAAAAAAAGGCATGGCATGAATCTACTAATATCATTGATAAAAAGACCCTTACTGATCATGAGCCAAAAAGGCATAGAAAATATGATGGCACCCATGTAAACATGGCAAGTTATATTACAGATTCAAACATGGCAGAAACAACAATAAGTAGGCATGTTTGTGAGCTTGAATCACTCACCACAGAGTAATACATGGCATGGCAAGGCAACCAATAGTAAGAAGGCATGTTTGTGAAGCCATACATGGTAAGATCAAGGTCATAGGATGCATGGATCACTAGAAAACAATCATGGAAACATTGAACATAATGTAAACAGGCTGACAGGAACATTTTCAAGCAACTTTGGAGCAAGATAACAACATGTTCCAGCAGGCTATAATTGCAACCAAGGGCATGAATGGATAGAGCAAGACATTTAATGATTAGTAGAAGCATGTTTACATAGCAACAAAATATAACAGAATCTGTCAGGAAAACAGCAACAGCAACTACCCTACTTAGCAAGCTCAATGCACTCACTACACAAGTCAAAAAAATACATGGTTGGCACCCCTGTAAAGATGGCATGGCATAGATCAACATACATGTAGACATCAACCTCATAGGATGCACACATCAATCATGGCAAAAATGATAAATGAGCAAGTTATAACAGTTTCAGCAGATTAACATCAACATGCACTCTTCCAACAGCATTTCGGGCATCAAGATGAGCTCAAATGAAAATGATGCAATGGAATGAAATGAAGTACTTATCGAGACGAACAATTTGACATATTACACACGCAAAACAGATCTACGGATGCAGAGATACAATGCAATGAACATGGCATGATTATGACAAAAATCTGGGACTTAGGCATATTTTTACCCTCCGAAAATTCAACGGGACGACGCGGAGCGGGACGGAGGGATCCAGGCGGGGTTGGAGGCGCGTTTGGTCCGGCCGGAGTGGAGCTCCGGCGAGCTCCGCGAGCTCCGGCGAGGGGGTTCCGGCCACGGGGAAGCCGGAGGCGGGCGGCACGACGGCGGGCGCTGGGCGGCGGAGGAGCCACGGCGGCCTCGGGGAGAGGCCGGAGGCGGGCGGCCGGGCGAGGCAACCAAGGCGGGGCTGGCGCTCCGGCCACCGGCGGGAGGAGCCGGCGTGTGAGCGGGGCCGAGCGGCGGTCGGCGCGGGCTCCATGGGGCGGCGGCGACGGTGGTGGTGGTGGGCGGCGCCGGGCGAGGCGGCGGTGGTGGCTGGCGATGGCGGCGGAGCACGCCGGCAGCGAAGACGCTGGCGCGGCGGGGCGAACGAATCAAGGGCGGCGGCGGGCGCTGGTCGGGCCCGACGGGCAGATCTGGCTCGCGGCCCGGTGGCTGCGGGGAACCGGCAGCGGACACGTGGTGCGCGGTGGTTGGCTGCGGGCGCGGCGGCGATTTTGTCCGGCGAGGCCGGACGTGTCCAGTGGCGGCGGGGGCGATTTGATCTAGGGTTTGATCCAAAAAATGGAGGAGGACGTTTTTATAGCTAGAGGGAGCTAGGAGAGTCCAAATGAGGAGCGGTTTTTGGCCACGCGATCGTGATCGAATGACCGAGAGCATGGAGGGGAGTTTGATGGGCTTTGGGCCACTTTGGAAGGGGTGTTGGGCTGCAACTCAAAGAGGGCTTTGCGGTTACCCGGTTAACCGTTGGAGTACCAAACGACCTCCAAATGGCACGAAACTTGACAGGCGGTCTACCGGTGCTATACCAAGGCCGCTTGGCAAACCTCGGGCCATTCCGAGAAAGTTTAACACCCACTCACAACAGGAGACAAAAGGGGACGCCGGAGGACATAGGAGTGCCGGATTGCAAAACGGACAACGGGGAAAATGCTCGGATGCATGAGACGAACATGTATGCAAAATGAAATGCACATGATGACATGGTGAAATGCAACACGCAAGCAAATGACATGGCAACAACGGCGAATAACTGGCAAACACCTGGCGCATCGAATCCGGGGCGTTACAACACTCCTCCACTAACAAGAGATCTCGTCCCGAGATCTTAGGACCGAGACGGAAGGGAAAAGGGATGAGGTGAAACAAGAACTCAAGAGAAGAAGCCAAGAATCAAGAGCACTCGAGAATAAGAGAGGAACAACTAGAATGACGAGAATCGAAAGCTCACGGAATCAGATAGACTATGAAATCACTCGTTCTAACCGGAGTGGTTAGAATGAGAAAAGAAACGGATAAGACTGAAAGGATTTAGGTAGCACTCCGGCTGAAAATGGGAGGATTAGAACAAACTTGAGAGGATGTAATGGTACTTGATGAACTCTTGAAGGATGAATTAAATCATGAAGAATCGCCATGAAGTACTCCGGAAAAATAAAGGATGATGAGACAGAATGAAGGATGAAAGAATAAGATGAGCCTTGCGATGATTTAGATGAAGGTTCCGACGAGATGGCCGAGGAAATTTGAACTCCGGAAAAGAAAAGAGGAAAACACTTGGAACTAGAATTTATTCATCAAGAACAAACTCCAAAAGAAAGGATTAATCACTTGGATGAAATAAGATTTATTGTATGCTTATCCTTCATCAAATTAAATTGATGATAAGCAATGGATTTTTTGCATACTACTTATTCTTCTTGAAAAGGATTGAGAAGTGACATCTCTCAAACTTGAGAAGGTCTTCATGAACCACCGGTAGGATTGAAAGAACGAATGGATTGATATGATAATCAAAGAAAAAGAATCTTGAACGAACCACCGTTAGAATTCGAAAATTGAATGACGAAAGAGAATGAATCACCGGGAAGAATTAGAAGAACCAATATGCTCGAGGGGATCTAGAAGCAAAAGAGCCAAGAGATTATGAGCTGATTAAAGAACACTTGAATGAAGCACCGGGAAAATAGATAACGATAACTGTAATGATGGCCTCCGGTAAAAGAAATGGAAAACAACTTCTGACATACTCCGGATGGGTAAGAAAGAATGTCTGACAAACGGAGTAATCCGCGAGGATAACATGAAGCTAGAACCACAAAACTTCGAGAGAACAGACAAGATTTAGAGGAAAAACTCTTCTTTGGTCTTCAAATGACGACGAGAAAAACCACCAAAATTACTGAGGTACCCCGGGAGAATGAAAAGCGAAGAGGTTGAGCCAACAATGAAAAGAATTTGAACGAGAACTTAGAGAAGGCATGTGACTTATGAAAATCATACTTATGTCACCCTTGAAAAGAATTGAGAATAACTCTGGGGGAATTAGAAGAGTCAGGTAAGATCCTGGGAAAAGACCTGTGGGTTAGGGCCCACTAAAAGTTAACACCATAGAAAAGGATTGTTGAAGAGGTAGATGATGCACCGGAACAATTGAAATATTCGAATGGTGACCACCTCGAATTAATTGGAACACGGACGAATCTCCTGAGATGTCTTGAACACTCCGGAAGGATAAACTGGCGAGAGGCGAACGAGCAAGGGGAAAACATTTGAGCCGAGGAAAAGAATATGATCACCACCGAAAAACTTGAATTGAGTGCACCGGAAAAAGAAAGGGATGAAGAATGACGAACGAGACGAGAATTCACCGGTTGAGATAATTAAAGGAAGACTGAAAATGCTCCACATGAATGAGATTGGTGGTCGAAAGAGACTCAAACTCTGGTAGGAAGAGGGTGGGAGGGCGGGAAAACAAAGGCAACTGGAAGGGGGAAATCGACGAATGACTTCGAGAGGAAACACCGGTTGAAAACATTGAGGAAAGAAGGCAAAGACTTCGCACGAGTAGGATGGATACTCGATTACGGACTCCGGTTCCGAGAGGAAGAAGGTTGGGCGGGTGGGAAAAACAAGGACAACTTCGGACAGGGAAACAACATCGATCGAAAAGAACTAAGGATTCATCTTAGCAAAGATGAAGAGGCTCGAGTCGACTTGACGAGAAATGCACCGGATAAAAGAGCTGAGACCAACGATCGAAAAACCAACTGCGTGAACCTAAAGAAAAATTTTGAATGGGAAGAGGAGTAATTCAAAAACACCTATGTCAAGATTCCTCACCAGAGCGACGAAGGGGTTGAGGAGTAAAAGAATTCCTACTCTCCGATATAACTAGACTCCGAAAACAGTTTTCTTCTAGACTCAACAACGGCCAAACTACACGATCAATCAAGGGGGCTCCTAGGGTCGGTCGAGGCTCGATACCAACTTGAACACGCCTAATATGCGATCCTATCCAAAAGGAACTCAAGGTCCCACCAAGGATAGACCCGCATATTGAAACGCTTTTGCAAGGTGGATATCATTACATCAACATTACATAATAGATGGGGATACATACAAGAGGCATACAATGCCACACGAATACAACATCACATCATACATAAGATCAACATCCGACTACGGATGAAACACAAACAAAAACTCAAACGACATCCACCCTGCTAGCCCAGGCTGCCGACCTGGAACCTATCCCCTGATCGAAGAAGAAGCAGAACAAGAACTCAACGCAAGCAAGCATCGCTCACGCGTCATGATCATCGCATAACCTGTACCTGCAACTGTTGTTGTAGTAATCTGTGAGCCATGAGGACTCAGCAATCCCATTACCATGGGTATCAAGACTAGCAAAGCTTAATAGGAAAGGAAGGGGTAAAGTGGTGAGGTTGCAGCAGCGGCTAAGCAAGTATGGTGGCTAACATACGCAAATGAGAGCGAGAAGAGAAACAAGCGGAACGGTCCTGAAGCTAGCAATGATCAAGAGGTGATCCTGAACACCTACTTACGTCAAACATAACCCAGAAACCGTGTTCACTTCCCAGACTCCGCCGAGAAGAGCCCATCACGGCTACACACGCGGTTGATGCATTTTAATTCGGATCTGGTGTCAAGTTATCTACAACCGGACATTAACAAATTCCCATCTGCCACATAACCGCGGGCACGGCTCTCGAAAGTTTATACCGCAGGGTGTCCCAACTTAGCCCATGACAAGCTCTCACGATCAACGAAGGAATAGACCTTCTCCGGGAAGACCCGATCAGTCTCTGAATCCCGGTTTACAAGACATTTCGACAATGGTAAAACAAGACCAGCAAAGCTGCCCGATGCGCCGACAATCCCGATAGGAGCTACACATATCTCGTTCTCAGGGCAACACTGGATAAGTCAAGCTACGAGTAAAACCAGACTTTGAGTTTCCCCGAGGTGGCCCCGCAGGTTGCTCATTTCAGACCAACACTTAGACAAGCACTGGCCCGGGGGGGGCTAAAATAAAGATGACCCTTGGGTTAATTACTCCCAAGGGAAAGGTAGGTGGTGGTGAGGCAAATGGTAAAACCAAGGTTGGGCCTTGCTGGACAAGTTTTATTCAAAGCGAACTGTCAGGGGGTCCCATAAATCACCCGACCGCGTTAGGAACGCAAAATCCGGGAACATAACACCGGTATGACGGAAACTAGGGCGGCAAGAGTGGAACAAAACACCAGGCATAAGGCCGAGCCTTCCACCCTTTACCAAATATATAGATGCATTAATAATATAAGAGATATTGTGATATCCCAACAAAACCCTGTCCACCATGGAGCAATCTTCAACTTCACCTGCAACTAGCAACGCTATAAGAGGGGCTGAGCAAAGCGGTAACATAGCCAATCAATGGTTCGCTAGGAATGGTGTCAAAGGTTAGAGGTTCATGGCAATTTTGGGAGGCTTGAAGAGAAAAAGATAGGTAACGCAGCATAGCGAAAGAACGAAGCAACTAGCATAGCAATGATAGTAGTGAGATCCAGGGTAGCGGTTAACTTGCCTGAAATCCCGCAAGGAAGAAGAACGAGTCCATGAAGAAGATGAAGCCACGAAGACGAACCACACGTAGACGCACGCATCCTCACGATCGCAACGAAACGGGAACTATCGAGAAGAAGCACACAACATGGTAAACACACCACACATGAACAAGGCATGATGCACAACAAGCATGATGCACGACAAAGCTACATGAAGCTACTCATGGCAAGAGACGATGCAAACAAGAAACACACATCAAAGCAAGTTTAAATGAGGCCGGGAACAACATATAACAATTCCGGTAAGTCCTCATATGCAAATTTCGAAATTGGTCCAGAACTGAATAAACCTTATGTTCAAGTTGTTAACCAGCAAGTTAAGATGCACCAAGATGATCTACACGAAATTCTAGTCAAGTTACATGTAAAGTTCATTACATTCGGAGCTACGGCCTAGAAGATATGAGCAAAACAAGTTAAACATGGCATTGATGCAAAATGCACCCAAACATCAAGAAAACACACCAAAACAAGGATGCAACATGGTAATATGGAACTACATGCAAAATCAAGCAAGTTTCATATAGAGCACACTCAAAACGGAGCAACGGTGCAACACATACACTCTATACAAATCATAACAACAATCTGTCCATAACAGCAACTAGGCATCTTGCAAGCATCAAAACAATATGCTACAGCATCCCAACATGATAACAAAAGGCATGGGCATGAAGTACAGGTAAAGCATAACAAAACATGAACACTGAGCTATCTCCAGGAATTACTAGAACATGCTCAAACACACATGGGAAGATTGCAAATAATAACAGTTTCAGACTTTGCAGACAATAACATCAGGTTGCAATGTTTAGAGCTATCAAACAACATGTTACAGGAACTTATTATGGCAAACAAAGGCATAGCATGAATCTACTAATAGCATTGATAAAAAGACCCTTACTGATCATGAGCCAAAAAGGCATAGAAAATATGATGGCACCCATGTAAACATGGCAAGTTATATTACAGATTCAAACATGGCAGAAACAACAATAAGTAGGCATGTTTGTGAGCTTTAATCACTCACCATAGAGTAATACATGGCATGGCAAGGCAACCAACAGTAAGAAGGCATGTTTGTGAAGCCATACATGGCAAGAGCAAGGTCATAGGATGCATGGATCACTAGAAAACAATCATGGAAACATTGAACTTAATGTAATCAGGCTGACAGGAACATTTTCAAGCAACTTTGGAGCAAGATAACAACATGTTCCAGCAGGCTATAATTTCAAACATGGGCATTAATGGATAGAGCAAGACATTTATATCAAAACATGTTTATAGAGCATCTCCATATTATGTATAGAATGATTAGTAGAAGCATGTTTACATAGCAACAAAATATAACAGAATCTGTCAGGAAAACAGCAACAGCAACTACCCTACTTAGCAAGCTCAATGCACTCACTACACAAGTCACAAAAATACATGGTTGGCACCCCTGGAAAGATGGCATGGCATAGATCAACATACATGTAGACATCAACCTCATAGGATGCACACATCAATCATGGCAAAAATGATAAATGAGCAAGTTATAACAGTTTCAGCAGATTAACATCAACATGCACTCTTCCAACAGCATTTCGGGCATCAAGATAAGCTCAAATGAAAATGATGCAATAGAATGAAATGAAGTACTCGTCGAGACGAACAATTTGACATATTACACGCGCAAAACGGAGCTACGGATGCAGAGATACAATACGATGAACATGGTATGATTATGACAAAAATCTGGGACTTGGGCATATTTTTACCCTCCGAAAAGTCAACGAGACGACGCGGAGCGGGACGGAGGGATCCAGGCGGGGTTGGAGGCGCGTTTGGTTGGACGTGCGGGTGGATCTGATCCACCCCGCGGTGGATTCGGCCGGAGTGGAGCTTGGGCGAGCTCCGCGAGCTCCGGCGAGGGGGTTCCGGCCACGGGGAAGCCGGAGGCGGGCGGCACGACGGCGGGCGCGGGCGGCGGAGGAGCCATGGCGGCCTCGGGAGGGCCGGAGGCGCTGGGCGCGGCTGGGCGCTGCAACCGGAGGCGGGCCAGCAGCTCGGCCACCGGCAGGAGGAGCGGCGGGGGCGGGCGAGGGCCGAGGCGGCGGTCGGGCGGGCTTTCTGGGCGGGCGGCGGCGGCGCATAGAGGAGTTTCGCGGCGCGGTGGTGGTGACGGCGGCGCTGGCGAGGCGGCGGTGGTGGTGGCGATGGCGGCGAGCACGCCGGCGGCGAGGCGAAGACTTCGCGCGGCGGGCGAACTTCGCATGGGCGCGCTGGCGCTGGTCGGGCCCGACGGGCGATCCGGCTCATGGGTCCGGCGACTCGCGGGAATCGGCGGTGGACACGTGGCGTGCGGTGGTTGGCTGCGGGCGCGGCGGCGATTTCGTCCGGCGAGGCCGGACGTGTCCGGTGGCGGCGGGGGCGATTTGATCTAGGGTTTGATCCGAAAAATTGAGGAGGAGGACGTTTTTATAGCTAGAGGGAGCTAGGAGAGTCCAAATGAGGAGCGGTTTTCGGCCACGCGATCGTGATCGAACGACCGAGAGCATGCATGGGAGTTTGATGGGTTTTGGGCCACTTTGGAAGGGGTGTTGGACTGCAACTCAAAGAGGGCTTTGCGGTTACCCGGTTAACCGTTGGAGTACCAAACGACCTCCAAATGGCACGAAACTTGACAGCGGTTCACGGTGCTATACCAAGGCCGCAGCAAACCTCGGGCCATTCCGAGAAAGTTTAACACCCACTCACAATAGGAGACAAAAGGGGACGCCGGAGGACATAGGAGTGCCGGATTGCAAAACGGACAACGGGGAAAATGCTCGGATGCATGAGACGAACATGTATGCAAAATGAAATGCACATGATGACATGGTGAAATGCAACACGCAAGCAAATGACATGGAAACAACGGCGAATAACTGGCAAACACCTGGCGCATCAAATCCGGGGCGTTACAGTATTAGTCCGTAGGACAAGGACAATCATAATCATAGGCTAGCTTCTAGGGTTTAGCCTCTACGATCTCGTGGTAGATCAACTCTTGTAGTACTCATATCATCAGGATCAATCAAGCAGGAAGTAGGGTATTACCTACATCGAGAGGGCCTGAACCTGGGTAAAACAACGTGTCCCCCGCCTCCTGTTACTATTAGCCTTAGATCATAGTTCGGGACCCCCTACCCGTGATCCGCCGATTTTGACACCAACATTGGTGCTTTCATTGAGAGTTCCACTGTGCCGTCCCGATAAGGCTTGATGGCTCCTTCAATCATCTTCAACGACGCGGTCCAAGGGGAGGTTTTCCTTCCCGGACAGATCTTCGTATTCGGCGGCTTCATACTGCGGGCCAACTCGCTTGGCCATCTGGAGCAGATCAATAGGTACGCCCCTAGCCATCAGGTCAGGTTTAGAAGCTTGAACTATACTGCCGACATCCGCGGAGACTTGATCTTCGACGGATACGAGCCCGTGTCAGGTGCGCCGAACAGTCACGATGAGCATGACTTAGATCTGCCATCGGACAGTGTTCGAGAGATCGCGCCTGCGGCGGCCCCAGGAATCAATCCGGAGCAGATCGTGCCATCCAAGGACGGGTGGATGGACCCCGCTATGGAGGCCGCACACTCACCGGCCTTGGAGCCGAACACTGACCCCACCTCCTATGAGGCTGGTATCATCGGACCCTCGGACTCGACTCCGGCTACAGGATCCGAACAGCGTACGTCCGTGCCTATCAAATCTGATTGGGCACCGGTCATGGAGTTCACCTCCGCGAATATCTTTCAATACTCGCCCTTGGGTGATGTGCTAAATTCATTAAGGTCTCTCTCCTTGTCAGGAGATTCTTGGCCGAACTATGTCCGGCTCGAGTGGGAAGCGGACGACGAAGAAATTCATTCCCCACCCACCACCCACTTAATAGCCACTGTCGATGACTTAACCGACGTGCTTGACTTCAACTCCGAAGACATCGACGGTATGGACGACGATGTAGGAGAAGAATAGGAACCACCGTCTATAGGGCGCTGGACAGCCACCTCATCATATGATATATACATGGTGGACACGCCAAAAGAAGGCGATGGCGATGATGCAATGAAGGATAATCCCCTCGATAAGCCACCAAAGCGACGCCGTAGGCGCCACTCTAAATCCCGCCACAGTAAAAACAACGCAAGAAGGAATAATACCCCGATCGACTCCAAAGGAAACGACGACCCCATGGACCCAGTGATGGAGCAGGATGAGCCAGGGGACGCTGAACATAGTCCAGAGCCGATGTCAGATGACGCCGATCCCGAGGGAAAAACTCATCAACCTATCTCCGGACAGGAGGACAGTCCGGACGATGATGCACTCATCATCCCGGAAAAACACTTGGAACAAGAGAACCTCCACAGAAGGCTTATTGCCACCGCGAGGAGCTTGAAGAAGCAGAAGCAAAGGCTTAAGGCTGCGCAGGATACGCTCAGCCGCAGATGGAACAAGGTGCTTGACACTGAAGAAAAATACGGTGGCGATCGCCACACAAAGAGCTACCCAAAGCGCAAGCTGCTGCCTGAATTCGACGACGAGGCCACAGATCCCATTCAGCCAAAAAATAAAACGGCCGATCAGCCGAATTGACCGCCCCGTGGCCGCGACAGGACGGCTAACGATGCCGCACACAAGTCAGCACATGATTTACGTGAGCTCCTGGACAAGAAATCTGGTATGGCCAGGTCCATCTATGGATCTAGGAAGCGCGCTTCTGCACACGATCAGGGCTACCAAAACGAGCATATTGATCGAATACCAGCTAGGAATCAACACCGAACACAACAACCGTCGACAGCATGCCATGACATGTCCAAATACAGGGGTGCCGCACACCCCCTGTGCTTCACCGATGAGGTGCTGGACCATGAATTTCCAGAAGGATTTAAACCCGTGAATATAGAGGCATACGACGGAACGACAGACCCTGGGGTTTGGATTGAGGACTTTATCCTTCACATCCATATGGCCCACGGAGATGACCTCCACGCCATCAAATACCTACCCCTGAAGTTGAAAGGACCAGCTTGGCACTGGTTGAAAAGCCTCCCCAAAAACTCAATTGGAATTTGGGAAGAACTTGAGGATGCTTTTAGGGCCAATTTTCAAGGGACCTATGTCCGACCTCCGAAGGCAGACGACTTAAGTCACATAATTCAACAACCCGGAGAGTCAGCCCGAAAACTTTGGAACAGATTTCTTACTAAGAAGAATCAAATCGTCGACTGCCCAGATGCCGAAGCCTTAGCGGCCTTCAAGCACAGTGTCCGGGACGAATGGCTCGCCAGACACCTCGGCCAGGAAAAGCCAAGGACAATGGCAGCCTTAACAAGCCTTATGACCCGCTTTTGCACGGGCGAGGACAGTTGGCTGGCCCGTAGTGGCACCAGCGACCCAGGCACATCCGATGTCAGGGATGGCAACGGGAAGTCATGATGCAATAAACACAAGCGTCGAAACAATGAAAACAGCCTAGATAACACGACGGTCCACGCCGGATTCAGGGGCTCTCGACCTGGTCAACAAAAGAAGCCATTTAAAGGCAGCAGAGATGGACCGTCCAGCCTAAATAAGATTCTAGACAAATTATGTCAGATTCATGGCACCCCTAAAAAACCTGCAAACCACACCCACAGAGAGTGCTGGGTTTTCAAGCAGGCCGGCAAGCTAAATGCCGAACACAAGGGGAGGGAGACGCTAAGTGAAGACGAGGATGAGCCTCACCAGCCGAACATTGGGGGACAGAAAAAATTCCCACCAGAAGTCAAAATAGTGAATATGATTTATGCAACTCACATTCCAAAAAGAAGGCACAAATGCGCACTCCAAGACGTATACGTTGTAGAGCCCGTCGCCCCCAAATTCAATCCCTGATCGGCCTACCCGATCACCTGTGATCGCAGGGATCATCTGACTAGTATCCAACATGGAGGATCGGCTGCCTTGGTGATCGACCCAATAATTGATGGATACCATCTCACCCGAGTCCTTATGGACGGCGACAGTAGTCTTAACCTGATATATCAGGACACTGTCCGCAAAATGGGGATAGACCCGTCAAGAATCAGCCAAAGCAATACTACCTTTAAAGGAGTGATACCAGTCGTCGAGCCTGCTGCACGGGCTCTCTAGTACTAGAGGTTGTATTCGGTTCTCCCGACAACTTCAGAAGCGAAGAACTAATCTTCGACATCGCTCCATTCCGAAGCGGCTATCACGCACTACTCGGGAGAACGGCCTTCGCTCGTTTTAATGCAGTACCGCACTACACCTATCTTAAACTTAAGATGCCCGGTCCACATGGTGTCATCACAGTTAGCGGAAATATAGAGCGTTCCTTACGTGCGGAAGAATATATAGCGGCTCTAGCAGCCGAACACTGAACTGCCCCTCCAACCAGAATAAACGGTCGGTCGTCAAGACCACGGACACGGTTAGACGAGTCCGGTGCTCCACCAGATGGAACAGCCCAGATAAGCCTAAGCTTAGGTCGATAGATATACCCTCACAGGCGGTGCCAGGGGCTGCTTGCAAAATAAAAAGAACCCATAGTTCGGCTTGACCCTATTAATACAATAACAGATTGCATCTTCATGGTTCGTTCAGATTAACCAACTCTTCGCACGAAGTCTTTCACCCAGGTTTTCCCCTTTTTACAGATGATCATCGTGCTACACCCTTCCAAGATACGGCACAATGGAGATAAAGGCGCAGACGTGCAGCAGGGCCCCGCTCAAAGGTTTCTTTTTAGATTAAAACCCTGCGTAAACCTTTTTTAATGTCTCTTGTTGCTTCATACCCTCCGGTCACTTAACACAACTGGGAGGGATAATGGCGTTCTTGACACTTCGTCATGCCAGACTAATGCATGTACCTGGAAACACAGGGCTAATTATCGAGGGCGTTACTCAGCCCAGTATAAGCTGTAAAGTCCGAATACCTTAGGTAGTGTTCGGCGACGCGAGTTTGGCCTTATATGCATCAGCTCCGAATCATGTCTTTGGTCAAATGTTGGGTTTGCCCGGCTCCCGTGTTTTGCTACCTTACGTTCCGCTCTATCGTCTAAGGGGGCACAGGGAGAACTACTGCGATTGTGCCCTGGTTCATCTGGGCGAGCACCTCAGTAGAGAAAGCCGAAAACTGACTGTCATGATATAGCGCGAGACTGGTCAACCACTCGATGACTCACGGGATCTTCATGATTTGATAACCCACAAGTATAGGGGATAGTTGTAGCCTCTTTCGATAAGTAAGAGTATCGAACCCAACGAGGAGCTAAAGGTAGAACAAATACTCTCTCAAGTCCTATCGGCCACTGATACGACTCTACGCACGCTTGACGTTCGCTTTACCTAGAACAAGTATGAAACTAGAAGTACTTTGTAGGTGTGATAGGATAGGTTTGCAAAAAGTAAAGAACACGTAAATAAAAACTAGGGGTTGTTTAGATAAATACACAACTAAATTAGTAAAAGTAAAGAGCTTGTTGTCACGAGAAAGTTATTTGTCCCTAGGCAATCGATAACTAGACCGGTAATCATTATTGCAATTTTATTTGAGGGAGAGGCATAAGCTAACATACTTTCTCTACTTGGATCATATGCACTTATGATTGGAACTCTAGCAAGCATCCGCAACTACTAAAGATTCATTAAGGTAAAACCCAACCATAGCATTAAAGCATCAAGTCCTCTTTATTCCCATACGCAACAATCCCTCTTACTCGGGTTTGTGCTTCTGTTCACTCACCAACCCACTATAAGCGAATCATGAACGTATTGCAACACCCTACAGCGGGAACCCCTCATGCTTGCGCGACACGGAGGGCACCATAGGACAGCACCAATAATAAAACATACAACTCAAACCTATCACGATCATCAAATAGCCATTAGGACAAAACAGATCTACTCAAACATCATAGGATAGCCATACATCATTGGGAAATAATATATAGCGTTGAGCACCATGTTTAAGTAGAGATTACAGCGGGTAAGAGATAGGTTACACCGCTGCATAGAGATGGGGGAAGGTGATGGAGATGTTGGTGAAGATGACGGCGGTGTTGGTGAAGTTCGCGGTGATGATGATGGCCCCCGGCGGCGTTCCGGCGCCACCGGAAGCAAGGGGGAGAGAGCCCCCCTTCTTCTTCTTCTTCCTTGGCCTTCTCCCAAGATGGGAGAAGGGTTTCCCCTCTGGTCCTTGGCTCCCATGGCTTGGGAGGGGCGAGAGGCCCTCCGAGATTGGATCTATCTCTCTATTTCTGCGTTCTCTGCGTTGGCTCCTGGCTCTGTTTCACCGTTTCGCGTATATATGGAGATCCGTAACTCTCATTGGCCTGAAACCTTTTCCGTGATTTTTTTCCGAATATTATCTTTCTTGCGGCAAAAGAAGAGTATCAACCACCTTACGGTGGGCTCACGAGGGTAGGCCGCACACCCAGGGGGGAGGGCACGCCCCCCTGCCTCGTGACCACCTCGGGCACCGTCTCGCGTGGATTTTTCTTCTGGAATTTTCCATATTTTCCAAAAATAAGCTCCATCCGTTTTTATCCCGTTTGGATTCCGTTTGATATGGATATTCTGCTAAACATAAAACATGCAATGCACGAGAACTGCATGGGGCAATCGGATCAATATGTTAGTCTCAAAATAATATAAAAAGTTGCCAAAAAGTATATGAAAGTGAATAATATTGGCATGGAACAATCAAAAATTATAGATACGATGGAGACGTATCAGCATCCCCAAGCTTAATTACTGCTCATCCTCGAGTAGGTAAATGATAAAAAAGAATAATTTTTGATGTGGAATGCTACCTAGCATAATCTTGATCATATGTCTAATCATGGCATGAATATTAAGACACGAGTGATTCAAAGCAATAGTCTATCATTTGACATAAAACAATAATACTTTGAGCATACCAATAAAGCAATCATGTCTTTTCAAAACAACAAGGCCAAAGCAAGCTTATCCCTACAAAATCATATAGTTTGGCCATGCTTCATTTTCGTCACACAAAATGCCCCCATCATGCACAACCCCAATGACGAGCCGAGCAATTGGTTCATACTTTTTAACGCGCTTCAGCTTTTTCAACCCTCACGCAATACATGAGCGCAAGCCATGGATATAGCACTATAGGTGGAATAGAATATAATGATGGAGGTTATGTGGAGAAGACAAAAAAGGAGAAAGTCTCACATCAACTAGGCGTATCAACGGACTATGGAGATGCCCATTAATAGATATCAATGTGAGGAGTAGGGATTGCCATGCAACGGATGCACTAAGAGCTATAAGTGTATGAAAGCTCAACAAAAGAAACTAAGTGGGTGTGCATCCAACTTGCTTGCTCATGAAGACCTAGGGCATTTGAGGAAGCCCATCGTTGGAATATACAAGCCAAGTTCAATAATGAAAATTCCCACTAGTATATGAAAGTGACAACATAGGAGACAATCTATATGAAGGACATGGTGCTACTTTGAAGCACAAGATATGAGACTCACTACATGAAGAACATGGTGCTACTTTGAAGCACAAGTGTGGTAAAAGGATAGTAACATTGCCCCTTCTCTCTTTTTCTCTCATTTTTTTCTTTTTTTTCTTTTTTTGGGCCTTCTCTTTTTTTTGGCCTTTCTCTTTTTTTTCTTTTTTTTATTTTTTTCGTCCGGAGTCTCATCCCGACTTGTGGGGGAATCATAGTCTCAATCATCCTTTCCTCACTGGGGCAATGCTCTAATAATGATGATCATCACACTTTTATTTACTTACAACTCAATATTACAACTTGATATCTAGAACAAAGATATGACTCTATATGAATGCCTCCGGCGGTGTACCGGGATGTGCAATGATCTAGCGTAGCAACACATCATGCTAGTTATCTTACGATCATGCAAAGCAATATGACAATGAATGCTCAAGTCATGAATATGATGATGATGGAAGTTGCATCACAATATATCTCGGAATGGCTATGGAAATGCCATGATAGGTAGGTATGGTGGCTGTTTTGAGGAAGGTATATGGTGGATGTGTGGTACTGGCGAAAGTTGCGCGGCTCTCGAAGTGAGAAAGGGCAATGCACGGTACCGAAGAGGCTAGCAATGATGGAAGGGTGAGAGTGCGTGTAATCCATGGACTCACATTAGTCATAAAGAACTCATATACTTATTGCAAGAATTTATTAGCCCTCGAATCAAAGTACTACTACGCATGCCCCTAGGGGGATAGATTGGTAGGAAAAGACCATCGCTCGTCCCCGACCGCCACTCATAAGGAAGACAATCAAAGAAACACCCCATGCTTCAAATTTGTCACACAACGGTTACCATACGTGCATGCTACGGGACTTGCAAACCTCAACACAAGTGTCTCTACAATCCACAACCACCCACTAGCATAACTCTAATATCACCATATTTATATCGCAAAACTATTGCAAGGAATCAAACATATCATATTCAGCGATCTACAAGTTTATGTAGGATTTTATGACTAACCATGTGAATGACCAATTCCTGTCATCTCTCTAAAAAGATATAAGTGAAGCAAGAGAGTTTAATTCTTTCTACAAAAGATATGCCCACGCTCTAAAAAATATAAGTGAAGCAAAAGAGAATTCTACAAATGGCAGTTGTCTATATGAAGAGAAACAGGCAATCCAGACTTCAAATGATATAAGTGAAGCACATAAAGCATTCTATAAAGCCACACTCAAAAGATTTAAGTGAAGTGCAATGAGCATTCTATAAATCAACCAAGGACTATCTCATACCAGCATGGTGCATAAAAGAAAAAATAAAAACCTAATTGCAAAAGACGCTCCAAGACTTGCACATAATGCATAAACGAAACGAATACGAAAACATACCGATACTTGTTGAAGAAAGAGGGGATGCCTCCCCAGCATCCCAAAGCTTAGACGTTTGAGTCTCCTTGAATATTTAATTGGGGTGCCTCGGGCATCCCCAAGCTTGAGCTTTTGCCTCTCTTCCTTCTTCTCACATCGAAACATCTTCGATTAGACACTACATCCATACAAAACTTCAACAGAAAACTCGGTAAGATCCGTTAGTATAATAAAGCAAATCACCACTCTAAGTACTGTTGCAAACCAATTCATATTTTGTTTTTGCATTGTGTCTACTGTAATATAACTTTTTCATGGCTTAGTCCACTGATATAAATTGATAGATTCATCAAAACAAGCAAATTATGCATCAAAAATAGAATCTGTCAAAAACAGAACAGTCTGTAGTAATCTGAACATCCACCATACTTCTGGTACCCCAAAAATTCTACCAAAATTAGGAAAAATAACAAGTTGTACATAAAGACATTGCAAAAGGAATCAGAACCAATTGACGTTCCAGTTAAAAATGTAAAATCGCGCACTACAGCCAATGTTTCTGTCCAGCACCGTACAAACCAACAAGCATTGTAAACATCCTAAAGGCAAACCTTGGCACATTATTTTTATAATACAATGGAATTGTACAAGGGGATAATTATTTTTGTTGAAAAGTTTCTATAATAAAGATTCACAAAGTTTCCGTGAGCATGAACAAAGTCCAAGGCTAGCTCCCACTTCAACAATGCTTGTCTTTCTCACTTTCACTTTCCTTTTTGAAAAGTTTTTGGTTCCCCTCTTTATTTTTGTTGTTTTTAAACTATATGAAAGCACTCAACAGAAATAAATGACTCTCTAAAACTTCCGGGTTGTCTCCCTGGCAGCGCTTTCTTTAAAGCCATTAAGCTAGGCATATAGTGCTCAAGTAATGGATCCACCCGGATCCCAAGGTATATCAAAGCCAATTTTAATTAACAATGATTTGTAATTTAGTAGTGAGCACAAAGTAACATATATCATGCAACAACGAAGTCTAACTCTCTTCCTATGCATCGGCATGTCATAAAAGAACAATTCATACACACCGAGTAAAGGCCAATGCATAGCATAAGCAGTTTCTTGCAATTTCATAATATTGGAAACATAGAGAGGTGGAGACATAGTTCCTCTCTCATAATAATTGCAAGTAGGAGCAGCAAGCACATGCATATTATATTCATCAAAATCATCATGTGTAACGGTAAAAGGCAACCCATCAATATAATCCTTAATAAGTGCAAGCTTCTCCGATATAGTGTAGTTTGGAGAATTCAAAAAGATAATAGGACTATCATGCGTGGGTGCAATAGCAACAATTTCATGTGTAACATAAGGAACTATAGCAAGTTCATCTCCATAAGCATAATTCATATTGGCATCTTGGCCACAAGCATCATCAAAAAGGGATATTTCAAAAGAATCATATGGATCATAACAGTCATCATAGCAATCATCCTTCGGTAAGCACGAAGGGGAATTAAACAATGTATGAGTTGAAGAGTTACTCTCATTAGAAGGTGGGAATGGGTGATCAATCCGCTCTTCCTCCTCTTGTTCTTCGCTCTCCTCCTCATCTTTTTCATCCAATGAGCTCATAGTTTCATCAGTTTCTTCTTCCATAGATTCCTGCAAAATATTAGTCTCTTCTTGGACAGCGGAGACTTTCTCAATAAGTGCATCAATTGCATAATTGTATTTATAATTCTCATAGCAATATTTGAGGATAGCTAAATTTTCAGATCTATTAACAACATCATCATAATCCTCAAACTCTTTACACATAGCTTCAATTTCATAAGCACCCATAAAAGCAACAAATTCTTCTATTTGTTCCACATCATAGTAATCATATATACCATTAGGATAAGAAGCTAAGGTTTTATTATCATTAAATTTGCATGAAAAGGGAAGGTGCGGAGAATTCATCCTAGAGCAACAAGTGTAATCATATTCCACGCATAGTTTCCAAGCATACCACTTCAATAAATGAATTTGATCCCATAATAGTTTCCCTTTTTGTGTCGAGCTATAATCCCTAAAGTATTCACGTTGATCCAAAATTACTCCCATTATAAAGTTGAATGGGGTTTTCTCAGGATTATCAAAGTAGTATATAATATCTCTCGCATAATGAGAATCGAGGGTTTTAGGAGTTACCCCATCCTCATGAGTAGCAAGTACAGCTAATTTTTTTGGTATTTTGCGTTCCATATCCATAACTAAAGATAGAGAACAACTAAGAACAGCAAATAAAAATTACTTAGTGATAAAGCAAACAAGCACACACGAGAATATTCACCCCACGCTATTGCTCCCCGGCAACGGCGCCAGAAAAAGGTCTTGATAACCCACAAGTATAGGGGATAGTTGTAGCCTATTCCGATAAGTAAGAGTGTCGAACCCAACGAGGAGCTAAAGGTAGAACAAATACTCTCTCAAGTCCTATCGGCCACTGATACGACTCTACGCACGCTTGACGTTCGCTTTACCTAGAACAAGTATGAAACTAGAAATACTTTGTAGGTGTGATAGGATAGGTTTGCAAGAAAGTAAAGAACACGTAAATAAAAACTAGGGGTTGTTTAGATAAATACACAACTAAATTAGTAAAAGTAAAGAGCTTGTTGTCACGAGAAAGTTATTTGTCCCTAGGCAATCGATAACTAGACCGGTAATCATTATTGCAATTTTATTTGAGGGAGAGGCATAAGCTAACATACTTTCTCTACTTGGATCATATGCACTTATGATTGGAACTCTAGCAAGCATCCGCAACTACTAAAGATTCATTAAGGTAAAATCCAACCATAGCATTAAAGCATCAAGTCCTCTTTATTCCCATACGCAACAATCCCTCTTACTCGGGTTTGTGCTTCTGTTCACTCACCAACCCACTATAAGCGAATCATGAACGTATTGCAACACCCTACAGCGGGAACCCCACACGCTTGCGCGACACGGAGGGCACCATAGGACAGCACCAATAATAAAACATACAACTCAAACCAATCACAATCATCAAATAGCCATTAGGACAAAACAGATATACTCAAACATCATAGGATAGCCATACATCATTGGGAAATAATATATAGCGTTGAGCACCATTTTTAAGTAGAGATTACAGCGGGTAAGAGATAGGTTACGCCGCTGCATAGAGATGGGGGAAGGTGATGGAGATGTTGGTGAAGATGACAGCGGTGTTGGTGAAGATCGCGGTGATGATGATGGCCCCCGGCAGTGTTCCGGTGCCACCGGAAGCAAGGGGGAGAGAGCCCCCCTTCTTCTTCTTCTTCCTTGGCCTTCTCCCTAGATGGGAGAAGGGTTTCCTCCGGTCCTTGGCTCCCATGGCTTGGGAGGGCGAGAGCCCTCCGAGATTGGATCTATCTCTGCTTCTGCGTTCTCTGCGCTGGCCTCGGCTCGCTTTCACCGCTTTCACGATATATGGAGATCCGTAACTCCGATTGGCCTGAAACCTTTTCCGTGATTTTTTCCGAATATTATCTTTCTTGCGGCAAAAGAAGAGCATCAACCGCCTTACGATGGGCTCACGAGGGTAGGCCATGCCCCCAGGGGGGAGGGCGCGCCCCCTGCCTCGTGACAACCTTGGG
The DNA here is from genome assembly GCA_021437245.1 of Aegilops speltoides. NCBI lineage: Eukaryota > Viridiplantae > Streptophyta > Magnoliopsida > Poales > Poaceae > Aegilops > Aegilops speltoides. The sequence continues at coordinate 280,865,509 of CM038145.1, read as the reverse complement.
CACCGTCTCGCATGGATTTTTCTTCTGGAATTTTCCATATTTTCCAAAAATAAACTCCATCCGTTTTTATCCCGTTTGGATTCCGTTTGATATGGATATTCTGCGAAACATAAAACATGCAATGACGAGAACCGCATCGCAATCGGATCAATATGTTAGTCCCAAAAATAATATAAAAAGTTGCCAAAAAGTATATGAAAGTGAATAATATTGGCATGGAACAATCAAAAATTATAGATACGATGGAGACGTATCATGATTCCTCCGCATTATAGAAGGACTGGTTTCCCGGTCATGTACGTACGTGCACCACATTCGGATGAACGCGGAAGTACCAGGGGCTATATAGTAGCCCCACCGTCAAACTCCTATGGCTAAGTGAAAGTGTTAAAGCTATATAGTCCGATTGCCTGGTTCGCTGCGCTATCACCTCCTTAATGGACCATGACGTTGGATCAAGTGTGATTATGCGCTTTTCCGAACACCCCCGCATTATATGCGTGGGGGCTGAAGCCGACGACTGCAAACTTTCAGGTTATATACATACATACATAAACGGCCGCACAGGAGGCACTATAATACTTTCAGGCAAAAGTATAAACACAACCTTTATAATCAAAATAGCATTGTCTTTACAATTGAGATACATGTCACTCAAACATGGTACTCTTCGAGCACTGAGCCTCTATTAAACGGGCACCTTCTAGGACTTCTTCAAAATAGTGCTCGGCCGGGTCCTAGCCTCCCGCCGGACCCCGGGTTGCAATAGCGGTGGCTTCCATCCCTGCCCTAACACGGGCAAGGGCCATCCGCGCACCCTCCATGCACGCCGACCTCTTCACAGCATCGATATGTGACACAGCACCAAGGAATTGTTGCACCAAACCAAAATAATTGTCCGGCCTTGGCCCCCTCGGCCAAAGATGATCCACGACAGACCTCATAGCAAGCCCGAATAACCTATGGAGCTCGGCCCATGCGGCCATTCTCTCATTCAACGGCAGCGAACGGGCACTGAACTGCGACTAGAACAACCTTTCTACCTCATGGTCTTTCCGATCTTTGTAAAACTCAGTTGCATCAGCAGCACTCTTTGCCAAGTCCGCATACGCGTTTGCAGCACTCCACAACTGGTCCAGAGGGGCATACTTTGGATCTCCGAACTTCATCCGCAACAAAATAGGGCATCCCATCCGTGATATCTCCGGCTTCACGAATCTCCTCTCTTATCCCTCTCATTTCAGAGCAGGTTTCCTTGGCTGCCTCCAGGGCCTTCTTCAGGTCAGCCGCTTTCGCTTGGCTTTCCTTTTCAAGGAGCTCATAGCGGTCGGCGGCATCTTTCAGCTCAACAGCCATCTTGGCTATCCTTTCTTCGCTCTGGCGATGAGCAGCCTGTTCTGCTCTTAACTCTTCGACCACCTTCAGTGCGGCCGCATCACTCATTCGGGCTTGTTCCTTGGCTCGAGCAAGCTCCGCCCGAAGGGTCTCTACGGCAACAGCTCCATCTGCAGTCACAGCATATTATAGATACTAGCATCATGCTCCTCTTAACATTTGCTGACAAGCCGAACATACATACCCTAGGCTTCATTAAGCCGCTTGTTAACAAGCGCGATGTCGGCATCTGCCACGTCAAGCTACCGCTTCAGTTCGGCAAAATTAGTATTCCGGTCAGCCGCCGGACCCTCAGCCGCCTGCACATAAAAGCAGCACAATTAGTACTTGGGATTACAATCCTCTGTTTTCCACCTATGGATGGCAACCAGAGTCTCAGGGGCTACTATCTATACATAGCACACCTAGCATGTGCGGTACCGCCAAAAAATACATATATTATTTTTTGCGTACCTCAAAACCTCTCAGCAGACTCGTAAAAGCTTCATTCAAACCGCTTTTGGCGGATAAAATCCACTCAACCACCATACCCATTAAGGCACGATGCGTCTCTGAGATGGCCGCTCGCTCCAGAAGACCCATCAGTGTGTCCGGTTGTGTGCCGGACAATCCCAGACTCTTTTTGTTGCTCTCCTTGGGAGCCGAATATTCCAGACTTCAGGCAGCCGAAGTGTCTACTTGTGGCCTCGGCGGATCAGGAGAAATCCTCCATGACGACACCTCGGGATCATCTGTCCCATGTGGCGGGGAGGCGGGAGGAGGCGTTTCGCCCTCCATCATCTTCGGAAGAAGATCCCCTGAAGACAAACTCTACAGAGAAGGGCTACGAGCCGGTCTGCAACAAATATGTCTCGGTTATTATTCTCAGAGACAAAACAGGATATGTTTACCAAAGTACTCTTTCTACTTACGGATCGGTTGAGGGCTGGCCCCCTCGCGGGCGCTGTGCAGTAAGGACGCCCACTGGGGCAGGGCCCCCGGGCGAGGGTTTCTTCCCTCATTTGGAAGCCTCCGTTTCGAAGTCTTCAGAGGCGGCCCTTTTCATACCTTGAGGAGAGGGGATTTTGGATTCACCTCCCAATTATCCTCCTTCATGGAGGCACTTACTCCCCCGATTTGGATGTGTAAAGTATGAGGCCCACCTGTGGCTTCTCTATTCCTCCCCTCATCTTCTCCTCGATGGCTTTGACACGGTAAGGCCACATCCTGGTCAATAAAGGATCCGGCGAGCCTTCGGGAAGGGGGGCCGAACACCTAATCCTCTCCGCCTTCCTTATCCAGTCTTGGCAGAGAGCAATTTTTTAGAATAATGTTATAACAAACATAAAGGACGGCGTGTTCGGTAGCGGAATTACTTACTTGGGTATCTGGACAGTTGCAGTTGAGACCCACATCCTCGGTGGTGTCCAGACACTTTATTCGCGATCCGAAGAACGATCCATACATCTCTTTGAGCATCACGCCGAAGAATTGTTGAATGGTTCGCGGTCCTTCCGGGTTGAACTCCCACATACGGAGAGGTCGACGTTCGCATGGCAGACCCGATTTAACCAAAGATTACTTGCATTACCTTGACAAGACTGACATCCCTCTTAAGGAGGTCTCGGATGCGGCTTTGCAGTGTCGGCACATCGTTAACTAGCCCCCAGTCCAACCCCTTGTTGACCCATGACGCCAGTTGAAGCGGAGGGCCCGAGCGGAACGCTGGAGCGGCCGCCTGCTTTGTACCTCGAGGAGCTGTGATGTAAAACCACTCATGTTGCCATAAATCGAAAGTTTCCGTGAAGGAACCCTTTGGCCATGGGGCGTCGGCACCTTTGCTTATTATAGCGCCTCCACACTCCGCGTGGCGCCCGTCAATCGTCTTCGGCCTCACATTGAAGGTCTTGAGCCATAGGCCAAAGTGGGGAGTAATGCGGAGGAAGGCTTCACACACGACGATAAACAACGAGATGTGAAGGACGGAATCCGGAGCTAGATCGTGGAAGTCTAGCCCGTAATAGAACATGAGCCCTCTTACAAAGGGATCAAGACTGAAACCTAGCCCTCTAAGGAAGTGGGAAATAAATACAACACTCTCGTTGGGTTCGGGAGTGGGGATGACCTGCCCTGGAGCAGGCAGCCTGTGCAGGATTTCAGCGGTGAGATACCTGGCCTCCCTAAGCTTCTTGATGTCCTCCTCTGAGACAGAGGATGGCATCCACCGGCCTTGAAGGTTGGATCCGGATATGGTTGAAGGTCCGAAGCTCTTAGCTTGAGCCTTGGTTGTTGGAACTCGAGGTGCAGGAGGGGAAGGATCGAGTGTGAGAAGAAAAGGACAGGCCTTGGCCCCCTTATAAAGAGGACGAATATCAAGCATCCCTCGCGTGACCGTTTGGGACTTGCCTAAAATCGAGGAGTCATATTAAAACAAGCGCGGTTGAGTTACCCACACCTGTATTGATGAGAATCCCGTGATAAGGGGACGCAATCTCTGCTTCGACAAGACGTGCCAATAAAACCGCCTTGCGATATGTGCGGTGGCAGGTTGTGAAAAACGGTTCGAATAATGACTGGGCCGTGGCGTGATGTCATGCTATGTGGAATATTGCGCTCTCTACAGTGGTATGTGGAATTTGTTTTGCAGAGCCGGACACGATTCTTGTGTTCAAAATCTTCTATGGAGTATTCGGAGAAGGAACCCGCCTTGCAATGCCGAAGACAATCTTCGCGCCGGACTCATCGTCATTGAAGCCTTGTTCAGGGGCTACTGAGGGAGTCCGGGATTAAGGGGTCCTCGGACAGCCAGACTATATACTTTGGCCGGACTGTTGGACTATGAAGATACAAGATTGAAGACTTCATCCCTTGTCCGGATGGGACTCTCCTTTGCGTGGAAGGCAAGCTTGGCAACTCGAATATGTAGATCTCCTTCTCTGTAACCGACTCTGTGTAACCCTAGCCTCCTCCGGTGTCTATATAAACTGAAGGGTTTAGTCTGTAGGACAAGGACAATCATAATCATAGGTTAGCTTCTAGGGTTTAGCCTCTACGATCTCGTGGTACATCAACTCTTGTAATACTCATATCATCAAGATCAATCAAGCAGGAAGTAGGGTATTACCTCCTTCGAGAGGGCCCGAACCTGGGTAAAACATCGTGTCCCCTGCCTCATGTTACCATTAGCCTTAGACGCACAGTTCGGGACCCCCTACCCAAGATCCGCCAGTTTTGACACCGACACTGGGTGCAATAGCCTCGTCGTCAAATTCGGGCAGCAGCTTGCGTTTTGGGTAGCTCTTTGTGTGGCGATCACCTGTTGGGGAACGTAGTAATTTCAAAAATTTTCCTACGCACACGCAGGATCATGGTGATGCATAGCAACGAGAGGGAGAGTGTTGTCTACGCACTCGAGACCCAAGCGAAGCGATCACAACGTAGAGGAAGTAGTCGACGTTCTCCTCGCGATCCGACCGATCCGGCGTCGTTATTCGGCGCCCGAGTTCTTGACACACGACAGCTCGATGACGCCCCTCGACTCGATCCAGCCGAGTGTCGAGGGAGAGTTCCACAAGACGACGGCGTGGTGACGATCTTGATGTTTCACTGCGAGGCTTCGCTTAAGCTTCATGACAGTATGACCGAGGTGGAATATGGTGGAGGGGGCACCGCACACGGCTAAGGAACGATCCGTAGATCAAACTTGTGTGTTCTAGGGTGCCCCTTGCCCCGTGATATAAAGGAGGGAGGGGGAGGCCGGCCGGCCTAGATAGGGCGCTGGGAGGAGTCCTACTCCCAGGGAGTAGGACTCCCCCTTCCTAGTTGGAATAGGATTGGGGGGGGAAGAGAGAGGGCGCCGCCTCCTTGTCCTATTCGGACTGGGGAGAGGGGCTGCCACCTCTGGCCGCCCCTCCTCTTCTCCCTCGAGGCCCACCGAGGCCCATTTACCCCGGGGTTCCGTAACCTCCCTAAGACTCAGAAATTCTGTTTTCGCCCGAACCATTCCAACTCCAAACATAGGCTTCCAATATATCAATCTTTATGTCTCGACCATTTCGAGACTCTCGTCATGTCCGTGATCACATCCGGACTCAACTTCTTCGGTACATCAAAATACATAAACTCATAATAAGCGCCATCGAAACCTTAAGCGTGCAGGACCCTACGGTTCGAGAACAATGTAGACATGACCTAGAACTATTCATGGTCAATAACCAATAGCGGACCTGGATGCCCATATTGGTTCCTACATATTCTACGAAGATCTTTGTCGGTCAGACCGCATAACAACATACGTTGTTCCCTTTGTCATCGGTATGTTACTTGCCCGAGATTCGATCGTCGGTATCCAATACCTAGTTCAATCTCGCTATCGCAAGTCTCTTTACTCGCTCAGTAATACATCATCTCACAGCTAACTCATTAGTTGTATTGCTTGCAAGGCTTCAAAGTGATGTGTATTACCGAGAGGGCCCAGAGATACCTCTCCGACAATCGGAGTGACAAAACCTAATCTCAAATACGCCAACCCAACATCCGCCTTTGGAGACACTGTAGTACTCCTTTATAATCACCCGATTACGTTGTGACGCTTGGTAGTACCAAAGTGTTCCTCCGTAAACGGAGTTGCATAATCTCATAGTTATAGGAACATGTATAAGTCATGGATAAAAGCAAGAGCAACATACTAAACGATCGTGTGCTAAGCTAATGGAATGGGTCATGTCAATCGATCATTCAACTAATGATGTGACCTTGTTAATCAAATAACAACCCTTTGTTCATGGTTAGGAAACATAACCATCTTTGATTAACAAGCTAGTCTAGTAGAGGCATACTAGTGACACTGCTTGTCTATGTATTCACACATGTATTATGTTTCCGGTTAATACAATTCTAGCATGAATAATAAACATTTATCATGATATAAGGAAATAAATAATAACTTTATTATTGCCTCTAGGGCATATTTCCTTCAGCCTCCCACTTGCACTAGAGTCAATAATCTAGATCACATCACAATGTGATTAACATCGATAGTTCACATCATCATGCGATTAACACCCATAGTTCACATCGCTATGTGACCAACACCCAAAGGGTTTACTAGATTCAGAATCTAGTTCACATCGCTATGTGATTAACACCCAAAGAGTACTAAGGTGTGATCATGTTTTGCTTGTGAGAGAGTCTTAGTCAACGGGTCTTTCACATTCAGATCCGTTATGTATTTTTGCAATTTTTTATGTCTACAATGCTCGCACGAAGCTACTCTAGCTAATTGCTCCCACTTTCAATATGTATCTAGATCGAGACTTAGAGTCATCCGATCGAGTGTCAAAACTTGCATCGACGTAACCCTTACTTACCTAACCTTTGTCACTTCCATAATCGAGAAACATATCCTTATTCCACTAAGGATAATTTTGACCGCTGTCAAATGATCTACTCCTAGATCACTATTGTACTCCTTGCTAAACTCAAAGGCAGGGTATACAATAGATCTGGTACACAAGATGGCATACTTTATAGAAACTATGGCCAAGGCATAGTGAATGACTTTCATTCTCTTTCTATCTTCTCATTGTGGTCGGGTTTTGAGTCTTAATCAATTTCACACCTTGTAACACGTGCAAGAACTCTTTCTTTGATCTGTTTCATTTTGAACTACTTCAAAATCTTGTCAAGGTATGTACTCATTGAAAAAACTTATCAAGCATCTTGATCTATCTCTATAGATCTTGATGCTCAATATGTAAGTAGCTTTACCGAGGTATTTCTTTGAAAAACTCCTTTCAAACACTTCTTTATGCTTTGCGAATAATTCTACATTATTTCCGATCTACAATATGTCATTCACATATACTTATCGTAAATGTCAGTAGTGCTCCCACTCACTTTTTAGTAAATACAGCTTCACCGTAAGTCTCAGATAAAACTATATGCTTTGATCAACTCATCAAAGCGTATATTCCAACTCCGAGATGCTTGCACCAGTCCATAGATGGATCATTGGAGCTTGCACACTTTGTTAGCTCCTTTGGATCGATAAAACCTTTCGTTGCATCATATACAACTCTTCCTCCTAAAACCCATTCAGAATGCAGTTTTACATCCATTTGCCAAATTTCATAAATTGTGGCAATTGCTAACATGATTCGGACAGACTTAAGCATCGCTACTGCTTGAGAAAATCTCATTGTAGTCAACACCTTGAACTTGTCAAAAACCTTTTGCACAAGTCGAGCTTTGTAGATAGTAACACTACTATCGTCGTCCGCCTTCCTCTTGAAGATCCATTTATTTTCTATGGCTTGCCGATCATCGGCAACGCCACCAAAGTCCACACTTTGTTCTCATACATGGATCTCATCTCAGATTTCATGGCCTCAAGCCATTTCATGAATCTGGGCTCATCATCGCTTCCTCATAGTTCGAGGTTCATCATGGTCTAGTTACATGACTTCCGAACAGGATTACCGTACCACTCAGTGCGGATCTCACTCTGGTTTACCTACGAGATTCGGTAGTAACTTGATCTGAAGTTACATGATCATCATCATTAGCTTCCTCACTAATTGGTGTAGTAGTCACAGAACAGATTTCGTGATGAACTACTTTCCAATAAGGAGAAGGTACAATTACCTCATCAAGTTCTACTTTCCTCCCACTCACTTCTTTCGAGAGAAACTCCTTCTCTAGAAAGGATCCATTTATTAGCAACGAATGTTTTGCCTTCGGATCTGTGATAGAAGGTGTACCCAACAATTTCCTTTGGGTATTCTATGAAGACGCACTTCTCCGATTTGGGTTTGAGCTTATCAGATGAAACTTTTTCACATAAGCATCGCAGCCCCAAACTTTAAGAAACGACAACTTTGGTTTCTTGCTAAACCACAGTTCATATAGTGTCGCCTCAACGGATTTAGATGGTGCCCTATTTAACGTGAATGCAGCTGTCTCTAATGCATGATCCCAAAACGATATTGGTAAATCGGTAAGAAACATCATAGATTGTACTATATCCAATAAAGTACGGTTATGACGCTCGGACACACCATTATGATGTGGTGTTCCGGTGGCATGAATTTGTGAAACTATTCCACATTGTTTTAATTGAAGACCAAACTCAGAACTCAAATATTTGTCTCCGCGATCGATCGTAGAAATCTTATTTTCTTGTCACGATGATTTTTCCACTTCACTCTGAAATTCTTTGAACCTTTCAACTATTTCAGACTTATGTTTCATCAAGTAGATATACCCATATCTGCTCAAATCATCTGTGAAGGTCGAAAATAACGATACCCACCATGAGCCTTAACACTCATTGGATCGCATACATCGGTATTATTATTTCCAATAAGTCGGTTGCTCGCTCCATCGTTCCGGAGAACGGAGTCTTAGTCATCTTGCCCATGAGGCATGGTTCGCAAGCATCAAGTGATTCATAATCAAGTGATTCCAAAATCCCATCAAGATGGAGTTTCTTCATGCGCTTTACACCAATATGACCTAAACGGCAAGTGCCACAAATAAGTTGCACTATCATTATTAACTTCGCATCTTTTGGTTTCAATATTATGAATATGTGTATCACTACGATCGAGATCCAATGAACCATTTTCATTGGGCGTGTAACCATATAAGGTTTTATTCATGTAAGCAGTAACAACAGTTTATTCTCTTACTTAAATGAATAACCATTTTGCAATAAACACGATCAAATCATATTCATGCTCAACGCAAACACCAAATAACATTTACTTAGGTTCAACACTAATCCCGAAAGTATAGGGAGTGTGCGATGATGATCATATCAATCTTGAAAACTATTTTCAACACACATCATCACTTCACCCTTAACTAGTTTCTGTTTATTCTGCAACTCCCGTTTCGAGTTACTACTCTTAGCAACTGAACCAGTACCAAATACCGAGGGGTTGCTATAAACACTAGCAAAGCACACATCAAACACCTGTATATCAAATATACCTTTGTTTTTACTTTGCCATCCTTCTTATCCACCAAATATTTAGGGCGTTCCGCTTCCAAAGGACCATTTCCTTTGCAAAGTAAGCACTCGCCTGTGCTTTGGTTCAGCTTTGGGCTTCTTCGTGGGAGTGACAACTTGCTTGTCAATCTACTTGAAGTTCCCTTCCTTTCCTTTGCCCTTTTCTTGAAACTAGTGATCTTGTCAACCATCAACACTTGATGCTCTTTCTTGATTTCTACCTTCGTCGATTTCAACATCACGAAGTGCCCGGAATCATTTTCGTCATCCCTTGCATACTATAGTTCATCACGAAGTTCTACTAACTTGGTGATGGTGACTAGAGAATTCGTCAATCACTATCTTATCTCGGAAGATTAACTCCCACTTGATTCAAGCGATTGAAGTACCTGCATAATCTGAGCACATGCTCACTAGTTGAGCGATTCTCCTCCATCTTTTAGCTATAGAACTTGTTGGAGACTTCATATCTCTCAACTCGGTATTTGCTTGAAATATTAACTTCAATTCTCGAACATCTCATATGGTCCATGATGTTCAAAACATCTTTGAAGTCCCGATTCTAAGCCATAAAGCATGGTGCACAAAACTATCAAGTAGTCATCATATCGAGCTAGCCAAACGCTCATAACGCGCATCCGCTCCTCGCAATAGGTCCGCTACCTAGCGTGCATTAAGGACATAATTCTTCAGGCAAAGAATGAGGATAAACCTCGATCACGGATCAAATCCGCATCATTGCTACTAACATTTTTCAACACAATTTTCTAGGAACATATCAAAATAAACATATGAAAGCAACAACGCAAGCTATTGATCTTACAACATAATTTGCAAAATACTACCAGACTAAGTTCATGATAAATTTAAGTTCAATTAATCATATTACTTAAGAACTCCCACTTAGATAGACATCTCTAGTCATCTAAGTGATCACGTGACCCAAATCAACTAAACCATAACCGATCATCACGTGAAATGGAGTAGTTTTCAATGGTGAACATCTTATGTTGATCTACTATATGATTCACGCCGACCTTTCGGTCTCCGTGTTCCGAGGCCATATCTGCATATGCTAGGCTCGTCAAGTATAACTCGAGTATTCGCGTGTGCAAAACTGGCTTGCACCCGTTGTAGATGGACGAGAGCTTATCACACCCGATCATCACGTGGTGTCTGGGCACGACGAACTTTGGCAATGGTGCATACTCAGGGAGAACACTTCTTGATAATTCAGTGAGAGATCATCTTATAATGCTACCGTCAATCAAAGCAAGATAAGATGCATAAAAGATAAACATCACATGCAAATCAATATAAGTGATATGATATGGTCATCATCATCTTGTGCTTCGTGATCTCCATCTCTCGCAGCACCACCATGATCACCATCGCCACCGCGCGACACCTTGATCTCCATCGTAGCATCGTTGTCGTCTCGCCAATCTTATGCTTCTACGACTATCGCTACCGCTTAGTGATAAAGTAAAGCATTATGATGCGATTGCATTGCATACAATAAAGCGACAACCATATGGCTCCAGCCGATTGCCGATAACTTCGTTACAAAACATGATCATCTCATACAATAAAATATAGCATCACGTCTTGACCATATCACATCACAACATGCCCCGCAAAACCAAGTTAGACGTCCTCTACTTTGTTGTTGCAAATTTTACGTGGCTGCTACGGGCTTAAGCAAGAACCAATCTCACCCACGCATCAAAACCACAACGATATTTCGTCAAATAGACTCCGTTTTAACCTTCTCAAGGACGGGCGTAGCCACACTCGGTTCAACTAAAGTGAGAGAGACAGACACCCGCCAGTCACCTTTAAGCAACGAGTGCTCGTAGCCGGTGAAACCAGTCTCGCGTAAGCGACGCGTAATGTCGGTCCGGGCCGCTTCATCTCACAATACCGCTGAACCAAAGTATGACATGCTGGTAGGTAGTATGACTTGTATCACCCACAACTCACTTGTGTTCTACTCGTGCAAAACATCAAACCATAGAAAAAACCTGGCTCGATGCCTTTGTTGGGGAACGTAGTAATTTCAAAATTTTCCTACGCACACGCAAGATCATGGTGATGCATAGCAACGAGAGGGGAGAGTGTTGTCTACGCACCCTCGAGACCCGGGCGAAGCGATCACAACGTAGAGGAAGTAGTCGACGTTCTCCTCGCGATCCGACCGATCCGCGCCGTTACTCCGGCGCCCGAAGTTCTTGACACACGACAGCTCGATGACGTCCCTCGACTCGATCCAGCCGAGTGTCGAGGAGAGTTCCACAAGACGACGGCGCAGGACGATCTTGATGTTTCACCGGCGCAGGCTTCGCCTAAGCTTCATGACGGTATGACCGAGGTGGAATATGGTGGAGGGGGCACCGCACACGGCTAAGGAACGATCCGTAGATCAAACTTGTGTGTTCTAGGGTGCCCCTTGCCCCGTGATATAAAGGAGGGAGGGGAGGCCGGCCGGCCTAGATAGGCGCGGGAGGAGTCCTACTCCCACCGGAGTAGGACTCCCCCTTCCTAGTTGGAATAGGATTGGGGGGGGGGAAGAGGGAGGCGGGCCCCCCTCCTTGTCCTATTCGGACTGGGGGAGAGGGGCGCCACCACCCTGGCGGCCCTCCTCTTCTCCTCGAGGCCCACCGAGGCCCATTTACCCCGGGGTTCCGTAACCTCCCGTACTCGGTAAATTCTGTTTTACTCGAACCATTCCAACTCCAAACATAGGCTTCCAATATATCAATATTTATGTCTCGACCATTTCGAGACTCCTCGTCATGTCCGTGATCACATCCGGACTCAACTTCTTCGGTACATCAAAATACATAAACTCATAATAACTGTCATCGAAACCTTAAGCGTGCGGACCCTACGGTTCGAGAACAATGTAGACATGACCTAGAACTATTCATGGTCAATAACCAATAGCGGGACCTGGATGCCCATATTGGTTCCTACATATTCTACGAAGATCTTTGTCGGTCAGACCGCATAACAACATACGTTGTTCCCTTTGTCATCGGTATGTTACTTGCCCGAGATTCGATCGTCGGTATCCAATACCTAGTTCAATCTCGTTACCGGCAAGTCTCTTTACTCGTTCCGTAATACATCATCTCACAGCTAACTCATTAGTTGTATTGCTTGCAAGGCTTCAGTGATGTGTATTACCGAGAGGGCCCAGAGATACCTCTCCGACAATCGGAGTGACAAAACCTAATCTCGAAATACGCCAACCCAACATCTGCCTTTGGAGACACCTGTAGTACTCCTTTATAATCACCCAGTTACGTTGTGACGTTTGGTAGTACCCAAAGTGTTCCTCCGGTAAATGGGAGTTGCATAATCTCATAGTTATAGGAACATGTATAAGTCATGGATAAAAGCAGTAGCAACATACTAAACGATCGTGTGCTAAGCTAATGGAATGGGTCATGTCAATCAGATCATTCAACTAATGATGTGACCTTGTTAATCAAATAACAACCCTTTGTTCATGGTTAGGAAACATAACCATCTTTGATTAACAAGCTAGTCTAGTAGAGGCATACTAGTGACACTCTGTTTGTCTATGTATTCACACATGTATTATGTTTCCGGTTAATACAATTCTAGCATGAATAATAAACATTTATCATGATATAAGGAAATAAATAATAACTTTATTATTGCCTCTAGGGCATATTTCCTTCATCACCGCCATGTATTTTGTCAGTGTCTAGCACTTTGTTCCATCTGTGCTTGAGCGTATCCTGCGCGGCCTTAAGCCGTTGCTTCTGCTTCTTTAAGCTCCTCACGGTAACAATAAGCCTTTTGTTGAGGTGCTCTTATTCTAAGTGTTTTTACGGGATGATGTGTGCATCGTCGTCCGGACTGTTCTCCTCTTCGGAGACAGGTTTTTAAGTTTTGTGTTTGGCATCGCTGTGATCGGACAGTGGCCCCGGACTGTGTTCGTTGTCCCCTGGCTCATCCTGCTCCATCGCTGGGCCTTCGGGGTCGTTGTTATTGTTAGCGTCATACAGGGTATTATTCTTTCTTGTGTCAGTATCACTATTTTTGCTATGGCGGGCTTTAGAGCGGCGCCGCTGTCGTCGGCGCTTTGGTTGCTTCTCCAGGGGATTATCCTCCGTTGCATCATCGCCATTGCTTTCTTTAGGTGTGTCCACCATATATATATCGTATGATGAAGTGATTGTCCAGCGCCCTGAGGGCGGTGGTTCTCGTTTTTCTCCGGCATCATCGTCCATACCGTCGATCTCTTCGGAGTCGAAATCAAGCATGTCGGTTAAGTCGTCGACGGTGGCTATTAAGTGGGTGGTGGGTGGGTAACGAATTTCTTCGTTGTCCGCTTCCCACTCAAGCCGGACATAGTTCGGCCAAGAGTCTCTTGACAGGGAGAGAGATTTTAATGAGTTTAGCACGTCACCCAAGGGTGAGTGCTGAAAGATATCCGCGGAGCTAAACTCCATGATCGGTGCCCAGTCAGGTTCGATGGGCACGGATGCGCGTGGTTCGGAGCCTATGGTCGGAGACAAGACCTAGAGTCCGATGACACATACCTCATTAGAAGCTAAGTCTGTGTTTGGCTCTATCGCCGCTGAGTGTGCGGCCTCCGTGGCGGGGTCCATCCACCCGTCCTCAGATGGCACGGTCTACTCCGGATTTAAAGCCAGGGCAGCTGCAGGTGCGATCTCCTGAACACCGTCCAATGGCAGATCTAGGTCATGCTCATCGCGACCGTGGGGTGCACCTATCATGGACTCGAATCCTTCGAAGATCAAGTCTCCACGGATGTCAACAGTGTAATTCAGGCTTCCAAACCTGACCTGATGGCCAGGGGCATAGCTATCGATCTGCTCCAGATGGCCAAGTGAGTTGGCCCGCAGTGCGAAGCCACCGAATATGAAAATCTATCCGGGGAGGAAAACCTCACTCTAGACCGCATTGTTGTAAACGATTGAAGGAGCCATCAAGCCTTATGGTGACGACAAAGTGGAACTCTCAATGAAAGCACCAATGTCAGTGTCAAAACCGGTGAATCTTGGGTAGGGGGTCCTGAACTGTGCGTCTAAGGCTAATGGTAACAGGAGGCGGTGGACACAATCTTTACCCAGGTTCGGGCCCTCTCTATGGAGGTAATAGCCTACTTTCTGCTTGATTGATCTTGATGATATGAGTATTACAAGAGTTGATCTACCACGAGATCGTAGAGGCTAAACCCTAGAAGCTAGCATATGATTATGATTGTTGTTGTCCTATGGACTAAACCCTGCGGTTTATATAGACACCGGAGGGGGCTAGGGTTACACGGAGTCGGTTACAGAGAAGGTGATCTACATATCCGAATTGCCAAGCTTGCCTTCCACGCAAAGGAGAGTCCCACCCGGACACGGGACGAAGTCTTCAATCTTGCATCTTCATAATCCAACAGTCCGGCATAACTATATAGTCTGGCTTTCCGAGGACCCCCTAATCCAGGACTCCCTCTGGTCCTTTTCTGGCGATCTGCCGGAGGGGGAATCAATCACGCAGGGCTTCTACATCAACACCATAGCCTCTCCGATGAAGCGTGAGTAGTTTACCACAGACCTTCGGGTCCATAGTTATTAGCTAGATGGCTTCTTCTCTCTCTTTGATTCTCAATACAAAGTTCTCCTTGATGTTCCTGGAGATCTATTCGATGTAATACTCTTTTGTAGTGTGTTTGCCAAGATCCGATGAATTGTGGATTTATGAACTTGATTATCTCTGAATATTATTTGGTTCTTCTCTGAATTCTTATATGCATGATTTGATATCTTTGCAAGTCTCTTCGAATTATCGGTTTAGTTTGGCCTACTAGATTGATCTTTCTTGCAATGGGAGAAGTGCTTAGCTTTGGGTTCAATTTTATGTGTCCTTTCCCAAAGGATGAGGGGCAGCAAGGCATGTATTGTATTGCTGCCATCAAGGATAAGAAGATGGGGTTTATATCATATTGCTTGAGTTTATCCCTCTACATCATGTCATCTTGCTTAATGCGTTACTCGGTTCTTATGAACTTAATACTCTACATGCATGCTGGATAGCGGTCGATGTGTGGAGTAATAGTAGTAGATGCAGAATTGTTTTGGTCTACTTGACACGGACGTGATGCCTATATTCATGATCATTGCCTTAGATATCTTCAAAACTATGCGCTTTTCTATCAATTGCTCGGCATTAATTTGTTCACCCACCGTAATACATGCTATCTTGAGAGAAGCCACTAGTGAACCTATGGCCCCCAGGTCTCTTTATTATTATATTGCACCTCTTTTATTTACATCGCATCTCGTTTACTATTTTGCAATCTTTACTTTCCAATCTATACAACAAAAATACCAAAAATGTTTACTTTACTATCTTTATTAGATCTCACTTTTGCGAGTGGCTGTGAAGGGATTGACAACCCCTTTATCGCGTTGGTTGCAAGGTTCTTTATTATTTGTGCAGGTACTAGGTGACATGCGCATTGTCTCCTACTGGATTGATACCTTGGTTCTCAAAAACTGAGGGAAGTACTTACGCTACTTTGCTGCATCACCCTTTCCTCTTCAAGGAAAAACCAATGCATGCTCAAGAGGTAGCAAGAAGGATTTCTGGCGCCGTTGCCGGGGAGATCTACGCCAAGTCAAGACATACCAAGTACCCATCATAAACTCTTCTCCGTTGCATTACATCATTTGCCATTCGCCTCTCGTTTTCATCTCCCCCACTTCTAAAACGATTTTCGAAAACCTTTGCCTTTTCTTCGCCCTTTTCCGTTCTTCTCTTTTTGCTTGCTTCTTGTGTGCTTGTGTGTTGGATTGTTTGTTGGTCAAGGTGGCTCAAGATAATACTAAATTGTGTGACTTTTCCAATACCAACAACAATGATTTTATTAGCACTCCGATTGCTCCTACTACCGATGCTGAATCTTGTGAAATTAACACTGCTTTCTTGAATCTTGTTATGAAAGATCAATTTTCTGGCCTTCCTAGTGAAGATGGAGCTACCCATCTAAACAACTTTGTGGATTTGTGTGATATGCAAAAGAAGAAAGATGTGGATAATGATATTGTTAAATTGAAGCTATTTCCGTTTTCGCTTAGAGGTCGTGCTAAAACTTGGTTCTCTTCCTTGCCTAAAAATAGTATTGATTCATGGAATAAGTGCAAGGATGCTTTTATCTCTAAGTATTTTCCTCCCGCTAAGATCATCTCTCTTAGAAACGATATTATGAATTTTAAGCAACTTGATCATGAGCATGTTGCACAAGCTTGGGAGAGGATGAAATTAATGATACATAATTTCCCTACGCATGGTTTGAAATTGGGGATGATTATACAAAAAATTTATGCCGGATTGAATTTTGCTTCTAGA
Source organism: Aegilops speltoides (assembly GCA_021437245.1). Classification (NCBI taxonomy): domain Eukaryota; kingdom Viridiplantae; phylum Streptophyta; class Magnoliopsida; order Poales; family Poaceae; genus Aegilops; species Aegilops speltoides. The sequence goes on along the minus strand of CM038145.1, from coordinate 280,848,720 downwards.
AATCTTTTAGATTCGGCCGCGGGAGGCACTTCTATGGAAATCACTTTAGGAGAAGCTACTAAACACCTAGACAATATTATGGTTAATTATTCTCAATGGCACACTGAAAGATCCACTAGTAAAAAGGTTCATGCGATTGAAGATATTAATGTTTTGAGTGGAAAGATGGATGAACTTATGAAATTGTTTGCTAATAAAAGTGTTTCCTTTGATCTTAACGATATGTCTTTGTCCACTTTGATTGAGAATAATAATGAATCTATGGATGTGAATTTTGTTGGTAGGAACAATTTTGGTAACAACGCGTATAGAGGAAACTTTAATTCTAGGCCGTTTCCTAGTAATTCCTCTAATAATTATGGTAATTCCTACAACAACTCTTACGGAAATTTTAATAAGATGCCCTCTGATTTTGAGACTAGTGATAAAGAATTTATGAATTCAAAAAAGAATTTCAATGCTTTGCTTGAAGAAAAATTGCCTAAAATTGATAAGTTGGCTAGGAACGTGGATAGATTTTCTCTTGATGTTGATTCTTTGAAACTTAGATCTATTCCGCCTAAGCATGACATCAATGAGTCTCTCAAGGCCATGAGAATTTCCATTTATGAGTGCAAAGAAAGAACCGCTAGGATGCGTGCTAAAAAAGATTGCTTTGTGAAAGCGTGTTCTTCTAGTTTTCATGATAATAATGATGAAGATCTAAAAGTGATTGATGTGTCTCCCATTAAATCTTTGTTTTCCAATATGAATCTTGATAAATATGGGACTGGAGATGAGTCAACTTTAGTTAAAAGGCGTCCCAATGATTCGGAGTTTTTAGATCTTGATGCAAAAATTGATAAAAGTGGGATTAAAGAGGTCAAAACTTTACATAGCAATGAACCCACTATTTTGGATTTCAAGGAATTTAATTATGATAATTTCTCTTTAATAGATTGTATTTCCTTGTTGCAATCCATGTTAAATTCTCCTCATGCTTATAATCAAAATAAACTTTTACTAAACATATCGTTGATGCTTTAATGCAATCCCATGAAGAAAAGCTTGAACTAGAAGTTTCTATCCCTAGAAAACTTTATGATGAGTGGGAACTACTATTAAAATTAAGATTAAAGATTATGAATGCTATGATTTATGTGATTTGGGTGCTAGTGTTTCCACGATGCCAAAAACTTTGTGTGATGTGCTAGGTTTCGGTGAGTTTGATTATTGTTCTTTAAATTTGCATCTTGCGGATTCCACCATTAAGAAACCTATGAGAAGGATTAATGATGTTTTGATCGTTGCAAATAGGAATTATGTGCACGTAGATTTCATTGTTCTTGATATAGATTGCAATCCTACATGTCCTATTATTCTTGTTAGACCTTTCCTTAAAATGATTGGTGCAATTATTGACATGAAAAAAGGAAATTTTAGATTCCAATTTCCGTTATTGAAAGGCATGGAACACTAAGAAAATTGAATTGCCTTATGAATCTATTATGAGAGCCACTTATGGATTGTATGCCAAAGATGACAATACCTAGATCTATACTTGCTTTTATGCCTAGCTAGGGGCGTTAAACGATAGAGCTTGTTGGAGGCAACCCAATTTTATTTTTGTTCTTTACTTTTTGTTCCTGTTTAGTAATAAATAATTCATCTAGCCTCTGTTTAGATGTGGTTTATGTTTTAATTAGTGTTTGTGCCAAGTAGAACCTTTGGGAAGACACGGGTAAAGTCTTTGTGATCTTGCTGTAAAAAACAGAAACTTTTTCGCTCATGAGATTAGCTGCCATTTTTTAATGGAGAGTGATTTTAGGTTGATTCTTTTTGCAGATGATTAATAGACAAATTACTCACGTCAACCAATTTATTTCAGAATTTTTGGAGTTACAGAAGTATTCGAACATATCAGATTGCTACAGACTGTTCTGTTTTGACAGATTCTGTTTTTCGTGTGTTACCATAGAGAAGTTGGAATACAGTAGGTTTAACACCAATATAAATAAAGAATGAGTTCATTACAGTACATTAAAGTGGTGGTTTATTTTCTTATACTAACAGAGCTCATGAGATTTTCTGTTGAAGTTTTGTGTTGTGAAGTTTTCAAGTTTTTGGGTAAAGATTTGATGGATTTTGGAATAAGGAGTGGCAAGAGCCTAAGCTTGGGAATGCCCAAGGCACCCCAAGGTAAAATTCAAGGACAACCAAAAGCCTAAGTGTAGGACCTTGAAGTATGTCTAGAGGGGGGGTGATTAGACTACTTGACCAATAAAAACTTAACCTTTTCCCAATTTTAGAGTTTGGCAGATTTTAGCTACTTTAGGACAAGTCAAGCAATCATCACACAATTCAAGCAAGCATGCAAAGAGTATATAGGCAGCGGAAATTAAAGCATGCAACTTGCAAGAAAGTAAAGGGAAGGGTTTGGAGGATTCAAACGCAATTTGTAGGATCGGAAGTATGTCTAGAGGGGGGGTGATTAGACTACTTGACAACTTAAAAGTTTAGCCTTTTGATTAGGGCAAGTTTTTAGCAAGTTCACAATGATGAGCAAGTCAAGTATCACCCTACACATGCAATTCTAGAGTAGTGGCAGCGGAAAGTAAATTGCACATGTAGTAAATAAGAGGTGGAGAAGAGCAAACGCAATTTGGAGACACGGAGATTTTTCTCGTGGTTCCGATAGGTGGTGCTATCGTCAATCCACGCTGATGGAGACTTCAACCCACTGAGGGTAACGGCCGAGAGTCCACGGAGGGCTCCACCCACGAAGGGTCCACGAAGAAGCAACCTTGTCTATGCCATCATGGCTACGCCCACGGAGGACTAGCCTTACTCGGGTAGATCTTCACGAAGTAGGCGATCTCCTTGCCCTTACAAACTTCTTGGTTCAACTCCACATCTTGACGGAGGCTCCCAAGCGACACCTAACCAATCTAGGAGGCACCACCTCCAAAAGGTAATAGATGGTGTTGGTGATGATGAACTCCTTGCTCTTGTGCTTCAAATGATAATCTCCCCAACACTCAACTCTCCTCACTGATTTGGCTGTGGTGGAGGAAGGGATTGAGTGGAAAGCAACTTGGGAAGGCTAGAGATCAAGTTTCATATGGTGGGAGTGGAGCAACTTGATCTCAACACAAGGGTAGGTAGTTTTCTTCTCGAAATGTAAGGTAGGAGTGGTAGTTCTTTCGATGGCTCTCTCCACGAATGAAGAGGAGGTGGAGGGTATTTATAGCCTCCACACAAAATCCAACTGTTACACACATTTGACCAATCTCGGTCGGACCGAAGTTGACAACTCGGTGAGACCGAAAGTTCAAATCTTGTGAACGTTGGGATTTTCGTGGGACCGAAAATACAATCTCGGTTAGTCCGATTCTTCCAAAGTCTAGGGTTTGCCAATCTCGGTGGGACCGACTTTCTCATCTCGGTGACACCGATTTGAGTACGTATGTTCTGAAGCTTGGCAACACCAATTTCGAATGACCGAGTTTGGAATCGGAAAATCCGAAATTTTAGGGTTTGGGTATATGGCTGAGGTGGTTCATCTCGGTGACTGAGTTTATGGAATCGGTGGGACCGAGATTACTTATGGGTTTATGTTGGAATGAAAGATTGCTGATAGTTTGAGAGATAAATCATTAAGCACTTTGAGCAACCAGATCATCATCATAACCTCATCCCCTTTTAATAGTATTGGCTTTCCTATGGACTCAATGTGATCTTGGATCACTAAACCAAAAATGGAGTCTTGAGCTTTTGCCAATGTTTTCCTTAGCATTTTGAGGGTCCACATCATCGGTCATTGCCATACCCATATCATTGAACTTTCAAACATTCTCAAGGAATAATCAGTTCAATGATATATATGTTGTTATTAATTACCAAAACCACCCGGGGATTAGTTGCACTTTCAATCTCCCCCTTTTTGGTAATTGATGACAACATATAGATCAAAGCTTCGACAAAAGATATAATCAATGAATAACATCGTCGCTTTGAGAAGTATGTGATAAGCAAGAGCTCCCCCTAAATTTGTGCATTATTTAAGATTTGCGTTTGAATGCAAATGCACAATCGATTAGGATCATGGGTCACTCTTCCATGTCACATACATCTTGGTGGAGCACACAAAATGATAAGAATGAATAACATGCACCCAATCACCAAGACATGAGTAAATGATCATACAAGATATGGATAGAATATGATAAGCAATAAGCACTCATTAAGCATAGTATGATCAAGCACTCATCAAAGATAGAGCAAACGTAGTATCAAACACACGAAATGTCTCAAAGAACTCAAAAGTATCTCAAGGAAAACCGCAAACGAAAGAGCAAAAACGAGCACTCTCTCTCTCGAAGTCCTATGATCTATACAATTTTCCCTTTGGCAACAAGTTACCAAAAGTTCGAAAAGTATAGAGCTAATCGTCACTAGGGACTCTGCCTGGCGGCTCTGTCTGCGTCGATGGAGTGGAGATAGCTACATCTGCAAAAGCTTCGCTGAAGTCTGTGGAGCTGGTGGAGTAGACACTTGGAGCTGGTCTTTGGAACCGATGGAGCTGTAGGAGGTGCCGATGTAGTAGCCCCGGGTGCATTCGCATCGAATAGCAGGTGATCTGGGCTTTGTGGGCCTTCTGCAGCAGCTGCTCATAGTCATCTGGACTAGATCATCTTCCATCTCCTTCATGAGCTCTGCCTTCTCCCTCTTTGCTTCCTCAATGTCCGCCTCAAGCTTGTTGACGGTGACCGCACTTGATCCACTTTGACGCCCGAGCATGGAACTTATCTTCAACTATCCTCTCAAGGCTCTCCGAGGCGCACTATCTTTGCCAGCGTAGTTCAATTCTCCGAGTGGCTTCAAGAAGTTGTTCTCCAACGCTCTTGGGCTTTCTTGCTGCCGCCGCCGCTTCCTTCTCGCTTTGGCTTGTTTGGCGCTTCGGTCTTAGCATGTCCTTCCACAGATGTGGGAGCATCCTCACCATCACAACTTCGTTATCTTCATGTTCAGGCTGCGGTGGCAAGTGGGGTCTATCCACATGTAGGTGTCCGTGCCAAACTTGGCATTGATGAGCATCCGAATGTGCGGAGCATACCCACACGACCTCTTCAGTCTGCTGTCTGTCCTCTTGATAGTCTCTACTATCGTGTCCATCACCTTAAAAGGTGCCTTCGATCCGAATGTGCAGCATGTTGATAGAGTAGCCTCTTATCATGCGATGGTCTCCGACTTGGGCATCAAAGTATGCCTCGTAATGGTGTTAGTGGTTGGGAGACCTGCTCAAGATGGTAAACTGATCCAAGCTTCCATATCTCAACATCCTTGTCGTACCTCATTGTACATGTTCTTCATAGACTCGTGATTTTTCTTTGGAATGCCATAGACATCAACATCATCGTCCCTTGATCTTTGGTGCATTCAAGAACGCTCTCCATTCTTCAACAGTTGAATGGAATCTCGTCCTTCATCATCCATACAATTCGCCATCGGATAGAAATGTGTGTGGCATAGAACCGCATGATCATCTCATCATTCCAAGCGATCAACTACCGACCAACAAACTCAAGAACTCCACAAGCGGTGAAGCTCTCATGCACATGTGGGAAATAGTCTCGTGCTCTTCATCGTCGATGTATTCCCGGTCAACATACCGTGTCAAGAACAATTGGCTTCTTATCCATAAGAACTGTCTCATAGAAATCTTGTTGCTCTCGGTGTGGAACCTTGAGTCAACAAATGTCCTTCTCCGTGGCATATGGATCAATTTGCCTCCATAGCTCGAGACCTTTGTCCTTTCTTTCCTTCATATTTTCAGCTCGAGGATGAGCATCATTATGAACCGGCAATTTCATCGAGCTTTAGCAAAACATGTGCCTCTTCATCAGATTCAGCAGGTGGCACATTGTCCTTCTTCTTTTCTGAAGCAGGAATATTTCTCACAGTCTTCTTTGGCTTGGCAGCAGGTTTGGTTTGGGCTGCCTTTGCTGGAGCTGATGGCTTAGATTTTGTGGCTGCTCCTGCCCTGATGGCATCTCCCATCAACTTTTGCTTCTGAGGAGGCTGGGGTGCTTCCTCATCAGAATCATCATCAGCTTCTTCATGAACTAGCCTCTTCCTCTTTGAAGTTTTCTTGATCTTGCTAGAGGTTTCTTCTTCCATCCTCAGCTTCTTTGCAACTGTGGATTTCTTCACCTTGCTGGTGCCTTTCTTTGACTGTTGCCCTTGATAGCCCTTGGCAACCACTTGCCTTTTTGGCTTGGAAGTAATCTCCTCATCGCAACAAAGTCGAATCCTCCTCATCGTAATTCTTCTTCTTCCCGCCCCGTGGCAGCTGCAGCAAACCACTTGGAGTGCTTCTCTCTCCATCATCTGAAAAACTGCTTGCTTCAGACTTGTCACCGCCTCTCGAATCTCAACCGGTGATTCGACTGTTTCGCTGTCACTTGCATCGACATGACCGACAACCTGTGAATGGAATAGGTATAGGCGAGAATAGAAGAGTTATCACAAACCGCAGAGGATTTTGCAAAAGAATGAGTTCAAACATTAGTTTTAGGTTTTCACAGAATGCATTTCGGTTCGACCGAGTCTATAAATTCGTGAATCCAAGTGTCTAAACAGACCATTCACACCACTTTCGGTTGGACGAAATGGGTTTGATCTAGCCGAGAGCACTAGGGTTTCACTGAATCCTCACTTCGGTCTTACCGATTTGCACAACTTCGGTTTAACCGAAAAGTGCAAAGGCAATGGCCAGAGGCCAAATCGGTCGATCGAGAATGTAGAATCGGTCACACCGAGATGTGTTGGCGGAAACCTAACCTAAAGTTTTCACTCGAATTTTGTTCTATGATCTAATCACTGGACGGGAAGATTTCAATCTTGGCAAGAAGCTAGGCAAAACCTATCGTGCATAGAATCAGAGGTTGAAGCACGAGAGGGATGAAACTCACCCAACCTGGTGGAGCTTCACTACGGCGGCAACGGCGCGATGAGATTGTCCGTTGACGGCGATGGAGACCCGCGGCGAGGGCGCACAGGCGACGGCGGAGACGATCCAAAGACCACGGTGACGGCAGCGAAGGGTTTGAGGGCGAGGCGTTTTGAAGAAGTAATCAACGCGCGCTGTCCTCGGGTATATATACCCTTCGGCTGTCGGTGGGACCGAGATGGAAAACTCGGTGGGACCGAGATGGTTAACTGCGTGCGATTACACACTTGATCACGCCGAATTTATAACTCGGTTTCACCGAGGTGAAAACCTAGATCAATCCAAGTGACTTCGGTCTGTCCGATTTGAGTATATTGGTTTGACCGAAAGTACTTAGAAGGTTTTGGAATTTAGGCTTTTGACGGATCGGTGGCTCCAAGTGCTCCTCACTCGGTCTGTCCGAAAAAGTCTTGTTCAAAGTTTGTGATATAAGCATGAATAGAGTTTGAGACAAGAAAGCATAGATAGCTAGGGGAGGACCTTAGGCATTCTTGTTCATCCATTTGGTCAAAAGAAAAATCCAAAAGACCATAGCAACAAATGGATGTCCTCGAATGGATTAAATCATGCATCCAACATGCTCACACAATAAGATAGCAAATGAAATATGTGTCAAACATGCACAAACAAAACACTAGCAACTAGCACACAATTTGGCGATGACTAGGTCATCTATGTATGAGTATATTGACTTAGGAGTCAAATGAGAACATTTGATCATAGGTCATACTCATCGTTTAAGCACAAGTGGGGTTACCACTTTTCCATAAAGCATTAATGTGTTCACATCATTTGAAGATGCTTTAGCTCAATTCTTTAGAGCAAAGCTCCCCCTTGATGTGAGAACCCCTTTTAAAGGGTCAAACTAACCTTGGGTTGTCGTTGAAGACTTCATGTAGATGTTGAAGATGTGGATGCTCAATGTTGATGAAGATCATCAAGAGTTGGGAGCAACCCTTTGGATTCGGGCACTTTCAATACCTACATGGGTTAGTCCCACAAGGAACAAACAAAGATTTCCATGGACATAGATTGAAGTTCACAATAGATGATGTCCATGAAAGCAATGATTACCTTGTCCCTTGACTTACCAACAAGAGGGTTTGTGACTCCATGAACTAGTGCAAGATGTGGAAGTTGATTGCACAAGTTCTTGCCAAAATGAATGTGAGTGAAGTATGTTGGCGGAGTCACCCTCAAGAACTCTCTAGTTCTTCTTCTTCGGGATCCACATCATCTTGATGGGAATCCTTGGGGTAGTAGTTGAGCTTGACGAAGTAGAACTTGAAGTTTCCTTGGGAATCCACTTGACCATGGCCTTAGGTGCTTCAATGAATGCATCAATCTCTTCTTGAAGCTTGTCCTTGCCTTTTAGCTTGTGGTCTTGTGGTGGAAGGTCACCTTGAGCTTGTTCCACATTGGAAGAAGTAGGATCATACTTCTTCTTTTGAGAAACAAACTTTGGAGTGGGATATTGACCTTCTTCCCATTCAACACCCTTGGCGTTGAACTTTCGCTCAAAACCAATTCCTTGATTCTTCGGTGTCTTCCTTGCTTGGCGAACAATTTCCTCAAAGCTCTTGCTTCCGGCAAGACTCTTGTAGACACCTTTCTCTATAATCCCTTTCAATAGACTATTTTCTTGCTCAAGTAAAACTTGGCTTGAAACATTGTTAGTGGAATCAAGAGAACTACTAGAAGTAACATCATTTGATTTAGCATGATTATTGTTACTACTAGATGAAGAATTTTTCTTATGCTTGTCATGCTTAGTTTTAATAGGTGGCAAGAAATTAGACAAGAGAAGTCGTTTGGCAAGATATGAAGAACTCTTCTTTCGAAGATCGTCATTGATAGCTTTTAGAAACTCATGTTCTTGCTCTAGATTGAGCTTCTCGAAGCGTAGCTTCTCATGAGATCTTAGGAGCTCTCTATGATCTTCTTGAGTTGTTTCATGAGCTAACTTAAGAGTGTTTAGTTCTTTAGTTAGACGCTCAATCTCCTTCATAGCATTGTCATTCGACTCTTCTCGACTATAAAGACTATTAGCATGTTCATCATTACTAAGCTCACTAGATTTATCATGTAAAAGCTCATCTTCTCCAAGCAAGTCATCCTCATCACTATCAAAGTCAATAAACTCAGGATGTGATACCTTGGGACCTTTTGCCATGAAGCATCTTCCAATTCCCTCATTTGGTGAATCAAATATGTCATAGGAGTTGGAGTTGGAGGACACGAGAGCAAGACCGGCAACACCTTCATCTTGACTGTATTCGGAGTTGGAGTGATAGCTTCTTTCGAGTGATTGTTTGAGTCGGAGCCGAAACCCATTCACCAACATGAGCTTGATGTTTTCTTCTTGTGTAGCTCCTTGATGACTTGTCTTTCCTTTCGAATCCTTGCTTCTCCGAGAGGATCTTCGCTCATAACGATCATCTCTACTCCTTCTCTCTTTTCGAGGTGACTCTTCCCTTGAGCTTCTTCTTCTTGGAGATTCTTTCTTCTCTTGTGGGGAGTCGAACACTCATTTGAGTAGTGTCCGGTCTTCCACAATTGTAGCATTCGATCACGACTAGAAGATCTCTTATCATCATATGATCTAGACTTTGAGCTTCTTTCCTTGCTTCTACTCTTGTAGAATTTGTTGAAGTTCTTCACCATTAGGTTTATCTCTTCATTGGAAACTAGCTTGTCACTTGAGGATGTGGGAGCTTCAACTGTAGCTTTGTAAGCACCACTTGACTTGTTGTGAAGCTCTTCCTTATCTTTAAGTGTCATCTCATGAGCAACAATTCTTCCAATGACTTGAGAGGCTTGAGATCTTTGTAGTTTGGCATCATTTGGATCAAAGTGCACACGGTGTCATACTTTCCATCCAAAGCTCGAGGATCTTCTTGATGATGAATCGGTCGGTCATTTCTTCGCTTCCTAAGCCTGCCATCTCATTGGTGATGAGAGCAAGCCTAGAGTACATCTCAATGACTCCTTCACCTTCCTTCATCTTGAACTTGTCAAGTCGACCTTGAAGAACATCTAGCTTTGATTCCTTCACGGACTCGGTACCTTCGTGCATTTCGACCAAAGTATCCCAAATCTCTTTTGCATTCTCAAGACGGCTGATCTTGTTGAACTCCTCGGGACACAAAGCATTGAAGAGAATGTCACAAGCTTGAGCATTGTTTCAGAACATCCGCAACTCATCGTGTAAGCTTCGCGATCCGGAACTTTTCCTTCCTCAAGAACTCACCTTGCAAGCCAACACAAATAATGCCCCATGCGGCAGGTTATGTCCAAGAATATGCATTTTCATTTTGTGCTTCCAACTAGCAAAGTTTGAACCATCAAAGTAAGGACCTCTACGAAAATTACCCTCACTAGACGCCATACTCTCCTAGGTTGTGAAACCAAGCTTATGGAATCCAATGCAATGAAACCAATCAAATGGAGACCAAAGCTCTGATACCACTTGTAGGATCGGAAGTATGTCTAGAGGGGGGGTGATTAGACTACTTGACAACTTAAAAGTTTAGCCTTTTGATTAGGGCAAGTTTCTAGCAAGTTCACAATGATGAGCAAGTCAAGTATCACCCTACACATGCAATTCTAGAGTAGTGGCAGCGGAAAGTAAATTGCACATGTAGTAAATAAGAGGTGGAGAAGAGCAAACGCAATTTGGAGACACGGAGATTTTTCTCGTGGTTCCGATAGGTGGTGCTATCGTCAATCCACATTGATGGAGACTTCAACCCACAGAGGGTAACGGCTGCGAGAGTCCACGGAGGGCTCCACCCACGAAGGGTCCACGAAGAAGCAACCTTGTCTATGCCATCATGGCCTACGTCCACGGAGGACTAGCCTTACTCGGGGTAGATCTTCACGAAGTAGGCGATCTCCTTGCCCTTACAAACTTCTTGGTTCAACTCCACATCTTGACGGAGGCTCCCAAGCGACACCTAACCAATCTAGGAGGCACCACCCTCCAAAAGGTAATAGATGGTGTTGGTGATGATGAACTCCTTGCTCTTGTGCTTCAAATGATAATCTCCCCAACACTCAACTCTCCTCACTGATTTGGCTGTGGTGGAGGAAGGGATTGAGTGGAAAGCAACTTGGGAAGGCTAGAGATCAAGTTTCATATGGTGGGAGTGGAGCAACTTGATCTCAACACAAGGGTAGGTAGTTTTCTTCTCTAAATGTAAGGTAGGAGTGGTAGTTCTTTCGATGGCTCTCTCCACGAATGAAGAGGAGGTGGAGGGTATTTATAGCCTCCACACAAAATCCAACTGCTACACACATTTGACCAATCTCGGTCGGACCGAAGTTGACAACTCGGTGAGACCGAAAGTTCAAATCTTGTGAACGTTGGGATTTTCGTGGGACCAAAAATACAATCTCGGTTAGTCCGATTCTTCCAAAGTCTAGGGTTTGCCAATCTCGGTGGGACCGACTTTCTCATCTCGGTGACACCGATTTGAGTCTGAATGTTCTGAAGCTTGCAACACCAATTTCGAATGACCGAGTTTGGAATCGGAAAATCCGAAATTCTTAGGGTTTGGGTATATGGTGAGGTGGTTCATCTCGGTGTGACTGAGTTTATGGAATCGGTGGGACCGAGATTACTTATGGGTTTATGTTGGAATGAAAGATTGCTGATAGTTTGAGAGATAAATCATTAAGCACTTTGAGCAACCAGATCATCATCATAACCTCATCCCCTTTTAATAGTATTGGCTTTCCTATGGACTCAATGTGATCTTGGATCACTAAACCAAAAATGGAGTCTTGAGCTTTTGCCAATGTTTTCCTTAGCATTTTGAGGGGTCCACATCATCAGTCATTGCCATACCCATATCACTGAACTTTCTAAAACATTCTCAAGGAATAATCAGTTCAATGATATATATGTTGTTATTAATTACCAAAACCACCCGGGGATTAGTTGCACTTTCACAATTGGAGACACGGATGTTTTTGGCGTGGTTCCGATAGGTGGTGCTATCGTACATCCACGTTGATGGAGACTTCAACCCACAAAGGGTAACGGCTGCGCGAGTCCACGGAGGGCTCCACCCACGAAGGGTCCACAAAGAAGCAACCTTGTCTATCCCACCATGGTCGTCGCCCACGAAGGACTTGCCTCACTAGTGGTAGATCTTCACGAAGTAGGCAATCTCCTTGCCCTTACAAACTCCTTGGTTCAACTCCACAATCTTGTCGGAGGCTCCCAAGTGACACCTAGCCAATCTAGGAGACACCACTCTCCAAGAAGTAACAAATGGTGCGTTGATGATGATCTCCTTGCTCTTGTGCTTCAAATGATAGTCTCCCCAACACTCAACTCTCTCTCATAGGTTTTGGATCTGGTGGAAAGAAGATTTGAGTGGAAAGCAACTTGGGGAAGGCTAGAGATCAAGATTCATATGGTAGGAATGGAATATCTTGGCCTCAACACATGAGTAGGTGGTTCTCTCTCAGAAATGGTAAGTTGGAAGTGTAGGTTCGTTCTGATGGCTCTCTCCACGAATGAAGAGGAGGTGGAGGGGTATATATAGCCTCCACACAAAATCTAACCATTACACACAATTTACCAAACTCGGTGGGACCGAATCGTTAAACTCGGTCGGACCGATTTAGTAAACCTATTGACTGTTAGTGATTTTCGGTGGGACTGACATGCATCTCGTTGAGACCGATTCGGTTAGGGTTAGGGCATAACGTAATCTTGGTAAGACCGATTACACAAACTCGGTGAGACCGATTTGGTAATAAGCTTTCCAGAGAGTTGGTCAGGTAAACTCGGTGGGACCGATTTGCTCTTTTCGGTGAGACCGAAATGTTACAAAAAGGAAACAGAGAGTTTACATTGCAATCTCGGTGGGACCGATCGCTCACTTCGGTTAGACTGAAATGTTATGAAGGGAAACAGAGAGATTGCAACCCCATCTCGGTGAGACCGAGATCCCTATCGGTAAGATCGATTTGCTTAGGGTTTGTGGCAGTGGCTATGACTTTTGGAATCGGTGGCGCCGGATAGGAAGAATCGGTGTGACCGATTTTGGCTTTGGGTTTAGGTCATTTGTGGATGTGGGAAAGTAGTTGAGGGTTTTTGGAGCATATCACTAAGCACATGAAGCAAGAGGCTCATTAAGCAACACCTCATCCCTCCTTGATATTATTGGCTTTTCCTATAGACTCAATGTGATCTTGGATCACTAAAATGTAAAATGAAGAGTCTTGAGCTTTTGAGCTTTAGCCAATCCTTTGTCCTTAGTATTTTGAGGGATCCACTTTCATCATCCATGCCATGCCATTCATTGAGCTTTCTTGAAATAATAGTCTTGGAATAGTATTAGCTCAATGAGCTATATGTTGTTATGAATTACCAAAACCACCTAGGGATAGTTGCACTTTCAATCTCCCCCTTTTTGGTAATTGATGACAACATATAGATCAAAGCTTCGACAAATGATAATAAGATTGAATAACATCGTCGCTTTGAGAAGTATGTGATAAGCAAGAGCTCCCCCTAAATTTGTGCATAGTTTTAGATTTGCTTTGGACTGCAAATGCACAATGAACTAGGCTCATGGGTTACTCTTCCATGTCACATACATCTTGGTGGAGTGCTCAAAATAATAAACAATGAATACATGCACTCATCACCAAGCATAGTGAGTGATCACATAAGATAGATAGGATAATATCAAGCATGCATAAGTGTAGCTTATGATCAAACACATGATCATCAATGTCTCACAAGCATAGTATCTCAACGAAAAGCAAACAAAGTTTGAAAAACCACCAAATAAAGCAAGAGAGACCAAAAGCAACACTCTCTCTCTCGAAGCCTATGATCTATACATTTTTCTCCCCCTTGGCAACAAGTTACCAAAAGTTCATAGAATATGCATAGTGCTAGATCGACTCTCAGGCTTGATCTTCTGGTGGTGGTGTCCTGATGGCTCCTTGGACGAAGGCTTCAGTTGAAGTAGAGGGTTTGGAGTGGATCTTTGGAGCTGGTTGCTTTGGAACTACAGGTGTTGTGGCTGGTTTGAAGTTGTTGCTCTAGTGTCATCCATCGCACTGCAATCGACCTCTGGGCTCTGGGCACTCGCAAACACATTGGTGGTTGTCTTGCCCTTCCTCTCTGCATGTCATCCTCAGTAGCTGCTCTACAACCGATCAATCTCGATTACCTTGACATCTACATCATAGAATTTTTGTTCCATGATTCTTTCCAGGCTCTCCTGGTTTTGAGTTAGGGTGGCCAACCCCTTCTCAATCCTCAAAGTTGATGCTATCAAGTAACCAAGCTGCTCCTGTTTGGTTTTCAAGAAATACTCAGATGCCTCCTCTTGAGTTGGCATCTTGGCAGCCTTCTCCTTCTTCGCCTTCTCCTTCTTCTCCTGAGCTTGGACTGATTGTGGATCATCTTCATTCATGACAACCTCATTGTCCTCAAAGTCTGGATAAATTGGAAAATGTTCCTTATCCAACTGATATTTCCCTGTGCCCATCTTTGAGTTGATCAATTCTTGAATCTGAGGTGCATACCCACAGCTCCTCTTCTGATCTGCTGCAGTCCTCTTGATTGTTTCAACTATTAGGCTCGTGACTTTGAACTTCTGGGGCACATCAAACACATGCAGCATGTTGATGGCATGTCCTCTGATCATGTTATGGTCACCAGACTTGGGCAACAAAGTGTGCCTCAGAATCCAATTTATGGTTGGCAACCCTGACAGCAGAAAGTGAACTGATCCAAACTTGTGAGTCTCTACAGCCTTGTCAGGAATTTCCTGGTACATGTGAGCCATTGAATTGTGACCCAACTTCTTCTTTGCATAAATGTCCAGGTCATCCTCATTTTCCTTGGGGGCATTTATTAGACTTGCCCATTCTTCAACAGTGGACTGGTACCTTGTACCTTCAGACATCCAAATAATTCTACCATCTGGGTAAAAATGTGTTGTGGAGTAGAACTGCATGATAAGCTCATCATTCCAGTTGGTGAACTTTTGTCCAACAAAATCTGCAACTCCACAAGCAACAAAGCTCTCTTGCACTCCAGGATAGTGCTGCTCATTTTCCCTGATGAATTTCTAGTCAACCCACCTCATGTCACAGACTATGGGCTTCTTGTCCAATAGAATTGTTTCATAGACGTCCTGTTGTTCCTTTGTGTGGAACCTGTAGTCAACAACAGTTCTTCTTCTTGAAGCATATGGATCTTCCATCCTCCACAGCCTCAGCCCTGAATCCTTCCTTATTCTCATGTCCTCAGCCACAGGATGGGCATTATTGTGGTCTGGTATCTTGGGCTTGAGCTTTCTTAAGACCTGTCCTTCTTCATCCTCTTCTTCAGCAACATTGGGCACTGGGGCCTTGTTCTTCTCAGCAGCTGGAATACTTCTAGTATTCCTCTTTGGAACTTGCTTGGCCTTGGAGGCAGCTTTGGGTGCATCCTTGGGCTTAGATGTTGCAACCCCTGATCTGATTGCATCTCCCATAAGCTTAGCTGCCTTAGGTGCTGGTGCAGCATCCTCTTCCTCTTCTTCAGAATCCCTTCTCATTGAGGGCTTTCCAAGGACCTTGGCAGTTGTGGTTCTTGCTCTCTTCTTTTTCTTGTCCTGGTCACCATCATCCTCTGATTCAATTGTGAACTTCATAGTTGCACCAGGGGGGACTTTCTGAGGTTTGGATGATGTTTCTTTCCTTGCAGGTGCCTCTTTGGGTTGAGCTTGAGCTGGCACTTGAGTGGACTTCCTGGCCTTTGGCATTGGAGTTCTCTTGGCAGGAACTTTCTTCTTCAGACCTGGCTTTGTGCTCTGTGTAGAGCCATACTCTTTCTTGAGCACCACTTTCTTGGAAGTGGCCTCATCTTCCTCAGCTTTGTAATCTTCATCCTCAGAATCTGAAGTTCTTTTCCTCCTTTGCCTAGTAGCAGCCTTAGGCAAATTGCTAGGAGTACTTCTACTCCCATCATCTGTAGTTGAGGGACTAGTGCCCTTACTCAAGTCCATCTGCTCTTCTGACATGTTTTGGCTGTCACTTTGATCTGACATACTGCAAGAGCTGACTGCTGACCCTGTGAAGAGTTATTGATGAGATAGAAAAGATGAGCATCACAAAATGCAGAGATTTTTGCAAAAGAATGATCCAAAAGTTCAGTTTTAGTTTTCCACAAAAGCATTTCGGATCAACCAATTTTCAAACTCGGTGATACTGAAGCAGTTTTGGAACCTAAACTGATGATCTCAGTTGGACCGAGTTTCAGTTCGGTGGCACCGAGACTGCTAGGGTTTCACAGAATCCTCAAATCGGTCGCACCGATTAGTAATTCTCGGTCAAACCGAGAGTCACTAGTGCAATGGCATAAGACAAATCGGTGAGACCGAGTTTTTCAACTCGGTGGGTCCGAGATGGTTTCGGCGGAAACCTAACCCTAAAAATTTGAATCGCATCTAATCTATGGACTATTTTGGCTGGATAGAAGAATCTCAATCGTGGCAAGAATCAATATGAAAACAATGTGCTAGGAATCAGACGTGGATAGCACAAAGATCAAGTCCATACCCTAACTTGGCGGTGGACTTGCTACGGCGGCAACGGCGGGACGAATTCCGTTGACGGCGGCGAAGACCAGCGACAAGAGGCTCCTGGTGACGAAGAGACGATCTGGAGACCACGATGGCAGAGCGAGCTGTTGCGCGGGCTAAGGGTTTCGGAGAAATTTCCAAACTTTTGCCCGTGTCTATATATAGCCTGACCCTGTCGGTGTGACCGAGTGGAACAACTTGGTGGCACCGAGATGCATAACTGTGTTCAGTTACAGCAAATCGGTGAGACCGAAAAGTTCAAATCGGTTGCACCGAGATTGAAAACTCAGATCAACTTGATGATCTCAGTAGGACCGAAATGGAGGAATCGGTCTGACCGAGAATCACAAAGAGGTTTTGGAAGTTTAAGTCTATGACGAATCGGGACTCGAAAGTGCTCCTCACACGAGTGGTTCGAATCGACTTGATCAAATTTTGTGATGTAGCACGAATAGAGTTTGAGATGAGAAAAGCATAGATAGCTAAAGAAGGTTCTTAGGCATTCTTGTCCATCCACTTGGCTAAAAGAAAAGAACCAAACAATCAAAGCAACAAGTGGATGTCCTTGAATGAGTAAAATATGCACCAACATGCTCACACAATAAGATGGCAAATGAAATATGTGGCAAAGCATGCACAACCAATTCTAGCATCTATCAAACAATTGGCGATGACTAGGTCATCTATATATGAGTATATTGACTTAGGAGTCAAATGAGAACATTTGATCATAGGTCATACTCATCATTTAAGCTCAAGTGGGGTTACCACTTTTACATAATGCATTAATGTGTTCACACCATTAGAGTTGCTTTGACTCAATTTTTAGAGTTAAGCTCCCCCTAGATGTGAGATCCCCCCTTAGAGGGATGAACTAACCTTGGGTTTTGTCGATGATGACTTCATGTAGGTGTTGAAGATGTGGATGATCAATGTTGGTGTAGATCATTTGGAGCAATACTTTGGAGTGAGTTGCACTTTCAACTTACCTACATGGGTTAGTCCCACAAGGAACAAACAAGAATATCCATAGACATAGAGTGATGCACACACAAGATGATGTCCATGAATTCATTAGGTTACCTTGTCCCTTGTCTCACCAACATGAGGGTTTGTGACTCCTTGAACTAGTGCAAGATGTGGAAGTTGATTGCACTTGTTCTTGCCATAATGATATGAGTGAAGAATGTTGGCGGAGTCACCCTCAAGAACTCTTTAGTTCTTCTTCTTCAGGATCCACATCATCTTGATGGGAATCCTTGGAGTTGTAGTTGTACTTGATGAAGTAGAACTTGACGTAGTCTTGGGGACCCACTTGAACGAGGCTTTAGGTGCTTCTTCAAATGCATCAATCTCTTCTTGAAGCTTGTCCTTGCCTTTGTTCTTGTGGTCTTGTGGTGGAAGATCATCTTGAGCTTGTGTTCCCTTGAAGGAAGTAGGATCATACTTCTCTTGTTGAGGAACAAACTTCGTCTTGGGGTATTGATCTTCTTCCCACTAAACTCCATTGGCATTGAACTTTCGTTCAAAACCAACACCTTGATTCTTCCGGTGCCTTCCTTGCTTGCGTACAATTTCCTCGAATTGCTTACTCCCGGCAAGGCTCTTGTAAACACCTTTCTCTATAATTCCCTTCAATAAGCTATTTTCTTGCTCAAGTGTAACTTGGCTAAGAGAATCATTAGTGGAATCAAGAGAACTACTAGAAGCAACAATATTGGATTTGACATTATTATTGTTACTACTAGAGGAAGTATCTTTCTTGTACTTGTTACTAGACTTGACTTGAGGCATGTAAGTAGATAAGCGTAAATGCTTGGCAATGTAAGAAGAACTTTTCTTGCGGAGATCATCATTGATTGCTTTAAGAACTCATGCTCTTGCTCAAGATTGAGCTTTTCAAAGCGTAACTTCTCATGAGCCCTTAAAAGTTCTCGATGATCTTCGTAGATAGTTTCATGAGCTACCTTAAGAGAGTTTAGTTCTTTAGTTAGAAGCTCAATCTTCTCCTTATCATTGTCATTCGTTTTATCTTGATTAGCATGATTAATTGACGTTTCATCATAGTATTCATCACTAGAGTTGTCAACAAGTAAATCATCATCCACAAGCAAGTCATCTTCATCACTATTGAAATCAACATACTCAGGATGTGTTACCTTTGGACCTTTGGCCATGAAGCATCTTCCAACACCTTCATTTGGTGAGTCAAATATGTCGTAGGAGTTGGTTGACACAAGTGCTAGACTGGCAACACCTTCATCTTGAGTATATTCGGAGTCGGAGTGATAGCTTCTCTTGGAGTGATTGTCGGAGTCGGAGCCGGAAACCCATTCACCAACATGAGCTTGATGTCTTCGTTTTGTGTAGCTCCTTGGTTATTTTTCCTTCCTTTCCGAATCCTTGCTTCTTCGTGAGGGTCTTCGGTCATAACGATCATCTCTACTCCTCCTCTCTCTTGGTGGTGATTCTTCTCTTTTGCTCCTTGTTCTTGGAGAATCTTCTCTTCTTTTGTAGGGTGTCGTACACTCATTGGAGTAGTGTCCGGGTCTCCCACAATTGTAGCAATTGCGCTCACGACTAGAAGATCTCTTGTCATTGTAAGACCTTGACTTGGAGCTTCTTTCTTTGCTTCTACTCTTGTAGAATTTGTTAAAGTTCTTCACCATTAAGCTTAATTCTTCATTGAAGATTTGTTTCTCACTTGATGATGTGGGGGCTTCACTTGAGGCTTTGTAAGCACCACTTGACTTGTTGTGAAGTTCCTCCTTATCCTTGAGTGACTCTCATGAGCAACAATTCTTCCAATGACTTCCGTTGGCTTGAGATCTTTGTAGTTTGGCATCATTTGGATCAATGTGCAAATGGTATCATACTTTCCATCCAATGCTCTTAAGATCTTCTTGATGATGAATTTGTCGGTCATCTCTTCACTCCCTAAGCCGGCAATCTCATTTGTGATAAGAGCAAGCCTAGAGTACATTTCAGCGACACCTTCACCATCCTTCATTTTGAACTTGTCAAGCTGACTCTGGAGCACATCCAACTAGGATTCCTTGACGGACTCGGTACCTTCATGCATATCAATCAAAGTATCCCAAATTTCCTTTGCATTCTCAAGACGGCTGATTTTGTTGAATTCTTCGGGGCACAATCCGTTGAATATGATATCACAAGCTTGAGCGTTGTATTGCAGCATCTTCAATTCTTCCGCATTAGCTTCACGGTTCGGTTCTCTCCCATCGAAAAATTCACCATGCAAGCCAATACAAATAATTGCCCAAACGGCGGGGTTATGTCCGAGAATATGCATTTTCATCTTATGCTTCCAACTAGCAAAGTTAGTACCATCAAAGTAAGGACCTCTACGGTGATAATTTCCCTCGCTAGACGCCATACTCTCCTAGGTTGTGAAACCAAGGCTATGACCACCAAAAGCTATGGAAATCAAAGAAAATGGAGACCAAAGCTCTGATACCACTTGTAGGACCTTGAAGTATGTCTAGAGGGGGGTGATTAGACTACTTGACCAATAAAAACTTAACCTTTTCCCAATTTTCGAGTTTGGCAGATTTTAGCTACTTTAGGACAAGTCAAGCAATCATCACACAATTCAAGCAAGCATGCAAAGAGTATATAGGCAGAGGAAATTAAAGCATGCAACTTGCAAGAAAGTAAAGGGAAGGGTTTGGAGGATTCAAACGCAATTGGAGACACGGATGTTTTTGGCATGGTTCCGATAGGTGGTGCTATCGTACATCCACGTTGATGGAGACTTCAACCCACAAAGGGTAACAGCTGCGCGAGTCCACGGAGGGCTCCACCCACGAAGGGTCCACGAAGAAGCAACCTTGTCTATCCCACCATGGTCGTCGCCCACGAAGGACTTGCCTCACTAGCGGTAGATCTTCACGAAGTAGGCGATCTCCTTGCCCTTACAAACTCCTTGGTTCAACTCCACAATCTTGTCGGAGGCTCCCAAGTGACACCTAGCCAATCTAGGAGACACCACTCTCCAAGAAGTAACAAATGGTGCATTCATGATGAACTCCTTGATCTTGTGATTCAAATGATAGTCTCCCCAACACTCAACTCTCTCTCATAGGTTTTGGATCTGGTGGAAAGAAGATTTGAGTGGAAAGCAACTTGGGGAAGGTGACGTCTCCAACGTATCTATAATTTTTGATTGCTCCATGCTACTTTATCTACTGTTTTGGACTATAATGGGCTATATTTTCCACTTTTATATTATTTTTGGGACTAATCTATTAACCGGAGGCCCAGCCCAGAATTGCTGTTTTTTGCCTTTTTCAGTATTTCAAAGAAACAGAATATCAAATGGAGTCCAAATGGAATGAAACTTTCGGGAACGTGATTTACTCATCAGATAAGATCCAGGAGACTTGGACCCTCCGTCAAGAAAGCCACGAGGCGGTCACGAGGGTGGAGGGCGCGCCCTCCCAGGCGCGCCCGCCTCGTGGGCCTCTGAGCTCCACCAACGTACTCCTTCCTCCTATATATACCTACGCACCCCACTAGACCGAGAGACGGGCCAAAACCTAATTCCACTTGCCGCAACCTTCTGTATCCACGAGATCCCATCTTGGGGCCTGTTCCGGAGCTCCGCCGGAAAGGGCATCCACCACGGAGGGCTTCTACATCAACACCATGGCCTCTCCGATGAAGTGTGAGTAGTTTACTTCAGACCTTCGGGTCCATAGCTAGTAGCTAGATGGCTTATTCTCTCTTTTTAGATCTCAATACAATGTTCTCCCCGTCTCTCGTGGAGATCTATTCGATGTAATCTTCTTTTTGCGGTGTGTTTGTTGAGACCGATGAATTGTGGGTTTATGATCCAACTTATCTATGAATAATATTTGAATCTTCTCTGAATTCTTTTATGTATGATTGAGTTATCTTTGCAAGTCTCTTCGAATTATCCGTTTGGTTTGGCCAACTAGATTGGTAGTTCTTGCAATGGGAGAAGTGCATAGCTTTGGGTTCAATCTTACGGTGTCCTTACTCAGTGACAGAAAGAGTTGCAAGGCACGTATTGTATTGTTGCCATCGAGGATAACAAGATGGGGTATTTATCATATTGCATGAATTTATTCCTATACATCATGTCATCTTGCTTAAGGCGTTATTCTGTTTTTAACTTAATACTCTAGATGCATGCTGGATAGCGGTCGATGAGTGGAGTAATAGTAGTAGATGCAGAATCATTTCGATCTACTTGTCACGGACGTGATGCCTATATACATGATCATACCTAGATAACCTCCTAACTATGCTCAATTCTATCAATTGCTCAACAGTAATTTGTTCACCCACCGTAGAATATCTATGCTCTTGAGAGAAGCCACTAGTGAAACCTATGGCCCCCGGGTCTATTCTCATCATATCAATCTCCATTACTTTATTTTACTTCTTTTGCCTTTACCTTTTTACTTTGCATCTTTATATCAAAAACACCAAAAATATTATCTCTATCAGATCTCACTCTCGTAAGTGACCGTGAAGGGATTGACAACCCCTAAGCGTTGGTTGCGAGTTGCTATTGTTTTGTGCAGTACGAGGACTTTGCGTGACCTCCTCCTGGATTGATACCTTGGTTCTCAAAAACTGAGGGAAATACTTACGCTACTGTGCTGCATCACCCCCTCCTCTTCGGGGAAAACCAACGCAAGCTCGAGACATAGCAAGAAGGATTTCTGGCGCCGTTGTTGGGGAGGCTTACGCAAAAGTCAACATACCAAGTACCCATCACAATCCCTATCTCTCGCATTACATTATTTGCCATTTGCCTCTCGTTTTCCTCTCCCCCACTTCACCCTTGCCGTTTTATTCGCCCTTCTTCCGTTTGATCTTATGTTTGCTTGTACCTTCTTTTTGCTTGCGTCTTCGCTTGCTAAAAGTTTATGGATCCTCATCCGCTTGCCAATCTTTTTAAGGGATCCAATTATGATGAACCAATTCCTAGTAATTTGGATGCACTAGATTATCTTTATAAGGTTTTGCCTGAAATCCGTGAAGTGACTCATGATAGATCTTTGAATAAATTTAAGCATGATTGGAATGATTTTATTTTAAATCTTTTGTTGTCAATTGTGCTAATAAGATGCAAAACCCTAAGCTTGGGGATGCTAGTTTTGCTATGTCCTCTACTTGTTGCAATGATCATGATTGGGGTGATTCTTCTTATGATCTTGAAAATTTATTTAATCCCCATGATGAATATGAGATTAATAATAGTGTTTGCAATAATATTGAAGGTGGGTTTGGAAGAATGTCAACTTTAGATCCCACATATTTGGATAATGTTCAATCTTATGAAGTTTTTGATAAAAGTGGGTTTGGAGAGGTCATGACTTTAGTTAATGTTAATCCCACTATTTCGGAAGAGTGTCCACTTTGCATGCATGTGGATCGTGTTGAGAATATGTTATGTGATAGATATTTTGTTGAATTTGCTTATGATCCTACATATAATTATTATGAGAGAGGAAAATATGGTTGTTGAAATTTTCATGTTACTAAATTACCTCTCTTCATGTTGAGATTGCTATCGTCACCTTCTTCTTCCTTGCATATGCTAGTTTTTGCTTGCCTTGCAAATTTGTTTGCCTATAGTATGCCTATGCATAGGAAGTATGTTAGACTTAGATGTGTTTGTCACATGCTATATGATGCTCTATTTGTGCTTCAATTCTTGTCTTTCATGTGAGCATCATCGAAATCTCAATGCCTAGCTAGGGGCGTTAAAACGATAGCGCTTGTTGGGAGGCAACCCAATTTTATTTTGTGTTTTTTGTTTTTGATTATGTTTAGGAATAAATAATCCATCTACCTTCTGTTTGGATGTGGTTTTATGTTTTAATTAGTGTTTGTGCCAAGTAAGACCTATAGGATAACCTACGATGATAGTTGATTTGATTCTGCTGAAAAACAGAAACTTTGCGCGCACGGATTTAGTTATGATAAATCACAAGAACGTGATTTTGCGTTGATTCTTTTTGCTTCTGATAAATAAACAAATTTTCCAGGACTTCCTATTTTGGTAGAATTTTTAGAGTTCCAAAAGTTTGCGTTAGTTACATATTACTACAGACTATTCTGTTTTTGACAGATTCTGTTTTGCGTGTGTTGTTTGCTTATTTTGATGAATCTATGGCTATTAAAATAGTTTATGATCCATATAGAAGTTGGAATACAGTAGGTTTAACACCAATACAAATAAAGAATGAGTTCATTACAGTACCTTTAAGTAGTCTTTTGTTTTCTTTCTCTAACGGAGCTCACGAGATTTCTGTTGAGTTTTGTGTTGTGAAGTTTTCAAGTTTTGGGTGAATTCTTTTGATGGATTATGGAACAAGGAGTGGAAAGAGCCTAAGCTTGGGGATTCCCATGGTAACCCCAAGATAATCCAAGGACACCAAAAAGTCAAAGCTTGGGGATGCCCCGGAAGGCATCCCCTCTTTCGTCCACTTCCATCGGTAATTTACTTGGAGCTATATTTTTATTCACCACATGATATGTGTTTTGCTTGGAGTGTCTTGTGTTATTTGAGTCTTTGCTTGTTAGTCTACCACAATCATCCTTGCTGTACACACCTTTTGAGAGAGCCATATATGATTTGAAATTTGTTAGATTACTCTATGTGCTTCACTTATATCTTTTGAGCTTGATAGTTTTGCTCATTGTGCTTCACTTATATCTTTTGAGCGTGATAATTTTTGCTCTAGTGCTTCACTTAGATCTTTTAGAGCACGGTGGTGGATTTGTTTTAAAGAAACTTGATCTCTCATGCTTCACTTTGATTATTTTGAGAGTAATTAATAGCATGGTAATTTGCTTAATGTTAATATACTTGGTATTCAAGATATGTGAAACTTTCTTTTGAGTGCATTGAATACTAAGATAAGTTTGATGCTTGATAATTGTTTTGAGATATGAAGATGGTGATATTAGAGTAATGCTAGTTGAGTAGTTGTTAATTCAAAGAATACTTGTGTTGAAGTTTGTGATTCCCGTAGCATGCACGTATGGTGAACCGTTACGTGATGAGCTCGGAGCATGATTTATTTATTGATTGTCTTCCTTATGAGTGGCGGTCGGGGACGAGCGATGGTCTTTTCCTACCAATCTATCCCCCTAGGAGCATGCGTGTAATACTTTTCTTTGATAACTTCAAGATTTTTGCAATAAGTATATGAGTTCTTTATGACTAATGTTGAGTCCATGGATTATACGCACTTTTTCCCATCCTTCCACCATTGCTAGCCTCTCTAATATCGCGCACCTTTCGCCGGTATCATACACCCACCATAAACCTTCCTCAAAACAGCCACCATACCTACCTATTATGGCATTTCCATAGCCATTCCGAGATATATTGCCATGCAACTTTCCACCGTTCCGTTTATTATGACACGCTCCATCATTGTCATATTGCTTAGCATGATCATGTAGTTGACATCGTATTTGTGGCAAAGCCACCTTTCATAATTCTTTCATACATGTCACTCATGAATCATTGCATATCCCGGTAAACTGCCGGAGGCATTCGTATAGAGTCATATTATGTTCTAAGTATCGAGTTGTAATTGTTGAGTTGTAAGAAAAATAAAAGTGTGATGATCATCATTATTAGAGCATTGTCCCAAGTGAGGAAAGGATGATGGAGGCTATGATTCCCCCACAAGTCGGGATGAGACTCCGGACGAAAAAAAATAGAGAAAAAAGAGGCCATAAAAAAAGGAGAAAAGGCCCAAATAAAAAAATGAGAGCAAAAGAGAGAAGGGACAATGCTACTATCCTTTTACCACACTTGTGCTTCAAAGTAGCACCATGATCTTCATGATAGAGAGTCTCCTATGTTGTCACATTCATATACTAGTGGGAATTTTTCATTATAGAACTTGGCTTGTATATTCCAATGATGGGCTTCCTCAAAATGCCCTAGGTCTTCGTGAGCAAGCGAGTTGGATGCACACCCACTTAGTTTCTTTTGTTGAGCTTTCATATACTTATAGCTCAAGTGCATCCGTTGCATGGCAATCCCTACACACTCACATTGATATCTATTGATGGGCATCTCCATATCCCGTTGATACGCCTAGTTGATGTGAGACTATCTTCCCTCCTTTTGTCTTCTCCACAACCACCACTCTATTCCACATATAGTGCTATATCCATGGCTCACGCTCATGTATTGCGTGAAGATTGAAAAAGTTTTGAAAATGTTAAAGTATGAAACAATTGCTTGGCTTGTCATCGTGGTTGTGCATGATTTAAATACTTTGTGTGGGGAAGATGGAGCATAACCAGACTATATGATTTTTTAGGGATAACTTTCTTTGGCCATGTTATTTTGAGAAGACATAATTACTTTGATTAGTATGCTTGAAGTATTATTATTTTTTATGTCAATATGAACTTTTGTCTTGAATCTTTCGGATCTGAATATTCATACCATGATTGAGAAGATTTACATTGAAATTATGCCAAAGTATCACTCCGCATCAAAAATTCTCTTTTTATCATTTACCTACTCGAGGACGAGCAGGAATTAAGCTTGGGGATGCGATCGTCTCCAACGTATCTATAATTTTGATTGCTCCATGCTACTTTATCTACTGTTTTGGACTATCTTGGGCTTTATTTTCCACTTTTATATTATTTTTGGGACTAACCTATTAACCGGAGGCCCAGCCCAGAATTGTTGTTTTTTGCCTTTTTCAGTATTTCGAAGAAACAGAATAACAAACGGAGTCCAAACGGAATGAAACTTTCGGGAACGTGATTTACTCATCAGATAAGATCCAGGAGACTTGGACCCTCCGTCAAGAAAGCCACGAGGCGGTCATGAGGGTGGAGGGCGTGCCCTCCCCCCTAGGCGCGCCCCCTGCCTCGTGGGCCCCTCGGAGCTCCACCGACGTACTCCTTCCTCCTATATATACCTACGTACCCCCATTAGACCAGAGACGGAGCCAAAAACCTAATTCCACTGTCGCAACCTTCTGTATCCACGAGATCCCATATTCGGGCCTGTTCCGGAGCTCCGCCGGAAAGGGCATCCACCATGGAGGGCTTCTACATCAACACCATGGCCTCTCCGATGAAGTGTGAGTAGTTTACTTCAGACCTTCGGGTCCATAGCTAGTAGCTAGATGGCTTCTTCTCTCTTTTTGGATCTCAATACAATGTTCTCCCCCTCTCTCGTGGAGATCTATTCGATGTAATCTTCTTTTTGCGGTGTGTTTGTTGAGATCGATGAATTGTGGGTTTATGATCCAACTTATATATGAATAATATTTGAATCTTCTCTGAATTCTTTTATGTATGATTGAGTTATCTTTGCAAGTCTCTTCGAATTATCCGTTTGGTTTGGCCAACTAGATTGGTAGTTCTTGCAATGGGAGAAGTGCATAGCTTTGGGGTTCAATCTTGCGGTGTCCTTACTCAGTGATAGAAAGAGTTGCAAGGCACGTATTGTATTGTTGCCATCGAGGATAACAAGATGGGGTATTTATCATATTGCATGAATTTATTCCTCTACATCATGTCATCTTGCTTAAGGCGTTACTCTGCTTTTAACTTAATACTCTAGATGCATGCTGGATAGCGGTCGATGAGTGGAGTAATAGTAGTAGATGCAGAATCGTTTCGATCTACTTGTCATGGACGTGATGCCTATATACATGATCATACCTAGATAACCTCATAACTATGCTCAATCTATCAATTGCTCAACAGTAATTTGTTCACCCACCGTAGAATATCTATGCTCTTGAGAGAAGCCACCAGTGAAACCTATGGCCCCCGGGTCTATTCTCATCATATCAATCTCCATTACTTTATTTTACTTGTTTTGCCTTTACCTTTTTACTTTGCATCTTTATATCAAAAATACCAAAAATATTATCTCTATCAGATCTCACTCTCGTAAGTGACCGTGAAGGGATTGACAACCCCTAAGTGTTGGTTGCGAGTTGCTATTGTTTTGCGCAGGTACGAGGGACTTGCGCGTGACCTCCTACTGGATTGATACCTTGGTTCTCAAAAACTGAGGGAAATACTTATGCTACTGTGCTGCATCACCCCCTGCTCTTCGGGGAAAACCAACGCAAGCTCGAGATGTAGCAGAAGGCTAGAGATCAAGATTCATATGGTAGGAATGGAATATCTTGGCCTCAACACATGAGTAGGTGGTTCTCTCTCAGAAATGGTAAGTTGGAAGTGTAGGTTCGTTCTATGGCTCTCTCCATGAATGAAGAGGAGGTGGAGGGGTATATATAGCCTCCACACAAAATCTAACCGTTACACACAATTTACCAAACTCGGTGGGACCAAATCGTTAAACTCGGTCGGACCGATTTAGTAAACCTAGTGACCGTTAGTGATTTTCGGTGGGACTGACATGCATCTCGGTGAGACCGATTCGGTTAGGGTTAGGGCATAACGTAATCTCGGTAAGACCGATTACACAAACTCGGTGAGACCGATTTGGTAATAACTTTCCAGAGAGTTGGTCAGGTAAACTCGGTGGGACCAATTTGCTCTTTTCGGTGAGACCGAAATGTTACAAAAAGGAAACAGAGAGTTTACATTGCAATCTCGGTGGGACCGATCGCTCACTTCGGTTAGACCGAAACGTTACGAAGGGAAACAGAGAGATTTCAACCCCATCTCGGTGAGACCGAGATCCCTATCGGTAAGACCGATTTGCTTAGGGTTTGTGGAAGTGGCTATGACTTTTTGGAATCGGTGGCGCCGGATAGGAAGAATCGGTGTGACCGATTTTGGCTTTGGGTTTAGGTCATTTGTGGATGTGGGAAAGTAGTTGAGGGTTTTTGGAGCATATCACTAAGCACATGAAGCAAGAGGCTCATTAAGCAACACCTCATCCCTTCTTGATAGTATTGGCTTTTCCTATAGACTCAATGTGATCTTGGATCACTAAAATGTAAAATGAAGAGTCTTGAGCTTTTGAGCTTTAGCCAATCCTTTATCCTTAGTGTTTTGAGGGATCCACTTTCATCATCCATGCCATGCCATTCATTGAGCTTTCCTGAAATAATAGTCTTGGAATAGTATTAGCTCAATGAGCTATATGTTGTTATGAATTACCAAAACCACCTAGGGATAGTTGCACTTTCACTAAGCTTGGGGATGCCCCAGAAGGCATCCCCTCTTTCGTCTTCTTCTATCGATAACTTTACTTGAGGCTATATTTTTATTCACCACATGATATGTGTTTTGCTTGGAGCGTCTTGTATGATTTGAGTCTTTGCCTTTTAGTTTACCACAATCATCCTTGCTGTACACACCTTTTGAGAGAGACACGCATGAATCGGAATTTATTAGAACACTCTATGTGCTTCACTTATATCTTTTGAGCTAGATAATTTTGCTCTAGTGCTACACTTATATCTTTTTAGAGCACGGTGGTGGTTTTATTTTATAGAAATTATTGATCTCTCATGCTTCACCTATATTATTTTGAGAGTCTTTTAAAACAGTATGGTAATTTGCTTTGGCTATAAACTAGTCCTAACATGATGGGAATCCAAGATGGGTATAATAAAAACTTTCATATAAAGTGTGTTGAATACTATGAGAAGTTTGATGCTTGACGATTGTTTTGAGACATGAGGATGGTGATATTGGAGTCATGCTAGTAGATTAATTGTGAATTTGAGAAATACTTGTGTTGAGGTTTGCAAATCCCGTAGCATGCACGTATGGTAACCGTCGTGTAACAAATTTGAAGCATGAGGTGTTTCTTTGATTGTCTTCCTTATGAGTGGCGGTCGGGGACGAGCGATGGTCTTTTCCTACCAATCTATCCCCCTAGGAGCATGCGCATAGTGCTTGGTTTTGATGACTTGTAGATTTTTGCAATAAGTATGTGAGTTCTTTATGATTAATGTTGAGTCCATGGATTATACGCACTCTCACCCTTCCACCATTGCTAGCCTCTCTAGTACCGCACAACTTTTGCCGGTACCATAAACCCACCATTTACCTTCCTCAAAATAGCCACCATACCTACTTATTATGGCATTTCCATAGCCATTCCGAGATATATTGTCATGCAACTTTCCACCGTTCCATTTATTATGACACGCTCCACCATTGTCATATTGCCTTGCATGATCATGTAGTTAACATCGTATTTGTGGCAAAGCCACCATTCATAATTTTTCATACATGTCGCTCTTGATTCATTGCACATCCCTGTACACCGCTGAAGGCATGCATATAGAGTCATATTTTGTTCTAGTATCGAGTTGTAATTTTTGAGTTGTAAGTAAATAGAAGTGCGATGATCTTCATTATTAGAGTATTGTCCCACGTGAGGAAATAAAAATAAAAAAAATTAAAAAATAGGAGAGAAAGGCCAAAAAAAGAGAAGGCCCAAAAATGAGAGAAAAAGATAGAAGGGACAATGCTACTATCCTTTTTCCACACTTGTGTTTCAAAGTAGCGCCATGATCTTCATTGCAGAGAGTCTCTTATTTTGTCACTTATACTAGTGGGAATTTTTCGTTATAGAACTTGGCTTGTATATTCCAACGATGGGCTTCCTCAAAATGCCTTAGGTCTTCGTGAGCAAGCAAGTTGGATGCACACCCACTTAGTTTCTTTTGTTGAGCTTTCATACATTTATAGCTCTAGTGCATCCGTTGCATGGCAATCCCTACTCACTCACATTGATATCTATTGATGGGCATCTCCATAGTCCATTGATACGCCTAGTTGATGTGAGACCATCTTCCTCCTTTTTGTATTCTCCACAACCACCATTCTATTCCACCTATAGTGCTATGTCCATGGCTCGCGCTCATGTATTGTGTGAAAGTTGAAAAGGTTTGAGAATACTAAAGTATGAAACAATTGCTTGGCTTGTCATCGGGGTTGTGCATGATTTGAGCATTTTGTGTGACGAAGATGGAGCATATC
Source organism: Aegilops speltoides (assembly GCA_021437245.1). Classification (NCBI taxonomy): domain Eukaryota; kingdom Viridiplantae; phylum Streptophyta; class Magnoliopsida; order Poales; family Poaceae; genus Aegilops; species Aegilops speltoides. Next base: position 280,818,159 of record CM038145.1, on the reverse strand, counting down.
CAAACTATATGATTTTGTAGGGATGAACTTTCTTTGGCCATGTTATTTTGAAAGACATAATTACTTTGTTATTATGCTTGAAGTATTATTATTTTTATGTCAATATTAAACTTTTGTCTTGAATCTTTTGGATCTGAACATTCATGCCACAATAAAGAAAATTACATTGATAATTATGTTAGGTAGCATTCCACATCAAAATTTTTGTTTTTATCATTTACCTACTCGAGGACGAGCAGGAATTAAGCTTGGGGATGCTTGATACGTCTCCAACATATCTATAATTTTTGATTGTTGCATGCTATTATATTATCTGTTTTGGATGTTTAATGGGCTTTAATATGCTCTTTTATATTATTTTTGGGACTAACCTATTAACCGGAGGCCCAGTGCCAGTTTCTGTTTTTTTGCCCATTTCAGTGTTTCGCAGAAAAGGAATATCAAATGGAATCCAAACGGAATGAAACCTTCGCGATGATCTTTCTTGGACTGAAAACAATCCAGAAGACTTGGAGTTGAAGTTTGGAACGCCACGAGGTGGCCACGAGGCAGGAGGGCGCGCCCAAGGGGGTAGGCGCGCCCCAACCCTCGTGGGCCCCTCGTAGCTCCACCGACGTACTTATTTCGCCTATATATACTCTTATACCCTAGATCGATCAGGGGGAGCCACGAAACCACTTTTCCACCGCTGCAACCTTCTGTACCCATGAGATCCCATCTTGGGGCCTTTTCTGGCGGTCTATCGGAGGGGGAATCAATCACGGAGGGCTTCTACATCAACACCATAGCCTCTCCGATGAAGCGTGAGTACTTTACCACAGACCTTCGGGTCCGTAGTTATTAGCTAGATGGCTTCTTCTCTCTCTCTCTTTGATTCTCAATACAAAGTTCTCCTCGATGTTCTTGGAGATCTATTCGATGTAATACTCTTTTGCGATGTTTTTGCCGAGATCCAATGAATTGTGGATTTATGAACTTGATTATCTATGAATATTATTTGGTTCTTCTTTGAATTCTTATATGCATGATTTGATATCTTTGCAAGTCTCTTCGAATTATCGGTTTAGTTTAGCTTACTAGATTGATCTTTCTTGCAATGGGAGACGTGCTTAGCTTTGGGTTCAATCTTGCGGTGTCCTTTCCCAGTGACAGTAGGGGCATCAAGGCACGTATTGTATTGTTGCCATCGAGGATAAAAAGGTGGGGTTTATATCATATTGCTTGAGTTTATCCCTCTACATCATGTCATCTTGCTTAATGTGTTACTCTGTTCTTATGAACTTAATACTATAGATGCATGTTGGATAGCGGTCGATGTGTGGAGTAATAGTAGTAGACGCAGAATCGTTTCGGTCTACTTGACACAGACATGATGCCTATATTCATGATCATTGCCTTAGATATCTTCATAACTATGCGCTTTTCTATCAATTGCTCGGCAGTAATTTGTTCACCCACCATAATACATGCTATCTTGAGAGAAGCCACTAGTGAAACCTATGGCCCCCGGATCTCTTTCTTATTATATTGCACCTCTTTTATTTACATCGCATCTCGGTTACTATTTTGCAATCTTTACTTTCCAATCTATAAAACAAAAATACCAAAAATATTTACTTTACTATCTTTATTAGATCTCACTTTTGCGAGTGTCCGTGAAGGGATTGACAATCCTTTATCGCATTGTTTGCAAGGTTCTTGATTGTTTGTGCTGGTACTAGGTGACATGCGCATTGTCTCCTACTGGATTGATACCTTGGTTCTCAAAAACTGAGGGAAGTACTTACGCTACTTTGCTGCATCACCCTTTCCTCTTCAAGGGAAAACCAATACATGCTCAAGAGGTAGCATTGCTTAGTTCTACCAAACATTCATACCAAAGTAACACGACCATGATCCGCGATAGTCTCACCACTCCATCATAGTCTCTTACATAACAAATAACAAACAAAAGACAAATGCATGAATGCAAATGCGTGATAATTTGATCATTGCCTCTCAATAATCCTCAATTTCAATCTCTTGTTCATCCACCATCTCTTCATCACCATCGGATTCAAACTCCTCCTCCTCGAGGTCTCTCACTCTTGCACTCCTACGAAGTTGGAGATCCTCTTGTGCTCCCATTGCTTCACCAAGTAGATCCCATGATATACCCGTAACTGGATGGACATCCCCATCCTCCTCATCAAGATAAACAACATTTGCATGATTATCCCCTCCTTCAAATAGAAATCCTTGAGCTTCGGTAGCATCGGTGTTGATGAGCACGTCCCATTTTTTCTTCTCTAGGAGCTTTTGTTTCCTAGACAACATTCTATTATTGAACCTTATGAAGACCAAATTATTGCATCTTTCCGTTGTGAGCCTATTTCTTCTCTTGGTATGTATCTACAATTACATATTGAAGATTTAAAGTTAAACATAACATGAGAGAATATTAGAGAACCAAAAAAATGACATTGGACAAACAAGTAGAGAGAAGATATACCGATTCAAAGATGCTCCGGTTTCTTTCGCAGCCGGAATAGCTAGAGGTCAGAGAGAGGATTTTCATAGCCATGTCCTTCAAGTTGGTGTTTCTCCACCATAAAGCTTCCACCAACCAACTACCACAAACATGAGCAACATTTAGCATCAGCAATTGGATAAACTACAGCAGCTGGCAAGCAGCCGTAGCTAGCAGCAGCCTCTAGCATAACTATAGTGTGGGTTCAACACATATGCGGCCATGTGCAATGGTGAATCAAGCCTTCCATTCATCTTCTTGTCAACAATGGACATAGTATCTTTGTAGTTCCTCTCCAAGTTGCTAAATGCATCCTTCATCTCCCTCTCGGCCTTCACCAACTCTCCATCGAGCCAAGCCATCGATGGCTTAATATCCCCATCAACCAAACGAAGAACTCTCACCAATGGCTCAAACACATTTATGCATAGGAGCACACCGTTCCAAAAGTTAGCATCCATCACCGTTGCCGTTGCATCCTTGCCTTTCTTTGTTTTCACATGACTCATCTCTTCCCAAGCTCTTTCAACCACCATACACCTTAAAAGCATCTTTCTTCTCCAACAAACTTTGTAAAGTAAGAAAAGCGGAAGCAAATCTTGTCACCCTCGGCCTTATGACATCTCTCCTTTTTGTAGCAACCCTCATCAATGCCAAAGTCTTGTGATGAGCATAGATGAAGATGCTGAGGTTCTTTGCTTGATCAACTATTGTCTTAAATCTTTTGAGGTTGCCAATTCCTTGGAGCATCAAGTTGATAGTGTGAGTTGGACAAGAGCTCCAAAAGATCTTCGGCCTCTTCTCAAGCAACTTTTTCTTGGCTCCCATGTTGTTGGAAGCATTGTCCGTCACCACTTGCATCACATGCTCCACCCCTACCTCCTCAATTGCGATGTCCACTAGCTGAAAGATGACTTCACTTGTATGTGACACATCGGATGTTTCCTTTGATTTGACAAAACTTGTCCCCCCACTACAATGCATGCACAAATTCACTATGCTCCTCCTCTTCATGTCTGTCCATGCATCGATCATGATGGTGCATCCAAGCTTTATCTTCTCTTTCTCACGGTCATCTAACCAACTCTTGGTCCTTGCATATTCATCACTCAACAACTTCTTCCTAAGCTCATATTGACTAGGAGGCTCATATCCAGGACCAAATTTGCCTATGGTGGCCGCAAATCGCGCTCTTAATCGGAGAAGAGGAGGACACGAATCGCCGCCGCCGTGTACCGCCGACCGGAGACGAAGCACCGCTTACCTGCTTGTCGGTGTCAATCTGCGTGAGGGAGAGCTTGGGGGGGATGATGGCGGGAATTCGAGCGGCGAGGTGACCCCAATTTCTGTCGTCGCTTTCTGGAAGATGTGCACGAGCTCGTGGCATCTCCGTCGCATGAACTCGGCCCCGCTTTTCCTTGGCAGAAATCACATATTTGACCTGAGGCAGAAATCAAATCACAAACTGACCTGGTCACGAAAAAATTTCACTCGGCTGACCCTTTGGTGTAGCGCCCGACAGCTAGGCGCCGCACCCTACTGTGCAGCGCCCATCCCTTAGGCATCACACTTCCTGCCAGCGTGGCAGCCCTGGTCCAGTTGCGGCCCCACAGACAGCACTGCAGCGCCTAAGGCTTAGGCGCCACACATGTAATGTGCAGCGCCTAGCTCTTGGGCGCTGCACGATCTATATTCCACTTGGGCTGGCCCCACTCTCTCTCCCTCCCACCCCACCCACACACCCCACCCCACCCAAACCCTTAGGCTTGCGGCCCTCCTCTCTTCCCCTCTCCCCCCCTCTCAAATCCTTCTCAAATCTTGCAAATCCGGAGTATTTGACCGTGGATTTCGAAGCCAACCCCTCCCTTAAGGTAATCTCCTCCGATCCCCTCGTTTTCATCCATAGGAATTGTCACATTTTCTCAAATCTTGCTAGTTTGGGGGAAACCCTAGTTTTGACTTGGATTTGCAAATTTGTGTTGAATGATGTCATGTTTCTTTGCTAACTTGGGTTGGTTAAGCTTCCATAGTATGCTAGGGTTAGGGTTATGTGTGTTTGATGTTGGTGTTAGGGTTATGCTATGGTTATGGTTGTTATGTGGGGGTTAGGGTTATTAATTCATATATATGTTAGGGCATATGTGTGCAAATATTTTTCTTAAGTATTTACTTGATATATGTGTGTTTTTGATTATTGTAGGGATGGGGAGAACATGTGTTTATGTTCATCATGTGGATAAAGAGGCCTTTTTGAAAGGCAATGTTGAGACAGACCCGGATGAGCTTGACATGGTGTTTGAGAGTAGTCCTAGCTATGCGGAGCTTTTGGAACAAGTGAGGAAAGATTTGAATTGGATGGACCCAAGTGATGTTGTTGAGTTCGAGGGAAGGCATAACGTTGGTTTTGGAATGCACATCCGTTGGAAGACAATGCGTGTGAACTCCGAGCAACGTTGGGTTGCATACAAGGAGACGGTTGCCGAATCTCTAGACAAGGCTCTTGAGTTATTTGCCTCCAAGAAGGTTGAGTCTAATTTGAATTTAGACTTGAACCGGAACCCCTCCCCGTTGGTTGCTAGCACTCCCCCACCCATGAACCAAGATCAAATGAGTGAACCTCAATTCACGCAACAAGATTGGCCAACATTGAGCCCGACTCCAAACAACCAAAATGAAGGTTTTGAAGAGGAGAATGATGAGTACGAGGAGGATGACAACGAAGTTGACCTCCATGACAACAATGTGGGTGATCTCGACCAATATCATGTGCAAGAGACAATGGACCAATCCATCCCTTTTTCCCGTGCATATGCATCGGACTCGGATGACGATGGTCCCGATGAAGAAGTTGATGAGGAGGGTTCACGCCGAAGGAGGCGAAGCATTCAAGAAGGTATTGAGGCGGGATCATAAGACACCATTGTTCAAGGATCTTAGTCTCGCGGATGAAGCCGTTGTGGATGGTGGCAAATGCATATCTCTTGGAGCTAGGCCAAGTTCTCACCGTGATTTGGAAGGCGGCAAGAGCGGGATATATCCGGTTGTGAGTTTCAATCCTTCTTGGAATTGAAGATGTGGCTCGACAACTACTCGGTTACACATTATCGTCCACATAAAGTGGCCAACTCGGATGTTAATGTGAGTTACGGTCAAATGTGAAGTGCCAACATGTCCATGGATTGTGCGTGCAAGGCCATGGAAAGGAGGTCCCACTTGGCGCATAGTGAGTTGTCTACCAACTCACATGTGCAAGACAAGAATGCGGATGGCAAGCTTGTGTACCAACAACCTGAACAACTCACGTCCGAAGTTCATTGCTTACTGGCTGTCCAACCAAATATCCACACTTCCAATAATGAGCATCAAGAGTGTCATTGACCTTGTGAAAGCCATCTTTCATTACAAGGTGAAGTGCGGCAAGGCATGGAAGGCGAAGCAAGCCGCATTCAAGATGTTGTATGGCAATTGGGAGGAAGCATACAACCGACTCCCTAGGTTGTTGTTAGCTATGGCCGCCACAAACCCAGGCATGGTTCACGTGGTTGAGCCTCATGGGCACCAAACTTTGATTCATAACGGGAGGACCGTCCGAGTATTTGGCCGTGCATTTTGGGCCTTTGAGCAATGCGTGAGGGCTTTTGAGCATTGTCGACCCGTCATCGCCATTGATGGCACGTTCTTGACTGGACAATACAAGGGCACTTTATTGGTTGCAATAGCAAGTGATGCCAATAACCGGGTGTTGCCTTTGGCTTTCGCTTTGGTTGAGGTGGAGAACAATGATAACTGGGAGTGGTTCTTGCGTCAACTGAGAACAAGGGTATTACCAGCTGAAAGGGAAATTTGTGTCATATCGGATCGCCATGCTCGAATTCTAAATGCGGTGGTGGTTGACATTCCCAGACATAGAAAGTTGCATCATCGATGGTGCATGAGGCACTTTTGTGCAAACTTCTATAGGGCATGTGGTATCAAGGAGTTGGTCGATAATCTTCAGGATTGTTGTCTCGCTTTCACCAACAAGTGGTTTTCCACATTGTTCAATGCATTGCTCAGACACAAGAAACTTGACCCCGGCGGTCAGGAGTTTCTCAATAAGAACATTGCCGAAAGGAATATGTGGGCACATGCTTTCAATGAAGATGGCCGAAGGTACGGTCAAATGACAAGCAATATGGCAGAATGCTTCAATAAGGTGCTCAAGGGTGTACGTGCATTACCCGTGACGGCAATAGTTCAATACACATTTGACAAGATGAATGAATACTTTTAAAGCACTCAATGGAGTCGATAAGCAGATTCTTTGGTGAGCACAAGGATAAGCACAAGTACAATTTCCCACCAAAGGTTGAAGAATGGTTGGAATTTCAATCACGAAAGGCAGACTCCGAAGAAGCTGTACTATATGACGACAACGAGTGGAAGTATGAGGTGAAAGAGCCCGGAGGAACCACAAACGATGGCCGCCAACACGGAGGCTGGGCTTTCAAGGTCTCCCTAACACGGTGTGATTGCAGCTGCATGAGGCCGTCTTTGCTTCATCTCCCATGCTCGCACTTGTTAAATGCATCCCGGGTTAGGAATGTGGACGTCAATCACCCTCTTACCGTGAGGGAGTCCGAGTTCTCATTCATGACGGTAAAGAATACATGGACTCCACGGTTCCAACCATACTTGGACCAATCACAATGGCCGGAGTATCATGGAGTTCAACTATGGCGGACCGGAATTGAAGGTCGTTAGGCGGGAAGGCGTAAGACAAAGCGTCTTAGAGGTGACATGGACGGATGGGGCCGTGGTGGCGGTGGAGAATACGGCACCGGCCAATTCCAAGAGCCTCGTGAGGAATCCCGTTGTGGGGGCTGCAGTAATGGGGGACACAACACAAGAACTTGTCCCAAACCAAGAAAGAGATCAAAGAAAAATGGTGCAAGCACAAGCCAAGCAAATGATAGCTAACCAAGTGAACCAAGGGGTAGCCAACCAAGTCAAACAAGTGGTGGAGTGCCAAACCACTCAAATCAAACAAGCCAACGAGGAACTAGGCAACAAAGAGGGAGTCAACTTGGTCTTAGAAGAGGCCGTGGTGATGGTCTTGGCCGTGGTGAAGGTCTTGGCCGTGGTGGTGGTAGAGGTCGTGGTGATGGTCTTGGTCGTGGTGATGGTCTTGGCCGTGGTGGTGGTAGAGGTCGTGGTGATGGTCTTGGCCGTGGTGCTGGTAGAGGCCGTGGTGGTGGTGGTGGTAGAGGCCGTGGTGGTGGTGGTAGAGGCCGTGGTGCTGGTGGAGGCCGTGGTGGTGGTGGTAGAGGCCGTGGTGCTGGTGGAGGCCGTGGTGGTGATCTTGGCCTTGGCGGTGGCCGTAGTGGAGGAATGTTCTCTTGGCTCAATGGACCATTGCCGTATGTGACTTACTATGATCTTGTTCTTTTGGCTCAATGCTTGTGTTGTCATTTTGTATTGTGTGACTAACTATTATATTGCCATTTTCATAGGTATGGAAACAATGAAGGGGGTGGAGGACACGGAGGGGGAAGGTGAGATCCCTTGGTGGTGCGAGGAGGGAGAAGAATAAGAGAGGAAGAAGAAGAAACTACATGGACCGTGATTTGGACAAGTATATGTGCTATGTGTGTATGACTATGTGAGGGGACTAATATTTCTGTGTATGACTATGTGAGACCCTATGTGTGTATGACTATGTGATTTGGACAAGTATATGTGCTATTTGTGTATGAGTATGTGATTTGACTAGTATTTTTGTGTTTTCGATGTGATTATGTGGCATCTTTATGAATCACAAAACAAAAAAACCAGTAGGTATTTGAAAACAGCAGTGCTGCTATAAGCTAAACTGCAGAAACAGATGCCATTTTGGCCTCCTGCAGCAGCACTCACATAACTAGAACATCAATAAAAGTACTATAAACTGCACATGCTAAGCAAAGAGAACTAATAACTTGAACATCATATCATTTAAGACAATTCAACATTACTTCAAGTTTGCAAACACAAATACCATAACATAACCTCACAAGTTCATCAACCTCACAAGTTCACAAGTTCATCATATAACATTACTTCAAGTTTCAACATATAACATAACCTCACAAGTTCATCAACCTAACACAAAGCACTGATGCCTTCCGCGCGTGTTCCTGGTGCCACGCCTGCAGGCAATCTTCTTCTTCTTAGGAGCATGAGGCTCCTCTTCGTGCACTTCCTCCTCCGCCTGCGGCTCCGCCTCCGCCTCCTCCTCCGCCTCATCATCCAAGCTAGCCATCCGCGAGGTCCCTACGACCACCTTTGGGTTGCCTCTATTGTCATAGTCGTTGGGCGTGTACCGGCGTCTGGGCTGCCTAGGCTTGAACACATATGCGGACCAAGCTTGAGCGTCCGCCAAAATCATGTCATCATCAAGCTCATGGCCCTATCACACAACGAAACAATATGGTCAAGGCCGGTGTCGTAATCAAGTGAGAATCACATCTAAAGGCTTAGTCATACCTCTTGGGTGAGCGCACCCTCATCATCCATATAAGCATATAAGGAACTCACATCGTCCCCGTCATGGTGAGATGCGGGGTTTGATGGTGTACCAGACCTAGAGGCAGATGGTTCATCATATTCAGGATCACGGCAACCGAGAAGGTTCAATAACCGCCTTTGTTGGAAATATGCCCTAGAGGCAATAATAAAAGTATTATTATATTTCCTTGTTCATGATAATTGTCTTTTATTCATGCTATAACTGTATTATTCGGAAATCGTAATACACGTGTGAATACATAGACCACAATATATCCCTAGTGAGCCTCTAGTTGACTAGCTCGTTGTGATCAACAGATAGTCATGGTTTCCTGGCTATGGACATTGGATGTCGTTGATAACGGGATCACATCATTAGGAGAATGATGTGATGGACAAGACAATCCTAAGCATAGCACAAAGATCGTGTAGTTCGTTTGCTAGAGCTTTTCCAATGTCAAGTATCTCTTCCTTAGACCATGAGATCGTGTAACTCCCGGATACCGTAGGAGTGCTTTGGGTGTATCAAGCGTCTGGCGTGGCGGGTGACTATAAAGGTGCACTACGGTATCTCCGAAAGTGTCATTGGGTTGACACGGATCGAGACTGGGATTTGTCACTCCGTGTAAACGGAGAGGTATCTCTGGGCCCACTCGGTAGGACATCATCATAATGTGCACAATGTGACCAAGGGGTTGATCACGGGATGATGTGTTACGGAACGAGTAAAGAGACTTGCCGGTAACGAGATTGAACAAGGTATCGGTATACCGACGATCGAATCTCGGGCAAGTACAATACCGTTAGACAAAGGGAATTGTATACGGGATCGACTAAGTCCTTGACATCGTGGTTCATCCGATGAGATCATCATGGAACATGTGGGAGCCAACATGGGTATCCAGATCCCGCTGTTGGTTATTGACCGGAGAACGTCTCGGTCATGTCTACATGCCTCCCGAACCCGTAGGGTCTACACATAAGGTTCGATGGCGCTAGGGTTATAAAGGAAGTTTGTATGTGGTTGCGAATGTTGTTGAGTCCGGATGAGATCCCGGACGTCACGAGGAGTTTCGGAATGGTCCGGAGGTAAAGATTTATATATGGGAAGTCCTATTTTGGCCACCGGAAAATGTTGGGATTTTTCGGTATTGTACTGGGAAGGTTCTAGAAGGTTCGAGTGTGGGCCCACCTGCATGGGGGACCCACATGAACGTGGGTAGTGGGGAAAGGCCCCACACCCCTGGTCAAGCGCACCAAGATCCCCCCTTAGAAGGAATAAGATCATATCCCGAAGGGATAAGATCAAGATCCCTAAAAAGGGGGGATAACAATCGGTGGGGAAGGAAATGATGGGATTTCTGTCCTCCCACCTTGGCCAACGCCCCAATGGACTTGGAGGGCAAGATACCAGCCCCTCCACCCCTATATATAGTGGGGAGGCGCATGGGAGCTACACACGAAGTTCTGGCGCAGCCCTCCCCCTCTCCCAAGTACTCCTCCTCTCTCGCGGTGCTTGGTGAAGCCCTGCAGGATTGTCACGCTCCTCCACCACCACCACGCCGTCATGCTGCTGCTGGATGGAGTCTTCCTCAACCTCTCCCTCTCTCCTTGCTGGATCAAGGCATGGGAGATGTCACCGGGTTGTCACGTGTGTTGAGCGCGGAGGTGCCGTCCGTTCGGCACTAGGATCTCCGTGATTTGGATCACGACAATCGACTCCTTCAACCCCGTTCTCTTGAGCGCTTCCGCTTAACGATCTACAAGGGTATGTAGATGCACTCTCCTTCCCTCGTTGCTGGTTTCTCCATAGATAGATCTTGGTGACACGTAGGAAAATTTTGAATTTCGCCTCGTTCCCCAATGATGGTATCGAGCTAGGTCTATTGCGTAGATTCTTTGCACGAGTAGAACACAAAGTAGTTGTGGGCGTTGATTTTGTTCAATATGCTTACCGTTACTAGTCCAATCTTGTTCCGATGGTATTGTGGGATGAAGCGGCCGGACCGACCTTACACGTACTCTTACGTGAGACAGGTTCCACCGATTGACATGCACTTGGTGCATAAGGTGGCTAGCGGGTGCCAGTCTCTCCCACTTTAGTCGGAACGGATTCGATGAAAAGGGTCCTTATGAAGGATAAATAGCAATTGGCATATCACGTTGTGGTTTTGTGTAGGTAAGAAACGTTCTTGCTAGAAACCCATAGCAGCCACGTAAAACATGCAAACAACAATTAGAGGGCGTCTAACTTGTTTTTGCAGGGTATGCTATGTGATGTGATATGGCCAAGAAGAATGTGATGAATGATATGTGATGTATGAGATTGATCATGTTCTTGTAATAGGAATCACGACTTGCATGTCGATGAGTATGACAACCGGCGAGAGCCATAGGAGTTGTCCTTATTTATTGTATGACCTGCGTGTCATTGAACAACGCCATGTAATTACTTTACTTTATTGCTAACGGTAGCCATAGTAGTAGAAGTAATAAGTTGGCGAGACAACTTCATGGAACACGATGATGGAGATCATGGTGTCATGCGGTGGCGATGATGATCATGGAGCCCGAAGATGGAGATCAAAGGAGCAAAATGATATTGGCCATATCATGTCACTATTTGATTGCATGTGATGTTTATCTTGTTTATGCATCTTGTTTACTTAGAACGACGGTCATAAATAAGATGATCCTTACAACAATTTCAAGAAGTGTTCTCCCTAAGCGTGCACCGTTGCTAAAGTTAAATCGTTTCAAGCACCACGTGATGATCGGTGTGATAGATCCTTACGTTCACATACAACGGGTGTAAGACAGTTTTACACATGCAAAACACTTAGGGTTAACTTGACAAGCCTAGCATGTACAGACATGGCCTCGGAACACGAGACCGAAAGGTCGAGCATGAGTCGTATGGAGGATCGATCAACATGAAGATGTTCACCGATGATGACTAGTCCGTCTCACGTGATGATCGGACACGGCCTAGTTGACTCGGATCATGTAATCACTTAGATGACTAGAGGATGTCTATCTGGTGGGAGTTCATAAGATGAACTTAATTATCTGAACATAGTCAAAAGACCTTTGCAAATTATGTCGTAAGCTCTCGCTTTAGTTCCACTATTTAGATATGTTCCTAGAGAAAATATAGTTGAAAGTTGTGATGGCGATTATGTGGACGAGAAAGCTTATGTCCTTAATGCACCGCTCGATGTGTGCTGAACCCCAAACGTCGTTTGTGGATGTTGCGAACATCGGACATACATGTTTTGATAACTACGTGATAGTTCAGTTCAACGGTTTAGAGTTGAGGCACCAAAGACGTTTTCGAAACGTCGCGGAACATATGAGATGTTTTGAGGGCTGAAATTGAGATTTCAGGCTCGTGCCCACGTCAGAGGTATGAGACCTCCGACGATTCTCTTAGCCTGCAAACTAAGGGAGAAAAGCTCAATCGTTGAGCTTGTGCTCAGATTGTCTGAGTGCAACAATCACTAGAATCGAGTGGGAGTTGATCTTCTAGAAGAGATAGTGATGTTTCTCCAAAGTCATTGCCACCAGGCTGCTAGAGCTTCGTGATGAACTATAACATATCAGGGATAGATATGATGATCCTTGAGGTATTTGCGATGTTTGACACCGCGAAAGTAGAAATCAAGAAGGAGCATCAATTGTTGATGGTTGGTGAAACCACTAGTTTCAAGAAGGGCAAGGGCAAGAAGGATACTTCATGAAGCGGCAAATCATTTGCTGCTCTAGTGAAGAAACCCAAGGTTGAACCCAAACCCGAGACTAAGTGCTTACGTAATAAGAGGAACAGACATCAAGCGGAACCACCCTAGATACTTGGTAGATGAGAAGGCTGGCAAGGTCGATAGAAGTATATTGGATATACATTATGTTAATGTGTACTTTACTAGTACTCCTAGTAGCACCGTGGTATTAGATACGGTTCGGTTGCTAAGTGTTAATAACTCGAAATAAAAGAGCTACGGAATAAGCGGAGACTAGCTAAAGGGAGGTGACGATATGTGTTGGAAGTGTTTCCAAGTTTGATGTGATCAAACATCGCACGCTCCCTCTACCATCAAGATTAGTATTAAACCTGAATAATTGTCATTTGGTGTTTGCGTTGAGCATAGACATGATTGGATTATGTCTATCGCAATCTGTTATTCATTTAAGGAGAATAATGGTTACTCTATTTATTTGAATAATACCTTCAAAGGTCTTGCACCTAAAGGAATGGTTTATTGAATCTCGGTCGTAGTGATACACATTTTCATGCCAAGAGATATAAGATAGTAATGATAGTACCACTTACTTGTGGCACTGCCATGTAAGTCATATTGGTGTAAAACGCATGAAGAAGCTCCATGTTGATGTATCTTTGGACTCACTCGCTTTGAAAAGTTTGAGACATGCGAACCATGTCTATTGGTGTATACGCATGAAGAAACTCCATGCAGATGGATCGTTTGGACTCACTTGATTTTGAATCACTTGAGATATGCAAATCATACCACATGGGCAAGATGACTAAAAGCCTCGTTTTTCGGTAAAATGGAACAAGATAGCAACTTGTTGGAAGTAACACATTTTGATGTGTGCAGTCCAATGAGTCTTTGAGGCATCTGATGAATATCGTTGTGCTCTTACTTCACGAGATGATTCGAGTAGATGTAGAGTATATTTACTTGATGAAACACAAGTCTGAATTATTGAATGGTTCAAGTAATTTGAGTGAAGTTGAAGATCATCGTGACAAGAGGATGAAATGTCTATGATATGATCATAGAGATGAGTATCTGAGTTCTGAGCTTTGTACATAATTAAGACATTGTGGAAATTGTTTCACAATTAATACCGCTGGAACAACATAGTTTGATGGTGTGTCCGAACATCATAGTTGCACTCTATTGGATATGGTGCGTACCATGATGTCTCTTATCGAATTACCACTATCGTTTATGGGTGGGGCATTAGAGACAACCACATTCACTTTAAATAGGGCACCACGTAATTCCGTTGAGATGACCTTTGTATGAACTATGGTTTAGAGAAACCTAAGTGTCATTTCTTAAAGGTTTGGGACTGTGACGCTTATGTGAAAAAGTTTCAGGTTGATAAGCTTGAACCCAAAGCGGATAAAATGCATCTTCATAGGACACCCAAAACAGTTGGGTATACCTCCTAATTCAGATCCGAAAGCAATAGGGATTGTTTCTTGAATCGGGTCCTTTCTCGAGGAAATGTTTGTCTCGAAAAGTTGAGTGGCAGGATGGTGGAGACTTAATGAGGTTATTGAACCATCACTTCAACCAGTGTGTAGCAGGGCACATGAAGTTGTTCCTGTGGCACCTACACCAATTGAAGTAGAAGCTTATGATAGTGATCATGAAACTTCGGATCAAGTCACTACCGTACCTCGTAGGGTGACAAGGATGCGTACTGCTTCAGAGTGGTACAGTAATCTTGTCTTGAATGTCATGTTGCTAGATAACAATGAACCTACGAGCTATGGAGAAGCAGTGGTGGGCCCAAAATTCCGACAAATGGTTAGAAGCCATGAAATCCGAGATAGGATCCATGTATCAGAACAAAGCATGGACTTTGGTGGACTTGCCCGATGATCGGCAAGTCATTGAGATAAATGGATCTTTAAGAAGAAGACGGACGTGGACGGTGATGTCACCGTCTATGAAGCTCGACTTGTGGCGAAGAGTTTTTCACAAGTTCAAGGAGTTGACTACGATGAGATTTTCTCATCCGTAGCGATGCTTAAGTCCGTCGGAATCATGTTAGCATTACCTGCATTTATGAAATCTGGCAGATGGATGTCAAAACGAGTTTCCTTACCGGTCTTCGTAAGGAAAGGTTGTATGTGATACAATCCGAAAGTTTTGTCGATCCTAAGGATGCTAAAAGGTATCTTGTCTCCGGCGATCCTTCTAAGGATTGGAGTAAGCATCTCGGAGTTGGAATGTACGTTTTGATGAGATGATCAAAGATTTTGGGTTTATACAAAGTTTATGAGAAACTTGTATTTCCAAAGAAGTGAGTGGGAGCACTATAGAATTTCGATGAGTATATGTTATTGACATATTGTTGATCGAAATGATGTAGAATTCTGGAAAGCATATAGGGTTATTTGAAAAGTGTTTTCAATGGAAAACTGGATTAGGCTACTTGAACAATAAGCATCAAGATCTATAAGATAGATCAAAATGCTTAATAGTACTTTCAAATGAGCACGTACCTTGACATGATCTTGAAGGTGTTCAAGATGGATCAGTCAAAGAAGGAGTTCTTGCCTGAGATGTAAGGTATGAAGTTAAGACTTAAAGCTCGACCACAGCAGAATAGAGAGAAAGGACGAAGGTCATCCCCTATGCTTCAGACATAGGCTCTATAGTATGCTATGTACCGCACCTGATGTGTGCCTTGCCACATGTCTGGCAAGAGGGTACAAAGGTGATCAAGGAGTGGATCACCAGATAGCGGTCAAAATTGTCCTTGGAGTAATAAGGACATGTTTCTCGATTATGGAGGTGATAAAGAGTTCGACGTAAAGGGTTACGTCGATGCAAGCTTTAACACCTATCCGAATGACTCTGAGTAGCAAACCGGATACGTATAGTGGAGCAACCATTTGGAATAGCTCCAAGTGGAGCGTGGAAGACAGAATGACCTAGAGATTTGCGAAGTACATACGGATCTGAAAGTTGCAGACCCGTTGACTAAAACCTCTCTCACAAGCAAAACATGATCAAACCCCAGAACTCATTGAGTCTTAATCACATGATGATGTGAACTAGTTTAATGACACTAGTAAACTCTTTGGATGTTGGTCACATGGCGATGTGACATGTGAATGTTAATCACATGACGATGTGAACTAGATTATTGACTCTAGTGCAAGTGGGAGACTGTTGGAAATATGCCTAGAGGCAATAATAAAAGTATTATTATATTTCCTTGTTCATGATAATTGTCTTTTATTCATGCTATAAGCTGTATTATCCGAAATCGTAATACACGTGTGAATACATAGACCACAATATGTCCCTAGTGAGCCTCTAGTTGACTAGCTCGTTGTGATCAACAGATAGTCATGGTTTCTGACTATGGACATTGGATGTCGTTGATAACGGGATCACATCATTAGGAGAATGATGTGATGGACAAGACAATCCTAAGCATAGCACAAAGATCGTGTAGTTCGTTTGCTAGAGCTTTTCCAATGTCAAGTATCTCTTCCTTAGACCATGAGATCGTGTAACTCCCGGATACCGTAGGAGTGCTTTGGGTGTATCAAGCGTCACGTGAATCGGGTGACTATAAAGGTGCACTACGGTATCTCCGAAAGTGTCATTGGGTTGACACGGATCGAGGCGGGATTTGTCACTCCGTGTAAGCGGAGAGGTATCTCTGGGCTCACTCGGTAGGACATCATCATAATGTGCACAATGTGACCAAGGGGTTGATCACGGGATGATGTGTTACGGAACGAGTAAAGAGACTTGCCGATACGAGATTGAACAAGGTATCGGTATACCGATGATCGAATCTCGGGCAAGTACAATACCGTTAGACAAAGGGAATTGTATCTGGGATCGATTGAGTCCTTGACATCGTGGTTCATCCAATGAGATCATCATGGAACATGTAGGAGCCAACATGGGTATCCAGATCCGTTGTTGGTTATTGACCGGAGAACGTCTCGGTCATGTCTACATGCCTCCCGAACCCGTAGGGTCTACACATAAGGTTCGATGGCGCTAGGGTTATAAAGGAAGTTTGTATGTGGTTACGAATGTTGTTGAGTCCGGATGAGATCCCGGACGTCACGAGGAGTTCGGAATGGTCCGGAGGTAAAGATTTATATATGGGAAGTCCTATTTTGGCCACCGGAAAATGTTCGGATTTTTCGGTATTGTACCGGAAGGTTCTAGAAGGTTCGGAGTGGGGCCCACCTGCATGGGGGACCCACATGAACGTGGGTAGTGGGGAAAGGCCCCACACCCCTGGTCAAGCGCACCAAGATCCCCCTTAGAAGGAATAAGATCATATCCGAAGGATAAGATCAAGATCCCTAAAGGGGGATAACAATCGATGGGGAAGGAAATGATGGGATTTCTTTCCTCCCACCTTGGCCAACGCCCCAATGGATTTGGAGGGCAAGATACCAGCCCCTCCACCCCTATATATAGTGGGGAGGCGCATGGGAGCTACACACGAAGTTCTGGCGCAGCCCTCCCCTCTCCCAAGTACTCCTCCTCTCTCGCGGTGCTTGGCGAAGCCCTGAAGGATTGCCACGCTCCTCCACCACCACCACGCCGTCGTGCTGCTGCTGGATGGAGTCTTCCTCAACCTCTTCATCTCTCCTTGCTGGATCAAGGCATGGGAGACGTCACCGGGCTGTACGTGTGTTGAACGCGGAGGTGCCGTCCGTTCGGCACTAGGATCTCCGGTGATTTGGATCACGACAAGTACGACTCCTTCAACCCCGTTCTCTCGAACGCTTCCGCTTAACGATCTACAAGGGTATGTAAATGCACTCTCCTTCCCCTCGTTGCTGGTTTCTCCATAGATAGATCTTGGTGACACGTAGGAAAATTTTGAATTTCTGCTACGTTCCCCAACAGCCTTAACTTCTTGGCCTGACGCTGTAACATGAACAAGTGTGTAAGATATCAAACTTCACAACATAGACTGGCTCTCATAGTGAATGCGATATGTACCTTGAGGAATGCTCGTAGTGAACCATCATCATTGCCAGTTCCAACCGGTGTCTTCTCCAGAATAGACTGGCTCTCATCAGCTACTTTCTTGATCTCGGTGCGCTAAGGATGAGAAAGAATGAATGCGTTAGCCATTCAAACATGTGTTATACAGTCAACGAGAAAGTAAAGAAGGGAACACTTTACCACATAGTTAATCACCGGAACAGCAGGCACTCCTTGCCCTTTCCTGACATCTCTGTTGTACTTCCCCTTTGCTAGATCCTCAAAGTTTACGGGTTCTCCAAGAATATCCTCATTATATGCCGGCGGCAATATCTCAACTCGAGTAGTTCCAATAAACCATCGTACGTAGTTATCAAAAGCTTGTTGGCTGTGCTCACGAAGCGGGGCGCGTGCAGTGCTACGAGCTTGCTCCACGTAAAGCTGAAGCGGGTAACATCTGGCATGATGCTTGTCGATCCTTTATCTTCCGCTGCCTTCTCTGTCCAACTGCGTGGTATAAAACCAAGCATTAGCACAATCAAAAGGAGTCCCGATGCTTAGACAATACGCAGACATGCTCTCTTACCTATGAAGTGCTTTGTCCGTGTCCACCCAATCCGATGGGTGAGGCCGAACAGAACAAACCGGCGATGCAGCGACACGGCAAATGAAACTCAACCGCCCGATTGCATATCGGTGGGCACCGCATAAGCCGAAGATCCTTATCCATAAGCACATAGGGTTGGCGGAACTCCTCGGTGTACCCCAAGCTCTCACCGTGCCATATGGCTGCCATTCCACCTATGAAACAGGCAACAATGCCAATTTGATGACTATTTTTCAAGCAAGCATGAGAAAGGACTGAAGTAATGACCTCCTTACTTGCTCAGCCGTAATCGTATCCAACTCGGCAATGTACTTTTGGTACATGAGATTGACATCGTTCGTCATCTCGGAAGCGATATCCCACTTGTAAGCCCGTGGGCGCCGTAATTAAATCATGTTCATCGCATACCAAGGATCAAACTTGGCGCTCTTGACGCCCAACAGTGACGCTCCCGGCTCCATACGAAAGTAGAAGTAGATTACCACCAATGCGCACTATCGTGATCCCGCAACACGCATCGTCCAGCTACATATGAAAGAAAAACAATGTTAACTTGACAGCAAGCTTGCATTGCTAATGAAGAAATGAGTTGATCACAAAACAGACCAACTACACTGCCGGTACAAGTAGGCAAAGTCGCGAACCCAGCTCCATTTGCTATCGAAGGCGGTCAACGCCTTGACCACATCCATGGGCGTTCTTGCCGTGGAGTCGAAACAAAGTCCTCGACACAACGCACCACATATACACACGAGCATGTGTCTGGATCACATCATCAGTGGCATCCGAAGGGCACGTCGCAAAGTTATTTTGAATCCACGTGAAAGCAGCTCCGGCTGCTTTCCTTTCCCTCTTCTTCTTCTCTTATCCCTCCTCTACATCAGCCTCAGCCTCGGTAGGAGCCATACCGATAAGAGCAATCATCTGCTCGCGCCACCCATCAGAATCGGTGCTCATACAGAGAGGCCTCCCGTCGATAGCAAGATCGGTGATCAATGAGACATCCTCGAGCGTCACGGTCATCTCCCCAGTCCGAAGATGGAAACTGTGCGTCTCCGGCCTCCATCGATCAACAAGAGCGGACACCAGTGGAGCATTCAGATCCGGCGTGGACCGGCTGACCAACAGAATCCACGGGAGTAGTCCTGGCTGCTTGATGTACGGTGTGTACCGCTCGTCGTAAGGCATGGCAGGACCAGAGACCCCGTGATACCGAATCTTCAGAGGTTCAAGCTTCTACAAAAAACAAGTAATGACAAATCTTAGGGCATGTAAATTTCAACTAAAGGCAGATTTGCAAAAGATCTAGATTACTCATTATTACCTTATCCTTCTCGCGCATCATGTAGGACCGGTGTTGCACGTCGTTGACATCGTCCAGAAGCCAAACCATCCTTACAATTTAAAACAATAAACATACATGATTTCATCTTCATCTCAAATATACACTAAACATATAACATGTGTTCAACTAAAAGAATCTCAACATCTCCTTCTCACATAATGAATATGTCATATGTGTTCAAATAAATTAAACATCTAATATTTCAAATAAACTAAACATCTAATATTTCAAATAAACTCAACATCTAATATATATCTAAACAAACATCTCATATATGTCTACAAAAATCAACATCTCATAGTTATCTATAAAAATAGGCATCTCATATATATATCTAAAAAACTAAACAATCTAGGGTTTCACTAACAAGAATCATATATTGTGAACTAATAAATAACGATGCAGTACTACCAATATGAATACACATCCTAAATCGAGCAAATCAAACAAATCAAGGGTTCCATCAAATCTTGCACAAATCTCTAAAATGGCAACAAATTTACGGAGCAAAAGAAAGAGAACGGAAGAGTTTACCTAGTAGGATGGATTGCGATCGAATCCACGGATCAAATCTTGGATCGGAGAGGATGAGGGAGGATTAGATGGGCGCCGCCTTGCTTCTCTGTCGAGAGCGGATAGATGAAGAAATTGCACAGTCGGGCTGGGCGGCGGCAGCAGAAGTCACCGTCTGGCGCTAAGGTATAAATGCTGACGTCACGATCATGGCGCTAATCCCTTAGGCGCCGCAGTGCGTGTGGGGCAGAATCGACCAGATCGCCATTGGCGGGAAGGGCGACGCCTAAGGGATGGGCGCTGCACAGTAGGGTGCGGCGCCCAGCTGTCGGGCGCCACCCCAAAGGATCAGCAGAGTGAAATTTTTTCGTGATCAGGTCAGTTTGTGATTTGATTTCGTCCTCAAATGAATATGTGATTTCTGCCCTTTTCCTCACCTGCGTCCCCCGAGCCTGGCTCAGGGGCTTTAAAGTTCTGTCACTGCGGCGAGCCGAAACAGAGTAAAGTAGGAGGCTGCAGGCCACGCTCGCGCGGGTGGCCGCTGGATCGTGCGGTCAAAGGGAATCATTTGCCAAAGGAAAAACCCCTGCGTAACCGAACCCAGAGACTATCGCCGAAGAATTAAGACTCTTAATCCCCTTTCCTCCCTCGTCCTCTCCCCAATCCCTCTAGAATCCCCATCCAATCTAGATCGTCTGTGAGGGTTCCTTCCGCATGCGGGGATGGCGTGGACTTTCGGCGTTGGTCAAGGAAACGGCGGCCGCCGCGGTGTCGGCTTAGGCGGTGGAACCACTGGTTTCGGCAGCGGCGCCGGCCCGTTCGCCGGCAACGTCGGCAGCGGCAGGGATAATGCCGGCCAGATCGTGTTTGGTGATGGGAGCGGATTCGGTGGCGGTGGCGGTGGCGGTGGCGGTGGCCCCAGCTTCGGCCAGCAAGCCGGCTCCCCTGCTCACCTGGCGGCCGCACTTTCTTCTGGTATCGTGGCCGGCGGCGGATCTCAAGGCGGACAAATTACTGTCGAGAAGGTCCCGGGCTTTCGTACGCGCGTTGATTCAGATGATGATGAAATGTCCGACCACGATTGGCCGGCCTCTTGGTTTCGGGTGGTAGAACGGCCCATCAAGAAGCAAAAACATGAAGAAAAACCATCTCCCTTCAGCTTTCATAAGCAGCGGGATTGCCCGAACTCTTGGTCCAAGCTTCCCCCGAAGAAGAAGAAGAAGACGCAGCAAAAACATGATGAAGAACCATACACCCTGAGCTTGGATGAGCTGCAGGAGTTTATAGCAACCTGGAGGGAGCCGTGCCTTCAACATCCAGTTGACAAGGTATGTTTTACAAGTTTACATATTGTAATGGTGAATCCATGTTTCGTTGAGATAATAACTCATAACTCATAGATCCATATTTGCATCTCAACGCATTAAAATCACTGAAAGCAGAGGTCAGATGATGATGTGTTCAGTTCAGCCAGCCTCTTTATTTCTGATGCAACCTTCTTTAACTTGTCATCATGCAGATCCTGGAATCCATGCTAAACAGCTATAACTGTGACACGCTAACCCCAGAACAAATGAACAGAGTGAAAACAATATTCACGCAATACCCTTCCATTGGCTTGCTCAATGCTGCTGTAAGTTGATTATCTTGTTTATATGCAATTTATACATTTTATATGTCTGCTCACATATCCTTGAATTATTTCCTTTTCTCCCCATGCTGTGCGTATGATGAGGATGCTGCTTCTACTTGTTTTAGCTCTGAGTCAGCTGTCACATGATAATATCTGGCCACTGGGCGTAAAATTCACTCAACCTAAATTTATTATTGGGTTGGGTTGGGTTGATACTGGATCTCCCTGTAGTTGTGAATTTCTCTACTTCATAAATTCGTTTACGTGGTTTGCAAAAATTACTTGACACTCCCCTGCACTTAATCTGAAACCTGATCCTAGTTGTTTGCACTAATTTAAATATCATGACGTAAATAGAGGAGCATATACTTTCTTGCGGGGACAAAGAGATCTGAATGATATGTACGACAGTCCATTTCATGTTTTGTTTGCTCCTTTCTGTAGCTTCTAGCTTGTATCCACATATATGTACGATATCAAAGTCAGTCTTACTATGTTGACGCTTATTCTATTCACTCTGTTGCGTCCTTTAATGTCCAATTATGTAATGTAGGTAAATATTTATGATTCATTTTATATTTCCCCCAGCTAGAGTTTTTTTTGTTATGACGTAATGTTACCATTTTGGTATCTGTATTCACCTTCTACCCGAATATATGCAGGTTAGATTAATTGGAGCTCCTTTATGTCCGTCATTAGAACTTGCCGTTCCTGAAGGCACGGATCATAAACCTGGATGCAGTAATGAGGGCAGCAATAAACCTCGAGACAGTTCTCTCTCTCTCTCTCTCCCCTAAGCCCCCCCCCCCCCGCCCCCTTCCTTATTTTTGTGTATATGTCTGTGCGCGCGTGCATGAATAGCTGCTTATTTTGGAGAGCGGCTAAATGACTCCCGAGCTCATCTGCTCCTGTATATGAACAGTAAAATCAAAAGAAATACTAAAAAAATTAATTGCATGGAAGATGTGTTAGTGCATAAGGTTCGTGCCAAATTTCAGCTCATTTGGACATCTGAGCTTCTCTCATCCAAAAAAAAATTTGGGGTCTGTGAAAAAGTTTACTGTTCATGCACTGTTTGGGACCGATTTTTTTTCTTTTGCTGAGAGCTGCTCAGATGTCCAAATGCGCTGAAATTTGGAGCGGACCTCACGCACTAAAATATCTTCCATGCAAAAAAAGAAAAAAAATAGTTTTTTTTTATTTTTCTAGTTTTTATTTTGATTTTACTGTTCACTGAGATCAGATGAGCACGGGAGCCGAAATGGATATTCGCTTATTTTGGGCCTACCGAGTCATTCGGAGAGGCGGAGACAAGACTGTTATGCGGGTGTTGTTGGAAAATGCCCTTTCAGAACCATAAGTATATGCGGAAGACCTATTCACATTTGACATTGGTTTGTGCAGGTGTTCCAATTGATGATGTCATCAAAAGAACAATTGCATATTTTGAATCCAACATTGGAGTAAGTGAAGGATCTTTGCAACTGAAAAATGTGTTCTCTCTGAAGAAACTTCATGAATGTGAATCATGGGTAACCAGTCAGTTTTCAGCCCATCAATTTAGTGCTCTTGGCCATGGGACTTTCCTTGAGTGTTTGGATAGACATGGTCATCATTTCCCCCCTAACTGGAGTGGTTTCTTAAATGGGGAGCTTTCTAGTTCTTCCTCTCTGGAAGTTTGTGTAATGCAGCAACAAATTGAAGTTTTACTCTGTCAAGCTGAGAGTAACTGGCTGGAAAATGGTGAATTTTCTGTGGATAGTCTCCTTAAGCTTCTGAAAAGGCAGTTTCCAACAATCACTGTTGACATAGTGCAAAACAAATTAGGAGGACTCATTGGCACTATTGAGGCTCAAAGAAAGAGCATGGAGACAAACACCATCAAATTTTCCATCGCACTATTGCAGAAACGCTGGTCTGGGATTTTTCTAGGTAATGGTGATGTGTTGGGAAATGATATTGCTCCACAATCTTATCCTAGTTCAGTTTCTTCACAAGAAGCAATTAAGTGCTTACTCAAGGCTCCCTTCTTGTCTGATCTTCTTCTTTGGTCAAATTGGGATATGCTGTTTGCTCCTTCACTGGGCTCCTTCATACATTGGTTGCTAAGTACAGGCCCAATTCAAGATTTATCATGCATTGTGACCAGAGATGGCAGGTTCGTTAGAATAGATCCATCAGCCACTGTTGAGCATTTTCTAGAAGCTGTCATTCAGCAATCACCGTTTCAGGTGGCAGTGAAGCTGCTATCCTTGCTACACATTTACAATGGTTCTAGCAATGCTCCAATTTCGTTACTTAAGTGCTATGCACAACGAGCAATAGATGCTACAATGAATAGCAACATTGATTTGATCAGCACTGGTTCTGAAGGGGGGAAAAATATGTACGAGGAAGTGCATACACCAATTGCTGAGCAGCGTAGCTCTTCTTCTCACTATATTGGTCGTATTCAAGGAAATCCTGAGAACACTTGTGTAAGAAAGATTACGTCTAAAAGCTTATTAAACATTGACCACAGTCTTCAGTCGATTGCGAAATTTATACTAGACTGTCTTGGCCATCTACCCTCTGAATTCTGGAGTCTGGCAGCAGATATACTATTGTCAGGATTTCGGACTGTTACTAAGAATTGCTATTCACCCATCTTGCATGCATGCAGTGAAACTTGGCAGCTTTGCATGCTTCGCAACATTGGATCATCACTTGGAGTCGCCGAATGGGTTGAAGATTGTCCCACAACATGTTGGACTGAAGATGCTTATGGAAACAGAGAAACTAATTCATCTTCTTGTCATGCATCGGCTGTTTCTGGAGGTCATCCACATAAAAATACTAACATGCTTACTACCACAGATGATGACATGGTAATAAATGAGAGAAGTAAATCGTTTCCTGGCTTGGAGGCTATAGATGATGAAAATACACAAGTGTTAGATCCTGATGGAAGCAAGGCAGATATGGCTGTATTACTAGCTACTAACAAGCCCCCAGCGATTGAAGAAATAAATCTTGAGAAAGCAGCTGTTATTATTGAAACTATACGTCAAGAGGAGTTTGGTTTGGATCAGACACTAAGTTATACTGATAGCAGCTTGCTGAAAAAGCAGCATGCTCGACTTGGCAGAGCCCTTCATTGTCTCTCACAAGAGCTATATTCCCAGGACTCTCACATAATCCTCGAGCTAGTATGCTTTTAGTCCCATTCATTCCTCTTTCATTTTATTTCTTCTGTGTGCTTGGGAGTGGTGTGTGTCTGCAGATATTGATTTGGTGTCATTATTCTTCTATATTTCAGATACAGAATGCTGATGACAATACTTATCTCAAGGATGTCGAACCAACAATAGCGTTTGTTCTTCAGGATGATGGAATTGCTGTTCTTAATAACGAGATGGGCTTTTCTGCTGATAACATTAGAGCGTTGTGTGACATTGGTAATTCTACAAAGAAAGGGTCAAACATGGGGTATATTGGAAATAAAGGCATTGGATTCAAGTCAGTATTTCGGGTAGGTGTAAATAAAATTATTTTTCAATTGAATTATATATATGGCTACCATCTTAAGTGCATATATCTCTTGTTTCATCAGTCAGTTTAACTCTATGTGTACCTTTCCTTTTCCATCTTTTATGACTTTGTGTTCTGCTTTGAGTTACATATTATCCTAATTTTGACAAACACATATTCATTCTTTTGCAGGTAACTGATGCTCCAGAGATCCATTCAAATGGTTTTCATGTGAAATTCGACATTACAGAAGGCCAGATTGGTTTTATCTTGCCGACTGCAATTCCACCTTTTGATACTAATCCTTTGAGTAGAATATTATCTCCTGAAGACAGCTACGATGCATGCTCCTCCTGGAAAACTTGTATTTTGCTCCCTTTCAGGTCAAACTTCAGGGAGGGCACTGGTATGTGCTCCGTCGTGTCCATGTTTTCAGATCTTGACCCATCTCTGCTCTTGTTCCTTCACAAGCTAAAATGCATCAAATTCAAAAATATGCTCAGTGAGAAATTTCTAATAATGAGAAGAAAATCTCTTGCCGATGGCATTGTGAAAATTTCACGTGGGAATGAGACAGTGAGCTGGTTGGTAGTTACTAAGAAATTACAGGGCTCGCTTGTTCGTCATGATGTCTGTAGCACAGAGATAGCTATGGCATTTTCTTTGCAGGAGACAGAGGATGGAGAGTATGAACCTTATTTGAAGCAACAACCTGTGTTTGCTTTCCTTCCTCTAAGGAATTATGGTCTTAAATTCATTCTTCAAGGAGATTTTGTTTTGCCTTCTTCTAGAGAAGAAGTGGATGCAGATAGCGCATGGAACCAATGGTTGCTATCTGAATTCCCATCTTTATTTGTTAGCATTCAAGAATCTTTTTGTGCTCTACCTTGCTTCCGAAAGTGCCCTGGAAAAGCTGTTACGGCCTTGATGAGTTTTGTGCCTCTACCGGGAGAAGTTCATGGGTTCTTTTCTCAGCTCCCTCATTTGATCCTTTCCACGTTGCGCCTGACCCGCTGCATGGTTTTGGAGGGCTCCAGTTTGCAGTGGGTCCACCCATGCAACACACTAAGGGGTTGGGATGAACAGGCTAGAACGCTATTGCCTGATACCATACTCCGTGAACATCTTCACCTTGGATATTTATCAAAAGATGTTGCTGTATCCGACACATTATCAAGGGCCTTAGGTATACATGAGTATGGACCGAAAGTTTTGACTGATGTTATGTCATCAATTTGCCAAACTGATGGTTGCATTGAGTCACTGGGACTGGAATGGCTATGTGCTTGGTTTGTTACACTTCATTCGGCGTTGCTGTCTCATTCTTCTCGTGATCTTCCCTTGAGAACAAATTTTGAAAGTGATACTTTATATTCTCTCAGGAAAATGCAATGCATCCCACTTTCAGATGGTTCATTTAGCTGTATAGCAGATGGCCCAATATGGTTGAATTGTGATCTTCTCGACTCTCCGCCTAGATCCAAAATCAGCATGCAGAACTTCCCAGTTCTGTACAGTAGCCTTCGCATTGTGAGCCCACGCATCCTCTCCATGTCCTGTAAAAATAGTTACATTGTCGAAGAGACGAGAACAAGTGACCTTATAGATATTTTATTGAAAGTTGGTGTGCTGAAGTTGTCTGGACATGACATTATAAAAAATCACATCCTGGTGTCACTGTCTAATGCTACAGATGCTAATCCAGAAGAGAAAATGATGACAGAATATATGAGTTTTATCATGCTACATCTTCGGGGCCCCTGTATAAGCTGTAACCCTGGGAAAGAAGAGTTTGTCTCAGAATTACGCAAGATGCCTGTCTTACTTACGAACAATGGCTATAAGTGCCCAGCTGATGTACCCATTCACTTCAGTAAACATTATGGAAGTTCAGTGGACATAGGCAAGCTCCTTCAGAATGTAGATATGGCATGGATTGAACTTGACACTTGTTATTTGACACATCATAGTTCCGCTTCATTGCAACTCAAATTGCAAAGTTGGAGGCAATTTTTCGAGCAGTTAGGTGTGACTGATTTTGTTCAGGTAATGGAAGTTGAGAAAAATATATTTGAGGTTGATGACTTTCAAAATGGTACCCCCTTCCAAGGTGGCATACCTGGAGCACCTTATATTGTGTATGACTGGGAGTCGCCAGAATTGACGACTATGTTATCAACACTCACCTCAAAGAATCTGCGAGAAAATTGTATATATCTTCTGAAGGTTCTAGACAAATACTGGAATGATTGTTATAGTACAAAATCTAGGAGTCTCACAAATGCAACAGATTGTGGTGAAAAGAGAAAAGTTGACTCTTCCTTTATGAAGTGTCTGCGAAACTTCAAGTGGATAGCATCGAGTATGGATGAGGACCTTCATTACGCAAGAGATCTATTTTGTGATTTAAAAAATGTGCGCTCTCTTCTTGGCAGCGTCGCCCCATACGCTAAACCACTGGTTAGTACTTGGTAGTGGTTTATCCTTGCCAAACGATATTGTGTTTTCATCGTAATGTCTTACCTTGTTTCTGTGGAATAGTTATCAAGCACATTACTTAGGAAGGATATTGGATTCAAGACAACAGTATCCCACAGTGACGCTTTATTGATCCTCAATCACTGGATAGCATCACAAGCTAATTTTAGTGCAAGGTATGGGGTGTCTCCATCTACTGTTTGAACAACAGAAAAATGCTACTACTAGTTAGTAGTGACTAATAATGTACTAACTTTTATCTTGTCTCACACCAAGGATAAGGTGGGATGAGGTTTATTTTGGAGTGATTTATTTCATTAAATTTCTAATAATGTACTAACTTTTATCTTGTCTTACACCAAGGAAAGTTATGTTATCTATAAGTTAGAACATGCGGTGACATTTCCAGATATTACTTATTTTTTGCTTGGCCATCAGATTTTGCCTATTTTTGTCAAACACCAGATATTACTTATCTAGTTACCTGGACATTTCAAAACTATTCGCCTATGTTCAAGTTTAGAATGCACATTATAATGTGCGCTGCATGGCACTCCATTTTCAGCTGTAACATTAGATAAATATTCTGTCACAAAAGTTAACATTAAGTATTATGTGCTATGCAAGTTAAGAATGTGGATTAAACTGTATAAGGACAATTATATTCTTAAATATTTGCAGCTAAACACTACATGGTACTCCATTTTCCAAGATATAAATGCACATTATAATGTGCGCTGTCAACACTTCAAAATTTTGACCACTAATATTTGTGAAAGTATATGAATCGGGTATGTAAGAACAATATTGTTGCATTTTTCTTATAAAATACTTTCATGTCATATATGTCCCTTACTAAAACAAGTAGCTATATTAAATGAAAAGTAGTCAAAATCACACATGGGAGACTGAAAAGTTAAACACGTATTATATTTTAGGACTGAGGGAGTACGTACTTGATATATATTTTGTTTTTATTTCCCCATAGCTCCATATAATCTTGCGATTCTTTAACTGCATTTTCTTCAGAATGGACCAGATGTGCAAATTCTACACCTTCATGTCAGAAGGTGCCGCTAGTGGAGAGATCAACATTAAACGCGATTTCCTACCACGCTGCTCTATATTTACACCACTGCATGGTTCACCATCTACTGATTCTGTAACCGGGAGATTTATGTCTTCAAATGATTTGTATTGGCATGACCCAACAGGCTGTTGTGAAAAGATATATGCATCCATTTTAATAAAGGAGAATATGTTTCCGAGAAAGATGCTGTCTGTGGCTTATCCAAGCCTCCATGAATTCTTTACTGAGACATGCGGTGTACCAAAGATACCAACAACATCTGAGTACCTTGAGATACTGCTCCGGCTATCAAGTGTTGCATTGCCTTCACAAGTAGCCAATCATGTAAGTTGTTTTTCATGCACGAAATACCAAACCTGCATAGTGTAGGGTTGGCAGTTTCAGCCTTAATATGATTCTACTCCCTCAGGGACGAAAAATTACAATTTATGGTAGCTTAGGGCCTTCTGCTAGACGATTTCGTCTACATTATTAAATCCACTTTCGCAATCTATGTAGGTGTTTCGTGTATTTGTGAGATGGGCTAATGATCTCCATTTTGGAAGTGATAAGATGGACGGTATCTTGTTCTTGAAAGAATCTCTTCAGAAGTTGGAAACAACGGTATTGCCAACCCTGGGTAACAGATGGGTGTCCCTCCATCCATCTTTTGGCCTTGTTTGCTGGGCAGATGACGATGAGCTGAAGCAGCAATTTCAGAACACTCGTGAAATCGAATTTATACAATTTGGTGAACTTTCTCTTGATGACAAACAAAATATCGATGGGAGGGTTGCTGCATTGATGAACATTATAGGTATTCCGGCACTTTCTAAGGTAATAAAAATCTTGTACAAGGTCGTCCAAATCGTTGATTGTGAATTGGATCGGACCTCTATGCATAAGATCTCAAATCATATGATCATGGCTGTCACAATCGTAAATCATAGATTCTATTGACTAGAATATTAGAATCAGTCCAATCTGTTTAGATCGTATCACATGACAGAATCGATATTCTGATAAGTGGCATTCTTGCTTGTATGTTGTATTGCATATTTCCTTTTTCTGGTATGTTAGTTGAGTTCTCATACAGAGTGCAAAATCAGGATATCTGTGAAGTTCAACGTTCAGTATAAAATTGTGAAGAAGGAATACTAAGTATCCTAGCAAAAAAATCAAATAATTTTGTGTGCCTTAAGTTGAACCAAATTTATTTTCTTTCTTTTTAGAATTCAGAAGTAAATGGAGTTGCAGACCAAAATCTAACCCTCCTGCTGAATTTTCCTTTACATTTAGTATTTTACTCCCAAAATCTTACTGAGACTTCAGTGTGAGTTTGCACTATATATGCTCATTCTTTTGCCTGAACCCAGAGATCTTAATCTTGTTTGAGTTTTATTAAATCTGTTTGTGACTGACTAACACAATGAGTTTGAGTAATGATAGAAAACGGTAAGCCTCTTCCTCATTTAATCTCACGAGTTTAGATTTTTCCAATAAATTACAGAATATTACCAGTTGTGCAGTTACACATGCATATTTACTTCAAATCTTCAATGACCCTTCGAATGTTGAGCTTATCAGAAGGAAGTAGGAGCATACGCTCAATATGTATTCAAGTCAATTTGTGATAGCTAGTGTTCATTTGTTGTATGATTTTTAGATCAACCATTTGTTGTATGATTCTCATCCACAATTGCCACCTTCACACAGGTTGTGTACCGTGAACCAATGCATTATGGTACAGGGAACAACAGAGGAAAGGCTAGTTTACTTAATTGGCTTTTACCATATATGCAACGTTACATCTACAAGATGCATGGAGATACTTACAATAAATTTCAGCAAAATGAGGCCATGAAGCTTAGCAGTCTTGAAGTTATTGTTGTTGAGAAGTTATCCTACAAGTATATGCTGAAAGGACATGATAGTTCTTGTGAGGGAAGATTTGAATGCTCTTGTCTTTTACAGGTTAGTATCTGACTTTCTTTCAGTGTTTATAGTTAGTACCGACTCACCGTCATCATTTATCCCATCTTTTATGCATGTTGGTAGGATAATATTTCTTAAAGATCTCGCAGGACACCTGAAAACACCGAGCTGGGGTGTAGAAAACCCACTCTGCTGAAAAAATTAGATATATTCTCAGCCCCTAATATATTGTACAGCTGGAAAATAGCGATACAAATTATCTTGCCATGATCTTACATTGCATTTATTAGCAATAATATTTGATGTCGACCTTACTGTCATCTATGGACATGCTCGACGCGTTGCATCAAAACTTTCAGATTTTTGCTAAGTAACATTATTGGTTTTGAAATTGATTTTATTTGTTACTCATTTCCAGGGAAATATTTTATATGCTACTCAAGAAGTTGATTCACATTCAATTCTTCTGGAAATTTCTAAACTTTTCTTTGATGGATCTGTTGATCTACACTTTGCAAATTTTCTTCACATGGTCAAAATCATGTCAGAATCTGGCTCCGCAGTGGAACAAATTGAGTTTTTTATTGTCAATAATCAGAAGGTGCCTCCGTTGCCTGAGCAGGAACCTGCTTGGTCCTTTTCTTCATCGTTTGTCGCCGAGGAAATATTTAGTTCCCTAACAGCTGAACCCCAACCTCTGGATGAACCCAGACGCCCCCTCAAGCGTAAGAAGAACCCAGGAATCATTGAATGCCACCCACCGAATAATCCTGAAACAGCACCTGATGATCTTGAAACCTCTTACATAAGCCAGCAAGACATAAAGGTGAATGATATTGCATCTTCATCAGAGCTTAGCAAGCCTGTCCTGTGTGGACCCATGGAAGATACTTCGGTTCCCATCAAGGTTGAAGGGGATCATGTCGTGAAAGAGAGTTCAACAACAGAACATATGCTAGGCGTACAAAGTACGATGGAAGTTAATGATGAGCCTGCTTGTTTGGACTTGGAAGCAGGAAGCTCACCAAGTCTGATTGATGAAACTGAGCTAACCGACATTGATGAGAAACTTGCTGATGTTGCAGAAGATGGAAGCGAGCTAGGAGCTGGCACACCTGGTAAAGCCACAGTTCACAAGCCAGATGAGCGGTTAAGAACCGGCAGGCTTGGTGAGGCTGCGGTACACCAATACCTTGCCGGACAGCTGGGACCTAGCAATGTCAAGTGGGTGAATGAAGAGAAGGAATCGGGGCTTCCCTATGACATTGTCATCACGCCCGAGGGCGGCGCCTCAGAGTACGTGGAGGTGAAGTCGACCGTGACTTCGAACAAGGACTGGTTCCACATCACACCCAATGAATGGCAATTCGCGCTGGAGAAAGGGGATTCGTTCAGCATCGCCCATGTCGTGCTGAAAGGTTCAGAGAAAGCGAATATAATGATGATGAAGAATCCGCAGAAGCTCTGCCACCAGAAGGTCGAAGACTTGAATTTTGCTCTTGTTATGTCGAAAAAATATAGAAAACTCAACCAAATCTCAGTTTCGCTGAAGCCCGGTGCGCAATCGCCGACCCCCGATGAATCTGCATCTTGATCAAGCCTCACGCACCGATGCCTCCATGATTTGTGTAACTCTTAGATTTTGTATATAACTAGTCTAGCAGTGTAGCTCATGTGTAGAGAAGTACTACCAGTGCAGGTGTAGCTCTCTAACCTGTCCCTTTGGCGGATGTTACATGAACCTGAACGTGTTTAGTGATGGCAATCTAGTGAGTGAATGTCTCTGTCTCCAGTTTACGATTAGCACGGCCGCTGGTCTGTCAGGTGTCTCTGTCGAAGTGTCGATGTTCCGCTTCCAGCGCTGCGCATAATTTCCTCTCACTTTCCGAGTAGTACTAGTACGTAGTATGAGTTACCATGGACGAAGAGGCCAAGAACGTGCATTTTGACCGTGTCCCGTCACTCGTCCATGCACGTAAATGCTCCGGAAATTCATCCATAAGGTAGCTTGTGCTTGGATAAAACATTGCTTGCGTGGATCAACAAGACAAGTACTCTACTGTGTTCAAAAACAAGCCCAGGAAAAAGTCAAATCCCTACTAAGCAAAATATGACCTGGCGTGCAAAACCGTGTTACGGTCATGATACGCTGCTCGCGCAGAAAATAGCAATTTGATGGCGTAAATGATAGTTTGTCTTTTAAAAGCGTTGTTCGCTCCTCCTCTGCAAACATAAAATAAAAGATCGTTCCGAATTTCCAGTACCTTGTTTGAGTACAACGAGTTAATTCGCACGAAATCTGCTGATTCGGGCGTCGCATGCAGACGGATGCGCGATTCTTTAATTTTTGCGTGTCAGTACCAACATTCGTCCAAAATTTTGCAAATTAGACTAAAACGCGTATTTATACGTATTGACAGTGTATCTGACCGTTGGGGCCCGTCCGTCAGGTGCCGACGTGGCATATTTTTTGCAGAAAACCCCTTGGCTTTATATGTAATCACATAAATGCCCATTTTTTCGCAGGAAAACCACCATTGAGAGGGACTTTTTTTTCGTTCGCGAGTTTTTCGCGGACTTGTTCGAAAGTTTCCGGCGAACTGAACAAATAAATAACCGGAACGAAAAAACGGGGGCGCGCGCGATTCGAACACGCGACCTGCAGGTCAGCCGCTGGCCACTACGCCACCGCCTCGCTTCTGACGTGATACAGGCAAACTTTTTATTATACTATCGCACACTCTGGGCCGGCACCTGGGCCAAGCAAAGCCTGCAATATTATTTTACAAATAATTTAGTAGATGCAAAATGATCATTTTTTAATAGATGCAAAATGATCACTTTTTCTTATTTTTACACAGGCTGTATTAATAGCATTATCTTTGAGAAAAATATTAGTTTGGTAAACATGCAGATTACTACATGTGTTATTTTTTGACAAATAGAAATATGAACCCGAGATTGAAACTTTCATCGTTTTAAAAAGTTCAATATATAGGTGACAAATGGTTTTATAATACAAAAAAGTTCATCGTATATTTACATAAAATCATTGTATATAAAAAAATGTTCAATGTTCAGTGTTTATTTAAAAAATATCGCAGAATAAAAGTTCACTATAAACTTAAAAATGTTATGATCATTTTGCATCTATTAAATTTTTTACATAATGCACGGTGAATATTTATTACAAAAATGATCAATAGAAGTTAAAAAATCTTAATATATGTTGAATAATTTTGGTAACATATATTAAGAAAATTGTTCAACATATATTACAAAAATGATCAATTTCATTGAATGAAAAAATATGAAGAAACGAAAAGAAACCTGGGCAACGAACGAGCCCCAGCAAACAAAAAAATTATTACAGGCCTCGGTTGGCCCAACCACCGGTCCAGCGTTTTACTGTTTGTATAAAGAGGTACTGCCCGCCTTTGAAACAGAGCACACCTGTGGCCTGGTTGCTAGCGCTCTCCGCTTGCGTGTTGCCGGTCGCAGGTTCGAAACCTGTTGATGATGTGCTTTTTTCCTTTATTTTATTTGTTTATGCTGAACATTTTTTTAAATACGTTGAACAATTTTCTAAAGATATGATGAATATATTTGACATGATGCAAGGTGAATTTCTTGTAATTTATGGTGAACATTTTCTTAGACATGATGGATTTTCGTAAAATATTGCAGGCTTTGCTTGGCCCAGGTGCCGGCCCAGCGTGTGTGTGCTAGTAGTCTTGGGTTCGAATCGCGCGCGCGCCCGTTTTTTCGTTCCGGTTATTTATTTGTTCAGTTCGCCGGAAACTTTCGAACAAGTCCAAAGTCCCTCTCAATGGCGGTTTTCCTGCGAAAAAATGGGCATTTATGTGATTACATATAAAGCCAAGGGTTTTTCTGCAAAAAATATGCCACGTCGGCACCTGGCGGACGGGCCCCAACGGTCAGATACACTGTCAATACGTATAAATACACGTTTTAGTCTAATTTGCAAAAAATTGGACGAATGTTGGCACTGACACGTAAAATTTAAAGAATCGCGCACCGTCTGCGTGTGACGCCCGAATGAATCACAGACTTCTATGCAAAGGCATGATGTTGATTGCAACAAAAGGAAAAGAGCAATGATATGATGCAGATAAGGGCATATCTGCATATGCATGACATATACGTACACGCTACTGTTTCATGACATGAGCTTGAGTGCAGAGCTATACAACGAGTTAGAGACGCCGCTGTGTTAAACGTACGCAAACTGACTTAGTTAATTATACCCGTGCTTAATCTGTCTCGTACGTATGGAGATTGTGTCAAAAAGGAAAAAAAAAACATCGAGAACACGGTATACATTCCCTGTGGATGAGCTACACAATGTTCAACTGAATAGTTTATCAATTGGCATCGCAAGAAGAGAAACAAGGTTTCTCCGGTTCCGGCGAGGGAGGAGCGATAACGGCGGCGCGCTTTCAGCTCGCTCCTGTGCTTGTATCCGTTGATAGGTGGTATACAGATCTGGATGTAATTTCTGTTACTTCTAGTGTTCTTTGTGCTACCTTGATGTTTGATAAATAGATTAGAAAATTTCTATAGAAAATCCACTAAAAACGGAAGAATAACTAATTTGGACATAGAGTTTCTGCTCGCGAGCTTAAATGCTCCTTTGTAAAAGTAAAATAAGAAAAAATAAACAAAATAAAAAAACTGAATTAGGAATTGATTTTGCTTTTGCCAAGAAAACAAAACAAAATCGATGCACCCAAAAACTATTGTTTAAAGCATTTTGAAGATTGATTTTGTCCAGAACATTAGGAATGTGTTTTCTTCACTTTTTCTTTGTTTGCACGTGTATAGACAATTTGTCAATGTTTGTTGCAAAAAAAAACATATTTTTTACTATTGTTTTGATTTTACATTTCTTTCCGGGTACATTTGAGCTCCGGGCAGAAGGACACGTATGAATAAATCCTGGGTATGCTAATTAACTAGTAGCACTACTACTGCATATGTGTGCACTATTGGAAAAAACAAATGTGTTCATCGCATGTGAATTAATCCTGCATATGTGAAGTACTCCCTCCGTCTCATAATCTAAGTCGTTGTGTCAAAAAATGCCTTACATTATGTGACATGACGTATATTTTTAGTGGGGTGAAGTACTCATTGATTACTCTGTGGTGACACAGAGTGCACATATATAAACAGGAGCAATGCTACATCTATGTAGTAGTTTTTACGTGTTTTACGTAATAATGAATGTGGCACGTTAGGATTTGGGACTGGGAGAGGAGGGGGCCCACCCCCACTAAAATCAGGGGGAGAGAGGGTTAGATTAGGAGGTTCACATAACATTACCTAGTTATTTACGTAGGTGTAGCATTATTGTATAAACAGCTATCTAAACCAAAATTTATATAACACAGCTGATTCAAAGCGAGTGAACTCCTTACATCCTGTTCTGTAAAGAGGGTTGCTTTGATAAATAAGAATGGGGACAGTTATTCGA
Source organism: Aegilops speltoides (assembly GCA_021437245.1). Taxonomy (NCBI): domain Eukaryota; kingdom Viridiplantae; phylum Streptophyta; class Magnoliopsida; order Poales; family Poaceae; genus Aegilops; species Aegilops speltoides. The sequence goes on along the minus strand of CM038145.1, from coordinate 280,781,803 downwards.
AAAGGCAACAATTTCTGTTAGAAAAGCAAAAAAGAGGGACAATTCTCACACCTTTGTTAATCAATGAAAATGACTAGTCTTTTGCCTTGTTCAAATTTGCTTACTTCATAGGAGGAATTATATCATCCGTGGATGAGCTACACAGTGTTCAGTGCACTACACGTGAAATAATCCTGCATTGGTGATATAATTAGTTAACTAAACAGCTAACTCAAAGCGAGTGAAATCTTTTGTGTTCTGGAAAGGGGATCGCTTTGATAAATCAGAACATTGCAGTTCAAAAGAGCAACAATAATTCTTGTCCAAAGGGAAAAAGAGAAACGAGACATTATTATTTTCTAACCAAGCCGCGTCCAAAGAGTCGGTGAACAGGAAATGTCCAGGAAGCGAAGGCTGGAAGGCTGAAGATAAAGCTGGCTAACAGCTTTGCTTTTCTAAAGATCTTTTCTAGCTGTAATTAGTAGTACCCGTGAGAATGGGAATGATCGGTTTCTGGGAAACCAGGTGAGGGGATACTGTCAAATAACACCAGCTGTCATGAATAATAGTTTTCTTGGTGATGAGATTGTGAGCATATCGTCGCATAAAAGTAGTCAATTCTTGAACGTGCCTCTGATTTTGCTCACCGCCAAGCTCAGGCCAACTCCAGCGCACGATCCCAAACGGACGTCCGTTTAGCCCGAATTATGTCCGCTTGGGTAAGACAATGGGGTCGTGTCTGGGCCTTTTCTCGGATGCGGTGGTCGTGCGTCCAACGCGTGGACGCATTCTTTGGCCCCATCCTGTCCGCCACGGCCAAAATGCCCATATATTCATATTTCAATGTTCAAAACTAGTTTACGTGTCCAAATATTAATTGTCTCAAATAAAAATAGTTTTACAACTCAATTGAAATTGTCTCCAATAAAATAGTTTAAAACCAAATCGAAATTGTCTTGAATGAACATAATGAACCAATACATCTATTGGTTGCCAATATGATTCCACATATGCTCAACCAAGTCATTTTGAAGATCCAAATGAGTGTGCAATCACGCATTTCACGATGAAATTGGGCAAACCGTTCAAACGTGGCCGATTCTTGGTGCAGGGGCTCAACATTTTCACCTTGAAAATTAAATCCTTGGTCGAAGATGTTGTTATCACACTCGTCCTCAACGATCATGTTGTGCATGATCACACAAGCAGTCATCACCTCCCAAAACTTCCCTTCATCCCATGTCAGTGCAGGATTTCGAACGATACCCATCGGGACTGAAGCACACCAAAAGCACGTTCCACATCCTTTCTAGCACTTTCTTGCATTTGGGCAAATATCTGCCTCTTCTCACCTTGGGGGTTCGAGATTGTCTTCACAAAAGTTGACCACTGAGGATATATACCATCAGCTAGGTAGTATCCCTTGTTGTACCGGTGGCCATTGATCCCAAAGTTGATAGGTGGGGAGTGGCCTTCTGCAAGCCTTGAGAAGACTGGAGAACGCTGTAGCATGTTGATATCATTGTGAGAACCTACCATGCCGAAGAAAGAATGCCATATCCAAAGATCTTGCGAAGACACCGCTTCTAATATGACACGCTTTAACATGCCCCTGTACTGGCCCTGCCAAGCAAATTGACAATTCTTCCACTCCCAGTGCATACAATCTATGCTACCAAGCATGCCTGGAAAGCTTCTAGCGGCGTCGATCGCCAACAGCCTTTCTGTATCAACGACATTTGGATGCATCAAGTACTCAGGGCCAAACACTGCCACCAAGGCCTTGCAGAAGTTGTACAGTGAAAACAGACATGTCGACTCACTCATGCGCACGTACTCATCCACCAGATCGCCTGGATTCCATATACAAGCATGCGGATGGCCGCGGTGCATTTCTAGTAAGAGGAGAATCCAAGCTTGCCAAGGGCATCCGTTTTGCACTCGAAATATGGGTCATGAGCAACCACTCCCTCTCGGATACGATTGAACACATGCTTTGCCATACGAAGACGGCGACGGAATTTATCCGGTTTGAAGAGCGGGGTATTCGCAAAGTAATCGGTATAGAGCATGGTGTGGCCTCTTTCTTTGTTGCGGTTCAGGTTGGGAGCACGGCTAGGGACTGACCACCTGTACCGTGGAAGTTGCCGTTCAATGTGGTGGTGAACGACCAGTGCAGCCACCACAAGATCTTCGTCATCCGAGGACGAATCGTCCAATGAATAAATGAAGTGGTTGGAGAAAAATTCATCTCCATTGTCCATACCTTTGTGGGCAAAGTGTCAAATACCTTGCGATCGTGGTGGCAAAGAGGCCGCAATGATCACCTCGATGCAGCAGGGATGGATGGCGGCCGGCTACATGCCGTTCTGGAGCACCCGACGGAAGCTGCCGTGGTCCATAGCCGTCGCCGGCGGTCGTATCCCCTCTGGCACCGGCTACGACGACGACGGCCAAAACTCCTCCAACCGACGGCGAAAACTCCTACGAAAGCGCGGGCGTGGTGACGGCCATGTCGAGACGTGGTTTGTTATGGATGGCCGGGGGGGGTGAGCAGTGAGGAGGCGGCTGGAGAATAGCGGTGGCGCCGGCGGCGGGTGGGGCGGGGGAGAGCGGGTGGAGGGGTTGAAGGCGAATGGAGTGCTAGTGTCCCCGACAGGCGGGCCACGGGGAGGACAAGGGCATGCGTCCAGCCCGTCCGCGCGATGTCCGTTTCACCCCAAGCGTGGCGCAAGTTTGGGCCGGGAATGGGTCGAAAACCGGACATTTGTCCGTTTGGGGCCGCACGTTGGGTCGCGCTATTCGTCCGTTATACCCCAAACGAACTAGGACGGACGGGATGGGGTCGCACGCTGGGGTTGGCCTCAGTTCTCAGAGTTGTTGCAAAACTCGAATACGGTGGGACAGGTGACAAACAAAATTAATAGCTAAATTTGGTGCGGATATCAAGTTTGGCTCTAGGAAGCGTTCGCTCCTGCATGCCAAAAAACTCTTTTGCAAATATAAAAGAAGACGAAAATATTAAACATGTATAGTTTTATGTCCAAATATGACTTCAAATGTTCATCTGTAAAGCCCAAGCCCCCTCCCTCGAGTCGCCCGTTCTGGTGACTCGGGGGTGAAACCCTAATCATGACGCAAACCTCCACCGCCTCACCTTCTCCCCTCGCCGCTGTTTGAGACGCCCACCGGCAAAGCCAGATGGCTCCGGGGAAGGCGGGGCGCTGGGGAAGGGAATGTCCTGACTTCTTGAATCCAAAAAAACACGAGAATTTGCAAACATTAATCTTTGAATGCCCAGGAAAATTTTATAGCATGAAATTGAAGATAGAGAAGATGCAAGCAAGACACAAATGAAAAATTCCAGGCCTCTACGAATTTCGAACTTTTCTAAGATTTTGTTCTGTGCACCATTACGCCACTATAGAACACACATAGCAAAATGCATAAAAAGCTCATCACACGAGAAGTAGAGGCCGTCAACACGAAAGTACCTCTACTGTCGAGCTTAAATAAGCTCGAGATGAACAGTACAGCCCGACACAAATGAAAACGAATTAAAAAAAAACTGAAATATTTTTTATGGCAAACTTTGACGAATGTACTGAGTGCTTCAAAAATGTCATCATAAGTGACATTCGTGGAAGTCATCATGGCATAAAAAAAATGAACACTCCAAAATGCTTTCGAAAATAGCATCTTTGGAGCATTGATTTTTCTTTGTCACGACATCCACGAATTTAATTTCATGACAAATTTTTGCAAGCACACAGAACAATTGTCAACGCTTTAATAAAAAATATTATTTATTTATTTACTATTTTTCTGATTTTATTACTCATCAAAAAGCATTTGAGTTTCGAAGCAGATGTTTGCCGGACGATGTTTGCATTGTAAAACCACATCGTACACATGTTTCCCTGACTTAGTTGTGTGCATAGAGATCACACTGCACACAAACACAAATAATTTGTGAAGGAAATATGCCCTAGAGGCAATAATAAAGTTATTATTTATTTCCTTATTTCATGATAAATGTTTATCATTCATGCTAGAATTGTATTAACCGGAAACATGATACATGTGTGAATGCATAGACAAACAAGATGTCACTAGTATGCCTCTACTAGACTAGCTTGTTAATCAAAGATGGTTATGTTTCCTGACCATGAACAAAGAGTTGTTATTTGATTAACAAGGTCACATCATTAGTAGAATGATCGATTGACATGACCCATTCCATTAGCTTAGCACACGATCGTTTAGTATGTTGCTCTGCTTTTATCCATGACTTATACATGTTCTCGTAACTATGAGATTATGCAACTCCGTTTACGGAGGAACACTTTGGTGCTACCAAACGTCACAACGAATCGGGTGATTATAAAGGAGTACTACAGGTGTCTCCAAAGGCGAGATGTTGGGTTGGCGATTTCGAGATTAGGTTTTGTCACTCCGATTGTCTGGAGAGGTATCTCTGGCCCTCTCGGTAATGCACATCATCGAAGCCTTGCAAGCACTACAACTAATGAGTTAGTTGTGAGATGATGTATTATGGAGCGAGTAAAGAGACTTGCGTAACGAGATTGAACTAGGTATTGGATACCGACGATCGAATCTCGGGCAAGTAACATACCGATGACAAAGGGAACAACGATGTTGTTATGCGGTCGACCGATAAAGATCTTCGTAGAATATGTAGGAACCAATATGGGCATCCAGGTCCCGCTGTTGGTTATTGACCGTGAATAGTTCTAGGTCATGTCTACATTGTTCTCGAACCGTAGGGTCCGCACGCTTAAGGTTTCGATGATGTTATTATGAGTTTATGTATTTTGATGTATCGAAGAAGTTCGAGTCCGGATGTGATCACGGACATGACGAGGAGTCTCGAAATGGTCGAGACATAAAGATTGATATATTGGAAGCCTATGTTTGGAGTTGGAATGGTTCCAGTAAAACAGAATTTCTGAGTACCGGAGGTTACCGGAACCCCGGGAGGTAAATGGGCCATAGTGGGCCTTAGTGGAAAGGAGAAGGGCCAGCCCTAGGTGGGCAAGGCCCCCCTTCCCTAGTCCTACTAGGACTAGGAAAGGGGCCGCCCCTCTCTCTCTTTCCCCCTCAGGAATCCTAGTCCAACTAGGATTGGGGGAATCCTACTCGGAGGAGTAGGACTCCTGGCGCGCCTCCCTTGGCCGGCCAGCCCCTCCCCTTGCTCCTTTATATACGGGGCAGGGGGCACCCTAGAACACACAAGTTTGATCTTTGGATCGTTCCTTAGCCGTGTCGGTGCCCCTCCACCATATTCCACCTCGGTCATACCGTCGCGAAGCTTAGGCGAAGCCCTGCGCGTGAAACATCAAGATCGCCACCACGCCGTCAGGTCGTGGAACTCTCCTCGACACTCGGCTGGATCGAGTCGAGGGACGTCATCGAGCTGTACGTGTGTCAAAGAACTCGGGCGCCGAGTAACGGTGCCGGATCGGTCGGATCGCGGGGAGAACGTCGACTACTTCCTCTACGTTGTGATCGCTTCGCTTGGTCTACGAGGGTGCGAGACAACACTCTCCCTCTCGTTGCTATACATCACCATGATCTTGTGTGTGCGTAGGAAAATTTTGAAATTACTACGTTCCCCAACAAAGTGGTATCGAGCCTAGGTTTTTCTATGGTTTGATGTTTTGCACGAGTAGAACACAAGTGAGTTGTGGGCGATACAAGTCATACTACCTACCAGCATGTCATACTTTGGTTCAGCGGTATTGTGAGATGAAGCGGCCCGGACCGACATTACGCCAGACGCTTACGCGAGACTGGTTTCACCGCTACGAGCACTCGTTGCTTAAAGGTGACTGGTGGGTGCCTGTCTCTCTCACTTTAGTTGAACCGAGTATGGCTACGCCCGGTCCTTGAGAAGGTTAAAACAGAGTCTATTTGACGAAGTATCGTTGTGGTTTTGATGCGAGGTGAGACTGGTTCTTGCTTAAGCCCGTAGCAGCCACGTAAAATTTGCAACAACAAAGTAGAGAACGTCTAACTTGTTTTTGCGGGGCATGTTGTGATGTGATATGGTCAAGACGTGATGCTATATTTTATTGTATGAGATGATCATGTTTTGTAACCGGTTATCGGCAATCGGCTGGAGCCATATGGTTGTCGCTTTATTGTATGCAATGCAATCGCCCTGTAATGCTTTACTTTATCACTAAGCGGTAGCGATAGTCGTAGAAGCATAAGTTTGGCGAGACGACAACGATGCTACGATGGAGATCAAGGTGTCGCGCCGGTGACGATGGTGATCATGGTGGTGCTGCAAGATGGAGATCGTGAAGCACAAGATGATGATGACCATATCATATCACTTATATTGATTTGCATGTGATGTTTATCCTTTAATGCATCTTATCTTGCTTTGATTGACGGTAGCATTATAAGATGATCTCTCACTAAATTATCAAGAAGTGTTCTCCCCGAGTATGCACCGTTGCCAAAGTTCGTCGTGCCCAGACACCACGTGATGATCGGGTGTGATAAGCTCTACGTCCATCTACAACGGGTGCAAGCCAGTTTTGCACACGCAGAATACTCGGGTTATACTTGACGAGCCTAGCATATGCAGATATGGCCTCGGAACACGGAGACCGAAAGGTCGGCGTGAATCATATAGTAGATATGATCAACATAAGATGTTCACCATTGAAAACTACTCCATTTCACGTGATGATCGGTTATGGTTTAGTTGATTTGGATCACGTGATCACTTAGATGACTAGAGGATGTCTGTCTAAGTGGGAGTTCTTAAGTAATATGATTAATTGAACTTAAATTTATCATGAACTTAGTACTGATAGTATCTTGCTTGTTTATGTTTGATTGTAGATAGATGGCTCGTCTTTGTTGTTCCGTTGAATTTTAATGCGTTCCTTGAGAAAGCAAAGTTGAAAGATGATGGTAGCAATTACACGGATCGGGTCCGTAATTTGAGGATCATCCTCATTGCTGCCTGTAAGAGTTACGTCTGGATGCACCGCTAGGTGCAGAACTCTTGCTAATGCAACTGCAGATGTTATGAGCGTCTGGCGAGCAAAGTGATGACTACTCTATAGTTCGATGTGCCATGCTTTACGGCTTAGAACCGGGACTTCAACGACGTTTTGAGCGTCATGGAGCATATGAGATGTTCCAGAGTTGAAGTTAATATTCCAAAGAATGCCCGGATTGAGAGATATGAAGTCTCCAATAAGTTCTATAGCTGCAAGATGGAGGAGAATAGTTCATTAGTGAACACATACTCGTAATGTCCGGGTACTACAATCACTTGACACAATTGGGAGTTAATCTTCCGGATGATTGTGTCATTGATGAATTCTCCAATCACCGCCACCAAGCTACAAAGGCTTCGTGATGAACTATAATATGCAAGGGTTAGTAAAGACTATACCGAGCTCTTCGCAATGCTAAAGGCTGCGGAGGTAGAAATCAAGAAGGAGCATCAAGTGTTGATGGTCAATAAGACCACTAGTTTCAAGAAGAAAGGCAAAGGGAAGAAGAAGGAACTTCAAGAAGAACAGCAAGCAAGTTCTCGCTCGGAGAAGAAACCCAAGTCGGCCCTAAACCTGAAATCGAGTGCTTCTACCGCAAGCGATAGTCTTTGAAGCGGAACTGCCCCAAGTATTTGGCGGATAAGAAGGATGGCAAGGTGAACAAAGGTATATGTGATATACATGTTATTGATGTGTACCTTACTAGAGCTCGTAGTAGCACTGGTATTTGATCTTGGTTACATTGCTAATATTTGCAACTCGAAGCAGGGGACTACGGATTAAGCGAACTCTGGCAAAGGACGAGGTGACGATGCGCGTGGGAAATGGTTCCAAAGTCGATGTGATCGCGGTCGGCACGCTACCTCTACATCTACCTTCGGGATTAGTTTTAGACCTAAATAATTGTTATTTGGTGCTGCGTTAAGCATGAACATTATATCTGGATCTTGTTTGATGCGAGACGGTTATTCATTTAAATCGAGAGAATAATGGTTGTTCTATTTATATGAGTAATATCTTTTATGGTCATGCACCCTTGAGGAGTGGTCTATTTTTGATGAATCTCGATAGTAGTGATACACATATTCATAATGTTGAAACCAAAAGATGCAGAGTTGATAACGAAAGTGCAACTTATTTGTGGCACTGCCGTTTAGGTCATATCGGTGTAAAGCGCATGAAGAAACTCCATACTGATGGACTTTTGGAGTCACTTGATTATGAATCACTTGGCACTTGCGAACCGTGCCTTATGGGCAAGATGACTAGAACACCGTTCTCCGGTACTATGGAGAGAGCAACAGATTTGTTGGAAATCATACAGATGTATGTGGTCCGATGAATGTTGAGGCTCGTGGCGGATATCGTTATTTTCTCACCTTCACAGATGACTTAAGCGGATATGGGTATATCTACTTAATGAAACATAAGTCTGAAACATTTGAAAAGTTCAAAGAATTTGAGTGAAGTTGAAAATCATCGTAACAAGAAAATTAAGTTTCTACGATCGATCGTGGAGGTGAATATTTGAGTTACGAGTTTGGTCTACATTTGAAACAATGCGGAATAGTTTAGCAACTCACGCCACCCGAACACCACAACAGTAATGGTGTGTCGAACGTCGAATCGTACTTTACTAGATATGGTACGATCTATGATGTCTCTTCTGATTTACCGCTATCGTTTTGGGGTTATGCTCTAGAGACGGCCGCATTCACCTGAATAGAACACCGTCGAAATCCGTTGAGACGACACCTTATGAACTATGGTTTAGCAAGAAACCAAAGTTGTCGTTTCTTAAAGTTTGGGGATGCGATGCTTATGTGAAAAAGCTTCAACCGATAAGCTCGAACCCAAATCGGAGAAATGTGTCTTCATAGGATACCCAAAGGAGACAGTTGGGTACACCTTCTATCACAGATCCGAAGGCAAGACATTCGTTGCTAAGAATGGATCCTTTCTAGAGAAGGAGTTTCTCTCGAAAGAAGTGAGTGGGAGGAAAGTGGAACTTGATGAGGTAATAGTACCTTCTCCCTTACTTGAAAGTAGTTAAATCGCGCAGAAACCGGTTTCGAGACATCTACACCAAGTAGTGAGGAAGTTGATGATGTTGATCATAAAACTTCAAATCAAGTTACTACGTAACCTCGTAGATCAACAGAGTAAGATCCGCACTGAGTGGTGCGGCAATCCTGTTCGGAAATCATGCTACTAGATCATGATGAACCTACGAACTATGAAGAAGCGATGGTGAGCCCAGATTCCATAAAATGGCTTGAGGCCATGAAATCTGAGATGGGATCCATGTATGAAAACAAAATGTGGACTTTGGTTGACTTGCCCGAGGGTAGGCAAGCAATAGAAAACAAGTGGATCTTCAAGAAGAAGACCGACGACGGTAATGTTATCGTTTATAAAGCTCGACTTGTCGCAAAAGGTTTCGGCAAGTTCAAGGGATTGACTACGATGAGACCTTCTCACCCGTAGCGATGCTTAAGTCCGTCCGAATCATGTTAGCAATTGCGCATTTTATGATTATGAAATTTGGCAAATGGATGTAAAGACCGCATTCTGAATGGATTTACGGAAGAAGAGTTGTATATGATGCAACCGAAGGTTTTATCGATCCAAAGGAAGCTAACAAAGTGTGCAAGCTCCAGCGATCCATTTATGGACTGGTGCAAGCATCTCGGAGTTGGAATAAACGCTTTGATAGTGTGATCAAAGCATTTGGGTTTGTACAGACTTTTGGAGAAGCCTGTATTTACAAGAAAGTGAGTGGGAGCTCTGTAGCATTTCTGATATTATATGTAGATGACATATTGCTGATCGGAAATGATATAGAATTTCTGGATAGCATAAAGGGATACTTGAATAAGAGTTTTCAATGAAAGACCTCGGTGAAGCTGCTTACATATTGGGCATCAAGATCTATAGAGATAGATCAAGACGCTTAATTGGACTTTCACAAAGCACATACCTTGACAAAATTTTGAAGAAGTTCAAAATGGATCAAGCAAAGAAAGGGTTCTTGCACGTGTTACAAGGTGTGAAGTTGAGTAAGACTCAATGCCCGACCACCGCAGAAGATAGAGAGAAAATGAAAGATGTTCCTATGCTTGACCATAGGCTCTATCATGTATGCAATGCTTGTGTACTGCACTGATGTGTGCCTTGCTATAAGTTTAGCAGGAGGTACCAAAGTAATCCAGAGTGGATCATCGGACAGCGGTCAAGAACATCTGAAATACCGAAAAGGACTAAGGATATGTTTCTCGTATATGGAGGTGACAAAGAGCTCATCGTAAACAGTTACGTTGATGCAAGCTTTGACAACGATCCGGACGATTCTAAATCGCAGACCGGATCGATTTACACTAAGCGGAGGAGCTGTCGGTTGGTGCGTTCTAAACAAAGCGTCGTGGCGGGATCTACATGTGAAGCGGAATACATAGCAGCTTCGAAGCAGCTAATGAAGGAGTCGGATGAAGGAGTTCATATCCGATCTAGGTGTCATACCTAGTGCATCGGGTCCAATGAAAATCTTCGTGACAATCTTGGAGCAATTGCCTTAGCGAAGGAATCCAGATTTCACAAGAGGACCAAGCACATCAAGAGACGCTTCAATTCCATCCGGGACTTAGTCCGTGGGAGACATAGAGATTTGCAAGATACATACGGATCTGAATGTTGCGGAACCGTTGACTAAGCCTCTTCCACGAGCAAAACATGATCAGCACCAAGACTCCATGGGTGTTAGAATCATTACTATGTAATCTAGATTATTGACTCTAGTGCAAGTGGGAGATCAAGGAAATATGCCCTAGAGGCAATAATAAAGTTATTATTTATTTCCTTATTTCATGATAAATGTTTATCATTCATGCTAGAATTGTATTAACCGGAAACATGATACATGTGTGAATGCATAGACAAACAAGATGTCACTAGTATGCCTCTACTAGACTAGCTTGTTAATCAAAGATGGTTATGTTTCGACCATGAACAAAGAGTTGTTATTTGATTAACAAGGTCACATCATTAGTAGAATGATCTGATTGACATGACCCATTCCATTAGCTTAGCACACGATCGTTTAGTATGTTGCTACCGCTTTTATCCATGACTTATACATGTTCCTGTAACTATGAGATTATGCAACTCCGTTTACGGAGGAACACTTTGGTGCTACCAAACGTCACAACGAATCGGGTGATTATAAAGGAGTACTACAGGTGTCTCCAAAGGCGGATGTTGGGTTGGCGATTTCGAGATTAGGTTTTGTCACTCCGATTGTCGGAGAGGTATCTCTGGGCCCTCTCGGTAATGCACATCATGAAGCCTTGCAAGCACTACAACTAATGAGTTAGTTGTGAGATGATGTATTACGGAACGAGTAAAGAGACTTGCCGGTAACGAGATTGAACTAGGTATTGGATACCGACGATCGAATCTCGGGCAAGTAACATACCGATGACAAAGGAACAACGTATGTTGTTATGCGGTCGACCGATAAAGATCTTCGAGAATATGTAGGAACCAATATGGGCATCCAGGTCCGCTGTTGGTTATTGACCGTGAATAGTTCTAGGTCATGTCTACATTGTTCTCGAACCGTAGGGTCCGCACGCTTAAGGTTTCGATGGCGGTTATTATGAGTTTATGTATTTTGATGTACCGAAGAAGTTCGAGTCCCGGATGTGATCACGGACATGACGAGGAGTCTCGAAATGGTCGAGACATAAAGATTGATATATTGGAAGCCTATGTTTGGAGTTCGAATGGTTAGTAAAACAGGAATTTCTCTGAGTCTTAGGGAGGTTACTGAACCCCCGGAGGTAAATGGGCCATAGTGGGCCTTAGTGGAAAGGAGAAGGGCCAGCCCTAGGTGGTGGCGCCTCCCCTTCCCTAGTCCTACTAGGACTAGGAAAGGGGCCGCCCCCTCTCTCTCTTTCCCTCCAGGAATCCTAGTCCAACTAGGATTGGGGGAATCCTACTCCAGAGGAGTAGGACTCGCTTGCGCGCCTCCCTTGGCCGGCCAGCCCCTCCCCTGCTCCTTTATATACGGGGGCAGGGGCACCCTAGAACACACAAGTTTGATCTTTGGATCGTTCCTTAGCCGTGTGCGGTGCCCCCCTCCACCATATTCCACCTCGGTCATACCGTCGCGAAGCTTAGGCGAAGCCCTGCGCCGGTGAAACATCAAGATCGTCACCACGCCGTCGTGCTGACGGAACTCTCCCTCGACACTCGGCTGGATCGGAGTACGAGGGACGTCATCGAGCTGTACGTGTGTCAAAGAACTCGGGGGCGCCGGAGTAACGGTGTCGGGATCGGTCGGATCGCGAGGAGAACGTACGACTACTTCCTCTACGTTGTGATCGCTTCCGCTTCGGGTATACGAGGCTACGTAGACAACACTCTCCCCTCTCGTTGCTATACATCACCATGATCTTGTGTGTGCGTAGGAAAATTTTGAAATTACTACGTTCCCCAACAATTTGGACTTGTGTAATATAGCAGCAACTAAACCATGTCTCCTTTTCGTTTTTGCGCAACTAAACCATGTCTCGTTGAGCTTATTATGCTTTTCGCGAGAAGGCCTAAGGCCATATATTAAGTATCATAGGTCCTTACAAACACACCCTTGTAGAAAAAATATTCAAATTTTTGGGGTGGCAAAGTCTTCTTCCTCCTGCATCCACCGACGGCATGCCGCGATCATAGCTCGATGCCGCTTCTAAGCCTCCACTAAGCAGTGGCCGAAAAGTCATTGGTGCAGACCAGGAGACGCCGGCGGCTGCCATCCACGAAGCAAATCGTAGCCCTGATGAAAAAACGGCCGATAAGAGGATGTAGAGACTCGGAAGACCACAAAAGTTGCCCTAATCCAGTCGGATCCACCAGAAACCTAAGCCGACCGGGTCCCAGGAGGTCCGCTGGAGAGACAGCTCCACACACCCTCTACAGGCGAAAACACACCAGCAGAATAGGGATAAGGCGAGTAGAACATTATTTCTACCCTGGATTAGGAACACCGCTGCAAACCAACCATGAAGACCCCCTAAAGAAAACTTGAAAAAAATCACACATATCGCTCTACGACATGTTCGGGTTTTATATTGAGGTCGCTGCCATCTAGAACCGTGCATCGATGCCCTCTTCATCCGATGATCCACCCGAGCTGGACCATAGATGAAGATTTGCGTTGGACTTGGATCCCAGCCACTGTTGACTTCACCAACACCGCCGTGGCACAGAATGGACCTCCCCGCCACAGTAGGCGTTGTGCAACCTTTGCCCAACGACGTACCCTGACGGCGGTGAGAGGGGTAGATAACGGGTGACGCCTAGGGTTTGATGGTCGAACGGCTCGCCGCCTTGAGCTTATTATGCAATTTCCTAGACTATGTCTTCTTGGCGGCTTTCTTTTTGCAAAAGCCTTGCGTATCATTCATAGGAGGGGCGAAGCTACAGGGTTAAGCTGTTACAAAGTTGGCGGCTTTTCAGTGGTGTATTTTGGTTTGTTTGTACTTGGTTTCTATCACTTTATGTACCGGTGGCTGGGTTTTAGAGTGTTGGAAATATGCCCTAGAGGCAATAATAAAAGTATTATTATTATATTTCCTTGTTCATGATAATTGTCTTTTATTCATGCTATAACTGTATTATCCGGAAATCGTAATACACGTGTGAATACATAGACCACAATATGTCCCTAGTGAGCCTCTAGTTGACTAGCTCGTTGTGATCAACAGATAGTCATGGTTTCCTGACTATGGACATTGGATGTCGTTGATAACGGGATCACATCATTAGGAGAATGATGTGATGGACAAGACCCAATCCTAAGCATAGCACAAAGATCGTGTAGTTCGTTTGCTAGAGCTTTTCCAATGTCAAGTATCTCTTCCTTAGACCATGAGATCGTGTAACTCCCGGATACCGTAGGAGTGCTTTGGGTGTATCAAACGTCACAACGAATCGGGTGACTATAAAGGTGCACTACTGGTATCTCCGAAAGTGTCATTGGGTTGACACGGATCGAGATCGGATTTGTCACTCCGTGCAAGCGGAGAGGTATCTCTGGGCCCACTCGGTAGGACATCATCATAATGTGCACAATGTGACCAAGGGGTTGATCACGGATGATGTGTTGCGGAACGAGTAAAGAGACTTGCCGATAACGAGATTGAACAAGGTATCGGTATACCGACGATCGAATCTCGGGCAAGTGAAATACCGCTAGACAAAGGGAATTGTATACGGATCGATTGAGTCCTTGACATCGTGGTTCATCCGATGAGATCATCGTGGAACATGTAGGAGCCAACATGGGTATCCAGATCCCGCTGTTGGTTATTGACCGGAGAATGTCTCGGTCATGTCTACATGTCTCCCGAACCCGTAGGGTCTACACTTAAGGTTCGATGACGCTAGGGTTATAAAGGAAGCTTGTATGTGGTTACCGAATGTTGTTGAGTCCCGGATGAGATCCCGGACGTCACGAGGAGTTCCGGAATGGTCCGGAGGTAAAGATTTATATATGGGAAGTCCTGTTTTGGTCATGGGAAAAGTTTGGGGTTTATCGGAAGCACTGGGACCACCGGAGGGTCCCGGGTCCACCAAGTGGGGCCACCTACCCCAGAGGGCTGCGTGGGCCATGTGTGGGAGGAACCAGCCCTGGTGGGCTGGTGCGCCCCACAAGGGGCCCAAGCGCAGGGAGGTGGGAGGGCAAACCCTAGGGCAGATGGGCCCTAAGGCCCATGCTCCTGCGCCTCCCTCCTCCCCCCGGCCGCCACCCAGATTGGATCTCGAGGCTGGCCGCACCCCTGGGGTGGGAAACCCTAAAGGGGCGCAGCCCCTCTCCCCTATAAATAGTGAGGCATAGGGCTGCCCAGAGAACACACAGAATACACGTGATTCGGTCTCGCCTTTGGTTGCAGCCTCTCCTCTCTCCCAAGTACTCCTCCTCTCCCGTGGTGCTTAGCGAAGCCTGCTGGATTGCCACGCCTCCATCACCACCACGCCGTTGTGCTGCTGCTGGAGGAGTCTTCCTCAACCTCTCCTCTCTCCTTGCTGGATCAAGGCGGGAGACGCCACCGGCTGTACGTGTGTTGAACGCGGAGGTGCCGTCCGCTCGCACTTGATCATCGGTGATTTGAATCACGGCGAGCACGACTCCATCAACCCCGCTCACTTGAACGCTTCCGCTTAGCGATCTACAAGGGTATGTAGATGCACTCTCCTTCTACTCGTTGCTGGTCTCTCCATAGATAGATCTTGGTGACACGAGGAAAATTTTTGAATTTCTCGCCACGTTCCCCAACAAATGGCATCATGAGCTAGGTCTATTGCGTAGATTCTTTGCACGAGTAGAACACAAAGTAGTTGTGGGCGTTGATGTTGTTCAATATGCTTACCATTACTAGTCCAATCTTGTTTGACGGTATTGTGGGATGAAGCGGCCGGACCGACCTTACACGCACTTCCACGTGAGGCGAGTTCCACCGATTGACATGCACCGTGCATAAGGTGGCTAGCGGTGCGATCTCCCACTTTAGTCGGAACGGATTCGATGAAAAGGGTCCTTATGAAGGGTAAATAGCAATTGGCATATCACGTTGTGGTTTTGCGAGGTAAGAAACGTTCTTGCTAGAAACCCATAGCAGCCACGTAAAACATGCAAACAACAATTAGAGGACGTCTAACTTGTTTTTGCAGGGTATGCTATGTGATGTGATATGGCCAAAAGAATGTGATGAATGATATGTGATGTATGAGATTGATCATGTTCTTGTAATAGGAATCACGACTTGCATGTCGATGAGTATGACAACCGGCAGGAGCCATAGGAGTTGTCTTAATTTATTGTATGACCTGCGTGTCATTGAACAACGCCATGTAATTACTTTACTTTATTGCTAACCGGTAGCCATAGTAGTAGAAGTAATAGTTGGTGAGACAACTTCATGAAGACACGATGATGGAGATCATGATGATGGAGATCATGGTGTCATGCCGGTGACGATTATGATCATGGAGCCCCGAAGATGGAGATCAAAAAGGAGCAAAATGATATTGGCCATATCATGTCACTATTTGATTGCATGTGATGTTTATCATGTTTATGCATCTTGTTTACTTAGGACGACGGTAGTAAATAAGATGATCCCTTACAAAATTTCAAGAAGTGTTCTCCCCTGACTGTGCACCGTTGCTACAGTTCGTCGCTTCTAAGCACCACGTGATGATCGGGTGTGATGGATTCTTACGCTCACATACAACGGGTGTAAGACAGGTTTACAGCGAAAACACTTGGGGTTAACTTGACGAGCCTAGCATGTGCGAGACATGGCCTCGAACACGGAGACCGAAAGGTCGAGCATGAGTCGATAGTAGATACGATCAACATGAAGATGTTCACCGATGATGACTAGTCCGTCTCACGTGATGATCGGACACGGCTAGTTGACTTGGATCATGTAATCACTTAGATGACCGAGAGGGATGTCTATCGAGTGGGAGTTCATAAGATGAACTTAATTATCCCGAACATAGTCAAAAGACCTTTGCAAATTATGTCGAAGCTCGCGCTTTAGTTCCACTTGTTTAGATATGTTCCTAGAGAAAATATAGTTGAAAGTTTGATGAGCGATTATGTGGACGAGAAAGCTTATGTCCTTAATGCACGCTCGATGTGTGCTGAACCCCAAACGTCGTTTGTGGATGTTGCAAACATCGGACATACACGCTTTGATAACTACGTGATAGTTCGCTTAAACGGTTTAGAATTAAGGCACCAAAGATGTTTTTCAAACGTCATGAACATATGAGATGTTTCGAGGGCTGAAATTGAGATTTCGGGCTCGTGCCACGCCAAGAGGTATGAGACCTCCGACGATTTTCTTAGCCTGCAAACTAAGGGAGAAAAGCTCAATCGTTGAGCATGTGCTCGATTGTCCGAGTGCAACAATCACTTAAATCGAGTGGGAGTCGATCTTCCGGATGAAATAGTGATGATTCTCCAAAGTCATTACCACCAAGCTGCTAGAGCTTCGTGATGAACTATAACATATCGGGATAGATATGATGATCCTTGAGGTATTCGCGATGTTTGACACCGCGAAAGTAGAAATCAAGAAGGAGCATCAATTGTTGATGGTTGGTGAAACCACTAGTTTCAAGAAGGGCAAGGGTAATAAGGATACTTCATGAAACGGCAAATCATTTGCTGCTCCAAGTGAAGAAACCCAAGGTTGAACCCAAACCCGAGACTAAGTGCTTCGTAATAAAGGGAACCACCTGGAGCGAATTACCCTAGATACTTGGTAGATGAGAAGGTGGCAAGGTCGATAGAAGTATATTGATATACATTATGTTAATGTGTACTTCACTAGTACTCCTAGTAGCACCAGGTATAAGATACCGGTTCGGTTGCTAAGTGTTAGTAACTCGAAATAAAAGCTACGGAATGAACGGAGACTAGCTAAAGGTGAGCTGACGATATGTGTTGGAAGTGCTTCCAAGGTTGATGTGATCAAGCATCGCACGCTCCCTCTACCATCGAGATTTGGTGTTTGTGTTGAGCATAGACATGATTGGATTATGTCTATTGCAATACGGTTATTCGTTTAAGGAGAATAATGGTTACTCTGAATAATACCTTCAATGGTCTTGCACCTGAAATGAATGGTTTATTGAATCTCGATCGTAGTGATACACATTTTCATGCCAAAAGATATAAGATAGTAATGATAGTACCACTTACTTGTGGCACTGCCATGTAAGTCATGTTGGTGTAAAACGCATGAAGAAGCTCCATATTGATGGATCTTTGGACTCACTCGTTTTTGAAAAGTTTGAGACATGCGAACCATGTCTATTGGTGTGTACGCATGAAGAAACTCCATGCAGATGGATCCTTAGGACTCACTTGATTTTGAATCACTTGAGATATGCGAATCATACCACATGGGCAAGATGATTAAAAAAGCCTCGGTTTTCAGTAAAATGGAACAAGATAGCAACTTGTTGGAAGTAACACATTTTGATGTGTGCAGTCCAATGAGTGCCGAGGCATGCCGGTGAATATCGTTATGTTCTTACTTCATAGATGATTCGAGTAGATGTAGAGTATATTTACTTGATGAAACACAAGTCTGAATTATTGAATGGTTCAAGTAATTTCAGAGTGAAGTTGAAGATCGTTGTGACAAGAGGATGAAATGTCTATGATATGATCATAGAGATGAGTATCTGAGTTACAAGCTTTGGCACA
Source organism: Aegilops speltoides (assembly GCA_021437245.1). Lineage (NCBI taxonomy): Eukaryota > Viridiplantae > Streptophyta > Magnoliopsida > Poales > Poaceae > Aegilops > Aegilops speltoides. The sequence continues at coordinate 280,763,500 of CM038145.1, read as the reverse complement.
CAATTAAGACATTGTGGAAATTGTTTCACAATTAATACCACTCGAACACCATAGTTTGATGATGTGTCCGAACATCATAGTTGCACCCTATTGGATATGGTGCGTACTATGATGTCTCTTGTCGAATTACCACTATCGCTCATGGGTTAGGCATTAGAGACAACCACATTCACTTTAAATAGGGCACCACGTAATTCCGCTGAGATGACACCGTATGAACTATGGTTTAGAGAAACCTAAGTCGTCGTTTCTTAAAGGTTTGGGGCTGCGACGCTTATGTGAAAAAGTTTCAAAGTTGATAAGCTCGAACCCAAAGTGGATAAAATGCATCTTCATAGGACACCCAAAACAGTTGGGTATACCTCCTAATTCAGATCCGAAAGCAAGAGGGATTGTTTCTTGAATCGGGTCCTTTCTCGAGGAAAAGTTTGTCTCGAAAAGTTGAGTGGGAGGATGGTGGAGACTTGATATGGTTTTTGAACCGTCACTACAACTAGTGTGTAGCAGGCACGTGAAGTTGTTCTGTGGCACCTACACCAATTGAAGTAGAAGCTATGATAGTGATCATGAAACTTCGGATCAAGTCACTACCATACCTCGTAGGGTGACAAGGATGCATACTACTTTAGAGTGGTACAGTAATCCTGTCTTGAAGGTCATGTTGCTAGACAACAATGAACCTACGAGCTATGGAGAAGCAATGGTGGGCCCAAATTCCGACAAATGGTTAGAAGCCATGAAATCCGAGATAGGATCCATGTATCATAACAAAGCATGAACTTTGGTGGACTTGCCTAATGATCGGCAGGCCATTGAGATAAATGGATCTTTAAGAAGACGGACGTGGACGGTAATGTCACCGTCTATGAAGCTCGACTTGTGGCGAAGAGTTTTTCACAAGTTCAAGGAGTTGACTACGATGAGATCTTCTCATCCGTAGCGGTGCTTAAAGTCCGTCGGAATCATGTTAGCATTAGCTGCATTTATGAAATCTGGCGATGGATGTCAAAATGAGTTTCCTTACCGGCCAGAAGGAAAGGTTGTATGTGATACAATCGAAAAGTTTTGTCGATCCTAAGGATGCTAAAGGTATGCTAGCTCCAATGATCCTTCTAAGGACCGGAGTAAGCATCTCGGAGTTGGAATATGTACTTTGATAAGATGATCAAAGATTTTGGGTTTATACAAATTTATGAGAAACTTGTATTTCCAAAGAAGTGAGTGGGAGCACTATAGAATTTCGAGTATATGTTGTTGACATATTGTTGATCGTAAATGATGTAGAATTTTCGTAAAGCATATAGGGTTACTTGAAAAGTGTTTTTCAAGTGAAAACCGGTTTAAGCTACTTGAGCATTAAGCATCAAGATCTATGAGGATAGATCAAAAACCGCTTAATGGTACTTTCAAATGAGCACATGCCTTGACATGATCTTGAAGGTGTTCGAGATGGATCAGTCAAAGAAGGAGTTCTTGCCTGAGTTGAAAGGTATGAAGTTAAGACTTAAAGCTCGACCACGGCAGAATAGAGAGAAAGGACGAAGGTCGCCCCTATGATTAAGAGGTAGGCTCTACAAGTATGCTATCTTGTGTACCGCTTTGAAGTGTGCCTTGCCATGAGTCACTATAGGGTACAAGAATGATCCAGAATGGATCATTGGACAATGATCAAAGTTATCCTTAGTAACTAGTGTACTAAGGAATTTTCTCGATTATGGAGGTGGTAAAAGAGTTAAATGCGTGAAGGGTTACGCCGATGCAAGCTTTACACCTATCCGGATAGCTCGAGTAGAGATACCGGATCGATAATGGAGCAATTTTTAGAATAGCTCCAAGTAGAACGATCATTTGGAATAGCTCCAAATAGAGCGTGGTAGCTACATCTAGGAGATGACATAGAGATTTGTAAAGCACACACGGATCTGAAAGGTTCGGACCGCTAACTAATACTCTCTCACAAGCAACATGATCAAACCTAAAACTCATTGAGTGTTAATCACATAGTGATGTGAACTAGACTCTGACTCTAGTAAACTCTTGGGTGTTAGTCACATGGCGATGTGACTGTGAGTGTAAATCACATGGTGATGTGAACTAGATTATTGACTCTAGTGCAAGTGGGAGACTGTTGGAAATATGCCCTAGAGGCAATAATAAAAGTATTATTATTATATTTCCTTGTTCATGATAATTGTCTTTTATTCATGCTATAAGCTGTATTATCCGGAAATCGTAATACACGTGTGAATACATAGACCACAATATGTCCCTAGTGAGCCTCTAGTTGACTAGCTCGTTGTGATCAACAGATAGTCATGGTTTCGCTATGGACATTGGATGTCGTTGATAACGGATCACATCATTAGGAGAATGATGTGATGGACAAGACCCAATCCTAAGCATAGCACAAAGATCGTAGTTCGTTTGCTAGAGCTTTTCCAATGTCAAGTATCTCTTCCTTAGACCATGAGATCGTGTAACTCCGGATACCGTAGGAGTGCTTTGGGTGTATCAAACGTCACAACGAATCGGGTGACTATAAAGGTGCACTACTGGTATCTCCGAAAGTGTCATTGGGTTGACACGGATCGAGATCTGGATTTGTCACTCCGTGCAAACGGAGAGGTATCTCTGGGCCCACTCGGTAGGACATCATCATAATGTGCACAATGTGACCAAGGGGTTGATCACGGGATGATGTGTTGCGGAACGAGTAAAGAGACTTGCCGGTAACGAGATTGAACAAGGTATCGGTATACCGACGATCGAATCTCGGGCAAGTGAAATACCGCTAGACAAAGGGAATTGTATACGGGATCGATTGAGTCCTTGACATCGTGGTTCATCCGATGAGATCATCGTGGAACATGTGGGAGCCAACATGGGTATCCAGATCCCGCTGTTGGTTATTGACCGGAGAATGTCTCGGTCATGTCTACATGTCTCCCGAACCCGTAGGGTCTACACACTTAAGGTTCGATGACGCTAGGGTTATAAAGGAAGCTTGTATGTGGTTACCGAATGTTGTTCGGAGTCCCGGATGAGATCCCGGACGTCACGAGGAGTTCCGGAATGGTCCGGAGGTAAAGATTTATATATGGGAAGTCCTGTTTTGGTCAGGAAAAGTTTCGGGTTTATCGGTAAAATCTGGGACCACCGGAGGGTCCGGGGTCCACCAAGTGGGGCCACCTACCCCAGAGGGCTGCGTGGGCCATGTGTGGGAGGAACCAGCCCCAGGTGGGCTGGTGCGCCCACAAGGGGCCCAAGCGCAGGGGGAGGGTGGGGGGCAAACCCTAGGCGAGATGGGCCCTAAGGCCCATGCTCCTGCGCCCCCTCTCCTCCCCGCCGCCACCCTGATTGGATCTCGAGGCTGGCCGCACCCCTTGGGGTGGAAACCCTAAGGGGCGCAGCCCCTCTCCCCTATAAATAGTGAGGCATAGGGCTGCCCAGAGAACACACAGAATACACGTGATTCGGTCCCGCCTTTGGTTGCAGCCCCTCCTCTCTCCCAAGTACTCCTCCTCTCCCGTGGTGCTTAGCGAAGCCTCGCTGGATTGCCACGCTCCTCCATCACCACCACGCCGTTGTGCTGCTGCCTGGAGGAGTCTTCTCAACCTCTCCTCTCTCCTTGCTGGATCAAGGCGGGGGGGAGACGCCACCGGCTGTACGTGTGTTGAACGCGAGGTGCCGTCCGTTCGGCACTTGATCATCGGTGATTTGAATCACGACGAGTACGACTCCATCAACCCCGTTCACTTGAACGCTTCCGCTTAGCGATCTACAAGGGTATGTAGATGCACTCTCCTTCTACTCGTTGCTGGTCTCTCCATAGATAGATCTTGGTGACACGTAGGAAAATTTTTGAATTTCTGCTACGTTCCCCAACATAGAGCATCTATAGTCGAACTTCACAAATCAAACCCCTCAAACGCCTGCGGACACATCTGGACGCATCCGCGGACAGTGATCGATCATCCCTTAAAAACGCATTCCACATCCGGATACCTCAAATTAGAAATCTCAAATTCATATTATTACATGCAACGTGAAACCTAATCACGCGAGCTCGTCGGATTCGCTCCCCCCGCCGGCCCGCTCGCCATGTCCGTGGCCGGCTGCGCTCCTCAGAGTATTGGGCCGGTCGCCGGCAAGGTAGGGTAGGGCATCGGACACGAGCTGGCTCACGGGACTCAGGGCCCCGCCGTCTCCCATGCCCTACCCTTCCTCGTTGGAGACCGGAAACCGAACGCTGCTGGTGGACGTCAGAGCGATGATGGATCCGTCCGGGGACGAGCCGCCGACGTCCACCACGATGGGGTTGCGGCGCCCGGACTGATGCGCTATACGGGACGCCGGAGAATGCGACTCCACGTCGCTGACGTCCGCCGCCACCAGGGCTGCCGCCGCCTCCCGCGCCCGTTGCCTTGCACGGCGGGCACGCTGTGCCATGGCCTCGTCGGACGAGGCCCATGGTGTGTCCTGCTCGGCGTGCCACCGGAGGGGTTGCATGTCCGCCAGCGCGTTCGGACGCTAGATGGACCGCACGGCCTTCGGCGAGGCAGCTATGGCCGGCCTAGCGCCGAATCCATGCCCCATTTGGATGGACGCAATGGATTCCCGACGGATGGAGTCCGAGCGCAGCCGTCCACGGGCCTCCTCCCGGGCGCGGCGAAGCTCAAGCGGGACGGCCATCTCCTCCTCGAGGCCGCGCGGGATGAGCTCGGGATCAACGGATCTGGAGGTGAAGGACTTGGATCCGCTTCCCGCCATGGAGAAGGCTGGAAGGAGTCAGAGACGAGTTTGGGTGTCGGAGGGGGAGTGGAAGGTAGGGGAGTGAAGTGGCTAGGGCTTGGTTCGGCGAGCGAATGGAGAGGAATTTATGTGGGGTTAGGTGGCCCAGCGTTGGCCGGGTCCGACATGACGAACGTGTCCGGACGCCCCCATATCCGTCCCATATTTGGACTGAATATGGGGGGTGCCGGTTAGCCCGGGCGTTTGAGAACTGTTTGGGTCAGAAAATCGTGACCGGATAGTGACCGGCCGGCGCGTATGAGGCGGGTTTGAGTTGTAGATGCTCTTATGCACTCGTATCTGGTTTTCAATTTTTCTGAAACTATAAAATTGGCCACGATGAAGGTGCGGAGCATCCGTGAGTTGCACGCGAAAAGAAGACAGTCAACAGTCAAAGCTACAGAGCAAAATCAGCAGAGAATCAGCGAAGCGCGTCCGAGAAAATCAAGCTAAGACCACCAACTCGCAATTAATCAAGTATAGCCGTGCATGCATGCTTGTCGTGCTCGCACCTTCTTAGTTGGTGCGCTCCCTGTTAAAAATGATACTCCCTTCCTAAATATTTGTTTTTTTAGAGATTTTAAATAGACTACTACATACAGATGTATATAGACATATTTTAGAGTGTAGATTCACTCATTTTGCTCCTTATGTAGTCACTTGTTGAAATCTCTAGAAAGAAATGGAGGGAGTAGTACTACTGTTCGTTCGCGCAGACCAAATGTACTCCCTCTATCTCATAATATAAGATGTTTTTTCATCCTAGTGTAGTGTCGAAAAACGTCTTACATTATGAGACGGAGGGAGTATCTTTTAGCGGGGGTCGCACAGGACGAAATTTCGTATTGGACATTTCGTGGTTCATGTTCATTTTATGTAGAAAGAGAAATGTGAGAAACCGCTCTCGTCCGGGGTGCAAACCTTGTTGAGAAAATAACCGTTGACGTTGAGTAGTACTCTGTCTTTCTAGAAATTTCAACAAGTGACTACATACGGAGCAAAATGAGCGAATTTGCACTTTAAAAATATGTCTATATACATATGTATGTAGTAGTCCATTTGGAATCTCTAAAAAGACAAGTATTTAGGAATGGAGGGAGTAAAAGTTTAAATTAACAACACGCAGACGTTGACACGTACAGTAAGGGTGTGTTCGGAATCTCTCCCATCTGCTAACTCCGCTCCGCGCGAGGAGCGCGGTCTGAGCCGCTCCCAGCAATATTGCTGGCGCTCCGTCTGCTCCGGGAGCTGCTGGGGCGGAGCGGATAGTATCCGAACAGGGCCTAAGTAGGAGGAAGATGCGCTGACACTGATAGAAAGACACGGTGAGAATCGCGGCGGAGTACTTTGATGACCTCAGCTAACCATGTGGTTAGGGTGCTGCAACGGTAACATGCACCCGTTGGAGGCAATCTCAGGAGCGCCAAGCTTAACCAATGGCAGATCGAGCATGGAATGCTCCGATAGAGCTCTTCAGATATATGTAATGTGAAAACACGAGATGGAGCCTGCAGCTGCCCGGCCTACTCAAGATCGGAGTACGTAGAGCTGTAAGGTGAATGTTCCAAACGCGGAAGGACAATATGCATGCCTGTAAAGTGTAATAAAGACTAAAGAGAGCAAAGGGAACACCCCAGATGCCTCAAAGGAACTTGTCTAACTAACGTATGAACGCGAGCTGGGCGAGCGTTGAAAACCTGATCTGATCAGATCAGATTCTTCAGGTGACCATTTGCATGCAGTCTACAGCATCTCGAAGAATGTACACGTAGTACGGCTGTGAACATTATACATGGACTAAGCCGACGGTGCGACGCTCGCTCATTACAGTGACGTACGCGGTATGTACTTTTCACCTACCTGTTCTATTTTATGTGAGAGTTATTTCCACCTCGTTTCGGTTTTGAAGAAGACATGAATGAGTTAGTGCCAACTTGCTACTACCGATGATGGATTAGTAGCACCAAACGTATTGTTAGTCGCCCGTTGGAACAGAGAGACCGGCATGCCAATGGCATGGATGGTTTCAGTGCCCCCGATCCCTATAAATACACCGGACAACAGAGCAAACCATAGCGGGCGTGTCCAAGACCTAGCAACTTACATTACCTAGCCAAAGCCACACCATCCTCTCTTCAGCTAGGTAGCCGTAGGCCATGGCCATGAGAGGTGGCGGGGCAATGGAGTCGTCGTTGCTAGGCGCGAAACAGCTTCTCCTCTGCTGCCTCTTCCTCCTGTGGGCGCTCGCCGCCGTCGCCGAGGCCAAGACGGTGCACCAACAATGGGACATCAGCTACCAGTTCACGCACTCGGACTGCGTGCGCAAGCTGGCCGTCACCATCAACGGCGGCACCCCGGGCCCCACCATCCGCGCCGTGCAGGGCGACACCGTGGTGGTCACCGTCAAGAACCTGCTGATGACCGAGAACGTGGCCATACACTGGCACGGGATCCGGCAGCTGGGCACGCCGTGGGCGGACGGCACGGAGGGCGTCACGCAGTGCCCGATCCTCCCGGGCGACACCTTCGAGTACCGGTTCGTGGTGGACCGGCCGGGCACCTACATGTACCACGCGCACTACGGCATGCAGCGCTCCGCCGGGCTCAACGGCATGATCGTCGTCGCGGCCGCGCCGGGCGGCGCCGACGCCGAGCCGTTCGCGTACGACGGCGAGCACGACGTGTTGCTGAACGACTGGTGGCACAAGAGCACCTACGAGCAGGCCGCGGGGCTCGCCGCCGTCCCCATCGTGTGGGTCGGCGAGCCCCAGTCGCTGCTCATCAACGGCCGCGGCAGGTACAACTGCTCGGCCATGGCGCCGGACGCCGCCTGCAACGCGACGCACCCGGAGTGCGCCCCGCAGGTGTTCGCGGTGGTGCCCGGCAGGACGTACCGCTTCCGGATCGCCAGCGTCACCTCCCTCTCCGCCCTCAACTTCGAGATCGAGGTAATTGTTATTCAACGGTGTTCAAAGTTTCTTTCTTCAGCACCTACTGTAGCTGTACGTACGTAAGTTGGTCTTGGTTCTGACTGCTTCGACATGGAGACGTAGTACGTGCGAGTGAAAATAACAATGCGAACATACTAGCCGGCAGAAGCGACTAGCGACATGTGGGTGCATGTGCAGGCGGCCGGCATGGATCTCGACAAGAGAGATCGCGCCAGACCACGGTCAGATATTCACATTGCACCGAGGAGGATCTGATTTTGATGCCCTCCGCCACGTTCTGGTCACCGCCAGCCTGCCACTGCTACCATTACTAGTAATATAGTAGTCCTAATAGCATACTCCAGGTAGCATCTTGCTTAGCCGGCAATCAAGGCCGGCCGGCCGGCTGCAACATGAAGCCGTGTTTCGGGCGAGCCTCCCTCCAAGCAAGTTATCGCCGGCCGCCGTTGCTCTGGATTGTAGTAGCAACAAATATAAAAATCTTCCAAGAGATCGTCATGGGAGCATGCATCTCCGTGTACTACTTATCTGCCTGCACTTGGACCTCCATTTAGGACGCATAAGCCTCTCCATGGATGGATTAGTTTAGTTGATCGACCTTCTTCTCTGTTTGGCTCTATTGCCAGAGTCAAATGGGCAGGTAGAAGCTGAGTCATTTCGCAGAAACCACCTGAATAGCCAGCCAGTAGCATTTGTAAGCATACCAAGTGCGCAAGCGCAACGACGTCGATCCAAGACTTGAGACACGTACGTCCGTCGTCGCTCAAAACAAAACAACAACTAAGACATTGCACCTAATGGTCCAAGGATCCTTGTCAGATATCGACTTGTATCCACTTCGAGCCTAGACGTTTCAGACGATCTCATCTACTCCCTCCGTAAATTAATATAAGAGCATTTAGATTACTACTTTAGTGATTTAAATGCTCTTACATTAGTTTACAGAGAAAGTAAAGTAATTTAAATGCTCTTACATTAGTTTACAGAGGAACCTATATAGCGCTAGCGGCCAACGTGAACACTGTATATAGGTGGTACCCAATACCCATCAACATGCAACATAATGAGTGCGCGCGTGTCTGGATATATATATATATGAACTTGGCCTAGACGTAACCGCGTACTACTGTCTATCTACCGCTAACCTCCAAGTAGGATGAACTGGATCCACGGATCACCAACATGCATGTAGCGTCTAGTTGTAGTTGGCCACTACTCCCTCCGTCTCGTAATACAAGAATGTTTTTGACACCAAAAACACTCTTATATTATGGGACAGAGGAAGTATATATACATTTGAGTAGTATAGCTAGCATGCAACTTGTATGGTATACGTGTGATGAGTCTTGCTGTACGTGTTACACGTAGGTAGCAGTACGCTATGTGCCCGCAACAAGCAACACATGCAGACTCCTGGCTAGTCAATGACCTACCTTGTTACGCATATCACGCAGGATCAGTTTAACAACATAATCCGCTCGTTAGCGTGAGGAAGATGCAGATAGGATTAAGATGATTTCCCTGTAACGTACACATGCCTACGCACGCTTCTTAGCCCTGTGGTGTTTATTTATTCTAATTACACATACACGTCAGAGCTGGGGTTCAAATGATCCATCGATTGATCGCGATCACTTAGAAATCGTTGATTGGAGGGGCACTTCTTCTTCGGTACAACCCCCCTAAAAACATCAACGGTCCAGATCGTCCTATACCCCTTCGCTTGAAAACTTAAAAAAGGGTAGGATGGTCTTTGCCCATGCCCTCCCTCGCCCCGCCCGTGACGCACCAGCTGCCGTCGGCGCACGACGACGCTTCACGTTTTTTACTTTGGCGACGACGCTTTTTTTTCCGTCGGTGGTCAACCGCGTCGGTGGTCGAACCGCTGCCGCCGGGAAAGCGCTGCGTGGCGCGTGAACCGCGCCCGCCGCCGTCGTCGCCTGCCATTGCCGCCCGCCGCTTCGCCGTCCGTCCGTCGCCGCCGCCGCTTCGCCGCTTCGCCCCGTCCGTCGCCTCGCTGCCGCCGCGATTGAATGTTTTCCGTCGGTGGCTGCTGCCGGTGGTCAAACCGCGTCGCCAGATCCCTCGCCGCGTCTGCCGCTTCGCCGCTTCGCCCGCCGCCGACCGCCGCCGCCGCCGCTTCGCCCTCGCTCGCGCGCCGCGCGCTCGCTGCCGATTGAAAGCTTATACCGACCCGCCGCCCGCTTCGCCGTCTCCTATAAAAGCTTCGCCCGTCGCCGCCGCCGCAAAACACCGCCTCCCTCGCCTCCGTCTCCACCTCCCAAAATCCCGTCGGCGACATGTCGTTCCATCGCGGGGCAGCAGCCCGCACCGGCGGCGACGACGGGCTCAAAGGCGTGGCTGCCGAGCTCGAGCAAGCCGGAGACGGAGGAGCTGCACCGTTCGCCTCCTCGTGCCGCCCGGGTTGCCGTCTTCCGCACGATCGAAGCTCGACAAGGACGGCTACCGACGCGGGCCCGGGCGCCACCGCGGAGGAGAAGCGGACGGCGACGCAACAATATCGCCGCCACCACGATTCGGGACGGCAAAGAGTACGCCGCCGTCATCGGCGCGTTCAGCCGGGCGGAGTCCGCGCCACGCCGACTCGCTCGGCGATCGCCGCCACCTTCTTGTCCCGCCGCCCGTCCGGCGCGCGGCCGCCGGGTTGCCTCCAACACCTGGCGGCGCCGCCGATCCCGCCCGCCGGAGGTGGAACTGCCACGAAAGAAAGTGGTTCTTCGAGGACGGTGATCCCGACGATACGCGGGTTACCTCGTCGCCTGCGCTGCCGGCGGCCGCAGCGGCGGCCGCAGAGGCGGCGGCGGCTGCAAGGGAGGCCGCCGAGCAAAGCGGCAGCGATCTGGGGCGGCGGCGATTCCGCCAGCTGGTCCCAAGCAAGAAGCGGAGGCGCCGGAGTCGCGGACGACGACGACATCGACCGGGAGCGCTTGGCCCAGGTCAGCCATTTACGACGACGAGGGCGGTGGTGGCGGCGACGACGCGGGAGGTCGCCGATCTGTTGGCTAGCGACGAGGAGGAGGACTAGATTTTTTTTTCCTAAGTTTGAACTATGTATCGGTTATGTTTGGAAAAACTCGTCGACATCGGCAATGTTGAATGGACTATGTAAAATATATCTATGTTCAATCTGTTTTGTTGGAGTCTTGTTTAAATTTGTCTACAAAATTGCTAAAAAATTAGCTAAATATAAAACGCTTATTTTAAGAAAAATTGAAAATATTCAGACCTATGCATAAAAATGTTCATAATATATTTAAAAAATTTCATCGAATATATATAGGAGAGAATAAGGTATACAATTATCAAAAATTTGTAGAATAAAAATCATGAAAGCACATAAATTAAAAAAATTATGTATATGTTTATAAAAGCGTTTGAAATGTTCAGATTTTGTTTAAATATGTCCATATAGTATAGCCGGTCGATGAAAAATTGAAATTTTGAAATACAAAATATAAGAAATAAAAAAAGAAATTAAAAAGGTGATATATTTTAATTCACTAACATTTCCTGAAATTATATTAAATTCGTTAACACTTATGAATAAGAGAATATTTTTAAATTCATTAACATATATGAATGAATACAAGAATTTTTAAATTCATTTACATTTTCTGAAATATTTTTAAATTACTTTGAGGAACCTCAGAGCCAATCGAGGGTCCCTCCTACCATACCGAAGCACCCCTTCCACAAAGCAAGTACCGACCGGTTTGATGGATTGCACCCAACTTCGGGAGCGCGTGTGGGGGCCTCACCGGGCACCCCACACCAAATGAACGAATCCGACAACGAACGACGTTGCGCCACGTCCGGCAGATATTTTGTGGTTTTGTGCCCAAAAATTGTAGTAAATGCATACGGAATCAAACGGAAAGTTTTTGCGTGCTTGCCCTGGTAGGGCATAGTATCACGTGGAAAAAATTGGGCACGCTTGGCGGATGCGGCGGAGAGACGCGACCGAGGGTCCCTCCGCCATACCGAAAGCACCCTTCCACAGCAAGTACCGACCAGTTTGACGGATTGCACCCAACTTCGGGAGCGCGTGTGGGGCCTCACCGGCACCCCACGCCAAATGAACGAACCGACAACGAACGACGCTGCGCCACGTCCGGCAGTATTTTCGTGGTTTTGTGCCGAAAAATTGTAGTAAATGCATACGACTCAAACGGAAATTTTTATGCGTGCTTGCCCCGGTAGGGCATAGTATCACGTGGAAAAAATTGGGCACGCTTGGCGGATGCGAAGCGGAGAGGTGCGACCGAGGGTCCCCTCCGGCCATACCGAAGCACCCCTTCCACAGCAAGTACCTGACCGGTTTGACGGATTGCACCCAACTTCTGGGAGCGCGTGTGGGGCCTCACCGGCACCCCACGCCAAATGAACGAACCGACAACGAACGACGTTGCGCCACGTCCGGCAAGATTTTCGTGGTTTTGTGCCCGAAAAATTGTAGTAAATGCATACGGACTCGAAACGGGAAAGTTTTTGCGTGCTTGCCCTGGTAGGGCATAGTATCACGTGGAAAAAAATTGGGCACGTTTGGCGGATGCGAAGCGGAGAGACGCGACCGAGGGTCCCTCCGCCATACCGAAGCACCCCTTCCACAAAGCAAGTACCGACCAGTTTGACGGATTGCACCCAACTTCGGGAGCGCGTGTGGGGCCTCACCGGCACCCCACGCCGAAATGAACGAACCGACAACGAACGACGTTGCGCCACGTCCGGCAAGATTTTCGTGGTTTTGTGCCGAAAAATTGTAGTAAATGCATACGGACTCAAACGGAAATTTTTGCGTGCTTGCCCGGTAGGGCATAGTATCACGTGGAAAAAATTGGGCACGCTTGGCGGATGCGGCGGAGAGGTGCGACCGAGGGTCCCTCCGCCATACCGAAGCACCCCTTCCACAGCAAGTACCGACCAGTTTGACGGATTGCACCCAACTTCGGGAGCGCGTGTGGGCCCCACCGGCACCCCACGCCGAAATGAACGAACCGACAACGAACGACGTTGCGCCACGTCCGGCAGATATTTTCGTGGTTTTGTGCCGAAAAATTGTAGTAAATGCATACGGACTCGAAACGGGAAAGTTTTTATGCGGCTTGCCCCGGTAGGGCATAGTATCACGTGGAAAAAATTGGGCACGCTTGGCGGATGCGGCGGAGAGACGCGACCGAGGGTCCCTCCGCCATACCAAAGCACCCTTCCACAGCAAGTACCGACCAGTTTGACGGATTGCACCCAACTTCGGGAGCGCGTGTAGGGCCTCACCGGCACCCCACGCCGAAATGAACGAATCCGACAACGAACGACGCTGCGCCACGTCCGGCGATATTTTCGTGGTTTTGTGCCCAAAAATTGTAGTAAATGCATACGGACTCGAAACGGAAATTTTTGCGTGCTTGCCCTGGTAGGGCATAGTATCACGTGGAAAAAAATTGGGCACGTTTTACGGATGCGAAGCGGAGAGGTGCGACCGAGGGTCCCTCCGCCATACCGAAGCACCCCTTCCACAGCAAGTACCGACCAGTTTGACGGATTGCACCCAACTTCGGGAGCGCGTGTAGGGCCTCACCGGCACCCCACGCCCGAAATGAACGAATCCGACAACGAACGACGTTGCGGCCACGTCCGGCAGTATTTTCGTGGTTTTGTGCCCAAAAATTGTAGTAAATGCATACGGAATCAAACGGGAAAGTTTTTATGCGTGCTTGCCCGGTAGGGCATAGTATCACGTGGGAAAAAATTGGGCACGCTTGGCGGATGCGGCGGAGAGGTGCGACCGAGGGTCCCTCCGCCATACCGAAGCACCCTTCCACGCAAGTACCGACCACCGGTTGACGGATTGCACCCAACTCGGGAGCGTGTGGGGCCTCACCGGCACCCCACGCCGAAATGAACGAATCCGACAACGAACGACGTTGCGCCACGTCCGGCAGTATTTTCGTGGTTAAAAATATGCTATTTCAATTTCTAAAAAATGAGGCCTGAAAAAAACCGCTGGTGGTCTTCGCTAACCGACGCGAATCGCGCATGGGGCCGCCCCACTAACAACGACCCGCAATCAGCGCCGGGCGACGCCGTTAGCCGACGATGCATGCAAAATTTCCTTGTACGTCCCGTCTCGCCGCCGCCGCGATCCGCACTGCTGCCACCCGACGCCCGCCGCTCGACACTCCAAAACGGCGGCGGCGGCCGCTACCGCCTACCTCGACCCGTCGCCTCTGCCTCTCCGCCGCCGCCCCACCGTACATACTACGTCGGTGCGCGCGCGCCGTCTTCAAATCCTGACCGTCGCCGTCGTGTAAGTTTTTTTTTCCACTTCTTTATACAACGAGGCTCATAGCAAGATGATGGTATGTGATGAAATCTATTTCATGCAAGATGAATATCGACGGTGTGATTCCATGTTCGTTCAAAAGTGGGTTAGCCTAGTTGACAAATTGTCACCCAATCGAAATTCAGGTTTCTTAAACGGATATGCGGGGCATGTTTAGAATACCATCGATAAAGATGCGTGATTTTTGCTTCACTTTTTACTCCAAGGTTACAACCGAGTAGCAAAAATTCATGGTTCAACAGAGTTCGAAGTATCGCTGGATGTAAAGGTCTTATTTCATTAAGGCACGATGATGTGTACTCCATATTTGGTTGGAAAACAATGGAGTGGATGTTTTGGGTTTCTAAGTAGTGAAGGAGAAAAGCAACCAAAAAATACCTGTTAGTTTTGTTAGCAAGAAAATGGTAAGATCATGATTGATGATCTCATAGAAAAGATTGTGAAGGATAAGAGCATCGATGATGACTTTATTAGGATGACATTTCTAGTTCTCCTAGGAACTATAATTGCACCAGTTGTCTCATGAGTACGTTCAAAAAATACTATGCCTTAGTGCAAAATATTAAGTTTATAAGGAAGTTCAACTGGAATGCATTCACTTCACGATTCTGTTTATCGGAGATTGGTAAGCTTGTGCAGACGGCCATGTCGTGCAATGGCCTCAGGGAACCTCGCCTTTTGCAAGCACGTTGTATTTATTAATTTCAACAATTTTGTTATAAAATTTCACAGAAGAACATGTAATTTAATTAGTTCATGTGTTTTGCAAGTACCTATTTGGGAGAAGGTGCAACCAATCACCGGTCCAAAATATGATCCGTTGGCATTGTTGAGCCCGCTGATGAGGAACTGGACGGAAGATATGGCAGTGAGAAGAGATAAATACGACTATGAATATGGTCGTGGTGTTGGGATGGTAATCCTAGTAATCATTTTTTTACATTTATGAAGTAAAGTAAAGTGTGCATATAGTTTTTATGTATAATTATCTTGTTGCAACTGAACAAAACCGGCGTCTCCTACAAACCCAGTAACCTGGAAGAGGACGAAGAGAATCTGTACGGAGGCATTAATGAGTCTTCAAACGATGGTGGACGTCCGCAAAAAGAGTTTGTATATCAAAAAGATGATTCAGACCGGTTCCGCACACCTTCCAAAATGAATTTGCAAAAGGATGATAATGGCGTTGATGTAACTTCGTGGAAACACACCTTTTACCGCACACCGAGTTGGGATAGTTTCAAGGGTGATATGGATGATCCTGTCCAAGTACCGAAGTATCGATGAGAAAGCTGCCACATCTTTGGAGACGGACGAAATCGATCGCATGCGCCGGTTGGTTCTCAAGGAGTACAAGAGGAAGTGGAGGAGGTTATCGAGGCGCAAGCGAGAGGATCACAACATGTCAAGTCTCCTTATGTGGTCCCTAAACCAAACAAACGTGCAAAACGCTACGCCAAAGGAAGTAAGTTTTCTTTGTATCTAATTGTTATTGCGCCATAATTATTTATGTGTTTGCGCTTATAAGTATTTGAGTGGTGCGGTACAGAATTGTTCCAAAATGGTGATGTTAACAAATCTGGTGATGAGTATGATGTGGTGAAAGCGCCCATCAAGTACGTGCGCGCATGAGCATTCACAAAACATGCCAAAACAGAAATTTTCAATGATGGCATGGAAGAAGGTCTCACTGTGCGGAGAGCTTGTCAGATTATTAACCATGAGTGGCTAAGTGGCGACGTAAGTTAATTTCATATATTGTTTTACAATTGATTCTAAAATGCAATTGTTTAATGTAACACATTATTTATAGGTAATTGATGCATACTCATCATTTTTGGTGGACAAAGTTAATGATGATCATTTCATGTTAACAACTTGGAGGGTACATTGGTTGCTTCACGTTAGACCCGGAAAAAAGACCGTCGGCAATGATTATGAAGCAGAGTCGCATAGTAATGGACCCGTGAACAGATGTGAGGACGAGTATTTCAAAAAAACAAAGGTAAGTTTGATTGTTAACACGGAACATACATACGATATTATGTCATGATTATTTTATGGTCCTTGTGATGCAGACTTACATTCCTCTAAACAAGGACAATAATCCTTTGGATTACTGTCGTCATGCATAGTGGAAAAGAGAGTTTCGTGTTCTTGACTCGTTGATGACCGGAAAACTTGACATGTTATTAGAGAACTCGTTGAGGACTGGTAGGTTTAACTTGCAAATGTGCATTTGGTAACATTCGTTTTCTTTAATACTTTGAATGACATGCTTTCCATCATGTTTATTATATCTTTAGAGAAAACAACTAGCGAAGATATCCAAGAAGCAAATGCAACCGGAATTGTGAATTATCCGGATGTTTCCAAGTGGCCTATTCAAACGTATGACATGCCAAAACAACATGATGGGTGAGTTTTTACTACGATGAATGTTGGTCTTGTATGTACTGATACAAATTTAATCTTCGTAAGTTGTATGCACTAGGAATTCGTGTGGAATATTTCTCCTTCGATGCTTTCAATATTGGGATGGTGACAAATGGACAGGCTTATTTTCACAGCACGCAAGTCATATTTGGACTACGATGTATAATGAATGTTGTGGTAACATCATTTTTTTGCAGACCTCTATTGATGATTCGAGAGAGTTAATGATTGCATAACTTATCTTTTCGGAAAGAAACAAGCTTGATGAAGTGAAAACAAAGTTATTCGGATATCGAAGAAGAAGAAATAGATGCGGCATGAGGAGTTTTGTATGTGCTTTATGCGACTTGCTTATGAATTTTATGTAACAGACTATGCTTCCGAATAGTTATATGTAATAGACTCGGCACTTTTCCAAAAAAATTTAATGTTCACATGATATTTTTTTTGTTTACATGATTTTTTGGTTGCCGAATAGTTATATGTAATCATGCCGTCGTTAAAATTTTGTGCACTAAACTATGGCAGCACACTACGTGTTACTGAAAAATTATTTGACATAAAAAAAAACGCCCGGCCGTCTCCACAACGTCTCTTAGTAAGCCCGTCGTTATCAAGCCCAACGGGCGACTACAACAGGCGTTTCGGAGGACGCAATGGAAATCAGGCCCAACAAGGGCAGAATCGACTGCGCACATCGACGGGGAAGTATTCAAAGGAGCTCAGTGCAACGACGGGAGCAGAGTATATATAACAGTCGCCGCCCCTTCGCCGCCGAGGTGGGACTAAACTTCCGTCGGCTGCGGGGCGACGTGGACACAGCAAGACGCGACGTGGGCCGGCCCAAAAAGGCAGTGGACGGCACGGTCTTCTCTACTGCTCGACGCGCCGTGGGCCGGCCCAAAAAGGAAGTGACGGCGCGGTCTTCTCGACCGCCCGACGCGCCGTGGGCCGCCCAGTTACCACCGCTGTGACGCCGCGCCAGTGAAACCGACGCAAGTTTAGTCCCACCGACGGTCAAGGCGGCGGCGACTAGTTTATATACTCAGCTCCGTCGTTGTATTGAACTTCTCTGATTACTACCCCGTCGACTTGCCGCGTCGATGCTGCCCTGTTGGGCCTGGTTTCTCCACGGCGTCCCTGACGAGCTTACTAAGAGACGGCTGTGGAGACGGGCGGGCATTTTTTTCCTTTGTTAAAAATAATAGTACACAGAGTACTTCTTCTATTTTTGACAGCCGACGGGACTGTAGCAAATACATGCAGAATTCATACAATAAGCAATGAATAGTGAATTTTTATATCAACAGCAATGTTGTCTGAACATAAAAATTGTCACCACAGTAATTTTATTGTAGTTGATGTAAAGTAACACGTCTGAAATGACAACGGTCCAGACGTTAATAATCATGTTTCACACATATAAAGTACTCAACACGAACAAAAATTTAATAAATGTTCTTCATATAAATGGAAGAGGTAAAACACTCGCATCGCCTTCACTTGAGTCTTCAAGCCCAGTTGCTGCACACAAAAAATATGAGAATGAATGCACCGATAATGAAACAACAAAACTGACATAAATAAATAATAGACATACTCTTCATTTGTTACGCATGTGCTCTGTTATGACTGAGCCTTTGCATAAGCTACATTTTCGCCCAGATTTTCGTCAAATGCTTTAGGCCTCTCATTTTTGTCACATCTGGCCACCCTTACCGCGACCTCTCTGCTCGCTTAGGTGCGCCTTTGGTGGAAACATTTATGGATCACTAACAAGAATATGATCTCGGTTAGGCTCAAATGGATTACTGTTCACGAAACTTCATTTGAACATCATCTTCATTTCCCTGAATATCCTTATTCACTATAACATCATCCAGAGCTGCCATCAACTTGTCGAATAAGAAAGGATTACTGCATGCGACATGACAGGCTTCTGAAGATTTGATGGTCAACTCACTATATCTAGCTCTGTCCTCACCACTCGACCAACCCCACGCAAACAAATCGCTGGTGCGCTTCACTGGCAGTCCAGCTCGTGCTTTTTTTGAGAATCTTCGCAGGACACAACACTTGGGTATCACAGGTAAGTTCAGTGCATTCAAAACATGAATAATATGCTTACAAGGAAGCCCTTTGCGAGTCATACTTGCAATCGTGCACTTTATAGTTTTCGCCGAGTTACGGCGATAGTCCACATTAAATCTGTGATCCCTGTTATTCTTCCACGCAACCACAAATCTCGACTATCGGTCCCGTCTACCTATCAATTACCTCAAGCTCATGTACCTTCTTCATATCTTGTTGCAACATATAAAAGTTTGCTGCGTGAATGCTTTTCATGACATACGACTCAATGGCCCGACACTACCATCCTTTATTCATCGAAGAGTCGTGATGCCGTGTAGTCATCATAAGCTTCATTCTCACGGAGGCGTAACAATACAATTCTCGTAGTGTACAATCATGTCAACGATCGTCATACCATAGTCAAGATGAAGGTGCAGGTGGAGTTGAGACTCTCACTCCTCGATTCTGCGATACCAAGGAAAAACCCACGGACAAATATGATGCAGCCCAAAGCGTCCTCTTCCTGTACATCCTATGGAGCCATGTTTTCGTTTTCTCCGTCTGCGCCATTTGCGCACAAACGCGCCCATCTCTCCTCAAAACCTTATGTGTAGTGGCATAGTACAAGAATGCCCTAAACTCCTTCAATGACTTGTGGTTGAGGTGTTTACGCATATTCTTTTCAATATGCCATGAACATAGACGATGCCACATGTCGAAAGCACCTTCCTAATAGCCCTTATCATCGCTGCATCTCCATCTGTAATAACAGATTTGGGCCTCTTCCGACAGCTTAGCTTTCAAGAACGTGTTAAGCAACCGGACATATGTAGCCTCGGTCTAAATCAAACAATGGCGCAGCGAATCTGAGAGTGCAACGGTGGTTGTTCGAGACCCACGAAAGGGATGAACGGCATTCCATACCTGTTCATCTTGTATGTGCTATCGAAGACAACAACATCACCATAGTCTAGATAATCCCGGCGGATTGCGAATCACACGAGAAGAGGTTTTGGAGCCTGCCTTCGCGTCAACCGTGTGCTCAAAGAAGAAGTCCGGATCTCTGTCCTTACGTCAACATGATTCCTACGGCGATGTCAGCATCACCTTGTGCAAGCAATTTCATCTTCTCCCTATAGCACATGTTATACAGCTTTGTCCTCTGAAATGGTGACTTTGCATACGACCCATACCGCTAACGATGTTGTCAAAGATGATATGTTTTCTTATCCCAGCTCCAGCCATAGCCAAGATCTCAGCTCTCTCAAATGCTTTGATCGATTATGAGATCGGAGGAAAGGGACTTCGTCCGGTCGTGCAAGAGTGTGGCTGTGATCATCGGAGAAACTGCCGACATACCAAAGATTGAGCTTTTATCAAGCTTAATCATCAAATGGGCTTCGATAAGAATCGACTCTCGGTCTAAGCTCGCGGGTCCGCCTTCCATGGTACGTAACTTGGCTCGCGTTTTCTGCGGCGGAACAGAGATACCTCCTCAAGCGCGGAGTCCTTGCGCGATCCTTTGAAAATTTAAGCGAGTCCTTCACGACATCGAACCCACGTTCTCTCGCGTGCTTGTTGTAGAACGTGTAAACCTCGTCTAATGACCTGAATGTCTTTACCATCACTGCCCAATGCCTATCAAGTGACTCCTGCCGATATTCATCATAGCACATGTCAAGGTCAAACTGATCATCATCGCTGTGCTCATCATTCCGCTTAGGACCATCAACACCTCCTGCAAAATATGACATATAACCTTGCATGTCAATCTCTTCTTATGTTCGTACTAACCATAAATAATGTAAAGAACTTACTTGACTACCGCTCACACTACGAGATGCATGGACCTCGCTCTCGGCATTGTCATCATCTATATTATTACGCTCATTGTCACCATTAGCATTTATCATGCACATTTAAAGTAACATAAGTGGTCATACAATTTTAATGTCAATCATTTTTCTACAAGTTTTTCAATATACCGCTCACACTATCTCGCATAAAACTGTTCATCTACATCATATTCCTCATCGTCAAGATCGCCATGCACTGTATAAATTTAAAAGGACATGTTAGGGTCAAATAACTAGTTTTTGTTCAATATGTTTTCTCAACATTGAAGGTACTTACATTACCACCGCATACGATTCATCCCGACTCATATAGTTGTTTCCGGATGTTGGTTCGCATTCAATGACGAGGATCCATTATCGCTACGGAATCATCACCGACGATCCGGTTACATTTGCTCCATCTATGCACATACAAATAAGGTGTGAGATCAATGCCAACATTCCACAAAAATCATCGGAATACTGAAGAATTGGCCAACAGTGACATGACTATGTGGCATGCATACAAATTTGAACATACAAAATCATTATAAGGTCATTAAGAGGTCACTACTCTCTCTCTTATTTACCTAAGTAAGGAATCATTTTGCATTACAAAATGCACAAAATGCAATGGACAAATCATTATCATAAAAAAGAACAAAAAGACATCCTAACCCATCATGCGCCGTCGAGGGTCCTCGCTGGGTCGACGCCGATGTGTTGCTGCCACCGACGCCGTGGAGGGCGCGTACCAGACAAAACGGCAGCGAAGCGGCTGGGCGTTTCACCGCGACACGGCGTGTGGTCACTACGGACGCCGTCGGTGCTAGCGACTAAGCGGCACGTCGGGTCGACGTCGTGGCGCGGCGGGACCACGGCGGCGCCGATGCCGCTTAGGGTTTTCAAAGCGGGGATGGGGTGTCGGTTTCACGGCGGCGTGGCTGACTACGGACGCCGCCCGACGTCGTGGACGGCGATGGACCACGGCGGCGTTGATCCCGCTTAGGGTTTCATGCGTGGAGATGGGGTGTCGGGGTGGGCGTTTTTTCCTTTCCCGATAGCGAAGCCGAATCGCTAGCGCGACGACGCAGGAGTATGGGACGCGACGACACGGGCGGCCGCCCTACGACGGACGGCGGGTATAATGTACGTGTAATTTAGTATGGACAATACTACCCCTTATACGTTTATTGGGGGGGGGTTGTACCGAAGTCCTTCTCTTGGAGGGGTTGGTTGGAGTATATACATATCATTCAAGTATTAATTATACTAGTATATGTTAGGTTTCACAGATAATTATACTATGATGTTAGCTGGTTGATTTGGATGAAAGCTAGCTAGCTAGCGGGCACGTCTATATCGCGCACAGCACAATGTTCCAGTCTAGCGTTGGAACAGTGCTCAACAAACCCAACATTTATCTTCTGCCCTGCCATGCCGCTTTCCAATCTTTGAACGTTGACGACGATGTGAAAGCGCAAGGGCGAAGGCAACATGTATACTTAACCTAATAGTGGCATCTCACCGTCATGACATTTCGAGGAACAAGGTGACAGGGAAATCATGAACAGGCCGGCTAGCAACCATAGGAAACGCCAAGGAAAGATCCAAAACTGACCCCATATGCGATTGCACTGGAGAATAGAGATTCGCTAATCCTTTTTTGTCACACGTTACCCGTTGCCTAAACAACATTTGTCGCCTATTTGTGCGCTTATATTTTCGATAGTAGATGTAAATTAAGGCTGTCATAGTTCTCCAAAATAAATTAAGGCTGTCAAATAGGAGTAATGGATATTGGTTAAACGTAAGCTCATGCATGCATGCAGGGGCACGAGATGACGGTGGTGGAGACGGACGGGCACTACGTGAAGCCGTTCGTGGTGAAGAACCTCAACATCTACTCGGGCGAGACCTACTCCGTGCTCATCAAGGCCGACCAGGACCCCAACCGCAACTACTGGCTCGCCTCCAACGTGGTGAGCCGCAAGCCCGGCACGCCCACCGGCACCGCCGTGCTCAGCTACTACGGCGGCCGCAGCAGCCCGCGCGCGCCGCCGCCCACGGCGCCGCCCGCCGGCCCTGCCTGGAACGACAGCGCGTACCGCATCAGCCAGAGCCTGGCCACGGTGGCGCACCCGGAGCACGCGCACCCTCCGCCGCCGCGCGCCGACCGGACCATCCTCCTCCTCAACTCGCAGAACAAGATCGAGGGCCGGATCAAGTGGGCCATCAACAACGTCTCCTTCACGCTGCCGCACACGCCCTACCTTGTGGCCCTGAAGCACGGCCTGCTGGGCGCCTTCGACCAGCGCCCGCCGCCGGAGACGTACAACCACACCGGGTACGACGTGTACGGCGTGCAGGCCAACCCCAACGCCACCACCAGCGACGGGCTGTATCGGCTGGCGTTCGGCTCCGTGGTGGACGTGGTGCTGCAGAACGCCAACATGCTGGCGCCCAACAACAGCGAGACCCACCCGTGGCACCTCCACGGCCACGACTTCTGGACGCTCGGGTACGGCGTGGGGCGGTTCGACCCGGCGGTGCACCCGGCCACCTACAACCTCAGGGACCCCGTGATGAAGAACACGGTGGCGGTGCACCCCTTCGGCTGGACGGCGCTGCGGTTCCGGGCCGACAACCCCGGCGTGTGGGCCTTCCACTGCCACATCGAGGCGCACTTCTTCATGGGCATGGGCGTCGCCTTCGAGGAGGGCATCGACCGCGTCGGCGACCTCCCGGAGGAGATCAGGCGCTGCGTCAGCACCAAGGGCGGCGGCCACTAACCGATCGCGATGATCAAACGTGTGTGATAATAATCGTGTGCAAGTTCAGTAACATTAGTTCCCTGCATTCATTCATTTGTTCCATCATATTAGTACCACTAAATTCCTATTTGCAATGCATTCTTTTCTTCTTCTTCTTCTTCTTCTTCTTCTGTTTTTGTGTGTGGGTGTGATGCATTCACTAGTATTGAACGCATTGGCGGAGCTACAGCTAAGCAAAACCGTGCTATGGCCCGCCCAGGTTTAATGTAAATACACTAGCATATAAGAGCAAATGAGCCATCAGAGTAAAATACTTGGACTTCCCTTTAGTTTGGCCCGCCCAGGTTCTTATGTGTAGCTCCGCCACTGATTGAACGCCCATGCTGCACCAAAGCACTCATGTATAGATTTTCGGTAATGATAACTCCCGAACGTTCGGAGTTAAGCATGGCAACCCAAACGAGTTTAGATGGCAAGTTTAGTTTGCGTGAAATTAGGGAAACATGGCAATTTTCTGACAAAAAAACGAAAAAGGACGAAGTTGCCATCCCCTATCAACTAAAGTTGCCATCCCCTATGAACTAAAGTTGCCATGTAAAAACGTTCGGGACGAAATGCTCAAAATCCGAACGTTCGGGAGTTATTGGATTCCTAGATTTTACGGTGAGAAATATGCTAAGAGTTGGTCTCTCCCATGGGATTCCTCGAAACGTTGACATTTTAGTGCGTTGCATATTTGGAGACGAGCAGGTTGATTAGATTGCTGGAAGAAATGTGTCAGCAGCACTGATGAGGAATCACCGACAAGACCTGAAGCGCTACAGGAAGATCTGGCAAGCGGAGAGCAGGCCAGGCCCAAGAGAAGAACTGTCACGCCCAAGATGCGACCCTATCCTAAAGGAACTCGAAGGTCCCACCAAGGATAGAAGCGCATCTTGAAGACGCTTTTGCAAGGTGGATATCATTACATCAACATTACATAATAGATGGGGATACATACAAAAGGCATACAATGCCACACGAATACAACATCATCTTACAAAAGAGCACCATCCGACAACGGATGAACCACAAACAGAAACTCAAACGACATCCACCCTGCTAGCCCAGGCTGCCGACCTGGAACCTATCCCCTGATTGAAGAAGAAGCAGAAGAAGAACTCCAAAACAAGTAAACAACGCTCTCGCGTCATGATCATCGCATAACCTGTACCTGCAACTGTTGTGGTAGTAATTTGTGAGCCACGAGGACTCAGCAATCCCATTACCATGGGTATCAAGACTAGCAAAGCTTAATGAGAAAGGAAGGGGTAAAGTGGTGAGGTTGCAGCAGCGACTAAGCAAGTATGGTGGCCAACATACGCAAATAAGAGCGAGAAGAGAACAAACGGAACGGTCGTCAACTAGCAATGATCAAGAGGTGATCTTGAACTCCTACTTATGTCAAACATAATCCAAAACCGTGTTCACTTCCCGGACTCCACCGAGAAGATACCATCACGGCTACACACGCGGTTGATGCGTTTTAATTCGGATCTGGTGTCAAGTTATCTACAACCGGACATTAACAAATTCCCATCTGCCACATAACCGCGGGCACGGCTTTCGAAAGTTTAAACCCTGCAGGGGTGTCCCAACTTAGCCCATGATAAGCTCTCGCGATCAACGAAGGATATTCCTTCTCCCAGGAAGACCCGATCAGTCTCGGAATCCCGGTTTACAAGACATTTCGACAATGGTAAAACAAGACCAGCAAAGCCGCCCGATGCGCCGACAATTCCGATAGGAGCTGCACATATCTCTTTCTCAGGGCAACACCGGATAGGTCAACCTACGAGTAAAACCAACCCTCGAGTTGCCCCGAGGTGGCCCCGCAGTCTGCCCGGTTCGGACCAACACTTAGACAAGCACTAGCCCGGGGGGGCTAAAATAAAGATGACCCTCGAGAGAGAGACTCCCAAGGGAAAAGTAGGTGGTGGTGAGGCAAATGGTAAAACCAAGGTTGGGCCTTGCTGGAGGAGTTTTATTCAAAGTGAACTGTCAGGGGGGTCCCATAAATCACCCAACCGCGTAAGGAACGCAAAATCCGGGAACATAATACCGGTATGACGGAAACTAGGGCGGCAAGAGTGGAACAAAACACCAGGCATAAGGCCGAGCCTTCCACCCTTTACCAAATATATAGATGCATTAATAATATAAGAGATATTGTGATACCCCAACATAACCCTGTCCACCATGGAGCAATCTTCAACTTCACCTGCAACTAACAACGCTATAAGAGGGGCTGAGCAAAGCGGTAACATAGCCAAGAAACAGTTTGCTAGGAAGGGTGACAAAGGTTAGAGGCTGACATGGCAAATTGTGAGGCTTGAAGAGCAAATGATAGGTAGCGCATCAAAGTGATAGAACGAAGCAACTAGCATAGCAATGATAGTAGTGAGATCCAGGGTAGCGGTCATCTTGCCTAAAATCCCGCAAGGAAGAAGAACGAGTCCATGAAGAAGATGAAGCCACGAAGACGAACCAAGCGTAGACGAACGAATCCTCACGATCGCAACGAAACAGGAACTATCGAAAAGAAGCACACAACATGGTAAACACACCACACATAGACAAGACATGATGCACAACAAGCATGATGCATGGCAAAGCTACATGGAGCTACTCATGGTAAGAGATGATGCAAACAAGAACCACACATCAAGGCAAGTTTAAATGAGGCCGGAAACAACATATAACAATTCCGGTAAGTCCTCATATGCAAGTTTCAAAGTTGGTCCAGATCTGAACAAACATTAAGTTGAAGTTGTTAAACAGTAAGTTAAAGAGCACCAATAGGATCTACACGAAATTCTGGTCAAGTTACATATAAAGTTCGTTTAATTCGGAGCTACGGCCTAGAAGATATGAGCAAAACAAGTTCAACATGACATTGATGCAAAATGCATACAAACATCAAGCAAACACCTCAACACAAGGATGCAACATGATAATATGAAACTTCATGCAAAACGAAGCAAGTTTCATATAGAGCACACTCAAAACGGAGCAACGGTTCAACACATACACCCTATACAAGTTTAAAGGACAAGCAGTCCAAAACAGCAACTAGGCATATTGCAAGCATCAAAACAACATGCTACATCATCTCAACGTAATAACAAAAGGCATGGACATGAAGTACATGGAAAGCATGACAAAACATGAACACTGAGCTATCTCCAGAAGCTACTAGAACATGCTCAAAAGGACATGGCAAGATTGCAAATAATAACAGTTTCAGGCTTGGCAGAAATAACATCGGATTGCAATGTTTAGAGCTATCAAACAACATGTTACATGAACTTATCATGGTAAACAAAGGCATGGCATGAATCTACTAATTGCATATAACAAAAGTCCCTTAGTGACCATGAGCCAAAAAGGATCAGAAGATAAAATGGCAACCATGTAAACATGGCAAATAATATGACAGATTCATACATGGCAGGAACAACAATAAGTAGGCATGTTGGTAAGCTTGAACCACTCACCACAGAGCAATACATGGCATGACAGGGCAACCAACAGTAATAAGACATGTTTATGAAGCTAAGCATGGCAAGAGCAAGTTAATAGGGTGCATGGATCACTAGCAAAACACATGGCAACATTGAACTTAATGTTAACAGGCTGATAGAAACATTATTTAGCAAGTTTGGAGCATGATATGAACAATATACAGAAAGCTATAAATGCAACCAGGGGCATGAATAGATAGAGCATGACATGTACAACAAAACATCCTTGGTGAACATCTCCAGATTATGCATAGAATGACTTGTAGCAGCAGGTTTACATAGCAACAAAATATAACAGAATCAGCCTAGCAAAACAGAAATAGCAAGTACCCTACTTCACGAGCTCGATGCACTCAGTACAAGATTAACAAAAATACATGGATGGCATCACTGGAAAGATGGCATGACATAGATCAAAACACATGTAGAGCTCCTGCTCATAGGATGCACACATGAAACATGGCAAAAATGACAAATGAGCATCTTCTGTTAATAGACAGCAGACAACATTATATAGCACTCTTGCAACAATGATTAGGGCATCAAGATGGACTCAAATGAACATGATGCAATGGAATGAAATGAAGTACTCGTTGAGAAGAACAATTTGACATATTACACACACGAAACGGAGCAGTATGCAGCAAGTTATGATGCGATGAACAAGGCTCCAGAATGCAAAAATATTAGGGACGGGCAAAATTTCACCTCGCAGAAAACGGGACGGGGTGGTTCACGAGGACGAGCAGATCCGGGCGTGCCGTTTGGTTCGGGGACTGGAGGATCTCGTCCCGATCCTGCCGGAGACGAACTCCGGTGAGCGGGGCGGCGGCTCCGGCGAGCTAGGGGGGCGCCGGGGATCACCGGAGGTCGAGGGAGGACCGGCGGGGCGCGGGAAGGTCGGATCCGGCCGTCTCTTGGCCGGATCTGGCCAGAGGAAGGGCTGGTGCGGCGGCCGTTCGGTGGCGGAGGAGAGGCGGGCGACGGGCGAAGCTGGCGGGTGGCGGCGGCTTATGATCGGTGCCGGAGGAGGCGGGCGGCGCGACCATGGTGGCCGGGTGGGCGGCGGGCAGAAGGACGGCGGGGTTCGGGCGGCCGGTGCCGGGCGGCGCAGCGTAGATTCGGCGGCGGCGGACGGGCTTCGGCGGGCGGATGGGCCAAAGCGGCGGCAGCATGAGGGTTCGCTGAGCTCGCTGAGTGGCTCCAGGGCCGGGCGAAGTGGTAAGGGGCAAGGCGAATCGGGAGGCGACACGTGGCGGCGGTGAGGGAGCTGGACAAGTCCGGCGGCAGAGCGGACATGTCCGGCGCGGGGTGGAGGAAGAGGCTAGGGTTTCATCCGCGAAAATGGACGGGGAGGACGTTTTTATAGCTAGAGGGAGCTAGGAGAGTCCAAACGGAGAGCGGTTTTCGGGCGCGCGATCGTGATCGAATGACCGAGAGCATGGAGGGGAGTTTGCTGGGTTTTGGGCCACTTTGGCGGGGTGTTGGGCTGCAAGACAACAGAGGCTTTTGCGGTTATCTGGTTAACCGTTGGAGTATCAAACAATCTCTAAATGGCACGAAACTTGACAGGCGGTCTACCGGTGCTATACCAAGGCCGCTTGGCAAACCTCGGGCTATTCCGAGAATGTTTAACACCCGCTCACGAAAAGAGGCAAAAGGGGGTGCCGGAGGACATAGGAGTGCCGGATTGCAAAACGGAGACGGGGAAAATGCTCGGATGCATGAGACGAACACGAATGCGAAATGAGATGCACATGATGACATGATAATATGCAACATGCAAGCAAATGACAGGGCAACGACGGCGAATAACTGGAATACACCTGGCGCATCGAATCCGGGGCGTTACAAGAACCCAAGTACCGGCCAGGCTGCGCGGGCTGGAATGGGTCTGATAGTCATACAATGTATATAAGGCAATGTTGTATTCGGGGTGGATGGTGGCTTCGACCAAGGATAGGATAGGTGGTTGGCTAGCTAGAGCTCTCTTCCTCCTCCTTTCCCAATTTGAATTCCTCTGTACTGGATTGAGATATGAGATTATCGCCATAGCTGAATTAAGCGAGTAGTTCGTGCTTACAATTGGCACCAGAGCCATAGATCCTGGCGCCACCACTCGCACGCGACGAGATTTGCGGCGCGACGTCACCATGAAGTGATGGAGAGCTTGTCGCAGGCGATGAAGGCGGTGTATGAGTTCCTCAAGGCCGACCTGGCGGAGTCCCTCGACGCTCGCTTCAAGCGCCAAGACGAGGAAGCGGACAAGTTGATGCGCTCCATCGTGGGAGATCTGACGACGCGCATCGACGACCTCAAGATGTTGATCGGCGTTGACATGGACGAGCTCCGCGCGGGCCTGGAGCGACCGTCGTCCACCACCGTCACGGCCCCAAGCGGACGACCTCCACCGACTAACCAGAGCGCGGTCAGCAACGGCGACACAGGTCCAGAGGGCAGCCGCTCGGTACCATCAGCCAAGGGAAAGGATCACGTTCCATAGGTCCCGCCTCCAGCTAGAGGTACGAGTTCCGATCAAAACTCTGTTCTCAGATCAAGATTGGCCGAATTGCAATGAGAGAATATTGATGCCTACGGATTTGCACCTCGCATCGACTTGCCACGTTTCGACGGCACCAATCTGAGGCTCTGGCAAACAAGATGCGAAGACTATTTCAACATGAGTGGTACACCGCGGCAACTCTTGGTTCAGTTCGCATCAACTCTGTTCGAAGGGCCAACAGCGCGTTGGTTGGAGTCAGTTCAGAGACGAGTGCCGAATGTGCCTTCGGGAGATTTCTGCAGGCTGCTACAATGCCGATTTGGTCGAAATCAACATCAGGCGTTGGTGCGCAAATTTCACAACATCTCTCAAATGGGTTCTGTTGGGGATATTACCACTAGGTGTAAACCGGCCAAGCTTGGGCCGGGTTAACTCCGCTAGTAGTGTGATCATGGAAAGGCCCAAGCCCTGTAGTTGGCTTAGAACTTGTAGCCGTAAAGCGGCTCGATGTATAACTTGTATTGTAAGTTAGAATAGAGAGATACCAACAGGGATACGAGTATGAACGGTTGGGACTCGCAAACGGGCGGCGCCACTCGTGTATATAAGGGGACGACCCGGCGGCGGTTCAAGGGCAGACAACCACAACTCGAGCCTAGGCGAAGCTTATTTGCTCCCTAGCCATCGAGACTACATCAATTCCATCACAACTAGACGTAGGCTTTTACCTTCATTGAAGGGGCCGAACTAGTATAAAACCCTCGTGTCTTTGTGTCCGCTTTAAACCCCTGCAAGTAAACCCGTAGCGATGGCTCCACAACTAAGTCCTTATGCTAGGACATCTGCCGTGACAAATCCACGACAGTTGGCGCCCACCGTGGGGCTATCGCACGATGGTTTGGCGATCTTGGAGGGCAAGCTCAAAGGACTCGAAGGCTACGTCGTGGGCCGGATGACCAAGAGTCGTCGCGGCCGGATCTACATCGACGATGCTGGATGGGGTCCCGACGCCGACTCAATCGAGTATGGATACCGGGTCCCCTTCGGCGGCATACACGTCTTCATCGGCAAGATCGGAGGGCCTGAGCCGGACATCTGCACCGACCTCGTCGAGACGGCTCAGTGCGCGCAACCAGCCCGGGCTAAACCGGCCGTGAAGCATGTCTTCGTCGGAGCCACCCATGGAGGGGAGCATGATGCCGGTTCAGAGCACGGTAGCGAGACCGTCGTTTATTCCGGCGATGAATCTTCAGCAGGAGAGACCGAGTCATTGTACGATTGCAGGATGATATGATCGAGGGCTGTTCCGACGGTGGCAGATTCCGGACCCCCAAGCCGCTTAAACCGGATCGGCGTATTCATGGCGATCGCAGGCATAAACCTTTCTTCAACCGCAGCAGCAATGCTTTCCGGTTCAGCAGCGGCAGGGGCGGAGGCCCGGTCGCCCGCCGGTTCAAGTTTTATCAGATCTGTTCGATCGTTAGCGGCGCCATGGCGGTGGACAGCCCCGCGATCGTCGGGGCTCATAATGCAGAAATCGCAAGGGTAAAAGAGCGATCACGCAAGCCAAAGCGGACTGGCGGCAGAGAAGGAGCGTATGGCTACAGAGCGGGCCACTTTAGACGCGTTAAGCTTACAAACTCATGCTCGACCAGTGCGTCGCGCAGGAGGTGCCGAGGCGGAGGTATAGATCACGCTTACCGTCGAGACTTGATCCTAGAAATCTCTTTCAGACCCGAGAGCGGACCAAAGAACCCGCCCCAAAGATAGGGAGGTAAACCGGATTGAGGCACCAGAGGCGGGAGGACGGTCCAACCGCGCTGATGGAGCCTCCGCAGAACATCTGATAATTCCTCCGCCGTCTGAGCGCCCGGGCCATTACTCTAACCCTATGGACAACCTTGTTGCGGCTGCGGCACGATTGGAGGCGATCGGTCGAAGGAGATTCCCCACAGCGGTCGAGACACGCCGGTTAAGGCTTCTCCGGACTGCACCGATCCGGCGAGAAGCATATTCATACAGCCGCGATCGGATTCACTCTCGCCCGTCAAGCGGAGCTACAAAGAAGCGCATGGATGAACCGCCCTATCAGTAACGCGGGACCGTGAAGCGCCCGAGGCAATCACCGATAGGCGGCGGTCGTGATGCTCGAGGAGGTGGTGGATCGGGCCCGAAGCACGCAGAGAGGCCGAGTTAGCGCGCAGGTGACGCGGATCAACACACACGGTTCGCCCTACCACCTTCGCGGACCAGAGTCACCTCCGCTTTGGGAGTGCCTGTTTAATCCCGCTTACGCAATGTGCGCTGCCTAAGGATTTTAAAGGCCCGCGCAAGGTGCCAAATTACACTGCAGATCTATCCCCTGAGGCGTGGGTTGAGAGTTATGAGATGGCCATGGAGATGCTGGATGTTGATGAAGCCGCGTGTGCAAAGTACTTCACCATGATGATGGAAGGCACCGCGCGTACTTGGTTGAAAAGCTTGCCGCCTAATTCTATCAGTTCATGGGGGCAGCTATGGGCCCGGTTTATCCAGAATTTCAAGGATACATGTAAGCAGCCCAAGTCCATAGTAGACTTGGCGGCTTGCGTTCAGGAAGAAGGGGAGTCAACAACCCGTTGGGTGCGACGTGTGTCTGAGATTTTGCACTCTTCGGACCGGATCAATGCTGACTCGGCAATCATAACATTGGAAAGCAAGCGCGGTTTGAGCCTTTGAAATTTAAATGGGACGATGAAGCGGTTCTGCAATGATATGGGCACCCTCATGGCGCTTTGGTGAAATATGCCGATTCTGCACGGTACCAAGGATCTGGCGATGATGACGAAGCAGGAAGGGAAAGAAGAACGGCAACTCAAGCAGCAGCATTTCAAACCGGCGGGTCATGGAACAGGGGGCAAGCGCAAGGTGACGGTAATCCGGATTTCGAGCTAACACTAATGCGCAGATGAGGCCGCGCAGAGGCAAGTTGAATCGGGTCCCAATGCTAGTGCAAACCGCTTGAATTACTTGTTGAATCAGCCTTGTCCCAAGCATGGAACGGCGAATCCCGTCGAATCATCTTTGGAAAGATTGTTATATTATGCAGGAGTTTAAAAATTCCGATGCTTTCCGATATGACCAGGGGTCAGGTGGTGGTTCAGGATCCGGTTTCCATGGGCCGGGTCAGGACGAAGCTTCTGGTTCGGGGCATAACCAGGGCAATCCCAATAATCAGAGTAATCAAGGGGGCCAGCAGCAGCAGCAACAGTCAGGCTATCAGAGCCAACCAAAGCAATTGAATGGCGGGCAGTATCATGTTTTCACAACCAGTTTGGACAAACGGGATCGGAAGCTTCACAAACGGGCAGTAAACTCTGTTGAACCGGCCTTGCCGCGATATTTGCGCTGGTCAGAGCAGCCTATCGTATGGAGCGAGATGACCATCCCCGGGTTGATAATCCGGTCGGTGGCTTTGGTGGTAGATCCCGGTGGGGGCTATAAGTTTACTAAAGTGCTCATGGATGGAGGAAGCAGCATCAATATATTGTATTATGACACTTTCCGTCGCATGGGTCTCACAGATAAAGATCTCAGACCGTCCAATACGGTGTTCCATGGTGTAGTACCAGGCAAATCTGCTTATCCTATTGGTAAGATAGCCCTGGATGTGGCCTTTGGAGATGAGCATGATTCCCGGTCTGAAAAGCTGACTTTTGAAGTGGTGAAAATCCGGAGCCCATATCATGCCTTGTTTGGACGGCCAGCTTATGCTAAGTTCATGGCACGACCTTGCTATATCTACTTGCAGCTCAAAATGCCGGGTTACAAGGGAACAATAACGGTGCATGGAAGCCGCCGAGTCGCTTTAGAGTGTGAGGAAGGAGATGCAGCTTATGCAGAGGCGGTCTGCGCCACGGAGGAGTTGAAATTTTATAAGGACAATGTTGATCCGGCAGATATGACCCCTTTGAAGAAGCCCACTACAGAGCATGAATCGGATCTGAAATTTAAATCGGCAGCTGAAACCAAGCTTGTTGACTTTGTGCAAAGCGATTCGTCCAAGCATTCACTATCGGTGCCAACTCGATCCCAAATAGGAAGGCGCGCCATCGAAGTTCATCCGTGAGAACCGGAAATCTTTGCATGGAAGCCATCGACATGCCGGTGTACCGAGGAACTCACGAGCACACACTTAATGTGGATCCTAAGTATAAACCGGTGAAACAGTTCCTCCGCCGGTTTAATGAAGAGAGGCGCAAGGCCATTGGGGAAGA
This sequence comes from Aegilops speltoides, assembly GCA_021437245.1. Taxonomy (NCBI): domain Eukaryota; kingdom Viridiplantae; phylum Streptophyta; class Magnoliopsida; order Poales; family Poaceae; genus Aegilops; species Aegilops speltoides. Next base: position 280,729,957 of record CM038145.1, on the reverse strand, counting down.
AGTAGCCGTGCTCCGGCGGCTGGTTTTATCATTGAGGTGTTTCATCCGAGTGGCTTGCTAATCCGGTGCTGGTTCTTAAGAAAAATGGCACCTGGCGTAAAGCGTGGACTACAGATCTCAACAAAGCCTCGGCCCAGCAGATCCTTTTGCTCTCCCCGCATCGATCGATTATAGATGCCACGGCAGATGTGAGCGTTTAAGTTTTTGGACGATACTGGATATCATCGATCAAAATGGCGATTAAGGACCAGGAGAAGACGGCGTTTATAACTCCCTTTGGAGCCTTCGCTATGTATCTATGCCTTTTGGGCTCAAGAGTGCCGAGCTACTTATCGGCGTGTGTCTGAAATTGCTTATGTCGCAGATTGGCGCAATGTGCATGCTTATGTAGACGACATCGTGGTGAAATCAAGACAAAAGGAGACACTGGTGGAAGATTTGAAGGAGACCTTCGACAACTTGCGCATTTATAAGATGATGCTTAATCCGGCCAAGTGTGTTTTTGGTGTTCCGGCTGGCAAGTTATTGGGGTTCCTGGTGTCTAATAGAGGAATCGAGGCCAATCCGGAGAAAATTAAAGCCATCACTTCCTTGGCTAAACCGAAGTGTATCAACGATGTTCAACGCCTGGCGGGCCGGATTGCTGCATTGAGCCGGTTTATCAGCCGCCTCGGAGAGAAGGCCATCCCCTTATACCAGATGCTGAGGAAGACAGACAATTTCGTCTGGAGTCCAGCTGCTGATGAAGCCTTTGAGGATCTAAAGCGGCAATTGGTTAACCCACTGTTCTTGCGGCCCGGCCGACAAGGAGCCATTGTTGTTATATGTGGCAGCCAATGCTCGAGCAGTGAGTGTAGCCACTGTGGTGGAACGCAAGGAGGCAGGAAAGGAGTATCCGGTTCAACGGCCGGTTTATTATATCAGCGAGGTGCTTATTGAGTCCAAACAGAGATATCCGCATTGGCAGAAGCTAGTCTACGGTGTTTTTATGGCCACCGAAACTAAAACAATATTTCGAGGGCACCCTATTACGATGGTTAGTTCAGCTCCTTGGGTGACATCATCTGTAACCGGAGGCGATCGCGGATTGCAAAATGGGCCATCGAGCTTGGGCCGCATGGTTCAGTGGAGGATTATGTGGAACAATTTGCGGAGCTATACGACCAGTTGTCTGCATATGAAGCAGTTCTAGAGTCTGTGCACTATGTCATCAAGTTCATCGATGGCCTGAATCCATCTGTTAGAGTAATGGTGGCATTACAATAGCCACCGGATCTGGATGCAGCTTATGAATTGGCACTCTTACATGAGTCCCTTACTAATTCGGCTCCTCGGCATAGCCGAACTGTCAGGCGACAACACTACTCACAGTCTGTATCTTCAGTAAAACCAGCTACTACCAAGGCCAGTGATGACAGAAGAAACATCTCAGATGTGCAGAGGCAGAAATTGGGTGTGGATAAATAGGAGGCTCTGAGATCTTATCGCAAGGCCAAGGGGTTGTGCTTCATGCGTGGAGAGAAATGGAGTCGAGACCACCACTACAAACAAACTGTGTCACTTCACGTGGTGCAGGAAATGGTGGAATTTTTTCAGTTCACATCCACAGAAGAGTTGCTTACAAATGAAGATGAGGAGGTAAATCTCATGGCCATATCAGAAGCAGCTAAAGGAAAGTCAGCTCACAGTAAAGCTTTCCAATTGGTTGTTCATCTTCAAGGACAACAGAGGACATTTTTGGTGGACTCTAGTAGCACTCATTCATTTGTGGACACAAATGCAGCTGCTACACTGACAAGAGTGCAGGAATGTACTTCAATGAAAGTCAAGGTAGCAAATGGTGGGATTATGAACTGCTCCAACTTTGTGCCCAAGTGCCAGTGGTTAGTGCAAGGAGTTCAATTTGAACATGATCTTAGAATATTGCCTCTCAGTTGTTATGATGGAATTCTGGGTAGACTGGCTGGCTAAACACAGTCCAATGATTGTAGACTGGGAACAGCAATGGATGTCCTTTCCACTGCAAATTCAGGAGCAAAACTTTGTGATTACTAATGAGAACAACAATGGACTATGTTCTCAGGGAGCAGCACCTGTGGAGTTTGCATACACTATCATAGAACTTTTTGTGGTTACTAATGAGAATGCACCAACTATTTTGCCAGAAATTCAGGAAGTACTTGAAGAGTATAAAGATGTTTTTGTTGTTCCAGTTGGTTTATCCCCAGAGGGAGCTTGTGATCACTCCATTCCTGTTATTCCTGGTGCCAGACCTTTTTGTCACATGCCATACAGACGGGCTCCAGAATTGAAGGATGAAGTGGAAAGACAAATTCAGGAAATGTTGGATTCTGGTGTTATCAGAAGGAGTAATAGTTCCTTTTCTTCACCAATTCTCTTAGTCAAAAATAAGGACCACACCTGGAGGCTAGTGGTGGATTATAGGCACCTAAATGCTCTTACATTCAAGGGAAATTATCCTATGCCTGTGATCGATGAGCTCCTGGATGAGTTACAAGGTGCACAACGGTTTACCAAGTTGGATCTCAGGGCTGGATACCATCAAATAAGACTAGCTCCTGGTGAAGAATACAAGACAACTTTTCAAACCCATCATGGGCATTTTGAGTTTTTGGTTGTGGGTTTTGGCCTGACAGGAGCACCTAATACCTTCCAAGGGGCCATTAATGTGTCACTATCAGAAGAACCTGAAATGCTTACGCACTTTGTGCTGGCATTCTTTGATGACATTTTGGTTTTCAGCAAAACACTGAAACAACATTTGGAGCATGTCAGAAGAGTGTTGCAAGTTTTGAGAAGAGATAAGTGGTATGTAAAGTTCTCCAAATGTGAGTTTGCCTCTCAAAAACTGCTATACTTGGGTCACATTATCAACAAGGATGGGGTTTCAACTAACCCTGAAATGATTAGCACTATTGAGCAGTGGCCAACTCCAGTTTCTGTGAAGGAAGTGAGAAGTTTCCTGGGTTTAGCTGGCTATTACAGGAAATTCATTCGTCATTTTGGAATTATTGCCAAGCCCATGACTAACCTTTTGCGCAAGGGAACTATGTTTGTATGGACCACTATTGAAGCACATCTTTCCAGACTCTAAAGCAAGCTCTGGTTACTGCCCCGGTATTGGCCCTTCCAGATTTTCAGAAGCCCTTTACTATAGAAACTGATGCTAGTGACTGTCGTATCGGTGCTGTGTTGACACAAGATGGGCATCCACTAGCTTTTGTCAGTAAGGCCTTGGGTCCAAAGAATCAAACACTATCAGTGTACGAAAATGAATTCCTAGCTATCCTCCTTGTAGTGGAACAATGGCGCTCTTATCTGCAACTGAAGGAATTCATTATCATAACTGATCAGAAAGCGCTGGTCAGCCTGACGGAACAACGTGTACATACTTCTTGCCAGCAAAAAGCTCTCACCAAGTTGTTGGGGTTAGATTACAAGATTGTGTGCAGAAAATGGGCAGATAACAAGGTTGCTGACGCCTTATCAAGACGGCCACATGAACCTGGGAACTGTTATGTGATTTCTGAAATTCAACCAGCCTGGGTGCAGGAAATCATGGATAGCTATATTTCAGATCCTAGTGCTACATCAATTCTGCGGAAGCTAGCTATTGATCCGATGGCTGATCCCAACCTTACATTACATGGAGGTCTGCTCTGTTTCAAGGAAATTTTTTGGATTGGGTCAGATGAATTATTGCAATGCAAAATCATCGACATTTTGCATGCTAGTTCAGCTGGTGGTCACTCTGGGTTCCCAGTTACATATCGCAGGATTTCACAGCTGTTTCATTGGAAGAATATGATTAAACCGGCCTTACAACAGAGTCAAGTTTGTCAGCTGGCTAAACCTGTCCGGGTACCCTATCCAGGCCTATTACAACCATTGCTAGTGCCCTCATAGCCGTCGGTGACAATGGATTTCATCGAAGGGTTACCAGTTTCATAGCACTACAATTACATCTTGGTGGTTATTGATGACCCAGAAGTATAGGGGATCTATCGTAGTCCTTTCGATAAGTAAGAGTGTCGAACCCAACGAGGAGCAGAAGGAAATGACAAGCGGTTTTCAGTAAGGTATTCTCTGCAAGCATTGAAATTGTAGGTAACAGATAGTTTTGTGATAAGATAATTTGTAACGGGTAACAAGCAATGAAAGTAAATAAAGTGGAGCAAGGTGGCCCAATCCTTTTTGTAGCAAAGGACAAGCCTGGAAAATTTCTTATAATGAGAAAAGCGCTCCCGAGGACACATGGGAATTATTGTCAAGCTAGTTTTCATCACGCTCATATGATTCGCGTTCGGTACTTTGATAATTTGATATGTGGGTGGACCGGTGCTTGGGTACTGCCCTTACTTGGACAAGCATCCCACTTATGATTAACCCCTATTGCAAGCATCCGCAACCACAAAAGAAGTATTAAGGTAAACCTAACCACAACATTAGACATATGGATCCAAATCAGCCCCTTACGAAGCAACGCATAAACTAGGGTTTAAGCTTCTGTCACTCTAGCAACCCATCATCTACTTATTACTTCCCAATGCTTTCCTCTAGGCCCAAATAATGGTGAAGTGTCATGTAGTCGACGTTCACATAACACCACTAGAGGAAAGACAATATACATCTCATCAAAATATCGAACGAATACCAAATTCACATGACTACTAATAGCAAGACTTCACCCATGTCCTCAGGAACAAACGTAACTACTCACAAAGCATATTAATGTTCATGATCAGAGGAGTATTAATATGCATTAAGGATCTGAACATATGATCTTCCACCAAGTAAACCAATTATCATCAACTACAAGGAGTAATCAACACTACTAGCAACCCACACGTACCAATTTGTGGTTTTGATACAAGATTGGATACAAGAGATGAACTAGGGTTTTGAAAGGAGATGGTGCTGGTGAAGATGTTGATGGAGATTGACCCCCTCTTGATGAGAGGATCGTTGGTGATGACGATGGTGATGATTTCCCCCTCCCGGAGGGAAGTTTCCCCAGTAGAACAGCTCCGCCGGAGTCCTAGATTGGTTCCGCCAAGGTTCCGCCTCGTGGCGGCGGAGTTTCATCCCGTAAGCTTGCTTATGAATTTTTTTCCAGGGTAAAAGCCTTCATATAGCAGAAGATGGGCACGGAGGGCCACCAGGGGCCCAGGGAGACGAGGCGCGCCCGGTGGGGTGGGCGCGCCCCCCCCTCTGGCCAGGGTGTGGGCCCCCTCTGGTGTTTTCTTCGCTCAATAATTCTTATTAATTCCAAAAATAACTTCCGTGGAGTTTCAGGATTTTTGAAGCTGTGCAAAATAGGTTTCCAATATTTGCTCCTTTTCCAGCCAGAATTCCAGCTACCGGCATCCTCCCGCTTCATGATAAACCTTGTAAAATAAGAGAGAATAGCCATAAGTATTGAGACATAATGTGTAATAACAGCCCATAATGCAATAAATATTGATATAAAAGCATGATGCAAAATGGATGTATCAACTCCCCCAAGCTTAGACCTCGCTTGTCCTCAAGTGGAAGCCGAAATCGAAAAATATGTCCACATGTTTAGAGGTAGAGGTGTCGATAAAAATAAAATACGGACATGAGGGCATCATGATCATTCTTATAACAGCAACATATATAGATTTTGTCATATGATTTCTTATGCTCAAGTAACAATCGATTCACAATGTCAAGTATGGTTTAAAAACTTCATTGAGAACTAACAAACTATAATCTCAGTCACTGAAGCAATTGCAATTTATCATAACATCGGAAAGAGTCAAGAATAGAGCCTTTCAGCAAGTCCACATACTCAACTATCATATAGTCTTATACAATTGCTAACACTCATGCAATACTTGTGGTTATGGAGTTTTAATCGGACACTGAGAAAGATAGGGGCTTATAATGTTGCCTCCCAACGTATTCACCTTTGGGCGATGTCAACAATAATAGTTCATGCTAACTTACATCCAATTGGATATATATATATATCAGGATCTTTCCAACATGAGGTGCTTGCCAAAGGATAAAATGAAAAAGGGAAAGGTGAAGATCACCTTGACTCTTGCAAAAAGTAAAAGACATAAAGTAAAAGATAGGCCCTTCGCAGAGGGAAGCAGAGGTTGTCATGTGCTTTTAGGGTTGGATGCACAAAATCTTAATGCAAAAGAACGTCACTTTATATTGCCACTTGTGATATGATGCTTTATTATGCAGTCCGTCGCTTTTATTACTTCCATATCACACGATCGTATAAAGCTTATTTTCTCCGCACTAATAAGTCATACATATTTAGAGAGCAATTTTTATTGCTTGCAACATGATAACTTACTTGAAGGATCTTACTCAATCCATAGGTAGGTATGGTGGACTCTCATGGAAAAAACTGGGTTTAAGGATATTTGGAAGCACAAGTAGTATCTCTACTTGCTGCAAGGAATTTTTGGCTAGCATGAGGGGGAAAGGCAAGCTCAACATGTTGGGAAGATCAATGACAATATACTTTAACTGAGATGTGAGAAAACATAAACCATTACATTGTCTTCCTTGTCCAACATCAACTCTTTAGCATGTCATACTTAATAGTGCTCACAATCATAAAAGATGTCCAAGATAGTATATTTATATGTGAAAACCTCTCTTTCCTTATTACTTCCTATTAATTGCAACGATGACTAAAACTACGTTTGTCAACTCTCAACAACTTTTATGCCTCTTACTTTTTATATGTGAAGTCATTACTATCCATAAGACCAATATGAACTCTTTTATTCTTTTTATTCTTTCTACTTTCTCAAGATCATAGCAAGATAGCAAAGCCCTTGACTCAACACTAATCTTTATTATAGATAGCTCATGGACTCGATTACATAAAAAGATCACAAAGCAAAACTCAAAACTAATTCATACCAAAACTTCAATCTACTAGATCAAGATATTACTAAAAGGATCAAACTAAGTAAAGCAAAGATAGGAGTGTCATGGTGATACGATACTGGGGCACCTCCACCAAGCTTGGCAGTTGCCAAGGGGGGTGCCCATACTATAGGATCGAAAGTATGTCTAGAGGGGGGGTGATTAGACTACTTGACCAAATAAAAATCTATCCTTTTCCCAATTTTAGTTCTTGACAGATTTTGGCAACTTAGCATGGTTCAAGCAATCTTAACACAATTCAAGCAAGCATGCAAAGAGTATATGAGCAGCGGAAAGTAAAGCATGCAACTTGCAAGAATGTAAAGGGAAGGGTTTGGAGAGTGCAAACGCAATAGGAGACACGGATGTTTTTGTCGTGGTTCCGATAGGTGGTGCTATCATACATCCACGTTGATGGAGACCTCAACCCACGAAGGGTAACGGCTGCGCAAGTCCACGGAGGGCTCCACCCACGAAGGGTCCACGAAGAAGCAACCTTCTCTATCCCACCATGGCCGTCGTCCACGAAGGACTTGGCTCACTAGGGGTAGATCTTCACGAAGTAGGTGTGATAGCCTGGCTTATTAGGGATGATAGACTACTCATATCAATAAGGAATTCCTTCTTTTTTGGGAGCCCATTCGGACAGAACTCCAAAGTTAAGCATGCTCAGCTTGGAGTAGTTTCAAGATGGGTGACCGACCGGGAAGTTGCTCCCGGGTGCGCATGAGTGAGGACAAAGTGCGCAGAAAAGACTAGTATTAATCTGTGAAAGTGCGTTATATCGACTAGAGGGGGGGTGAATAGGCAATTTTTATGAATTCTTCACTGAGGAATTTGCTGGTGAGGAAACTCCTAAATGAAGAACTACTAGCGGCGGAATAAGTACTCAGAAGTAAACATAATAGATTACAAGCATAGTCATCATGGCGAGATGAAGACAAGCACAGAGTGCAGAAAGCGTAAACACAGGATAACACAAGAAAGAAGACGAAAAGACTGAAGAAATTGATCTGAGGAAATTGAGAAAGTCTTCAGTCAAAGTCTTCAAACAGATATGAACAGGCACACAACAACAGACATGAGGAAATGAAAGAGTTGAGGAAATAGAACCAGGAGGCTTGGTGAAGACAATGATTTGGTAGACCAGTTCCAACTGCTGTCTTAGTTGTACATCTAGTTGGAGCGGCTGAGTATTTAAACTCGAGGACACCCAGTCCCGGACACACAGTCCTCACCGTATTCTCCTTGAGCTAAGGTCACACAGACCTCGCCCAATCACTCGTGGTAAGTCTTCAGGTGACTTCTGAACCTTCACAAACTCGGTCACTCGGCGATCCACAATTCCTCTTGGATGCTCTAGACCTTGATGCCTAACCGTCTAGAAGAAGCACAGTCTTCAAAGGTAATAAGTGTTGGATCCACGCAGGATCAATATCTTCAGTGATGCTCAATCACTTGGGTTGTAGATGTGTTGGGTTTGGGTTTTCCTCACTTGATGATTTTCGCTCAAAGTCCTCGGAGGATGGGATGCTCTCAGATGACAAGTGTCAGTTTCTCTCGGAGCAGCCAGGCAGCCAGTGGTTGAGGGGGGCGGCTATTTATAGCCTAGGGAGCAGCCCGACATGATAAGACATAAATGCCCTTCTCTGATATGACCATTAGGTGGGTAGATATTTTGGAACCGCTGGCGCATAGCACAACAACGGTCGGAATTTTGACTATCAAAAACCTCAGGGCTATCATGATCCTCACTGTGTAGGTAATTCACACTGGTGAATTCCTAACTCCTCAGTCAGAACAAATTCCTCAGAGACCAGAAGAACTTCGTCTCTGTCATTGAAGAATATGACTGAACTGTATGAGATTTCCAATGGCTTCACTCGAAGGGATTGGTAGGTGTAGGATTTTGAGTTGAGCATCACATGGAAATTTTTTCCTTAGTATTTCCTCGACCCCCTTTAACAGTACGGTGTTTCCTATGACTCAAGAAAGAGAAAATGAAACTACGAAAACAAAAGTCTTCACGCTTCATGTTCCTCGAATGAATACCAAGTCTTCAAGGTCACACCAATTTCTTCACTTTCAAAGTCTTCAGACGAAGAACTTCATTTTTAGGGGTCGACTTTCTCTGTAAATATCAAACTCCTCATAGACTTATAGACATGTGTACACTCACAAACACATCAGTCCCTTAACCTATAAGTCTTCAATACACCAAAATCACTAAGGGGCACTAGATGCACTTACAATCTCCCCCTTTTTGGTGATTGATGACAATATAGGTTAAGTTTTCAACGGGGATAAATATATGAAGTGTAAATACTGATGTTGAGGAATTTGATTGCAAGATATAGAAGAACTCCCCCTGAAGATGTGCATAGTGAGGAATTTTGCTTTTGAAGCAATGCACACTTGAAGAGTATAATCATGGAGATCTCCCCCTATATCTTGCAACTCATACACGCATTTGATATATAATATGAAGAATTTGAAATGCATGATGAAATATGGTGACTGATGTAATTCAGCATGCGTGCATTAACATTAATGAGGAATAAGCATGCAGAAGAACACAACAAAAGTATCAGGTCACCGTAGAGTTTAAGATTACAACTCGATCCAGTAAAGTCATCAGAAGAACGAGAGTTGTAACTTAGCAAAAAAACACCCATATAAGATAGACCCGCTTGAAGACTAACTCAAATTTCTCCCCCTTTGTCATCGAATGACCAAAAGGGTTGAAACTAAGGACTAACGCCCCTGAAGAATTTCATGAAGTTGGAGGAGCGCAGGGTCTTGAGTCGATGTAGGGCCTGCTGCAGTGTCGTCCAAGTCTTCATACTTGTCTGTGGCACGTGATGAAGAATATGAGCTGGCCACCGGAGGGAACCTTGACCCTCTTGAATTTCTTCGGTGGAGGAGCAGACCAGTCAAAGTCTTCTTTGAAGCCCATTTGCTTCAGATCTTCTTCACCATATAGATGTGACAGGATAGCCCAGGTGCGATCAAACACTTCGTGGAGGTAGTAGTGGTTTTTCTTCACTACATTATGTGTGGAAGTCATGTTGTGAAGAGTAGAACCAAACTGACGCTTAACCCACTTGTGGTTGCGATCCACCTTCTGGTGAAGACTTATCAGCAGTTCACGATCAGTCAGCACACGAGGAGCAGTAGCTTGAGGACTTGTCTTGGTAGCATTGGAAGCAGTATCATGAGTGGCAGAGTCATCATTGGTGGAGTAAGATGCAGCTTTGTGGAACTGACCATCCAATGGACGAATGCCTTCATCGATCACGGCTAGTGACTTGCCCTTCTCATTAGATGAGGAAATTGTCTGCTTGAGGACTTCAATAGGGGGCAAGTAGCTGAGGTGATTTTGAAAACCAGCCTTGTAGTTGAGTGAAGACCTTGTTCTGAGGAATCTCATGATCCACGGCGCGTAAGGCTTTAGCTCAAATGGAGAAAGTGCAACATTCGCCAGAGTCCTCATGAAGAAATCATGATAATTGATGGGGATGCCATGCATGATGTTGAAAAGCATATTCTTCATCATTCCGATAATTTCTTCATCGGATGAGTCATGGCCTTTGATGGGACTCATGGTCTTTGTCAGAATGTGGTAGATTGTACTTGGCACATAGAGCAATTCCTTCACGAGGAATTTGGTCCTTGGAGCTTGTCCTGGCTTCAGCGGCTTCATGAGCACTTGCATATAATGATCAGTGAGTTCAGGCTCATCATACAGACAACGAGCACCGTCAAGTGGAGGACTGATTGGTAGGGCACGAAGCAATTCAGTGGCTGGTGCCTTGTTATGAGTGTTTCCAATCATCCAGTCCAACACCCATGAGTTGACGTCAGCAGCATCGCCTGTGATATGCAAAGTTGTGTAGAACTAAAGAATAAGCTCTTCATTCCAATCAATGATGTCTGAGCAGAAATTGAGCAAGCCAGCGTCATGAATCATGCTGAGGACTTGAGAGAAGCACGACATGGATTCCATGTCCACATGAGGAATATGCTCATCATCGAAGACTTTGTCCTTGTTGAAGAGCACTAAGGAATAGAAGTTGGCCTGGCTGGCAGTCCAGAAACGCTTCCTTCGAAGACAAGCATTGTCATAGGGGTTGAAGTCAGTGAAGAACACGTGCTCGCCGAAGAAATCATCAGCCTTGAATTTTTGCTTCTTAGAGAAAGGATCCTTTGGCTTGGGCTGAGGAGTGTCACCAATTGCAGACGACTTCAGAATCGCAATCTCGTGTTCCTCGGCCGAGGAATTTCAGCTCTTCTTGACTTCACTGGTCGTCAATTCTTCATTGACAATTTCTTTAGCATTAGTGGCTGGAATTTTTCATGAACACTTGGGGTTGCATGAGGTTCTTCAGATCCCATTTGTACTTCAAATGGTAGCAGGGACCGAGGAATAGCTTGGAGGGGAGTGAACATTGGGGAGTTGGGATGTTGACTGTCCCAAAATTCATCATTGAGGACCGGAGTGGTATAGCCAATGTCCACATCCTCCTCTTCAATTTCTTCAACACCTGCCTCTTCAGCAGTAAACTGAGGCAAAGGTGAGGAAATGACTGGGGTTGAAGGGATCCTATCCACTTCAATTTCTTTGTCCAACTGCTCTGAAGAAGCAGCAGAAGGAGTTTCTTCATCGGATTCATTAGGAATCACATAATCTTCACCAAAAGGAACAAGGTCCTTTGATGGCATTGATGAAACTGGAACGACATCAATTGGATTATCAATCAAACTGATCAGAGTCTTCATCTTCTTCGGAGCTGAAGAATTTGATGAAGCTGATGCCTTCCTTTTCTTCACAGCTGCACATTCTGCAGCCTTGGTATTCTTCGCATCTGATGCAGATGGAAGGATTGGAGTTGGTGTAGGCGCAGGAGGTGCAGAGGACATAGGTTCATTTTCCTCAGGCACAACTGTTGCAGTTGCCCTGCCTTGTTCACTTTCTTCAGGCGCACCACTAGTGGATGCCCTGGCAATATCTTTAGCGGCTGGAATGGAGTCATCAGCCCTGGCGCTCTCATTTTCTCAAGAACTGATTGTCATCAGTGGTGCTAGCATTTTCTTCAGTAGGCTGAGCAGATGGCTCAGCCTGAGTAACTTCAACGTGCATAGGTGGAGCAGCACTTGAAGTGAATTTCTTCATCAGATTGACAAAACGCACCTTGGTGCCCTTCCCGTCAGCATAATAGCGATCAAATTCATCACTCAACTGCTTGATTTCAGCTTTCAGAGCAATGAGCTGATCTGGGGTGAGAGTGAGGACATTGTCCTTGAGGTAGCGCTGTTTCTTGTACTGCGCTTTCCTCAGACTTCTGCCTTGTTCAAATTTCCATTTCTCTTCTTCAATGAAGGCAGTGAGGACATGGCTTTGACCAGGAGTGAGGTTCATCTTCGGCAAAGGCGTGTTCGGGTCCTTGTGCCATAAGTCAATGTAATCGAGGATCAGCTTGGGATCCAACATCAGTGGCACATTGCTGCCTTTGGCTCTAGCGGCCCTGGCTTTCCCGTTTCTGATGATTTTGGCAAGTTCTTCATCATTAGCCTCATCATCATAATAAGGTACATGGAAGGCGACCTGCTTCTTGTGAGGACTTGGACGAGTGCCTCGTCCAGCAGTGGCCTTTTTCTTCAGCAGAGAGGGACCAGCTAAGGAATTTCGAGCAGAAGAGGAGCTTGTAGATGCTCCTGAGGAAATAGAGAAGCCTCGAGTCCTTTGGCACATGGCGAGATGCACATGTGCCGAAGATTTTGTCGGAGCAGCTGAAGACTTTGACGGAGGAGCTGCGGACTTGGAAGGAGCAGACTGAGGAATTTGCCGTGAGGGCCTTGATGAATCTGGCCTTGATGGCATAGCAGAGGAGCTTAGCCGTGAGGGCATTGAAGGTGAAGCACTGGACTTGTGTGCAGGTTTCTTGGGCATAGCCTTCTTGGGCTGACTGGCAGAGGCCTCAGCAGAGGCAGCAGCAGCAGCAGAGTCAGTGTTGAATTTCCTCACTACTTCCTTTGCTTGCTTAGCTAGTTTGGCTTGGTGCTTCGCCCATTCGTCAGGATAATGCTCACCGCGCTTGAGGCTAGTGGGATCCGCCAACTGGCCTGGTGCCAATGGAGGTCTTGGGCATGGAGGGTTGAGTGCGAATTTCTTCATGTACTTGGAAGTTACATACCTGTACTCCCTCCATTCCCGTTCCCATCTCCTTTCAATCCTCTATATGCGCACTTTGCGCTGATTTTTGTTCTCCTTACCAAACTTGGCCTCATCAGGTGTGCAATAGCCTGCGTAAATGTCCTCAGGGATCTCAAAAGCAGTCATGACCTCAGGTTTCTTTCCTCCCTTCTGTGGCTTCTTACCATCTGCCATTTTCTTCAGTTGAGGAATTTGAACAATCGAATTCTCTGAAGAAGTATGCAACTTTTCCTCGAGGAACGCTGCAAATGAGTTAAGTTTATGACAACCTAGTGATTCAGCAGCAGACATTTGTACCTGTGAACAGAGTGTAGTTGCGAGGAATTTGGAGAGGTCATATGCGTTCTCAGAGAGTTTTTCAAAAAGAACAAGTTTGAGGAATTTGACCAGATGAGTCTTGAGGAATTTCACCAAGTGTTCTTTGTCTTAGGTTCCAGAGTTGTATAGATTGAAAATCCACACAATTGAGGAATCTTGAAGAAAATCATAGCTTAGAGAAACGAATCAAGAACAGATGACACGTGAGGTGTTTATGTGTGTGAAGAATTGAAGAATAAACACCTTTGAAGATTTTCAGGAAAACTTGAGAATCAAAGCGAGATTAAAAGTAACTTTTAATTACGAAGTGAAGAACAATAAGCGGGAAGAACAGATGTGAAGTTCGTCAGGTCAGATCTTCCATGCCCTAACTTGGCGTAGGAAGACAGCTACGGTGGCGGCGGAGTGAAGATTTCCGCGGCCGGCGTGAGTACGACGGCGACGAGGTCGAGGCAGTGAAGCTCTTCCTCACTAGCGACGATGGAGTAGCGGCGGCGCTAGGGTTTGAGAAGCTCGAGCGGGAGAGAGAGGTCGAGCGGAGTAAAGGAAGTGAGGAAGGGGTGAGGGGGTATTTATAGTCGCAGTGAAAAACTGTTCGCCCGAAGATTTAGGACAAACGTGCCCCTGACCCTTCTCATTCGCATGACATGTGTCATCCACGTACTGAAAAGTGGGGATCGTGTTAGATCATGGGTGAATAGATAAGTTTATCGTGGGATGCGGAACGGTTTTGAGCGGCAAAGCCGAAAATCCAGATAAGATAAGGTTTAAAGTTTCGTTCGCAATTTCTTCAGCTGTCAAGGACACAGTGAAGAATTTGAACGAGTTTCAAATAGAACGCATATGAGGAATTTGTGAATATACTGGGTTGAGTTTAGCATAGAGGGGGAAGGGTCCGATCACATTCACTTAGCAGAAGAATCCAACTTGAAGAAATAACAATAAGTGAATGTTGTAGAGGACATAAAACTCATATATATATATATATATATATATATATATATATATATATATATATATATATATATATATATTCAACACGGAAAGAGTGAAGACAATGCAAAGTTGAAGAATTTGAAAAACCGAGGAATTTCAAAAATGAAGAAAAACTCAAATTGAAGATTTTCAAGTTTGGTTGGTGGCGTAACCCACCGTATAAGAAAGCTGATTTCAGACGCGGCGTACAATTGTCGTAGGGCTCCGATAATCAATTTCTTCATTAATTTCTTCACACTTAGAGGGTTAGTCTTCATTGATTGAAGAAAAACGTTACTTCGTGTGTTGCGCATCTAAGTCATCAAGTCAGCCTAAGTGTTAGGATGTGTGTCCACTTCAGAGAACATTTGAAGATTCTAGGATATTTAGCTCACACCGCAACTTGCTAAATCTCTTCTCATCCAAGGGCTTAGTGAAGATATCAGCCAATTGATCTTTAGTGCTGACGTGGTCGATGGAGATGCCGCCCTTCAACACATGATCACGAAGAAAATGATGACGAATCTGGATGTGCTTGGTCTTCGAGTGCTGAACTGGGTTATGAGCAATCTTGATGGCACGCTCATTGTCACAGTAGAGAGGCACATTCTTCACATTGACGCCATAGTCATTGAGTGTTTGCTTCATCCATAGTAGTTGAGCACAGCACGATCCAGCAACAATGTACTCAGCTTCTGCAGTGGAGAGAGATACGCAGTTCTGTTTCTTCGAGGACCAACAGACGAAAGATCGTCCGAGGAAATGACATGTACCAGATGTTTACTTGCGGTCCACGCGATCGCCAGCATAGTCAGAGTGTGAATATCCAATGAGATCAAAAGTCGAGCCCTTGGGATACCATAATCCAAGTGTTGGTGTGTGAGCTAAGTATCGAAGAATATGCTTCATAGCCTTATGGTGTGATTCCTTCGGTGTAGCTTGAAATCGGGCACATATGCAAACACTAAGCATAATATCCGGCCTAGATGCACATAGGTACAATAAAGAGCCAATCATGGAGCGGTATACCTTTTGATCGAAGTCTTTACCATTTTCATCAGTGCATAGATGGCCATCTGTGGGCATTGGAATTTTGACCCCTTTGCAACCTTGCATGCCGAATTTCCTCAATACGTCCTTGAGGTATTTCTCCTGAGATATGAATATTCCATTGTGTTGTTGATTTAATTTGAAGACCTAAGAAGAATTTCAACTCTCCCATCATAGATATTTGATATTCTTCACTCATCATATAGGCAAATTCATCACTATATCGCTGGTCAAGACAAACCGAAAATGATATCATCAACATATATTTGGCACACAAACAATTCACCATCATAAGACTTAGTGAAAAGAGTTGGGTCGAGTGAACCGGGTTTGAAGCCATTCTTCACGAAGAATTCCTTCAAGGTATCATACCACGCCCGAGGGGCTTGCTTGAGGCCATACAGGGCCTTGTTGAGCTTGAAGACTTCGTCAGGATTCTTTGGATCTTCAAAACCTGGGGGTTGACCAACATATACTTCTTCCTCAATCTTACCATTGAGGAATGCACTTTTCACACCCATTTGTTGTAAGATAATATCATGATGGTTAGCATAAGCAAGTAATATGCGAATATCATCAAGTCAAAAGTTTCATCGAAGTCAATTCCTTCAACCTGTGTGTAGCCTTGAGCTACAAGCCGTGCCTTATTCCTCACCACAAGGCCATTTTCATCTTGCTTGTTGCGGTAGATCCACTTTGTGCCAATAACGTTGTGCTTGCGAGGATCTGGATGTTTGACCAGTTCCCAGACGTTTTTGAGCTCGAAATGATGTAATTCTTCTTGCATAGCTTGAATCCACTCAGGCTCCAGAAATGCTTCATCTACCTTAGTGGGCTCTATGATAGAGACAAACGCAAAGTGCCCACAAAAGTTAGATAAATGTGAAGCTTTTGAGCGTGTGAGAGGACCTGGTGCTTCAATGTCATCGATGATCTTTTCAATTTGCACTTCATTTGCAATACGAGGATGAGTGGGTTGTCTTCGAGGAATTTGATCCGCATTTTCTTCAGGAGCATTTTCCTCAGCACCATTTTCTTTTTGTGCGCCAGCTCGACGTTCATCACGTTCTGGAATGAATTCTTCAGCAGATTCTTCAGTAGGAATGACATCCTCAGTGGCTTTGAACTTGATAGAATCCTCAGGTGCCGGTTCATCTATCACAGAAGGTAGGTGCTCTCTTTGCGAGCCATTAGTTTCATCGAGCCGCACATCTACAGTTTCAACAACCTTGTGAAGAACATTGTCGAAGACTCTGTATGTGTGCGAGTCCTTTCCGTAACCAAGCATGAAACCCTCATGTGCTTTTGGTGCAAACTTAGAATTGTGATGAGGATCTCTAATCCAACATTTAGCACCGAAGACTTTGAAGTAACTTACATTGGGTTTCTTGTCAGTGAGGAGTTCATAGGCAGTCTTCTTGAAGAATTTGTGAAGATATACTCTGTTGATGATGTGGCAAGCGGTATCAATTGCATCAATCCAGAACCGACGAGGTGTCTTGTATTCATCAAGCATAGTGCGAGCCATTTCAGCGAGGGTTCTATTCTTGCGCTCCATGACGCAATTCTGTTGAGGAGTATAATGAGCAGATAACTCATGAGTAATACCAAGTTCATCAAGATAGTCATCAAGATCGGAATTCTTGAACTCAGTTCCTTGTCACTCCTGATGTGCTTGATCTTCACACAAAAGTTGGTTGAAGCCCTCAAGGAAAATCGTTTGAAGACTTCCTGCACTTCATGTTTGTAAGTAACAATGTGTACCCATGTGTAATAATCATCAACAATAACAAAGCCATATAGAGATGCATCATTTGTCACAGCAGAATAATGATTAGGACCGAAAAGATCCATATGAAGCAATTCAAATGGTCGAGTGGTAGTCATGATAGTCTTCGCTGGATGCTTGGCCTTTGTCATCTTCCCAGCTTCACAGGCTACGCATAAATGATCCTTGAGGAATTTGACATTCTCAATGCCAATGACATTCTTCTTCTTCTTCCTCATGCCAGCATGACCAAGTCGTCGATACCATAGCCAGCCTTCTGAAGCTTTTGCAAGTAAGCACATGGCAGGTTGTGGTCCTGTAGAGAAATCAACAATGTACAAGTCTCCTCTCCTAAAGCCTTCGAAGACTTTGGAATTGTCAGCTTCCATGATCACAACACAACAATACTTGCCAAAGACGACAACCATATCAAGATCACAAAGCATTGAGACAGACATGAGGTTGTATCCTAAGGACTCAACAAGCATGACTTTATCCATGTGTATGTCCTTAGAGATCACAACCTTACCTAGACCCAATACCTAACTTTTGCCTTTGTCAGCGAAGATGATATGCTTCAGACGTGATGGTGATAAGGGAGCATCCATCAAGAGATTCTTGTCACCAGTCATGTGATTTGTACATCCACTATCGAGGACCCACTCATTTGCTTTGGGTTGATCATCCTGCAGATGAATTAGAGCAGCTTACAAACTCATATACTTCATCAGTGAAGAATATGACCTCAGTATCATCAGGTCAATTTCATCAAGCAATTTGAACAGATAATCAGTATGAGGACGTGTGAAATGAAGGTTCATTTCATCATGATTAGCCTCCGCCCTATCGAGCAATCGCTCAGTCTCCAAAGAAATTCTTCACCGCTTTGAGCACGATCGAGACCCGACCTACATAAGAGATTAGTTCTTTTCTTCACCACCCACATCTGGAGGGGTGGCAAAGAATTCATCACTCTGCAAGCACCATATGAGAAAGGTGGCATGGACGCCAGTCCATTTTGTTTCACATAGGAGGGGTTAGGGTAAGCATATGAATAAGCAGAGAAATTCTTCGAGGACTTATGAACATAATGATTTGAAGAATAATGCACATATTCATTGCCCTTAGCTCTACCCTATGAAACGGAAGGGTTAGCACGATGATGATCATATGAGGACTTTGATCCTTTTGAGGAATTTGATCCATGTGAGGAATTTGGTCCATACGAAGAATTTGGTTCATATGAAGAATTTGGTCTGGAGTTCCTTTTCTTCCCAGGTGGTGTCATAAGGACATTCACCTGAAGACTTTCAAGGCAACTTTTGGGAACCCAGATTTTCTTCATAGGAGAACCGTTCCTGCAGTTAGTCCCAACATATCTAGCAAATACCTCACCATTCTGATTTTTGAACAGTTTATAGTTAGAGTCAAATGACTCATCAGAAGAATGAGGAGATTCACATGTAAAGCCAGATAAGTTCGATGGATCAACTGGAGGTCCCTTTGGAGCAACCCATGAGGTTTTAGGGTACTGCTCAGGCTTCCAATATGTTCCATCAGCATTGAGTTTCCTCTCAAAGGAAATACCCTCTTTCCTAGGGTTTCTGTTGAGAATCTGCTTTTTGAGCACATCACAAAGAGTCTGATGCCCTTTGAGGCTTTTGTACATGCCTGTCATGTACAATTCCTTTAGCCTTGCATCATCAGTGATACTTGCATTGTGCTCAGATGAGGAATTAGTGACAGCAGAGACATATGAAGAATTTGTAGCATTAGAAGCATTTGAACATTCAGGTGAAGAATTAGCAGTTTCACGTTCAATGCACTTCAGACATGGAGGAACAAATTCTTCCTGGGTTGCATTGATTTGTTGAGCAAGTAATGAATCACGCTCCTTCTGAAGATCTTCATAATCCACTCTTAGCTTTTCAAGATCTTGCTTTCTTTGAAGAGATTCAGAAGAAAACTTCTCGTGATCAGACAAGAGAGTATTATGATGATCTTGAAGGGCGTCAAACTTGGAGTAAAGTCTCTGAAGACTCTCAGCCAATGCTTTTGACTGGTCCATTTCTTCACCCAACATATCATCGCTCTTATTAAGCATGTAGTGAACTTTTTCCAAAGCTCTTTGTTGTTTGGTGGCAAGGGAAGCAAGTTTGACATAGCCGGGGCCAAATTCATCACCTGATTCATCATCACTAGATTCAGAAAGGTAGCATTCAGTTACCTTGGCACCCTCTGCCATGAGGCATGGTGAAGAGGATGACGATTCAGGTGCGAAAGTCATCTCTTTGAGAGAATCCTTGTAATCCTCAAACCAAGGATCATGACGAGTACGATGACCTTCATAGACCTCAGAAAATCGGTCCCAGATTAGCTTCGCGTGATTGAGGTGCATGACGTTCCTGAACTGATTTCGGGATAGACAGGAGCAGATGACATCCTTCGCCATGAGGTTCAGTAGAGTGTACTTGCAAATGTCATCAGCCTCCGCCATCTTGCATAGATCGGTAAGACCAATCTCAGTGATGGTCCACAGTTCGCTGTCCATAGCCATGAGTCGCTTCTTCATCATGGCCTTCCACCGAGGATACACATGACCGTCAAAGATGGGGCAGGAAACGTTCATCAATCCTGCAGTCGACATAACTAAAACTCCAGGCGGTTAAACCAAAATCACACAGAACAAGGGAGTACCTTGCTCTGATACCAATTGAAAGTGCGTTATATCGACTAGAGGGGGGTGAATAGGCGATTTTTATGAATTCTTCACTGAGGAATTTGCTGGTGAGGAAATTCCTAAATGAAGAACTACTAGCAGCGGAATAAGTACTTAGAAGTAAACATAACAGAGTACAAGCATAGTCATCATGGCGAGATGAAGACAAGCACAGAGTGCAGAAAGCGTAAACACAGGATAACACAAGAAAGAAGACGGAAAGACTGAAGAAATTGATCTGAGGAAATTGAGAAAGTCTTCAGTCAAAGTCTTCAAACAAATATGAACAGGCACACAACAATGCATATGAGGAAATGAAAGAGTTGAGGAAATAGAACCAGGAGGCTTGGTGAAGACAATGATTTGGTAGACCAGTTCCAACTGTTGTCTCAGTTGTACATCTGGTTGGAGCGGCTGAGTATTTAAGCTCGAGAACACCCAGTCCCGGACACACAGTCCTCACCATATTCTCCTTGAGCTAAGGTCACACAAACCTCGCCCAATCACTCGTGGTAAGTCTTCAGGTGACTTCCAAACCTTCACAAACTCGGTCACTCGGTGATCCACAATTCCTCTCGGATGCTCTAGACCTTGACGCCTGACCGTCTGGAAGAAGCACAGTCTTCAAAGGTAACAAGCGTCGGATCCACGCAGGATCAATCTCTTCAGTGATGCTCAATCACTTGGGTTGTAGATGTGTTGGGTTTGGGTTTTCCTCACTTGATGATTTTCGCTCAAAGTCCTCGGAGGATGGGATGCTCTCAAATGACAAGTGTCAGTTTCTCTCGGAGCAGCCAACCAGCTAGTGGTTGAGGGGGCGGCTATTTATAGCCTAGGGAGCAGCCCGACATGATAAGACATAAATGCCCTTGTCTGATATGACCGTTAGGTGGGTAGATATTTTGGAACCGCTGGCGCATAGCACAACAATGGTTGGAATTTTGACTATCAAAAACCTTAGGGCTATCATGATCCTCATTGTGTAGGTAATTCACTTTGGTGAATTTTAACTCCTCGCCGAACAAATTCTCAGAGACCGTAAGAACTTCGTCTCACATCAAGAATATGATGAATCAGTATGAGATTTCCAATGGCTTCACTCAAAGGGATTGGTAGGTGTAGGATTTTGAGTTGAGCATCACATGGAAATTTTTCCTTAGTATTTTCTCGACCCCCTTTAACAGTACGGTGTTTCCTATGACTCAAGAAAGAGAAAATGAAACTATGAAAACAAAAGTCTTCACGCTTCATGTTCCTCGAATGAATACCAAGTCTTCAAGGTCACACCAATTTCTTCACTTTAAAAGTCTTCAGAAAGTCTTCAGATATCCAAAGTCTTCAGACGAAGAACTTCATTTTTGGGGGTCGACTTTCTCTGTAAATATCAAATTCCTCATAGACTTATAGACCTGTGTACACTCACAACCGCATCATTCCCTTAACCTATAAGTCTTCAATACACCAAAATCACTAAGGGGCACTAGATGCACTTACAATCTGTGGGGCTAGTCTAGATCCTGCCAGGAGTAACGACCACCGACGGGTGTGTCCGGGGCGTTACAAGTTGGTATTAGAGCCGACCCTCGCGGTTACATGGATGTTTGCGGACATGTGCGCGGTCATGTTGTTCATGACGTTTGTGACCCATCGTGGCACACGACATGGCACATGTACCTGACTGGATGCACAGACGTATGTGCCAAGAGGGAACGTTCCTGTGGCCCGACAAGGACGTCGGTTCCTCTGAGTGGGGGTGTATGTGATAGTCTGGCTTATTAGGGATGATAGACTACTCATATCAATAAGGAATTCCTTCTTTTCCGGGAGCCCATTCGGACAGAACTCCAAAGTTAAGCGTGCTCAGCTTGGAGTAGTTTCAAGATGGGTGACCGACCGGGAAGTTGCTCCCGGGTGCGCATGAGTGAGGACAAAGTGCGCAGAAAAGACTAGTATTGATCTGTGGGGCCAGTCTAGATCTGCCAGAGAATGCGACTACCGGTGGTCTGTCGGGGCATTACAAGATGGCGATCTCCTTGCCCTTACAAACTCCTTCGTTCAACTCCACAATCTTGTCGGAGGCTCCCAACTGACACCTAGCCAATAAAGGAGACCCACTCTCCAAGAAGTAACAAATGATGTGTTGATGATGAACTCCTTGCTCTTGTGCTTCAAATGATAGTCTCCCCAACACTCAACTCTCTCTCACAGGATTTAGATTTGGTGGAAAGAAGATTTGAGTGGAAAGAAACTTGGGGAAGGCTAGAGATCAAGATTCATATGGTAGGAATGGAATATCTTGGTCTCAACACAATTGTAGGTGGTTCTCTCTCAGAAAATGTATGTTGGAAGTGTAGGCACGTTCTGATGGCTCTCTCCACGAATGAAGAGTGGGTGGAGGGGTATATATAGCCTCCACACAAAATCTAACAGTTACACACAACTTACCAATCTCGGTGGGACCGAATTAAGAAACTCGGTCGGACTGATGTAGCAAATCATGTGACCGTTAGGGTTTTCGGTGGGACCGACATGCAACTCAATAGGACCGATATGATTAGGGTTAGGGCATAACGTAATCTCGGTGAGACCGATCACTCAAACTCGGTGAGACCGATTTTGGTAATGGACACACAGAGGGTTGGTCAGGCAAACTCGGTGGGACCGATTCGCTCATCTCGGTTGGACCAAAACGTTACAAAAAGGAAACAGAGAGTTTGCATTGTAATCTCGTTGGGACCGATTCGCTCATCTCGGTTTGACCAAAATGTTACGAAGGGAAACAGAGAGATTACAACCCCATCTCGGTGAGACTGAGATCCCTATCGGTGAGACCGATTTTCCTAGGGTTTGTGGCAGTGGCTATGACATCTGAACTCCATGGCGCCAGATAGGAAGAATCGGTGGGGCCGAGTTGGACTTATGGTTTAGGTCATATGTGGATGTGAGAAAGTAGTTGAGGGTTTTTTGGAGCATATCACAAAGCATTTTGAGCAAGAGCCTCATTAAGCAACACCTCATCCCTCCTTGATAGTATTGGCTTTTCCTATAGACGCAATGTGACCTTGGATCACTAAAATAGAAAATGTAGAGTCTTGTGCTTTGAGCTTGAGCCAATCCTTTTGTCCTTAGCATTTTGAGGGATCCACTTTTCTCATCCATGCCATGCCAATCATTGAGCTTTCCTGAAATATTTATCTTGAAGTAGCATTAGCTCAATGAGATATATGTTGTTAGGAATTACCAAAACCACCTAGGGATAATTGCACTTTCAATCTCCCCCTTTTTGGTAATTGATGACAACATATAGATCAAAGCTTCGACAAATGATAATAAGATTGAAAAAAATATTGTCGCTTTGAGAAGTATGTGAAAAGTAAGAGCTCCCTCTAAATTTGTGCATTATTTAAAATTTGCTTTGGACTGCAAATGCACAAAGAGTTAGAATCAAGGGTTACTCTTCCATGTCACATACATCTTGGTGGAGCGCTCAAAATGATAATAATTAAACACATGCACTCATCACCAATCAAAGTGAATGATCATATAGGGATATAAAAGGATAATGTCATCCAACAAGCATTAAGGTAGCATATGATCAAACACATGATCATCCAAGTATCTCACAAAAGGTATAGAGTATTAAGAAAACAAGCAAATAACAAAGTTCAACCACCAAAAAGACAAGAGAGAACAAAAGCAACACTTCCTCTCAAAGCCTATGATCTATACATTTTTCTCCCCCTTTGGCAACAAGGTACCAAAAAGTTCATAGAAAATGCATAGTGCTAAATGACTCTCAGGCTTGGTCTTCATGGGATGGTGTAGAGATGGCTCCTTGGACGAAAACTTCTGTTGATGTAGCTGGAGCTGGTGGAGAGGGTGTTGGAGCTGGATGCACTGAAGCTATAGCTGGTTGCAGATGATGTAGCTCTGGTGTCTGCCTGAGGCACTGCAGCAGATCTCTGTCCTCTGGGCACTCTAGCAAATGCATCAGTAGTTGACTTGCCCTTCTTCTCCTCCACTTCCTCCTGAAGTTGCTCAACTGCAGTCTGGATCTCAGTCACTTTAACATCAAGAGCATAGAACTTCTGCTCTATGATTCTCTCCAAGCTCTCCTGGTTTTGAGTTAGGGTGGCCAAGCCCTTCTCGATCCTCAGAGTGGAGGCAATCAAGTAGCCAAGCTATTCTTGCTTGCTCTTCAGGAAAATCTGAGATGCCTCTTCAGCAGTTGGCATCTTAGCAGCCTTCTCATCCCTTGCCTTCTCCTTCTTCTCTTGTGCTTGCATAGAAGATGGTTCATTCTCATCCATCACAACAGTGTTGTCCTCAAAATCAGGGTAGATGGGCAGGTATTCCTTGTCCAAGAGATATGTGCCAGCGCCCATCTTGGAGTTTATAAGCTCCTGAATCTGTGGGGAATACCCACAACTCCTCTTCTGATCAGCAGCAGTCCTTTTGATTGTTTCTACAATCAGGCTCATGACTTTGAACTTCTGAGGCACATCAAATATGTGGAGCAAATTAATTGCATGGCCTCTGATCATCTTGTGATCACCTGACTTGGGCAGCAAAGTATGCCTTAAAATCTAGTTGATAGTGGACAATCCTGACAACAGATAATGTACAGATCCAAACTTGTGTGTCTCAAGTGCAGCATCTGGGATCTCTTTGTACATGTGAGCCATGGAGTTGTGATATTTCTTCTTCTTGGCATAGACATCCAAGTCATCCTCATTCTCCTTCGGAGCATTGATCAATTCAGACCATTCCTCAACTGTTGACTGGTACCTGGTACCCTCAGACATCCAGACTATCCTCCCATCTGGGTAGAAATGAGCTGTGGAGTAGAACTGCATAATGAGCTCATCATTCCACTTTGTGACCTTCTGCCCAACAAAGTCTACCACTCCACATGACTTGAAGCTGTCATAAACTCTAGGATAGTGATCTTCATTCTTCCTGATGTACTCCCAATCAACCCATCTCATGTCACAGAGTATGGGCTTCTTGTCAAGCAGCACTGTCTCATAGAAATCATGTTGTTCCTCAGTATGGAATCTGTAGTCCACAACAGTCCTTCTCCTGACAGCATAGGGGTCAGTCAATCTCCACTGTCTCATACCTGCATCCTTCCTGAGCTTCATGTCTTATGCAACTGGGTGAGCATCATTATGATTTGGGATCTTGGGCTTCAGCTTTCTCAAGATAAGTGAGTCTTCATCTTCTTCTTCAGCAGCTTCACGCACTGGGGCCTTGTTCTTATCTACAGCTGGAATACTCCTGGTGTTCCTCTTGGGTGCAGACTTGGGTTTTGGAGCAGCAGCTTCGGGAGCATCTTTGGGCTTAGATGGAGCAGCCCCTGACCTTATAGCATCTCCCATCAGCTTTTGAGCTTTAGGTGCTGGTGCAGCAACCTCTTTCTCTTCATCTTCCATCATTGAGGACTTTCCAACAACTCTGGCCATGGTCTTCTTGACCCTTTCTTTCCTTTTCTTCTCTGCCACAACCTGTTCTTTGGGTTCAGATCCCAAAGTTTCTTGAGTGGATGCTCTGGCCTTTAACATAGGAACTGTCTTGGCAGGAACCTTTGTCTTCATTCCTGGCTTGGTGGTGGCAGGTGTGCCATATTCCTTCTTCAGAACTTTCTTCTTTGAGGTGGCCTCATCCTCAACAGCCACATAGTCCTCATCCTCAGAATCTGAGGTCTTCTTCTTTTTGGCCCTGGTGGCTGCCTTTGGCAAGTTGTTGGGTGTGCTCCTGCTGCCATCATCATAGCTGCTAGAGGGACTAGTGCCCTCACTCATCTGAACCTGCTCCTCAGACTTGTTCTGACTGTCACTCTGATCTGACATGGTGCAAACTCTGACAGCAGACCCTGTGAATAGATATAGATGAGGTAGAGTAGATGAGCATCACAAAGTCTGAGGTTTTGCAAAAATGAGTCAAAACTTAGTTTTAGTTTTCCACGAAAGCATTTGAGCTACGGTTTGTAAACTCGGTGATACCGAAGCAGCTTTTGGAACCTAAACTAGTGAACTCGGTCAGACCGAGTTCGATGGCACCGAGACTGCTAGGGTTTCACAAAGTCCTGAACTCGGTCACACCGATTTGCAATTCTCAGTCAGACCGAGAATCACATGTGCACTGGCCTGAGCCAAATCGATAGGACCGATTTCTACAACTCGGTTGGTCCGAGATGAGTTCGGCGGAAACCTAACCCTAATTTTCAATCCAAATCTAATCTACGGAGTGTTTTCGCTGGATAGGAAGATCTCAATCGTGGCAAGATACATGGCAATGCAATGTGCTAGGAATCGGAGTGAGGAATATCACAAGGTTTCAAATCCATACCCTAGTTTGGCGATGGATTTGCTACGGCGGCAACAACGGAGTTGAATCCCGTTGACGGCGACGGAGACCAGAGGCGGGAGGTCGCTGGCGACGAGGAGGACGATCCGGAGACCCGAGGAGGCAGAGCAGGCAGTGCGCGGGCGAAGAGGTTCGGAAATTTTTCCAAATTTTGGCCCGGGGGTATATATAGCCTGACCCTGTCGGTGTGACCGAAGTGAACAACTCGGTGGCACCGAGATGCATAACTGCAAGCAGTTACTGCAACTCGGTGTGACCGAAAAGTTCAAATCGGTTGCACCGAGATTGAAAACCTAGATCAACTTAGTGATCTCGGTGTGACCGAAATGGATGGATCGGTCAGACCGAGATGCACAAAGAGGTTTTGGAAGTTTAAGTCTATGACGAATCGGGGACTCCGAGTGCTCCTCACACATAGTGGTTTGAATCTGAATTGATCAAACTTTGTGATGTAGCATGAATAGAGTTTGAGACAAGAAAAGCATAGATAGCTAGAGAAGGTTCTTAGGCATTCTTGTCCATCCACTTGGCAAAAGAAAAGAAACCAAACAATCAAAACTACAAGTGGATGTCCTCGAATGTGTAAAATATGCAACCAACATGCTCACACAGTAAAATGACAAATGAAATATGTGGCAAAGCATGCACAACCATTCTAGCATCTATCAAGCAATTGGCGATGACTAGGTCATCTATATATGAGTATATTGACTTAGGAGTCAAATGAGAACATTTGATCATAGGTCATACTCATCGTTTAAGCACAAGTGGGGTTACCACTTTTACATAAAGCATTATTGTGTTCACACCATTAGAGTTGCTTTAGCTCAATTCTTAGAGTAAAGCTCCCCCTAGATGTGAGATCCCCCCTAAGAGGGATGAACTAACCTTGGGTTTTGTCGATGATGAATTCATGTAGGTGTTGAAGATGTGGATGCTCAATGTTGATGTAGATCATTTGGAGCAATCCTTTGGAGTGAGTTGCACTTTCAATACCTACATGGGTTAGTCCCACAAGGAACAAACAAGGATATCCATAGACATAGAGTGATGCACACACAATATGATGTCCATGAAAGCATTAGGTTACCTTGTCCCTTGTCTTACCAACAAGAGGGTTTGTGACTCCTTGAACTAGTGCAAGATGTGGAAGTTGATTGCACTTGTCCTTGCCAAAATGATATGACTGAAATATGTTGGCGGAGTCACCCTCAAGAACTCTCTAGTTCTTCTTCGGGATCCACATCATCTTGATGGGAATCCTTGGAGTTGTAGTTGTACTCGTTGAAGTAGAACTTGAAGTAGTCTTGGGAACCCACTTGACCAAGGCCTTAGGAGCTTCTTTAAATGC